>JAZFAU010000269.1:875000-1537500 GCA_037178615.1 Dione vanillae
GGTCTTGGACCTACTTCTAGTTACCCTAGATACCTCGTCAGAGCTTTGATTCGATCCAAATATCGAATTCATCCTGGTCGGCAGCCATTTCCTCATTTCCTGTGGACTCAATCGCGCTATGGACACTGACGGTGACTTATCTAGTATAACAGTTTCTAATTTTCCAGGAGTATCTTTAACTATTTTATTATTAACTTCATTGTTAGCATTAGATTCTCGTTTAGATTGTGAACTGGTGTCATTTAGTTGTTGCGTTAATTTATCAAAATATTCCTTCATAGATTGATTGAGGTCTTCCATTTCCAGGTCTCTGGGTGGCACTACTTGATTCAGCTGTTCTGGGTCTAGAGGGCATCCATCGCAGTTCCCCCTCGCAGTGATGGGAGACCGCCCCGTTGTTGCTATGGAAATATCTGAATTTTCTTTTATTACTTCAATTCTGTCACTTGCTTTTGAAATTCTTGATAATTTCTTTACTTTGGCTCTTTTTTCTTTATCTTTAGATTCATTATCTTTCCGTTTTTGAGACGTGTCTGGTTGAGAATTTATTTTATTAAATTCATCGGTTATGTTCAATTTGGGAGGGCTCCTATCGTTTTCTTCAACGTCATCCAGTAAATTTTGCGTTGTATTAAACTCGCTTATGTCTTTCAAATCTTCCAGCATAACCGATTTGACGGAATCATCAGCCTCGTTGTGTATTTGCGCTTCCACAATGAGTCCTGGCATAGGACTCTCTGAATACTGATCGCTTTGATCTTTATTCGCATTTTTAATTTTTTTATTAACATTCCTTTTCTTTAACGATAGATCTTTTTTAGTTTTTCTTTTACCTTTGTCTATTTCCCCCACAATGGTTTCCATTTGTGGTTTATTTATAACAGGTTCTACTTCAGTTATATTGTTTTTCTGTTCTTCGAGGATTAGAGATGTGTTTAGCACTTCTACTACAGCATCTCTCATACGCTCGTCTTTTAAATCCTGCCTAGACTTTGAAACTTGTTTCTTCATGTTTGATCTCGATCTAACAATCATAGGTTTAGTGTCCTTACTAACAATTTCAGTTTCATCTAACATATTTTGCTTATTATTAATTTTATTTAGTCGTTTACTAGATCGTGTAGTTCGATATTTAATCGATTTATCGCTACCGAAAGTTGTCGTGCTAACCTTTTTAACAGGTTTCCTCATTCTAAAATCTTCTTCTTCTTCATCGCTATCACCGGAAAAATTATATACGGCCATTTTTTTATTGCGTGTCTTTTTATTGGCCAATGTGATTTTCTCTTGATTATTTTCAATTTTTTTGAGATTATCAAACATGTCGTTCATTTTCTTACTTCTTGGTGAAACACTGGGGTCTTTCAATATTTTTCTGTTTCTAAGCCTCCGTATTGAATCTTTGCGTATTGTGTCTATTTCTTTATACGATGTCGCTAGAGATTTTGGTGTTTTATCGTAAACTTTAAAAGCGGAGAGTACCGTGTCATCTTCGGTCTCGGAAATATGGATACCGATTGCTTCATTTAACTTTTGATCATCTTTAGGTGAATATAATTTTCTCTTACGCCTTATCAATGGGGTCTCATAATCAGATTTTTTATCTGTATCATCTGGACTTTTATCTTTTACATCTAGATTATCAATAGTTTCTCTCTCTTTAATAGGAGACATTCGATTAACATTTTCTATGTCTAATTTGTTTTTATTTCTACCTCTTGGTTTTGTTTTCTTAAAGTTAAGCTTGATGCCTTTGACAGATTTGCGAGATTTTTTCTTATTTTGTAAATTATCATTCTCTACATTAGTATTAGTTACTTCACTTAAAGGCATTTGTGATTCGATTTGAGTTACATCATTTCCATAAGTATTTAAATCTTTATTAAATAATTCTGCGCATTTATCAAAATCCTTGCACACTTTATCGACAATATCGTTGAGACACTCAACAATTTCCACTTCATTGAAGTTGAATTCAGTATCGATATTCATCATGGAGAAATCGAATGATTCACTCGATTCTGAACTTGTTTCATTAATTTTCTTCGCAAGAGTAGGACTAATGACGATATCGCCATCTCGATTTTCCGTGAAATGTTGCGAGAAGAATTCTTCGACAGCTTGTATGTCGTATGACTGTTTGTCTTTGTTAATATCGTCTACTTTCTCATAGCCCCTCTTATTACCTCTTTCTCTTCGAACATTTCCTATATTAGGAGTGTCTTCATACACTTCTGTATTTGACTCATCTGTCGTAGTATTACTAATAAATGCGTGTTTCTTATGCACTAATTTGTCTTTATCATTTAAATTAGCATTGACTACTTCACCTTCTATCATATTAATATTTTTACCATCACTATCATCACGACGAGACTGTAAAGCTTCTCGTGTTAACAAATCAACAATATTATCCGTATTTATTTCTTTATTTTTCGGCAATCGTTCAATCGTGTCGTTGATCACCGAATCATCCGCCGAACCAATAGTCGCTACTAACAAACAACTAATCGAATTTTCACTATCGTTTACTATTGGGGACTTTACATTACATTTCCTTTCATCTACTTTAGAGCACTCAGTGTCACTTTGACTTTTTATTTTATCATGTTTTCTGACTTTCTTGTGACAAACACCAAATGTGTTTAGTTTTAGTGTACTTTGTGATGCATTAACATTAACATTTTCCTCAGTTTCAGTGACTTCAGTGACGCACGAGAGATCAGGCTCAGCGCAAACGCTTACCAGTTCTTTATTGAACCTGTAACCTGGGAGGGCTGTCAGTTTGTCTTTTAGCTGAAAAGAAATTATTTTTGTTAATATTTATGTAATGTTTAGAGCATTTAAATATTATATAACCTAACCTAGCCTATAGTGAGAGATATGTACCTCAAATTTAGTAGAGGCATACATTTCATACTCAATTTTGAATTTAATTTTACGAAACAAAATACATAGTGCCATTAAGAAATATTTTTGTTAAATATCCCCGCTTTCCGCCTTTTTCGAGGCATTGCGTGTTGAGTGGCGGAACTCAACGCCGCGCTTTGCCTAGATAAAAAATAAAAAATAAAATTTAATATGATCAATTATAATTTACCATTGCAAGAGATGACGTTGAAGCTGTAGAAGGCGACTGCCATGACACAAGATGTTTACTCCTCGAAATATAGCCTGGAATTTAATAAATGACCCCGTTTATTATAATTTATTATTGTAAAAAATCTTTAAATATTTTCCGTGCGAATAATATTTAGCATTTGTAAAAAATATTTAATTAGTACATCTATTTATTTACAAAATATTTGATCCTAGATTTGAATCTACAATCAGAGCAGTCTGACAAAAAACCCTTCACACAAAGTACACGTCACTGTTATTTAATAACAAATCTTAATAAAACGCTTGTGCTGGCCTGATTATTGTCGTTGGATGTACGCATAAAGTAATATTTGGATTATTTATCAGATATATGTAGTGTTAAAAAAATTATCTTTATTTATGTACTACTTATTTATATTTACATATATGTTTTTTGTTTTGTTTTAAACTTATAGCCGAAATGTTTATAATCACAATTTTATTGTACGTAATTTATAAGAAAAGAACACTATGACTTATCAATGCGTTAAAACCATTCCTAATTATATATATATATATATATATATATATATATATATATATATATATATATATATATATATATATATATATATATATATATATATATATATATATATATATATATATATATATATATATATATATATATATATATATATATATATATATATATATATATATATATATATATATATATATATATATATATATATATATATATATATATATATATATATATATATATAAGAAAGTATTTAAAAAAAATAAGCACCTGAATGTTTCCTACGTTGTATTTCCACGGGATGTGAAAATCTAGTGTCGTCTTCCTGTGCGATATAATAACTGACATAAATCTCTTTATTATTCAAAATTACCCACAATATTTTAACAAAATAAAGAACTGAACTAAACTGCATAATAAAGATTTATATTTTATCTGTAGCTATATTCAACATTGTCAATTTTACTTATATACTTGCATGTAAATTTTGTCATTGAAAATAAAAAATGCATAGCAAAATATGTGTTCTGTACAATATATAAAATAAATTCTATAATCATAGTGAGGGTCGCTTTTTTATCGCTTCGCTTTGAAAGCCTTAGTAGGTTCGCTTTAATAATTTAGTAATTAGTTCAATGTTATATATACGTAAATTATAAATACACATACCTATGTATTATACAATTTTTTACATAATATTACATAAGTATAATAGTTTTAATTTTTAAATAATTTTTATTAGTATTGAAAATCATTCTAAACCGGTAAATAATTATTTCTGCCATAAAAATGGGGCATGGGACATAAAAGATTGGGAAATTATAATGGAAATAAGTAAAAAGTTTCTTTATCAAGAGTTACTTGAATGAGAATTTTGACATAACTCAATAAGAAATCAGACGGGAAACAAGAGGTACCGGTTCGATTACCGCTTCGTTCAAATTTTTACACTTTTCAAAATGTACCTATTGTGTGTTAATGTTTATTAGCACTTTGTCTTTGATATTTTCTTTACGTGTAAAACAAATACAATGAATATTATAGAGTTACACTTACAGATGTATTATCAAGCCGTCGAATTTCTCGTTTGCTCGGAGATACATTTATTTGTTCATCGATATCTATAAGCAGCTGGAGAAAAGATATTTTTTGAAATAAAAAAAAATAAAAATTTAAAATTAATAAGAGATAAGAGAAGACTAACGAAGATTAAAGTGACGTCACAAGACAGTAGATAGACTGTAAAGGCAAAGATTCTTTCTCGGTAGGTTAGGTAACTTTAATATTTTTGTGTTATGATGTAAAGCCAAAAAATATTTCGTCGAATTAAAGAAGAAATATCTATCTGATTTTTTATTACTTTTACACATGGCTACTTAATTTTAGCTAAATTTAAATAAGATGACTGATTACACTAGTCTACAAGGAAAAGTATCCGAAATAATTTAAACTAATTTCTGCTTCTCTGTCCATGCAAAATTCGGATTGATAACTAAAATTCATTTATTAGTTTGAGTTATTACGATAATCGTATCTTTCGTGTTTAATGGAACCCACATTTAACTTCATAATGTTTTGACATTTACATAGTTAGTTTGTATCAAATATTCGAAATATTGTGATTTAGTGCTATTTTCTTTTAAATTAAGCTATATAGAAGTGTTACAAGTAAAAAGTATAATACTATTTTTTAGCAAAATGTCTAGAAAATGTGTTAATAATCCCGACAATTTTTGTTATATCTGCGGTGAGGTGATATTTAATAAACAAAGGTGTTGTATATCGCCTATAATAAAAAAGCCTATTTTACTACTTTAACGAGAACATCAAACACCAGGATAAAAGCTGGGTTCCACATTTCTGCTGTAATCCATGTGCTACAGGTTTGAGAAATTGGCTGAATGGCAAAAAAACATCATTTCGTTTTGCAATGCCAATGCAGTGGCGAGAATCGACAAATCACGTAAGTGATTGTTATTTCTGCCTGACGACTCATGTATTTGGAAAAGGCAAGGGTGTTTCTAAAAAAAGAAGAGAAAAACAAAACAACAACAAAAATGGAACATAAATAAAAAAAATAAAATGCAACATAAATAAATGAACAAAAATGGAACTGCTTTTCACTACCTTCGCCAGAAATTTCCAAGATTAAGTGAGGCTAAAATCAAAGAAGGTATATTCGTTGGTCCCCAAATAAATAATTTATTAAAAGACGAACACTTCGACACTATTTTGGAAGGCAAAGAAAAAAAAGCCTGGGACAATTTTCGCCTCGTAAAAAAAAACTTCTTGGGAAATAAGAAGAGCGACAACTACGCTGAACTTATTGAAAATATGTTGTCATCTTACCAAGAACTGGGTTGTAACATGTCCCTGAAAATCCACTTTTTACATTCTCATTTGGACTTCTTTCCGGATAACTGTGGGGCCTTTAGCGATGAACATGGGGAGCGCTTCCACCAGGACATCGCTAACATGGAAAAACGATATCAGAGCAAGTGGAACGTTTCAATGTTAGCGGATTACTGCTGGACTATTCATCGAGATACTCCAGAAGCAGAGTACAAAAGGGCAGCGAAGAAACCACGTCGCAATTCTACTAATGAATAAAATAACGATATAATTTCTGTTATTTTTTCAAAAAACTTTAAAATTTTTTTTTTAAGAAATGGAAACTAATTAAAAAAATATAATTGTAATTTCGTATGCAGTATGTCAACATAAATAAAAAAAGCTACTTACACTAGAAAATACTTTTTCAAAATCAAAATTTGTATACTAGTGTTATTAATGAAATTCGTTTAGAAATTTTATAATTATGTATATAAAATTAAATATATTAATTAATCTATAAATTTATCTACTCTCAAAAATCTTTACCTTAATTTCATATCCCCTAGTATATATAAAATTACCTGATATTTAGTATCAAAAACATTTCTCAGAGCACTATCAATTCTCCTCAAATTAGTTCTAGAGCTAACAACTAGCGTGACGTCACAATCGTGTAAAACGCTTGAAGAGTGCATCCTTAATGGATCCAATACTGTAACAGATATTAAAGTTTCCGGAAAATTCCTGAAAAATACAAATATATTAATAACAAAATATTACCACATTATTGTGTAATAAAATGTGTTATATATAACGTTATAATTATGTTCAGTTCCACATTGTATGCCGCATATAGCAGAGCAGTAAGTTCTAGACACTATGTTCTCTGCTTGGAGACTAGTGTTAGGTTATTATTTTAGGATTTGTCTTTTTTTTTTTTTTTTTTTTTTTTTTTTTTTTTTTTTTTTTTTTAGCTTCACGCTTTATCCCGCACAAGGCAGGGTAGGCAGAGGGAACTGCAAGGACCGTGGGAACCTAGTGTTAAGACACTCCGTTGCTCAGTCCCTGCTTTCTCCGTCCCCGCTTTCCGCCGTTTTCGAGGCATTGCGTGTTGAGTGGCGGAACTCAACGCCGCGCTTTGCCTAGTTTACCAGAGCGAAGAAAATGGAAATAGAAAAATCCATCTTCTCCGACTGGGGATCGAACCCAGTAACCGTCGCGTTACAGGCAGACGTTGCGCCTCTGCGCCACGACGGTCCACGGAGGATTTGTCTTACCAGAGATAATAAATGAAAATATTACATTAATTTTATTACGAATCGAACTCACAACCTTCATTTTCAATATACAATATACAATGGCTTCAAGTGCTCAATGTACTAGCACAATGTTAGGATTAATCATTTATTAGTACTTAGTAGTATATTAGTTCTTTATTAATATTATTAGCTTTGACTAAACTTCACATTTACCTTAAATGAATAGTCGCTATGTTAATCTCATGTATAAGCTGTGTTTTGAATATTTTTTTAATTATTTTCTGCACACACATACACCCACACACACACACCTTCAAGCTCTATCCCTAGCGGGGTAGTCAGAGAGAACGCAGCACCAAACGCATTATTATTACGCATCAATATTATTTTTTTCGTGAAACCACAACAGGCGTCCTTCCTCAAAAATTCTAATCTTTATAAAATATACATACCTAAATATATAAGAATATATACATTTGTGTAAATTAATTAGATACCTATATTCATACTTATACTTATATTTAGCGTCTACTTGTTGTCGGTTTGAGGGTACGATTATTACATGAGAAAGATTGATTTCTCCATTTCCATTTTCTGCGCTCTGGAAAGGAGGGAAAGCGCGGCGTTGAGTTCCGTCACTCAACACGCAATGTGGGCGAAAAGGTGGAAAGCGAGGACGGAGAAGCAGGGACTAAGCAACGGAGTGTCTTAACACTAGGTTCCTAGGGTTCCTGCAGTTCCTTCTGCCTACCCTGCCACGTGCGGGATAAAGCGTGAAGGCATAAAAATAATACCTATATAACTGCACATGTCCCGTGTTGTCTTCCTCCAGGAGCACGGCGTCGCAGGCGGCGGCGCGGCTGCACAGCAACTCCTGCATGCCGGCCTCCAGCATCAGCGACATGCATTTGCTGCCAGAATTTATATCCACGTAATAATCGCGCTTATCTTTATCCTGAAATCATGTGTTTGAACTTGGAACTCTCTATAACTGTTTTCTTATAATATATAGCTTGACATCCATAACGTATAGTAGATAAGATGGTTAAATTTATAAAGAAAAATTTTAAATTAAAAAGTGTCAGAAACAAGATGAAACAGACGACGTGATGAACAGCCTTTTTAAAGAACTGACGCGAATTTGGTGAATCACGAAAAGGCTTGAATCCAAACATTTCTTCTTCTTTCTCAACTTTATTCATTTTTCGGTACTATTAATATAATCCAATATAATGACTAACTTCTATACATACCGATACTAACGTGACATTGCCAATTGAAAACCTCCTACAAACGAACGAAGTCACGAGTCCGCCTGTGTCGTTGTGTGCGTTTAAAAATTCTCTGGCGTCCTAATTATTTTAATAAAAATAATTATAGGTATAATTAATTGTATTTTAATAACAATTACATTGTCCGCCATTTTGCCTAATAACAATTACATTGTCCGCCATTTTGTTTACCATATAATATCTATTTTATTTTTATATATAGTACATATAGCAGGGTAGAAAAATGCAGTCTATTTATTGTAACTCACTGTAGGCTTTGTTTATGACCTCTCTTAAATACCAAAGTACCAACACATAGTATGTTTACGTACAAAAGTTTTTGTAGCATATCGTATAGATTTATATGTATCGATAGAGTAAATAACAAATTCTAAATCGACTGATTTTAAATTTTGGGGTATATTGCACTGCAGCAGCAAAGCTCCTGTAAACGCAACGGATTGTGGATTCGATTCCCATGAGAGAAGAATGAATTTTCTCATCTTCTTTGCTCTTATAACGACATAAGCTCGGCGTTGAGTTCTGACTTTTGCCACAATGACAAAGTAAGAAATAGAGTGTCAGAACAATCCGATTCAACTTAGATTTATCCAAATTAATTAAATCCTACAAGAACATTTAGTGGCATAGTTTGAAAAAAAAACACTGTACTCGCAACAATTATTGGTTTCATCTACTAAAAAACATTTCTTTCCAGCATCTCGTACTCTCGTAAAGAGAACTCCCTACGTCAAAAACAGACACTACGTTCTCCGCTCTCTGTCCGGATCGGGGACATAGAGTAGTAAAAAAGAAATCATGCTCTCTTCTCTCTATCCAATAAAAATATTCAATATTCTAAGTGAACATTAAGTTTATATTACAAATTATTCTTATACAATTAAACAAATTGTTATTATACAATTAAAGAAAAACAAACAAAAAAAAAACTCACTTTAAAAAAATTATGCCAAGGCCGTTTCATGAATATATCAACAGCTTCACAACTGTATAGTGTGAGGGGAAACCACTTGGTACAAGCCAGCCTTCTGACTGATAAATCTTGTCGAGGCAACAACCATCTCAATAATGTTTCCATTATACTATACTGTGTGCGAATGTCACCACAAATTGCCATTTGAGATGATAATTTTACACTATAAATATTATTATTATATTTGAGAAATATAGTATATATCTATGTTATTATAAAACATATAACAAATATTAAAAGCAATTTTCCATAATATTATGTTACTCAGAATATTACAGGCTCAATTAAGAAAATATGTATATGTATAAAACAATATTTCTATTAAAATCAATACCTTGATGATAAAAATAGAATATTTTTAACAAGAACTTCTGAATAATATTTAAAAAAAAATAGACTAAGAACATTGAAACTTATTTATAACATGATAACAGCCTAAGATGTTTGGTATCAAAGAAAGAAAACGCTTACTTTTAATATAGATACTACAAAACAATAGCAACAATAAAATAATTAAATATATCTTTAATTATTCATTATACATTTAAATTATACTTACAAGTAATCTTCAAATTTCTCCCTGAATGCAAGTCTTATTTGCCTACTTGATTCCGCACAAAAGCTGTTTAAACACTGTACTATTTTAAATCTCTGATTTACATCAGGTAGACTTTGTGTTGCTAAATCCAATAACCCCTCAGTAGTTTCTTCTATTAAAATATTGTTAAGTTCAATATGTTTTGTGTTTATTTCCTGAAAAATTATTTGTTTTTATTAAATCAATATTTTTATTTATATTTTAATTAATGAATTATAACATTAAATATACCAAATAATTAAAATAAATAATCACTTTATATCCATAAAAGTATATTCTAAATAATATTTTCACTGTACCTAATTAATACTAAAGACTAAGTACAAGTTTAAAATATATTTTGATGTTTTAATATAAATAAAAAATTTGCACCTGAATAAATTTTAATAAGCCAGACAAAAAACTCCACCAATTGTTAGTATGAATAATAAGATGTTTTCGTATAGCATCTAACCAATACTGAATGAGCAATATTAATTCTTTTCCTAAAAGACTCCATGTTTTTGATGCAGGCGTTCTCAACATTAATTCAAAAATTTTAAGTGCCGCACCATTTTCATTGCATTTGGTAAAGTACTAAAACATAAAATATAAGAATTATATATTTGTAAATAAATATACATATAACATTAAGGACATAAAAAACATTTTTACCTCTATTTCGATCGAACGGACTTTTTTTAGTGCAAGTACGGTCGACATATTAAATTGTATTTTAGAATTTGAGTGATCGGACAACATTTTTTCTGTAGCAGATATATAATCATCCACATTGTTGACAGTTTTTAAAAACTTGCTTATATCCATCTTCCTAAAGAAAATTTGTAACACAACAATGAATGCGATTTAAAATATTTAAATAATAAGACATTTCCCGCGAAGAAGATTTGTCTTATAATTTGATTTTAGTGGCATAGACAATCGTTTCTAGTGTTACAATATGTAATTATTTAAAATATACTTTAGTTATTATTTTATGCTACATAACAGTAAATTTTATTAAACTTTATTAAATTAATAAATTATTTAAACAAAACATTTAATATAATCTAAAATAAAATATATAAAGATTACGACTGTTTGTCTTCACATCACATAAGATAAATTCTCATTATAAAGTGCGAACGGATCCGTAGTACTTGTACGCTTCACATATAACTTTTACAAGAAGGATCAAATATCATCCTGTAGGAGGTAACTTGGGGAGCTTTCGACTGCCGATCGCAGAAAGTCTGCTTACTTTACACGGAGTAAAGTACCTTTCATTCTTTTTGCATTCCAAGATTGGCCTGGCCCCTAACTTCCCAATTAAGTCTACACACAGAAAAGCTCCTTGACGTGAGATAAGCATCGAATGGAAGAGTTCAATTAAAAATTTACAAATTTATACCATTAATTTTCTTCTCTTTATATCAGTCAAGTATTTTATTTATTAAGCTTATTTAAATTAGGAATTTGATATAATTATTATGACTTTTATGTTAATTACTATTTTACTTTTATCATTTTTAACTGTGATCATAAATAACCTTAATAATAAAATTATCGTTTATATTATTTTTGTAAAGTCTATTTTTTTGTCATAATAATGACAAGAAAAATTTATTGTGTTAATATTATTTATCTTTAATCTTTACTTTTCTTACTTACGATCCTCTTTATTTATTAAAATATTATTAGTAATTATAGTGTAGTAAAGTAATTATTACATACATTTAGCTTAATCGTTTAGAAAACAGAATGGTGGCAACACAATTGTAAAAGCTACTCTCCAAGTGTCCAAATTGCAGAAATGACGGGCGGCGGTTGGTTCTACTGGTTGTGTCGTTCTATACTCTATAGATTGACGATAAAAGCTATCGAAAAATTATGAAAACCGTGTATACGTTAAAAATGTCCAGATAATGATTATAAAATCATTTACGCGCGTGTTTATCTCGTTTACCTGCTCATATTTTGTCATTACAGTGTTATGATCGCAGCGTAGCGGACGGTTCTAGACACTCGAAACCAGTGGATATTATGTGGTCGGAACGCGAGATCGGCATAAGAATTTTACAATTATGATGCCTATGGTGTATACAGTGTATGGTTTCGCTATATTTTTCATGATCGCGTGGATTTGTTTGTGGCTAATTCATATAATGGCTCTGTCATATTCGAAGTGGAAATTGCACCGAACCGTGGACCGGTCGCCGCCTGAACAGCCATATCTCGGAGTTTCTATCTTGAAGCCGCTAACCGGCGTCGACCCTAACTTGTTTTCCAACTTAGAGACGTTTTTTACACTGGACTATCCCACGTACGAGCTGCTGTTCTGTGTGGAAAACGAACACGACCCAGCCGTGATGCTTGTCAACAGCCTTTTACATAAGTATCCCCAGGTCGATGCCAGATTATTCGTAGGGGGATCATGCGTCGGAGTTAACCCAAAAATTAATAATATGCAGCCCGCATACTTGGCCGCAAAATATCCGTTGATATTAGTGAGCGATTCTGGTATTCGCATGCGAGAGGACACGCTCCTGGACATGGTCCAGCACATGAGCGAGGGTGTGGCGATCGTTCATCAGATGCCTTTTGCCTTCGACGCCGACGGCTTCGCCGCCGTTTACGAAAAAGTGTATTTCGGCACGGCGCAAGCGCGGATGTATCTTGGCGCGGACTTTCTTGGCATCAACTGTCACGTTGGCATGTCGTCGATGGTGCGGCGCTGTGCGCTGGAGGAGAACGGAGGGTTGGCGGCGTTCGGGGAGTACCTGGCCGAGGACTATTTCATGGCTAAGGCGGTGGTGTCTCGCGGGTGGCGCATGCGCGTGGCGTCGCTGCCGGCGCTGCAGAATTCGGGCGCGAAGTCCGTGGGCGGGTTGCAGGCGAGGCTTAAGCGCTGGGCGCGCCTTCGCATCGCTATGGTGCCCACGACAGCGTTGCTGGAGCCCCTCAGTGAGTGCATCCCGTTGGGCGCGGGCGCGGCGTGGGCGGCGGGCCAGCTTCTAGGCGCGGAGCCGCTCCCGTTCTTCTTGGTGCATGTGCTGGTGTGGTTCTTGTCGGACTGGTTGATGTTGTGTTCGGTGCAAAACGGGTCGCCCCCGTTTACAAAAGTGGAATTCCTTCTCGCGTGGGTGTGGAGCGAGTGTTGCGCGCCGTTCGTGTTAGCCGCAGCGCTCCTCAACCCTGAGATCTCGTGGCGGACTCGCAGCTATCGCTTGGACTGGGGCGGCCGTGCCCACGAGCTCAAACCCAAGCTTAAGTTCTGAGCCCATCCTCCCCTTTATCAAAAGCTTTAATTTGGTGTATGTAGATTATTACATTACATTGTGTATGACATGTGGTTATGTTTTGAATCAGCTGAATTTGGATGAATGTATACAGATATAGACTTAAGTTTTGATTGTAATTAATATTTATAATTTTGAATGTATGGTGGATAATTGTTATTATTGTTTTAGAGTTTTGTATGTTTATAGATTAAAACAAATGTCGGCTGTTGTAATATGTTTTCTGGTAGCTTTGATTGCCAATAACATTCTGCCATATTCAGATAATTTAAATTTATGTAAATATGTAAAGTAATACATATGAGCAAAAGTTAAATATTGTTTGAATTGATTTGCTTATTAAATATGAATGGCAGAGGACCTCATTAGGAGCACCTGAATATTAAACATGTGAATCATTACTTTTCTATAGTTCACTCACTTCTGAGAAGGGCAATTTGAATAATCGAATAGCAATACAAGGTCTCAATACATGCACACATACAATAATGCAGTGTTTATTGTTTGTCACTTTTATGTCACACAATAACATACATTTAAAATATTAAATTCTCAGTTTCCTTTATTGATAACTTGAATGATTTACTAACTTATATGACTGTACAATTCTAAATATGAGTGAACAGGGTTATTGTCTCTAGTACTATCTTTTTATTATTAATATTTTTCAAGAAGTTTGTTATTTTTTTGTACCTTTGGACAGGACAGAAGAATTATTTATTTGTGCACATTGGGAATGGGACCAAAATGGTTGAATTTTGTAAACATTAGTGTAAAGTGCAGAGTAATTTTTGGTATTATTTACTTAGTTACATCAAGAGTTGAGAGAAAAGACTGGAATTTTTCTAATATATGTCCAAAGGTGCACAAATTTTTTTATTTGCATTATATTTTTTTTATTTTTGGAGAATTTTTATTGTGCCATGTTTGATTTTGTTGCTTTGCTCTATCTCAGTGCAACTTTAATTAAACTAAATCTTGGCGACCAAATACAGGATATGACGTTGATGAAACATGATTAATTATAATAATATGCGGCATAATAAATTATTATAAAGTACAGCTACAAGCTTTAAACAAGTGTAAAATTTAAGCTTATGTAACAAGACCAGATTGAAAAATGTGTAATGTAAATATTTATAACTTAAATAATAATTTAACCTGACATTGTTTGTAAAATAAATATAAAGTTTTGTTTTTAACTTAAAGAATGTGATGAGGTCATTACATTGGTCAATGAACAAATTTGTCACATACAGTTTATAGTAAACAAATGAAAATACATACTTGATTAGTGTTAAAGTGATCTTATCTTGAACTTTGTAAAGCAAATTCTATATCAATATAGAAAATATAATATGTATTTAGATTTATAAGTAGATATGATTCAAAAGACATTTCTTTTTCTTTTATAGTTTAAAAAAATTAATACAATTTCATAAATAATGTTCTGCCTAAACAATTTAAATGTGCAAATTATTTATTTGTTATACATAATACAGTGTTAATTTAAGTTTCCATAACTAGTAATTTTGTACTTAAAAGTACATAGTGTACAAAAATATAGAGACAACACAAAAATTGCCATTTAAAATATACACATATATATATAAATGTTTCAAAGAAATGATGTGTTTTCTTGTCATCTGCGACATATCCTGTATCTCAAATATGTTGTTCACAGAACAACCTTGAAGTATAATTGTATACTATATTTAAGGTTGTTGGCATATTATCCAGGCCAGATTTCCGATTGGTGCGATATATATCCGTGGATTAGGCTAATAAGGTAAAGGTGCAGAATATTGTCAAGCCTGGTGTAGAGATATGCCTGAAATAGTTCAATACTCGAAGTTGTTGTGTTAGTTAAGTTACTAAGGATGTATCTCATTGATACTAGCTTGGGTTCGCAAAAACAAACGTTACGGCACATTGTGGATTTATATGCAGTAATTTAATATATTTAACTTTGCACAAGTTAGCTAGTACAATAGCAAGTTGTTTCAATAACTATACTATATGGAACTTTTTACATATCATTTTAGGTGTTGTGGTCAAATTATTATTAATAACATCTCTACGAGATTTATTTTCAAAGTTAATGTTATTATGGGATTTTACAATATAACATTTATGTATAGCAAGTATTTCTCAACGTAAAATACACATGGTTGACTTTACTTTTACGACTGCTCGCAATTCTAATTTTGCGCGTTAATGGCGGCTTCACCTAAACCCTGGAGTATTAATTCTTAGTTCTGGAAACAAGCTTGTAGCTCTTAATATTCTTCTTATACATTGTTTAGAGAGTCATATTATGAAAAATTAATATCAGATTAAAATTTTTCTTTATATACTAAAGTAAGAAATATACTTACAAATATAAATATTTGATTGTAGTGGAACTTGAACCCTTGGAGACGCTCCAAGAGGTGAAGACCGTACAAGCGCTCTATTCTGTGAAGCCGTAAGTGCTTATCGAGCTACATCAAATACATATACATACCTATATATATGTTTATATATATATATATTATATATATATATATATATATATATATATATATATATATATATATATATATATATATATATATATATATATATATATATATATATATATATATATATATATATATATATATATATATATATATATATATATATATATATATATATATATATATATATATATATATATACATATACATACCTATATATATGTTTAATGTTTTTATGCTAAAAGTTAAAGTTGTAATTAAAAAAAATATTTTTTTCGTATTTATGGATTTTTTTGTTACTAAATATATTTCTTATGTTGGTTTAAAATGCTGAATTTGATTAAATTTAAATATATTTATTTATATATTATATATAATATAAAGCAATGACAGCTAATATGTTTTGATCTATTTCCGGTGAAATAAGAAGCCTGATCTCATAATTGTAGTGTAAGTGTGAATTCCAAAAAAAAAAAACGATATTTTTTTCATGTTATTTGGGTTTTTCATAAGTAAATATTTTTTTATAGTGATATACATATATTTTTTATTTATTTTTCTCAATTTTTATGTCTATTCTGCAATGTGCCGGTCATTGTTGCTAACAATAGTATAGGTACGGCATTTTGGGGCCATATGTCGTGATGTCTCGAATTGAATTGAATTGAATTGTATGTGAAATTAACGTGGACATGTACCGTGGACTGTACCTGATAACGTCGACGTGTAATAAAATCTGTTTCGGAGTATCCTTACTTTTATTGAAATAACCTAATTGAGGACATCGAATCCTTCTTAAAGGAGAAAAAGTTTCAAATCCATATGTAACAATACTATTATGTAGAATAACCTCACATATATATATATATATATATATATATATATATATATATATATATATATATATATATATATATATATATATATATATATATATATATATATATATATATATATATATATATATATATATATATATATATATATATATATATATATATATATATATATATATATATATATATATATATATATATATATATATATATATATATATATATATATATATATATATATATATATATATGTATATATATTAAGTAACTTAGGTTTATGTTTTTGTAGGGCATATACATTTTGTGATAGCAACCGCTATACAAACAATCCCCCCGTCCAGTGGTCGATGTATCGGTCATTCACCTTTAACATTTGTATTTACTTATTGCTTTTTTACACCAACATAGCGCAATTAAAACATGACTGACAGAAGGGTTATTGTGGGATCAAATTCTATTTAAAGTATTTTTTTTTATTTATAGAAGCTGCCTTGTGAGTAGCCGGCGGTAGCTTCCTAGTGGTAGTAACTTCACTGAAAATTTACAATTAAATGCCTGTAACGGAAGGTTGGGTTCCGCCGAGCAAACAAACTATATAAACAGAAAGTTCAGAATTCACTTAAAGCTTAAGAATAAACTGTTTTTGAATAAACTTCATAAGTTAATATATGAGCAACATGAACTTTTGAAGCTTTAAAACCATCGACCATAATGTTTTCAAAAATAAAACAAAGTAAGTTCGAGCCACTTTTTATATTTTTGGTTGTATTTGTTTTTTTACATTAATTGTAATTAAGAGCGGCTCGACCAGACCTTCTCCTTATGCGATATTTAATGATTAAATTTGATGTTCCTAATAATATATATATTCTTATATATACAACAGCAAGTACAAAAAATCCTCCTGAAACGGAACTCAACGCCGAAAGTTGAAAACAATTTATTCCCGAAATATTTTATACAGTGTTTTATATTCTTTTTAAGAGCACCTTTAATTAAACTAATAATAAAATAACTAAATATCTTAGTTATGACTTATTTAAATTTAGTATATACTAACTACTAAATTTGAGGAAAAGATAGATAGGTTTTTTTTAATAACATTTGTTATTCCACCAACAGACTTAAGAATAAGTTCTAAACGATCGCACTGTCAGCCAGATGGTCCGCCACAAACGTACCGAGTCTCAGTGACTGTAAGTGTCTGTTATATGTATATAAAGAAATAATACTTCCGACGCGGCGTTGAGTTCCGCCACTCAATATGCAATAGGTGATGGCAAAAGACAAGGGAAATAGCGTGAAGCATTTTCTAATACTGTAACTAGAATTCGAATAAGTAACCACCTGCATCATCTTATTTAACCACTTCTACATCAAGATTGTGTCCACGAACTGTTATAATGGCATGTCACACTATTTATATTTATATTATTAGACGTCATTTCAATACATTATAATCAATTAATTAAATTATATGCGCTGTGTGTTAACCTCTTAATGGCAATATAGAGACGCGTTTTTATGCGACTATGTAGTTTCACATGAGTCAAAATCGTTATCTTTATACAGTTTTATTGGTTTGTGATAAGAATATGATTCATATTTCTTTAGCTGTAAGTAATGTGTAATCTTCATAGACTAAATAGCATGGTAGGCGGACAAGTTATCCTAAGAGTTAAGACACTCCGCGTTCCACTTTGAGCTTAATTTTATTTTATGGAACCCAAACTGTTAACAATGCGGGGTAAAAAGGCGAAAGAAATGTATCTAGCATTCCCTGACTTGGGTTCAAACCCATAACCGTCGCGTATACACTGCGAAACAAAATTTTGACATTTTATACCAACTTTGGAGTACGCGCTGTTGAAATATTTGTGAGAAGTACCTGCATATATAAAAAATAAATGTTGTAATGTTTAATTTTTCATTATATGATAAGAGTACTAATTTAAACAAATAGGTATTATTATTATCTTATCATTAATTTATTTTTAGTAAATGTACAAGGTCATTTGAAAACCCGTTTAAGATTGAAGACCCGCTCGCGGCTTGGATTGCTAAGTGGTGTTTAAATGTCTAGATTTACCTATTTCTTTGGTTTTTCCTAGACCGCACAGGACAAACACGCGTTTTTCCCGCGTAAATTTAATGATCTTGTAAAAATAAAATAATAATATGTCAATTATCACTCTATTATCTCTCCTCTGTCTATTTTTAGATGTCATTAAAATTGCTACAACTATCCCGAATTATAAATTAAAAAAAAACTAAAAAAAAATTATTACATACAGTTATTTTGATATCGCCAATAAACATTTCAATATTGTATAAATAATATTGAAATGTAGGCAAATCCAGTACTTAAATGTCACAATTGTCAGTACCTCAGGAAGACTTACAATACGGCTCAGACGAAGAAAGCAATGAGATACCCAGAAAAGTGTTTAATATATTTAAAACAATAATTAGCTTTATATTATAAAAGTAAAAGTATTTTCATACATTACAATTATGGTAATATTTTTAAATAAATTATTTAACGTATCTATATACTTAGAATTATACATCTTTAACTTTGACTAAGCAAGTGAGGTGCGGAAATTTGAACTTTATCATTAATGCTTATCTTAAATATACTTGTTTCCACGTAGTATGTATTATATTTTTTTAGGACCGTCGTGGCGCAGAGGCGTAACCTCTACCTGTAACGCGACGGTTTCTGGGTTTGGTGCCCTGTCGGGGAAGATGGATTTTTCTATTTCCATTTTCTTCGCTCTTGCACCTAGGCAAAGCACGGCGTTGAGTTCCGCCACTCAATACGCAACGCCTGGAAAAAAGGCAGAAATGAAGTGTCTTAACTCTAGGTTCCCATGGCTTCTGCGGTTTCCTCTGTCTACCCTACTATGTGCGGGATCAAACGTAAAGACGTAAAAAAAAAATAAAAAATAGCTATAGCTATACCAACGTGAAGGATGGCAACTGATTTTCAGAAAAATCGATATTCGTTTGAAATCGATACTTATTCGTTTGAGAGCTACGACAGAACAGACATCGACCTCAAACTTAAACGCCTATTTGTATCGGCGGTGAAAAATAACCACCTTTTATGTTTCAAGATTATAGTTTTATTTTATTTTTTGATTACAAAGCACTTATGACTTAGTCCTTCATTTACCTTTTACATGGAGGAATCGATTTCGTTAAAATATATAAACTTAATCAATAACTCATTTACAATACAATTACTCGTAACGTTTAAGGTGCTTATACATGTCTATTGTACTTTTATTTTCATTTCTACACTTACACCAAAGTTTTTTTTAACTACTTTTGCTTTGATAATACTGATAATAATTATTAAGTACTTTAATTATTAATTTCTTTTTTTTTTATGAGAAGGACAAGGCAAACAAGCGGTCGGGTCACCTGATGGTAAGTGATCACCGACGCCCACGGCCCTGTGTAACGGCAGAGGTGTTACAAGAGCGTTGCCGGCCTTTAAGGTGGAGGTAGACGCGCTTTTTGAATACATTAACGAGGCTAGAACGAGCCTAGTGTTAAGACATTTCGTTCCCTATGTCCCCAATTTCCGAGACATTGCGTATTGAATTGAAACTCTTTGCCGCCTGCCTTGAAAAAAAAATACCTGTGAATATATTATAAAAAAATACCTGCCTTAACTTCTCACTGAAAAAACCCAACCCAAAAAAAAGCCAATTAAAAAAAACGTCCATCTACGTAGCTACGCTAATTAGAAAGTATGATCTGACCTTACAGGTAGTTGCAGGTTTACATTGTATCTTTTTAGTCTATTAAAACGCTTATTAAATCTCGTACAAAAACATATTTCGTTTATTTCCACTAAGAAAGGTAAAGAAAAGAGTGATTTACTAAAGGGTTTACAAAATATATAAATTGAAAAAATATATGATGACAAATTCCAAGTAAATGAAAATTATAATTTTAAAATGCTTATATTAAATATATTACATACAATTAAATAGTTATTATTCAACACGCAATACCTCCAAAATGTGAAAAGTAGGGAACGAAGTGTCTTAGGTTTCCACAGTTCCTGCACTCCCCTCTGCCTATCCTGCTATGAGCAGGATGAAGCGTAAAACGAAAAAAATATATAATTATTACAATTTTATAATAAAACCTTGGTTAAATCTGAAACTATAAACATAGATAAGACAAACCTTTACAATCTATAACGGCTTCGTGAAAATGACACTGACCTGGTTTTGGTAGTTTTATTTCATATTCAATATTCCTTTTACTTAATTATGTACAACAATTACATCTAATTTACGCATTTATGGTTCGTTGTCAATATTTTGAAATAATGTTACAGTATGCAATTTGAATCCTCAAATCTAGATATTAATAAAAAAAGTTTCTTTAGAACTGGTTTTCCTTAGGTTACAGTGATAATGTAAAAACAGTTCACGTTCGATTTCTAGTCTGAAATCGAGAAATAGCGTACTAAATTATAAAGCCGATTGAAAAAATATCTGTCACAATTTATTGTAAGTGAAGTAAACATTCTAATTAACGTATAAATAGTAAAAAAATAAAATTTAATGAAAAGACCCTTATTTATTTTTGTTATTTTTTAGTTACATTCGTTTGGTTACATTCCAATCTCAGTAATTACTTACTTACTGGTGTGAAATAAAGATATAAGTTATATAGTATGTGCCTGTACCTTCATTCAGAAATATCTGCACCACTTGAATGTCTCATGTGTTACACCGAAATCTTAGTTATTTCTAACAAAAAAGCCGGCGAAGCTGCAGATAAAAGTAAGTAAGCAAAATTTATAAAAGCCATTTAAAGTTATATGTGTAGTGTGTAGATATATATCTACATTTCCTAGATAAAGCTGGAATATCATATTTTTTTTAGCTTCACGCTTTATCCCGCACAGGCAGGCAGGCAGGGTAGGCAGAGGGAACAGTAGGAAGCTAGTGTAAGGACACTCCGTTACTTAGTCCCTGCTTTCTCCGTACTCGCTTTCTGCCTTTTTCGAGGCATTGCGTGTTGAGTGGCAGAACTCAACGCCGCGCTTTGCCTAGTTTGCCAGAGCGAAAAAATGGAAATAAAAAAATCCATCTTCTCCGACTGGGGATCGAACCCAGAAACCGTCTCGTTACAGGCAGACGTTGCGCCTCTGCGCTACGACGGATATGTATATACATATTCCAGAGGCCTTAGCCAAAAACCAAACGCTCCGTATCTATTCCATAAAGCGCTTCAGCGATAAAAATTATAGATATCGCTAACTTGGTAGCCAACAACACATGTCAACATCAAACGCTTGATCTACAGTGTCAATAGAAGACATCGATCATATTGTCTGTGATTGGCGTTTTTTGAAACGTCAAGTGAAGACTGTAACGTCACATATTTCAATGTTGCATGTGTAAGAATTTAATGTTAAACTAATTTGATTAAAACAGATTAAAAATATACACTTCTCAAACAAATATTAATAGAAATAAAAAATATAAATTTAAGTATATGTTACAAAACGTAGATAATAGTAAAGTAAGATAATTAAAATTATTAACCGATGTATTCAAAATTATTAATGTTGAAAAATAAAACGAAAATAATAAAATTTCGTAATATAATCGTAAAATTTATTACGTAATTATTAATTAATAATCGATTCACTTAATAACTTCCTAATTAACTTATAAATTTGTAATTATTAAGGTGAAAAATTATTTTTCCATAAATTTTTAGCGTTTTCTGCAGGGTTTCGTACTTCGATAGGTGAGCGTTGACAATTAACACTGCGATTGTCAAAATATGCAACATGGCTGTCAATTATCGATTGACACTGACGAAACGATAAAATTTCTCGTTTTACGCCAACGCTTCGTTGACGTTATATTTTTGGCTACCATCTTTCTATTCGTTGTCTTAGATCACGTGACTTATCGTTAAGTCCATACATATTGTCAGCGTAAACGATTGTCAAGTGGCGTCTTGGCTAAGGCCTCAGCTTAATCTAGGAAATGTTTAAGTAAGAAAGATGTTACTTCACTAAAAGCACCGAAGCGTTCACTATTGGTTGCTCTTTGCCGAAATTTTGCAACTATTAATTTTAATAAGAGTACTCTTGCTTCTCACTGCTTAAAATGTAAGTCGGACATATACACAAATAAAAGTTAGTATACTATACGTATCAATAAGTAAAAAAACTTTAGTAGGTTGTTTTACTTTTGTCAGGATATTATTAATATGGGAATTCAACTCGTTTTAAATCTTTGCTATAAGGGAAACAAAAAACTTCGTTAAATAATTAATTTTTGCCTTTGTTACACTTAATTTTTTTTGTCAAATTTTCTGAGAGACATTGCGCTCACAAACCGTCTGTCTGTCATTGTAACAGTAATAAATAATCTATTTTCAATTCTTCGACATAAAAAGAATCTTAAGAATTCTTAACATCATTATTTATAGTTATTAATATAGAGTTACAAATGCAAAGTCATTTAAAAGATATTTACATCCTAAACTTAATACTTACATACAAGGTATAATGTGATTGTTAATAAACATGCTGGATAGCTACCATAGAGATTTCTTATCAGCGGTAATGATTCTTCTTTCTTCTATTTAATCTTTAAATACTTAAATCTAACTATAAGAGGTACTTCGTAGCGCAGAGGCACAGTGTCTGCTTGTAAACGTGACAGGTTATGGATTCCATTCCCGCTTAGGGAGAATGGATTATTCATTTCCATTTGCATCACTCTGGCAATTGGGCAAGTGCAGCGTTAAGTTCCAGAGTGTCTTAACACTAGGTTCTCTAAACCTATCCTGCTATAAGCGGGATGAGCGTAAGATAAATCAGTCTAATTACAATAATTTTGGTACACTGACGTCTGATTGTAAACGCAACAGTGGCGTTGTACACGTATTATACAGCTCTCATCGCGTTACATTTTGTAAATTTAAATTCGTAAATTAGTAGATATTAAATAATAATTAATAATTAAGTAACAAAATTGGCATTATAAACCAATTTTATATTATGCTACAAATAATAATGTAAGCTAGTCTTATTTGTTTAAATTGTTTTTTTAAATGACTATTTTCGGCTCTGGCTTGCCTTTTTTAAAATTGTACTTGGATGCTTAAAGACATAGGTGGGGTGCGATTTCTGTTTGTAGATATAAATTATTATAATTTTTTTCTTTGTTAGCTAGACAAACCGTGGTGTTAATTCTGTCACTCAAGGATTCTTGGCAATGGGGCAGAAAGTAGAAAACAAAAAGGCTAATCCCTAAATGCTACATATGGGATATGAATGAAACAAGAAGTTAAAAATGTACATATTTATTATATAAAAATAATAACATTAGTTAATTATACCCGGTAGAAGATAAAGAGGTAGGTACAATAGTAAAATTTCTATAGTTCTCTTGAACATGACTGCTTTTCTAGAACTATCATTGTCTCATGCCTATGGCGTACCTACTTCCAAAGCTAGATTAGTAAAAATATTTCCATTTTAATTATAGATGCAGAAGTATTTTCTCAGCTTAAAAAATTCCTTTTAAGCCTTCACTTAGTCCTCAAGTCCCAGGCTCTCGCCCTGCAGAGCGACACACAATGGATCGAAATATGACATAAAATATTAAAAAGTTTTTCATTGTATTTCAAATTAATGTTTCGATTTTATTGTTCACGTACGATATGGAAGAATTAAAAACTTTTATTGCATTGTTGCAACTGAGATATAACTGACTTCTAGCAATGCGTAGAGATTAAATGCCACTGATAATAAAGTTGCTGCACCTAATTTTATATAGGTATACTATTAACTCCACGCTTTATTCCTCTCATATACAAGCAGAGGGAACCGTAGGAAACTAGTGTTAAGACACTCCGTTCGCCGCTTTCTGCCTTTGGAGGCACAGCAAGAATGTAAAAATGTCATAATCCATCCTGCCAGTTCAATTTCCGCAAATTGAATCTAGGAGCAGTCAGCAAAATAAATAAAATATTCGAACTAGTGACTGCCGTGCGAATTATTGTAGTGACGTAACATTTATCATTGGCATGTTACATACAAAACAACATGTTTTAATGCAATGATAATGATAATGGTACCTAAGTACTTGTTTTGTTATGCGAGTATAAATAGGGAACGCTCTTGATTTATAACACCTTTGTTTATAAAATATGTACCTATATGTTCTATGTAAGGTAATGTAATCTTTTTACAGCTATTAGTTTAGTCAGCTTCAAAATATTGTAGAATTTATTAGATAATTACTCTAGTTATTGTTGAACTGTGGATGAGTGAATTAAATTATTTTATTTGTACTGCTGACGAAGGGCGGCGATGAGTTCCGCTACAACACGCAAAACCTTCGATACATGGGAAGATGAAAACGGAGAAGCTTGTCACTACCGTTTGCTGCTTCCTGCTACAAACATCACTGTATATAAAGTAAAATATATAAAGCAAAATTTCTAGGCTTGATAGATGGAGAGCGGAGAAGTTTGACACCAGTGTCTCTACCAGTACTGTTAAAAATATCGCTCTATACATATTAAATAAAATTTCTCGGCCTGCTTTTCTCTACAAAATATCTTAAAACAAATTATTAAGCCGGAACATAAAAATTAAATAATAATATGCTTGCCTTTACAGAAATAAATTGTAATTTAATCATTTTATGTATATTACGTTATCTTTTTACTACCACCGTGACATTTTGTTATAATGTTATAAGAATTACAATATTATAAAAGCGATTTGAGTCATTTTACACTTGATTTTTGTTAACTCTAATATGTTACTGTTATCACGAAATTGCTCTTATCAAGGCTACAAATTTGTTAACTATATTTGTTCTGCAACTTTGTTTGCGTAGATAACGTTTTATAAGGCTTAAAACTAGTTTTTAGCATTCCGTAGCTTAAGATAAAATCTCTTGTGAACCTACCACCAGTGAACCTACTGGTGCGATTTCGATTCATATTTAATCTAAATTTTATTTCCTATAATTTTTGGAAAATTTTGTCGCAGTAATGGCGGCCCCGACCACCTTATGCCAACGCGGACGTTCCCACATTGTCTAGTATAGTTGTGAGTTCTCAAAATATAGATATGAAGTTATTATATTACCGTAGGCCGTTTTGCCCTCTATGTGGCCGCACGATAACCTCACGCCAAGGCCCAAGTCCTGCAGGGGACGCCCTTGCCATCGATAACACCTGTCAAGAGGCCACGTAATACTTGCTACTTCTCAGTGACTGAATACAACGTTCTTTTCCCATTCGGGGATGCTGTCAAGGCCAATAGACCTAAAAACAATAACACAATGTTGAAAAGAAAAAAATGTTACGAGTTTTTCAATAATAACAACGTTAAATAATAATATTTGGTTTATTTGTCTACGAGGAAGACGTTATTTTATTCAAACTTTTAGTCTTAACATGCTCACGTATTCCTTTTCAGTATACATTATAGTTTACGAAGAACATCGTTAAAATTTGAAATGGCTAAGTAAATGGTTAATTCGGGGTTTTTGGTATGACAAACATTTTTGAAAGTTTCTGAAGTCAGTAAGTCACTTAAAAATATTGCAATTATAAAAATATTTTATTCTAGAAATCCCATTACAGGTGTAGGGTTCTTTAGATTTTAACAAATCTCACTGTACTGAAGCACTTTTGCTAAGAAGGTATATGTTTATTTCCTATAGTTTTACGAGTATTTTTTCTATACAAAAGCGGTCCAGATTTTGAAATTAATCAGTCTTTATTTTTACACTACAAAAAAATATTGATTGTTTCGTTGAAGACATTAAAATAAATCAAAAATTGTATGTCAATTTGGACCCATATAGGTACTAAAGTTCTCTTAAAATAGTCGACAATAAAATACAATTGTATTTACTAAATTATTAAAGAGAATATGATGATTAAAAAGAAGAGAAAACCTTCATATGTGCATGAAAACAACAAAGCCGGAAAATGGTGGATATATATATATATATATATATATATATATATATATATATATATATATATATATATATATATATATATATATATATATATATATATATATTATATGTAATAGAAACATAATACAATTGTCAACATAATATCATTGTTAGCTGTAGACAATACTTGACTCTGTTGTCATTCAGTCAGTCAATTCGCCGCACGCTATGTATCGATGTATGGCATCCGTTACATAAATTATATTAACTCATTGAACTTCAATGAAAATGCATTAGAATTGAACAATTCTATTGATTTGTTTGTTTTTATGAATTTTATATTGAAACTGATTTTTCTTTATTTTTTCATGCTTTTTTGTATTATAAGGCTAGATAAAAAAATTGTACTAAAAATGGTTGCCTGTAAAGTGGGTTTTACGGGCGAAAATTTTACGTGACAACGTCTTTTTCTCGGTAGAATATTTATTGATATGATTAATAATTATTATATAAATTGGACAAATTTTAACTATAGAAAATATATTTTATTTACTAAAACATTGTACATGTGTCAAGTGATACGCGCGGCGGACCGATCATAGTTCGGTGACAGTTGACACATCGTTACGTTACCGGGCGTTACACTTTTTCATATGTGACTCCGAGCCGCAACCTAATTTAAGACGTTGTCACGTCAAAAATTACTTATTCTGTCCTACATTGTCTGTATTCGAATCCGCACAAACTGTAGAGTAACGAAAGTTAACATTGTCTTGACAAACGTGGAAAATTAAAAAGCTTAATTTTTCTTTAATCTTTATTTTTCAAGCATTCCTCCGAATGGGAATCGAACCCACAACAAAGATGTTTAGATGTGGCATGATGGATTTGGAGGCTAGGGCTTACGTTTAATTAGCATATCGAGGCGCAGTGCGACAGCGAGAGCGTGATGGCTGTTAGTTCGATTCCTATATAGGGGGAATGAGTTATTTTATTTCTCCACTATAATATGACAAAGTATAATAGTAGTTACTTCACTCAACATGCCGAGTGTCTTGACACTATCTACTCGTCTAAATAAATTTATCTTAGGAATACTTAATAAAAAATAAATAAGGTTAGTTCATAAATATTTACTAAAATTAAGATTAACACAATAATAATTCAATAATTAAAATTTTTTGAGTGTAGTAGTAGGCATAAAAATAATCAAATTTACATTAAATAGTTTAATTCTATTGACCAAAACGACATTATAGCAAACCGGTATCTGGTGATTATCATAATTCTTTCATATATAAAGAAACCTTTATTAATAAAAAACATTTGTTTACATTAAATTGTAGCCCAGTAAGAGTAATTTTCGTTTGAAACCGGATCGTAGTATAATACAGGAACAGCACGAGCTTAAAAACAGATGCTCCAGGTTCCATTCCCGCTTAAGGAATGAAATAGCTTATGAGTACGTTAAGACAGCAAAATACGGCTATCGTACTTATCAATTGACAGGAAATGACTGTAATTCCGTTAAAATATTTTCGTTATCTGTGCAAGCTTATTGAAATCAAAGGTTTTCTATTGTAGTCTTTATCAGTTGAGACGTTATCACAATGTTCACACACCTTGAAAATATTTGTATTACACAGTTAAATATTAAGAAATGTGTATATTATTTTTAATATTTCAATACTTTTTAAATATTACTACATAACTACAGTGTACGACTGATAATAAAAATATAAAAATTACCTACGTAAACAATTATCACGATTTTCTTTTTTATGTATAGGGCAACACAAAATTCTTAATGTAATCTTTTTCTGTATACTATACTTGCTTTGGAACCTATTCTCCAGTCAAAACTATTAAAGCCCTTTCCTATAGCCTTTCCTTTCTCGCCATTTCCAGAAAAGCCCTTCTCCAATGTCCTTTAAATTACAGGTGAAAAAGCATTTACTGATAATTAAAAATGGTTAACCTAGCTGCAATTCATTGATTTTTTTTTTAACTTTCTTTGTAATTTCATATGTCTGAACGGATAGACGAATACAGATAGACTGATTATGATACGGTTTTTTTAGGGTAAATGTCGTCAAGACTGTAAATAGATACATTGTCCTTAGATTTTTAAGACCAGTCACTCAATTTTCTCACATATATTTGACATAAAATTTAAAGATCTTGTACTATAAGTATAAAATCAAAGACAAAATATTATATTTTGTAGACAAAATCTCGCATTATAATACAACATACATTTCTAATGAGGATGAGAATCTGATGTTGGTACTTTAGAACAATCGTTGTAACTTGAAATTACTGGGTTTACTAATAAATCCATAGTGAAAGAAAGAGTCCATTAAGTTAAGAGATACCAGATAAAAAATTCTTTTTCGCTCCAAACACGCTCTCCGTTAGTTTAATATTAAAAAGTATATGTTTTAAAAAATCTTCGCTTAATCAAAAAAGCAATTGTTATATTTTTCTTCCCGTTCTCCGCCTCATTTAGTTTATATAAAATGATAATTAGAACTTAGTAAATTAATGTAAACTTCTAGAATTTTTTAATCTGTGCTAATCTAACAACAAGAGTATACGTGTCCCACAAAAGCCTTAATTATGAATATTGTGTGATCAATAATAAAACAGTTTTAACAATCGTACGTAATATACTGACGGCGCTCAAACTGCTGTGTAAGCAACGTTTTTGCGTCATGCATTGTTAATAAAAAAATATATCCTATACGTTAACGAGAAGTACAGTTTATAAAATTTTACAAGGTCAACACGTCAAAAATAAATCAAATTGATACAAGTGTTGCAACAACGAATCATAAGTCATATACATATATAAATGTAACCACAATTGTTTTATAGCTTCACCCTTAGCAGGGTAGGCAGAGGGAACCTCAGGAACCGTGGGCACCTAGTGTGAAGACACTCCCGCTTGCCGCATCGGTATTGCGTATACCGCATTTTCGAGGTATTGCTTGTTGAGTAGCGGAACTCAACGCCACGCTTTGTCTAGTTGCTAGAGCGAGAAAAGTGGGATGAAAATATCCACCTTCCCCGAGTAGGAATCGAACTCACAAGCCGTCACGTTTACAAGCAGACGCCGACGTGGCGTAAAAAAACAATTGTATTACTTAAATGAAAGAAATGAGCAATTAAAATGAATAATATTAATTTTTTTTATTATTTTTCTGTATCTACTTCGAGCTAGGGAGGAAAAGTCCTATTTAAATTTATTTTTTACTTTCTGAACTGTCGCGGCGCAAAGGCGCAACGTCTGCCTGTAACGCGACGGTTTCTGGGTTCGATCCCCAGTCGGGGAAGATGGATTTTTCTAATTTCATTTTCTTCGCTCTGGTAAACTAGGCAAAGCGCGGCGTTGAGTTCCGCTACTCAACACGCAATGCCTAGAAAGAGGTGGAAAGCGGGGACGGAGAAAGCAAAGACTAAGCAACGGAGTGTTTTAACACTAGGTTCCCACGGTCCCTGCAGTTCCCTCTGCCTACCCTGCCATGTGCGGGATAAAGCGTGAAGCTAAAGAAAAAAAATAATAATTAACATATATATGTACATCTTATTACATATACCACAATTAATTATTTAATAAAAGAGCCCATCGTGGCGTCAGATATTTTATTCCATTTCCTTCTACTTTCATCTTTTTTTATTTAAAATTTATTTTAATTATTTATTAATGTTTTAGTAAATATGTTTCAAACTTATTAGGTATATAAGCTTTTGTTCGATCAAGCGGGTTAAGTCGCAGGTAACGCTAGTTTTAATATAAAACAAGGCATAAGAAATTTAACGTAGGCATTGTACACGTGTTTGCGTTTCATTTTCATTATAGAGAGGTGAAACTCTCCAGACTCTTCTCTTTTTTGAGAGAGAGGGAGAGAGAGAGAGAGAGAGAAGGAGAGAGAGACATAACATGACGAAATATTTTCAAAGTTCTTAATGTAAATTAAAAGTGGACCACGCACAATATGAACAAAATTTTTTTGTAGTAGTGTAGAAGCCTATATTCAATAGTTTTTTAATCTATGACTATCTAAGAAGTACACTGTATGAAGCTCATAAATAGTTAATTAAACAATTGGATAAAGTAGAATAAATAATTGAAATTAAAAATTATATTAATACACAAATAATTTTAACCTAATATGATAAAAATGTACTGGCTTGTAGTAATACAACTGTTGTTAAGGTAACACAATATTGCAAGTAATACTCAATTAGAGTTCCTGGACTGTGGACAGGCAGACAGTTTTAATAATAACTAGAAAATGCGAGTCTTCCGACGCGGTTGCGTGAGGGCGTATACTCCTTGGAGACTGGCCTATTTCGTACCGACCTTGATGTTGGAGACGTACAATGTCTACTCAATTCGATTAATATTTACTTAGAAAATTAAATATTTATTAGAAAATTTCTGTTGTTATATCGCACTTTAGATGTACCTGCAATTTTCATTGTGCATTCGTAAGTATATTTTGTTAATGTCATATAACAACAAGTTCTACTACAAATATTTTTTCAAAATTGGACGGAGAATGGAGAACGGAGTGTTTTAACATAAGCTCTCCCTACTTACCATGCTAAATACGGGATAAATTGAAAATATTACCATACAAATATATACAGATATTGTATAATTTTAATACATAATTAAAATTAATTAACTTTCAGTTCTATGTAATAAATACTTTACCTAGACCAGTCGAAGGCTATATATATTAAGAAGTCAACTAATTGGATAACTATACGATACTACTGAGAAAGTGATGGTTTTTCGTTACGCTACATAGCTTATGATTCGTGAAATATAAATATATACATATGAATGTAACACGTCATAAGCAATAATATTATAAGTAACGGGACATAATATTTTAAATTAAATAGATATATTTTTAAGGTATAAAAGCTTGAGATTTAGGTCTTCAGTTTAATATCTATAAAGTTGGAAAACATAAAGTGTCGAATGAAAGCTGTATTTTTAACTAATAGTTGAGGAAATCCTTTGTGTTAAATCCGCCATATGGTCATTTTCTCTTCTGTTACTTGATCGATTTTTTTCATAATTGAATATGATAGCCAAACTACGTACAAATAATTATACATTGTAAAATAAAAATAAAATGAAATGAAAAATCGTGAAACGTGAAATATGGCAAAAAGATCATAAACAGGACAGGAATGGCATGCCAACATACTGCCACAGCCATAGTGAAAATTGATCAGGCTTATCAACTATTACTTCAGAGACTTATTTGTACTTTAGAGACCAGCTACTTCACAATATACATACATAAGTATTTTAATTAATGGATTTTTTATGTTATTTAAGTAAATATGAAAATCCAATACACATTGTGAAGAGCCTAAACCACACACCCTACAATACAACTCTAAAAACAAAAATCAGAAAACATTTTCCATTAATGTTTTACTACATATATGATATTAAAGATCTTATATAAAACTAAAAAGATGAGCCAAACTAAAAAAAAAAAAACTATCGTTCACATTCGTTGTTATGCGTAAATCTAATGCGTGGAAAATAATCTCATGAATCTTAATGAAACAGGATCGTTAAGTCCTCGCCAGTAAAGTTGCGGGCGTTCTCTAGAACATACCGTAATAAAGTATGTCCCAGACTTTTGTTTACTTTTTATAATATTAATTTTTTATCTCAGAAATTGTAAATTTTTTTATATGCTTCGAAAAAAGGCGGAAAGCAGGAGACAGAGTGTATCAACACTAGGTTCTCACGTTCCTGTAGCTACCTCTGCCTACTATGCCATGCGCGGGATAAAGCGTGAGGCTATAAATGTGTCTTAAATTAGAAAAGCTATGGAATTTTATTTTTCCATATATTTTTTGAATATTAAAAGTGGCTAACATTTCCCGTTACCAACAAAGACTATGTGACTACTCTATTCGCTTGAGGTAAAACCTTGCATCAAAACTATATTCTAGTCATAAAATTGCAGTGTTTCCTTAGAGACTCGGTATATACTAAAGATTTGAACACGACTTGGCCTGCTTTAACTATATGATTATTTATTTATTCATTCAATATGATGATATTAAGCTATAATTATACTACAAGGGAAACTCGATTAACCGGATTAATTATTATTGTAAGGCATTCGAATAGTCATCAATTAAGGTGGATTATCGAAAGTACCTACATGTATATGAATAAAAGGCTTTACAAATACATAATATTGCAATATACTTAGTCTTGCCATAAATATTGTTATAAAGAAAAGCACGATTTTTTTTTATACGTAACATTTATTCCTTTCATAGTGAGTTAGTTTAATACATCAATATATAACTATTAAAAATATACAACGTTTATTCGAAGTGGTCCCCATTGGCTGCAATACAGTCTTTTAAACGTTGAGGCCAGTTATCAATAGCAGCACGAACTCTTTCTAGAGGAAAATTCTTCACTGCCAACCGAATGGATCGTTTTAGGGACTCCAAATTATCATGGCGTTTAAAGCAAGCCTTACTCTCTAAAACTGACCATAAATCATAATCCAATGGATTTAGGTCAGGACTTGACGACGGCCAGTTTTCAGTGCTGATAAAGTCCGGAACGTTAGTTTTCAACCAAGATTGGGTGGATCGAGCTCTATGACCCGGTGCCGAGTCTTGTTGAAAGCACCATTCTTTGTTATTGAACATGGTGTTAGTTAAAGACTTAACTACCGTCTCAAGAATGGTATTTTGATAAACTTGTGCCGACGTTTTAATACCTTTTTCACAAAAATATGGCTAAGTCACCCCTTCATAGCTAACACCCCACCAAACCATCACTGAAGTGGGATAATGCCCACGTTGTACTCTGTTTACTAATTGCGAAGCTTCTTTAGAGCTTCCAGCATAAATACGGTCATTTTGTTTATTAAAATACTGCTCAATTGTAAAAATTTTCTCATCCGTAAACAAAATTTTTTTGTGACCTCCCTTTGCGTACCGCTTAAGTAGTTGTTTGGATTTTACCACCCTATTCTTCTTTAAATTATCAGTTAAGAAGTGACCAGTACGTCTCTTATAGGCTGCAAGTTCTAAGTCATCTTTTAATATACGCGACATGGTTCTAGGAGCTATCTTCATCTCCCGAGATAAAATCTTTTGCTTACGGACAGGATTTCTTCGAATTCTTTCCCTAACTGCTTTAATCACCTTTTTCACACGAACGGTACGTGGACGGCCAGGTCTTTTTCTGTCACAAACAGAGGAGGTATCATTGTACCTATCAATAGCCCGGTAAACAAACATTTGACTAATACCAAGCGGGTGGAGGGTTTTAAAAATTGCACTTTTCTCCATACCTACTTTATGTAAGGCAATCACAGCGATTCGGTTCTCTTTATCACCCCACTCCATTTTAATATAACAAAATATTTAACAATATAATGGCGCGAAAATAAGAAAACACATCAAGCAATCATATAAAAATGACAGATTCCAAATTCAAACGTAATATTTTCTTTTTTTGAATAGTAACAGTATTTATGGCCAGACTAAGTATAATATTGCAATACATAATATAGCACATATTAACCAAAATCAATGTTTATTTAGAAATTTGGTTGTAAGATTATCTTACTTAAGATTATTAGCTTGCACAAAAACTTGTACAATTACTTGTAGGTACATTTAATCCAATTGGCCTGTAGTTCGGATAATAACATATCCGTATTACTTAGGGCCGGATAATCGAATTTGAATTCATTTTAGGAAACATTATTAGTTAATTATATATAATTTGCTTTGTAATGTTCAACTAAATCAAATGTTATAAACGTTTTTAGTTGTAGGTATTTTTTTTATTATCTTCATTCAAGATAACTATAATTGATTAGAACTTGTAACTAACCAAAATAAATAATAACGTTAATTACTTTAATTAGAGCGACTTTTTCACAGTGTGACGGTAAAGTCAACTTTACATGAAAATTTGATGTGCACTCGCTAAAATATTTTCTTTTTAGTTTAAAGCGATACGTGACACGTTACGGAATATATAAAAATAGTAATAATATTTCATTGCACTAATGGCTAAAAAAGAAGTTACAATAAGTACTAATTTCTTTTATTAAAATACTTAGAGGTGCAAAAGGTATTTATAATAAGTAAAGAAGTTCTCAATAAATATGTTATATATATTATAATATATATTTAGGGCCGTCGTGGGTCAGAAACAGAGTTTACTAGTTAACGCGACGGTTTGTGGGTTCGATTCCCATTCAGGGAAGATAGATTTTTCTACTTGCATTTTCTTCTTCGTTCTGGCAACTAGACAAAGCGCAGCGTTGAACTCCGCCACTCAACACGCAGTGCTTCAAAAAATCTTCTATTGTACATCTACATGCAGCAAAATAAAATAAATACCTGCATATATATAATTCATAGGCCACTATATAATTAGTCTATTTTTCGCTTTTAAATATTACGTGTAACATCTTATTACCCACGTGTCCTTGATCAAAGCGTACTTTGTACTTACTTAATTTTTTCAATATGAAAAGTAAGTAATCTAGTTGGTCAATTAACAATGAACATTCAACAAACAATTTGTGAAAAAATATAATTATTTTCACTCATAGACAATCTGTAGTCATGACACTTCCGCCTCCATTTTCTAATCAAATTCGAGGCGTGGCTCTAGTTACATATATATGTGTGTACACATGAGTATGTCACGTTATTATCAGACTATTTTTGAGTGATATATACATTTAATGTATTTCTAAATCTACGAACGCACTCATTCAACCAATTGTAGATAAAATTTGAACAATACTCGAAGGTGGCGTGATCAGTGATAAAGTCGTTTCATTATATATATATATATATATATATATATATATATATATATATATATATATATATATATATATATATATATATATATATATATATATATATATATATATATATATATATATATATATATATATATATATATATATATATATATATATATATATATATATATATATATATATATATATATATATATATATATATATATATATATATATATATATATATATATATATATATATATATATATATATATATATATATATATATATATATATATATATATATATATATATATATATATATATATATATATATATATATATATATATATATATATATATATATATGTAATAGTTAGTTATTAATAAGAGTGCTACAATTTTAATATTTTTAAGATTTAAGTACCTCAATGGAGAATAAGGACAAGGTTACCGTAACTAAATCACAATCTATAAGGTACCGTGATCTGCAATCGCTCAGAGCACAGAAGAAATAGATTTTCTAAGTCAAAGCAATCAAAATATATGAGCAATTTTATTTTTATTATAAATTATTTATATGCACAAGACTCATTATAATTTAAAGCAAAAATATATGTAGTTTATATATAGGAATTTATAAAATATGAAAAAAACTGAGGAAATAGGGCTTTTGTTACTTATTTTTTTCAATGTTAACGTTTGCGATATCTTAAAGGTTAGAAACCAGTGCGACCAGTGCGGGTCGTTCGATACAAAAACCTGTTTGTGATTTTACTTATATATATAAAGATTGGCGATCTATGCAAATTATTTATATACCATTATATATATACCTACAATATTATATGGGCATAGTAGTGTTGAGACACTCATTTTGTTTTATAATTAAGTAACATCAGTGCAGCTATCGTGGTTTCCATAGTAATTAAATAGCTTTTGCTAAACGACTCTATCAATATTTGAAATAGAATTTCAAATATTGACAGAGTCGCTTACTTGAGAGGTGAAATCCTTTTACGCTCAAGCTCTAGCCGTAATAACCTGATTCTAGCATCCTTAGATCCTAGAGCAAGTTCTTTAAAATCATCATTTTTTTTTAAATTTAAATGCTACTGATTGATACTGGTTGTTAATAAAAATGGCCTCGTGGCTTCCTCTTTCTATAAAACTAGTAAAAACTCCTTAATTACTTAAAACGAACACTTTAAAAGTATTACAATTTTCAATTTCATACAAGCCTCGTATATAAACGACGGTTCGTGACGTACGTCCGTACGGATGTCGTGTACTTTGTTACACTCCTGGGAATCTTAAATCAAGAATATTATGTTCTGACGTTGTAACTAGGACGTGGCTCTAGTTTTTCAATAAATGTCTGAAACAGAATATTTATCTATTCGTCCTTGCCTTCACAAAATCTAGACGTAGCGTACAGTAGAAGGCTCATTATAAATCGCAATTAATAAATCGTATTTTTTTAATCGTAAAAAGTATACGTTTATATATATATATATATATATATATATATATATATATATATATATATATATATATATATATATATATATATATATATATATATATATATATATATATATATATATATATATATATATATATATATATATATATATATATATATATATATATATATATATATATATATATATATATATATATATATATATATATATATATATTGTGATGTGACGATATATATAAGAAACGATACATACATATTTAGTGATACATATATAAGTAAATATATGAATAATAATACAAAAAGAGTAGGACTATTTCATTCGAATAGTATAATATATTACTCATACGGCATATAGAACGATTTCCTATAGCTAATTGTGTGTCATTATCAATTTTTTAGGCCATGGCCAAGGTCGTGCGTGCTAGGTGGCGGTTGAGACCCGCGCCGAGCGCCACGCTTTAGGTGGCACCGTCTAGACTAGAGAAAGCAAAGTTTGAACTAGATTACGTAACAAATATGTACTAAATTACGTAATATGTAGGACGTCATTCACTATTGATTTGTATTGATATAGTTTTGAAGAGGATTGTCTGTTAATGTCTATATTTAATGTTATAGCGCCATTATTGGGATGTGTCTCGCCATTAAGACAGTACGCCAGCTATGGAATTAAATCCTAGATCTAACTATAAACGAGGATGGTGTGGGTTCTCCATCAGGGACAGTCATAATTTAATTATTTCGTTATTCGCTAATACTATACTAGTACCGTCTTTCGAATATGTTCCAGAAATTATTAACAATAGTTCTAGAGGGGTCAATATCTTTTAATAAAGAACAAGAGAGATTTCTATCCCATGCTGCTACTTTAATGGCGTATAAATTAACCCTTAGCTTGTTTCTTGTCAGTTAGTTTGTAAAAATGTACAAACTAACTGACAAGAAATAAGCTAAGGGTTGATTTATACTATTATTGATTATATTATATTATTGCATTATTAATATATATATATATATATATATATATATATATATATATATATATATATATATATATATATATATATATATATATATATATATATATATATATATATATATATATATATATATATATATATATATATATATATATATATATATATATATATATATATATTAATAATGCAATAATATAATATATAAATGTCACTCATATATATAAATGTCACTCAATTACTTTTGGGAAAGGCGATATTTCCGTACGTACCTTAGTTGGACTTGGGTTGGGTTCTTTATGAGAAGCTAAGTGGTTCTCATGGAACACTATATCTTGATTCATGAAATCTATTAAAATCTAGACTTATCCTGATCTAAAATAAAAAATATAAATAGTTTGCTTTAAATACTGTAGATCACTTTTAAAATTTAAAAAATACATCCTGCAACATAAACTTATAAGTACCTTATTAATATAGCTTTCGGTTTAAAAGCAAAATACGATGTCATAGGATAGCATTACGAGAAGAATATAAGAAATGTTTTTACGATCAATCGAAAAAGTACTAAAGTTTAATTTTGCGCTTATTCAGTGGTGGAGGCAGGTAGAAGCCTGATAGACAGATAGATGGATTGTAAGACAACTTATTAGTTATAATTAATTTGTTTTTTCTAGGTTAAGTTGAACGAAGAATAACTGGAAAATAAGCCTCTTTGTCCTAGTTTGAAACAATAATAACTGTCTCCAAGCAGTTCAGGTTCCTTTCCTTATTTTCCCTTTGCCTTTCGTTCCATTCCGTTCCCTTTCATTCCCTCTGCTCCCTTCCGTTTCTTTCCGTTCTATTCCATTCTGTACTGTTTCGTACCTAAATTCTAGATATGTTTTGCACCAGCCAAAGTTAAACGTCACAAATTGTTTTCTTTTGTTTATTATGAAAAGGGCAAATGCAGGTACTTTATCTACTTAAATGTAGATATCGAAAATTAAAGAGACGGTCATTTTTTATATACAATGTAATCGGCGTGGCCTTGGTCTGTCTCAACGTTATTGTTTCCACATTTTAGATCGTAAAAAGTGCTACACACATGTACGAGTTTTTGTTTGTCTCATGCGTTATTTTAAATTAAAGGTAAGATCTTCCCAGACGTTTTTTTATGAAATATATATTTTGATCGAAAAATCGATCAAGCGTGAGTGTTTGTTCATGAAATAGCAGACAGTGAAATAAAAAAAGTTTTTCATTTTGATTTGTGGAATCCTAAACAATGATAATTCATTATCAGATCTTTAAAATTAATGAATGAATAATAACTATTTTGAAGAATATTTGTATAAGGAAAAATATGACAAGAAAGCCCCTCAATTTAATCATTAGACAAAATTACATTAACCAAACAATCTGTGACATATTTAATATAATATGTGAAAATATTCATTTATAAACAAAAATAAAGAAAATTTAATTATTTTAATGTTAATTGTTATTAATGACTTGGTATTTACCTTATTTATTCATTAATTAACCTTGTTATGTAAACAGTTCTTACTTATTAGTAATTATGTTAGCTTAATAATTAACAATTACAGGTAATTATAATAAATATAATTATTAAGGCAAACAAAAAGGGTAAAGTTTGGTAAGTCTTGTTAAAGTTAAAACAAAACGCAGCGTTGAGTTCCGCTAATAAACATAAACTGAGAATAGATTATTTTTTCATTAATTAGTAAAATCTATCTTTTTTAATTCTAATTAGCAAAAATCCTTTTTTGTTAGCTTCACGCTTTATCCCGCACATCGCAGCTTAGGCAGAGGGAACTGCAGGAACTGTGGGAACCTAGTGTTAAGACACTCCGTTGCCTTCTCTCTGCCCCGACTGGGGATCTTCCCCGACTGGGGATCGAACCCAGATACCGTCGCGTTACAGGCAGACGTTGCGACGGTCCTCAAAAATCTTTATTTAGGATATTTATTTTGTCATCAAATAATTTATGAGTTCTATTTCACGATTTATTATATAATAATTAGGTAATTGATATTTAGTATTTTAAGACACTTTCAATATTTTTAAGATGCACAAAAAGTAATCCGATTGCAATCATTTTATATGGACACTACCCCTCCAGTATGTCGAGTACAGCGAGAATCTAAACAAAATATATGATAAACGGCTTTTTTTATCCAGCTAGTAATTAGCCTTGGAAATGATTTATCTAATTATCGCTTGCTAAGTGTTTAAGCTACTAACTCGATTTACGGTTGAATCGACGATTAAACTAAGCAGATTTAATTTACAATTGAGTTGTCGCTTAAACAATGTTTACAATAATACAGTTCAGATAGACGTATGACTGAAAACGATTGTTATGGATTATTTAAATCTTTTTTTTAGCTTCACGCTTTATCTCTCATGTTGCAGGGTAGGCAGAGGAAAGTGCAGGAACCATATGAACCTAGTGCTAAAACACTCCGTTCCCTAGTCCCTGTTTTCTCCGTCCCCGCTTTCAGCCTTTTTCGAGACATTTTAGACCTATATATTTAAATCTTTTACAAAAAATTTTTTGGCTTCTTGACGCACCTCGCAGACGCAATGGCAGGTTCTCTATGCCCTCTTTGCCATTTATATTCTTTTTCGAAACATAACGCTGCAGGATAATTGAATATAATGTAATTTCGACGATATACCTATCACCTTAAAAATGATTTGCTAAATTACCATAATAGGTAATTAAGTAAGCACATCATTTTAAGGTCATGAATTAAATCGTTAAGCGTTGTTTGGACCTTTGATTAGACTACAGATATTTTTTATTTTCCACAGAGTATGAAAAGGTTAATAGGACACAAGTACAACTGTCCAACATAAAAAATGATAGTTATCGATTTTTTTAGATTTTAGAATTCTCTAGAAGCTACTTAGTTCTGCATATTTAACGTTAGCCCCCAAATGGCATGAGTACAAAAGTAAAGGGTAAAACACTGGTCAATGTCGAATAGTTTAAAACTGCAGTATAAATCGATATTTACCTTGTTTTCGTGTTAGGAAGTGACTGAAAACGATAATCGGCTGATACGGTGTTGGTCGTTTGTAACATTTTAGTTTTAACACGATTATAGGTAATATCATGGACAAGACATTTACTTAATTTTATTAATAGAATAATTTTAATATACCTATACAATATTAGTTAGAAGTCTTTTTTAGCTTCACCTCTATACCGCTCATATAGCAGAGTAAGCAAAGGGAACCTGATACAGTAGGAACTGAGTGTTAAGACACTGTTCCCTGCTTTCCATTCTTTTCGAGTAGGCGGAACTCAAAGCCGCGCTTGTCTAGTTAACAGAGCCAAGTAAAAGGAAGTTAAAAATTCATCTTTTCCTCATGGGAATAGAACTTATAAACCGTCGCGTTTAACTTCAGGCACTGCGCGTTTGCGCCACGACAGCCCTCAATATCATTTAAACCGAAATACATACATAGAAATATAGAATAAAAGGTTATTATTCGAGTGTATCTCATATTAACAGGCATTCTATTATTGTCTAACGTTATCATACTTTATCGTACAATCTGCTTAGAGATTTCTTTCGGGTTATATATACAACGTGTCATTGGCGGGTATCCTCGTACGTCAAACAAAAGTCCTGAGGTAAATAATACTGCAGATTTAGAAATAAAATAATAAAAATGCCAATGCCGTCCATGCCTTCTGTCCACTGCAGCTATTGAAATAACACTGTAAAAGAATAATAAATATGTTAATTAGTAGAAAATATATACACTGGGTAGCGGATACATATATCGTTTGTCACAAGAGTTCGAGTTGTAACAAGAGGTCAGTCGGTTATTAGAGACATAAATATACATATATCTTCACACTCTATCCCTAGCGGGGTAGTCAGAGAGACCGGAACACCAAACGCTGCGGTCCCTGTATGCCTCCTTCGCCTCGTCTACGGTCACTGCCTCTTCATACATGCTCTCCGAGGAGTTCTCATGCGTTTTCATTGGCATTCCTCCTCCTCACAGTGTCTTTTATACTGAAAGTCAAATGAGGTCTCCCCTTGTCTCTCTTACCACTAACTTTTGCTTGTTTAAGACCATACTCGGACACACTCGACTTTCATTTTATAAATACTCGACTTCAAATTCTTCCAGATCATCACCGGGGTAGATGTATCCTTGTGTTAATACACTCTGTTCTCCACCCCCCGCTCGATTTTCGGAACAGTAAATAAAATAATTCGTATGATCGGTCGACCCTATATTTTTTTAAGTAAATAATCTTTATTTTAGAACTGTAACTGATAAGGACTGATATTAAAGACAAGATATATTAATTTTATAGGCTGTGATATTATAGCATGTGTCGAGTGTTTGGTATTTGATTACTTCAAGTGCATTATATAGCTTGGTCTACATTTCTATAATATATTATTCCAAAGTAAATGAAAAAGTTAAAGTAATGAAAATAAAATTAATATTCACTAAAATGCGATTAAAAAGACAATAATTATTATACATTATAAGTTTTTCTTTAATGTCATTATCAAAATAGCTTTGACAAGTAAAGATCAATAATTAATACAGATTAAAAATTATTAATTCATATTTTTATTAAAATAGAAATTAGGCATAAAAATTTATAAAATTTTAGTCTTCAAAATAAAGAAAGGCGGGAACGGAGTGTCTTAACACTAGGTGCACACGGTTCCTGTGATTCCCTCCACCACCTTGCTATATGCGGGATAAAGCGAGAAGCTAAAAAAATCTTCATACAAATGATCAAATTCGATTTTGTATTGTTTTACAGAAACATTGCGGGATACCAATCACTTTGAACAAATGTTGTAATGTCTAACGTATAGGACACGGTATAGGTTATGAAAGTAACCACACCAGATCAATGACGGAAGCTTGATTTACATCATTATGTAAAACGTCTACCCCACTACAAAACATACCAATATTACAAATATCCTAATAAGTAAATTTATTATTGATATAATATAATAGAATATTACTTTAGAAATTGTAAAATATTATTTATATTTCTATTAAACACAGTGTTTGTCAGTCTGACTGTGCATGAGATAAGACAATAAAGTGCGGCGTTAAGTTCCACAATTTCTCTATTTTATCAAATATTAGAAAGAAAATGTGGAACATTGTTTGAATAATTGATTCCTTCTATTGTCCAGTTAAAATTGTGTAATTTTTTTAACAAAAATATGACATACAAAAACATACTTAAAAAAATACTTTAAAAAAACAGAGAGAGAGAGAGAGAGAGAAAGAGAGGGAGAGAGAATGAGAGTAATCTCGACTAATTTAACAGATTCAGAACTCCTTTAGCCGTTGAGGCAATGGCCAAGGACGCACAGCGGGGGGTATTCGCCTGATAAAAATAGATCGGCTATAAAATGAATCGACTTAATTACTTAGTAATTAAATTATTAATTAGACTATAATACTGACGCATAATGTCAAAGTGGGCTTTAAAGGGGATTTCCCGGTATTCTAATGACAAGTTTTCTTTATTTTTACTATTCTATTTACGTTAGACAATATGCAATATGACATATGTACCAGATCGGGAAATTATATTCACCAAGTGGAAATTGAACCAACATCCATCATGTTTACTGTCCCGCTGCGCCACAGCGTCCTTAATACTTATATAAATATTAAATAAATACAAACGAAGCCATTGTAGGCAATCTGATATTCTTATATAAAACGAATTCGTTATAACGCTAACATATTATTTTTATTTCACTGAAAGCGTATATATTAATGGGCTATAGGTAGTGTCTAACGTCGATCGATGAAGCGTGGGCCTAAATCCTACTACGTGAAATTTTTGTATGGTTTTACAAAATATGATTACTTCTTTCATATTTTCAACTGGGCCCGTATATAGAGAGGTCAGCAGAGAGAACTTAGTGTTAAAACTCTACGTTTATCACTTTTCACCCCTATGTGACTTTGCATCTTGTATTTAGAAAAATGAAAATATTTCCCCTTAATTGAACGCTCTATCTCCATTATACTGGGCGGAGCTCAACGCCGCGGCTCCCCTTGTTATCACAGCGAAGAAAATAAAAATGAAATAATCCATACTCCTTCAGTGGGAATCGAACCTACAATCCGTTGCATTTACAGGCAGACGCTGCGCCTCTGCCCTACTATATCTTGTTTATACCCTACATTTATATCGTAATAAAGTTGTAAAACAATATTTTTTATTATTACGGTCATTGAAGTTATGTCAATTAAAGAATATAAAAAGTACTCGTTATGTCATAACGTAGGTAATTATTCTAGAGTGTGTGTTTGCTTTCATTGTAACTGAAACAAATTATCAATGTAGGGAGGACAAAAAATAGGTTTTGATTAATCGTGAAACACTAATATTCTTTCTACATTTTTTACGATTGCTTTTATTTATTTCAATACTACTTAAACTTAATAATCATCAAATATTGAATCCAAATTACCTTGAATAAAAACTTTTGTGTAAAAAATTTTGATTTTGAATTGTAACCGCAAGAAGAAACGGAGCAATGGAGTGTCTTAACACACATACACACACACACATACACACACACACACACACACACACAGGTTCCTATGGGTTCTGCAATTTCCTCTGCCTACCCTGCCATTTACAGGATAAACCGTGAAGCTAAATTAATAATAAATAAATATAAAAAAAAAATTAAGTTTTTCACTTAAGAACCTAGTGTGCACTTCAATGATCTTTTACTTTTTTCTCATGAACATGAACGAAATAATAAATCTGTTAATCCAAAATAAATAATTGATTTTTTAAAGTAAATGTTAATTTACTTGATCAAGTGGCGATTATACATTATATGATCGCCAATTCGCCACTTTATGCAACTTCATATGCTGCTGTATTCACGATGGTATTCTGTGCTAGTTACCCGGTTATTGCCCGCGGTAATTTTGAGCTACTGGTGTCGGTGTAGCTTGGCTCTACCACTTGATAAAGCATCCTACTTGAACCCTTTTTTTATGACTTCACGCTTAATCCCGCTCATTTCAGAATAGCTAGAGGGAAACGCCGGAACTATAGGAACGTAATATTAAGACTCTGTTCGCTGAGTTTTTTTTACACGATATGTGCGCGTGTTGAGTGGCGGAACTCAACGCCGCGCTCTGCTTAGTTGCCAGAGCGTAGAAAATGGGAATGGAAAACTTTCCCTTTTAACCAATCATCTTCACGTTTACAGACAAATGCTACGCCTGTGCGCCGCCACAACGGTCCTTAAAGTCCACGGTCCACGAACAGGTCCTATAGTAATTGCATATAAAATTACAACTCGATAGAAGACAACAAAGTGTCTTATCCCTCTTCCCTAAATAATACATTTTGAGGACTTATTTCTAACTTCTAGAGATTTACTATTTAATAGAAGATTATTAGTCACATTGACTGATATTGTTATCTCCGTCTTTGTACGTGACTTTTAAAAAAAATTGATAACAAAGTAAATGTTAAAAATGTGATGAGAATGTGTTATATAAGGTTAGTAAGACTGAGTCTTGTTTAATAAAGACTTCTCTTATTGGAAAGATGGTTGTGTATATAAATATTTTATGGTTTGGTAACAAATTATTTTGAAAAGACGAGGAATGACTTAAGAAATAAAAAGTAATTCGATCATTCCGTTACCTGTGTGTAAAATTCGAGCGAAAACTGGCGTAGTGAGTTTGTTGGCACAAGGATTTTCTGCCATCCCTTGTATGAGGGGTAAAGTGTAAATTAAAAAAGTTAAAGTGTTTTAAATAATTAACATATTATATTTTATACAATATTATATAAAAGTATATAGAGGACCGTCGTGGCGTAGCGTCTACCTGTTAACGCGACGGTTTGTGGGTTCGATTCCCACTAGGAGAAAATGGATTTTATTTCCATTTACTTCGGCAACCAGGGGAAGAGCGACTTTGGGTTCCGCTACTCGCTACACAATGCCTCGAAAAAGGCGGAAAACGGGAAACAGAGTGTCTTAACACTAGGTTCCTGAGGTTTCATCTGCCTACCCTGCAATAAGCGGAAAACAGTGTAAAGAAATAAAAAAACATTATATGTTGATGTTACATTGAAACTACATATATATAGAGTCAAAACACAAGCTAATCTTTATTTCATTATTTATTAATCTATTGCAATATAATTTTTTTCTGACGTGATACGTTAATCTACATTTACCAATAGCCATGTTTTGTCCACATGTTAGCGATTGTCGCTTGTTATTTTACTTGAATATACTTTTAAAATAATTAATTCCGCTTATGTCTTACCAGAGCAGGGGATTCAAAATGAATCATTTTACCAAATGGTTATCGAACCTACATTATTATCGTGTTAACAAAGTTATATTTAGATTTCATTTTTATAGAATGGCGTCGTCATGCGCAGAGGCACAGTAAATGCCTGTAAATGCGACGATTTGTGGGTTCGATTCCCACTCGGAGAAAACGAAATTTTTCATCTTTCTTTCATATATCTTTCTAAAATCGCTGTGGCAACTAGGCAATGCGTGGCGTTGAGTTTCGCCACTCAACACGCAATGCCTCGAACAAGGCGGAAACAGGGAACAGACTGTCTTAACACTAGGTTCCCATGGTTCCTGCAATTCCGTCTGCCTACCCTACTATGTGCGGGATAAAACGTTTAGCTATAAAAAAGATTTTTATATAACTAATTTAAACAACATATAAGTATACAACTTCATAATGTTTTGTTGTGCCTATTCGCAAAGTACAGTTACTGACTGCAGTGCTTAACTAATGAATAATTCTACATATCGAATACGATGTTCCGGTTGAGGTCCTAACCTAAGCCAGTTTTATTTTTAACTGTTATATTTTATTTTTTACACAACATATCTTAAATTCACTCTGAAAGCGGAGAGAATAGAGAAAGAGAGAATCTCTAATTTAGACACTTTTTTCTTTCTTTCTCTCTTACTACTAAAGATATAATAGGAGAATTTTTTGGACTCTTGGGTAGCTTACACATAACCAGATCTAAGTAAACACAATCAAATGATACGAGATTTTGCGTTTTTGTATGGAATTCTCCGCGTAATCAAATTATGACATCATTCTTCCTAATTACTATTCTTCAATAGTTCCTATTGACCAAGAGTTTTTGAAATTAGACAAAATAGAAGCAACAAAGGTAAAAAACCGAAAAAATATAAATTTAAAGTGTATAAAGAACTTGTCAACTTTAATAAGTTATATTTTGATCATGACCTTGGTCTGTGAAAAATTAAACTTTTTTTGTTGTATTTTGTTTGTAAGAAGTATCTAAATTTCTTCTTCTTTTGCCTGTATTAGACAGGCTTATTTTTAAATAAATATTCGCCAGATATGGCCAGGCCAGATCAGACCAGAACAGTCCAGACCGATAATCAGACTAAGATAAGACCTGACCAGACTAATTAGTCTAATTATTCAAGACCAGTCCAGGCTAATTATTCTATACTCAATTTTATTCCAACTTTTTCCATAAAATAAAATAACAACTTTCTGTTAGAATTATCAAAATGCATTCACATAATAACAGCGCTACGTTAACAAGGTGACTAATATGTTATAGCGCACCTACTGTTTGCTGGAAATCAATGGTACTCATAGATAGCTTGTGTTATCTGATTACGATACTCGCTTTGGTAAAACCACATGCGCCACATATAGATGTGGCGCATAAATAGTTATGTGCACGGCAGAAGGTATCAAACTGAAACAAAGACTAACAAAGACTAGCGAAGTGAAAAAAGGAGTGACTAAGTCCGGAGGCGTGACAAATGTTAAGCGAAGTTAAGCCAGAAAATGAATAATGAAAATAATGAAGAAGTAATTGAAGAAGAAGTCACTAACTTCCCAAATTAAGATTAAATTAGTAATAAGTAGTTTATTTTTATTTTTATTATTATGTGACTTTATACATAGGATTCAAAGGTTCATTTAGAAAGTTGCATGGATAAGACCAAGTACCAAGAAGCTTCTTAACACGAAGCTCCTTAGAGAATCTTCATTATTGTATTGTGACATATCGAGTTGCCATAATTTTGGCTAAAGATGGATGCTGCATAACTTATCGGATATATAAAAAATTTTCGATCAAATATTATCTTGACTAAATTTAGATAATATAAAATTAAGTCAAAAATTTAAATCCACTCTAACTAACCTTATTATGGCCCCTAAGTCCTTAATTAAACATATTACACGTCAATCGGTTTAAAGGTCCCGGACTTAGCAATGATGGTACCTATCAGTACAGATTGTATTCAGTATTTGATCATTTTTTTAAGATGATCCTTTTATCAATCATTTTATGATGATGATGATTTTATCAACAGCCTTAGTAAGCTAGAGTAAACAGAGCATTTTTTACAATTTCTTTTTAACGTAATACGTTGCATCGCTTGTTAAAGTAAAAGTGTTACACTATGATATTCAACTTTCTATCCAAAAATGTTTACTAGAACAATAAATTATATTTTTAACACATTTATTAACACAAACATTGTATATTAAAAACACTAATTGTATGACATTACTTCAATAGAATAAATAAAAAATACAAATATATAAAAAAACATACAATTTTTTTAATAAATTAAGATATTAACAACATACAAAATGTGTAAACACAAAGGTGTATAATGACATTATAATAGTCCGTACGAGGTCGACGCTCAGTAATGTATGATTGATAGAATCGTTTCAGTCTTTTTGGTTATAATATGTAATTTAGTACAAATGTATGCATTAATAATGTAAAGAATCGAGACATATCATATTCAGATGGTAAGTTTAGTGAATATGGCGCAATGTCACAGCATAAATAACGATGGTGGTGGTATTGGATTGGAAATACCACTCGGCGCTATCAATTTTTTTTCTCCGTTCATTTTACACGCATCGCTGAATCTAAGCAGGAAACGGAAAACAGAGTGTCTTAACTTTAGTTTCTACTTGCCTACCCTGGTGTATGAGTTATGCAGTCATAAAGAAGCATATTTTTGGTGTCTCGTGAAATAATACTATATAAACAGTTACTTAATTGTACATTGTAAGCTGGGTGCTCAAATAAGCTAAATAATATATAGGTGCAACAAATATTTACTTCAGTGAACGTTTAGATAACTAGTATCGAGCTGTGTTAATTTACGTGTTAAATGGCGGAAGACAACGCTATGAGGACTGAGACGAAAATAATTAAAATTTTTCGTATCCTGGACTGGGATTGAACCCACAACGTTCAGTAGCTGACTGTGTCTTCGTCTTCTGAGATTCAATAAAATGTCCTACTGTTTCCTGCTGATAGGTACCAAAATACTTGGAATCTCGTGACATTCCCAGTTCCGTTCCGAGTGACGCATTGACGAAATATGAATCATTTGATGAATCATGGTGACACAAAAATATTATAAACAAAGTCTTAACTGGAAATTAAAAATAATCTATACATAAAAAAAGAAAGTCTTATCACAATTTATTTTGTCTATCTACATACAATAGTAAGAGTACCAAATTTCAACAAACAAACATTATTACTTAGGCAATATATAATTATAATATTAAAAGTTGGATAAATAAATATGCGATAGTGTCAAGACTCTCCGTTCTCCGCTCTATACAGCATTTTTATGCTATTTATTTGTAAATTGACAAAATATCTCCAAAACACGTCACTTCACAAAGTATAACACAATGCAAATCTATTTATAAAAGGTCAATGACTGAAGGCCGCAAGTGTGAAACGTACTCGTAACTTCCTGTTATACGTAAATGCACTTCCGGCGGCGACATTTTTGGATGCTTCATATAGATGCCAGTTGTATACAATACTATATTTTGCCGATGTCACATTGTATAGAGAACATAGAAAGGAAAAGATTAAAATAATGGCTGGTAGATAAATAAAAAGCATAAATATATTCAAAATTTCTATTTCTTAGATTTAACTTTTTTTCTGCCTGTAATTTCCAATGTGGTGTCAAGTCTTGCAAACTGTCGAAGATACGGAAATACACTGTCGTTGCAGTTCAAATGTTTAGGACAGCTTTTATAAAAAGATAATAGATATTAAGAAGTAAATTTAAATATAAATATAAACAGGAGCTATCGAAGATCATCTAAACATGGAGCTTTACTGAAACTGGAAACAACTGGACACTTAATCTCATTTAATCGCTAATTTAAAAAAAACATAGTACATCTAAAACCATGGTTGTACCTATTCACACGCGCACGCACACGCACACGCACACGTGCACACACACACACACACACACACACACAAACACGCGCACACACACACACACAAACACGCACACACACACACACACACACACACACACACACACACACACACACACTCACGCACATGCACACGCACACATATTTTTTGGTTTATTTTTTTCTTATTTTTACAATCTGCACTTAAAAGGCGCAATCAATATCATATGCCATCGTTAGTATATATTTATTATGCACTGAATTTTATTTATTTATTTCTTTCATAATTATAGGTCAACGAGTGCAACCCGAGGCGAGGAGAGGATGCACTCGTTTTGAATAAATTAACTGCAGATATACGTTTGTACTTAATAGATCTTATGTGCGGTAGAGAAAGTTACGAAAAATCGTAGTTTATGTAAAATTTTAAATTTTCATACTTTTCATTTTATTTCATTTTGATGTTCTTATATCTCATCAAATTTGATAATTATAGGTTAATATAAATTAAGTTCTTATGATGGTGAGAATTTATCGTGTTTTTTTATCTATTGCAAAGAAATATAGTCCAGGACATATTCGCTTTTAATTTCAGCTAGATGCTTCTGCGTGAATTTGAGAAAAATGATCTTGACAACCCAAACGATAATATTTCTTGTTTCTTCCCTACTGAACCTGGAATCCTAAAGAGAAGATCCTATATATAATTAGTTGTATTGTAAATGCTACACCCCTATAGGTACATTAAATACTTAAACTAACAATAATTATGAAATTTATACTTGTGGAGTCTAAATTCACTAAATGAATCGAACATTTACAATAAAATCACTTTCTACAGTTCTCACTTGCTGAGGCTATACTGACGGAGGTTCTAAGATTAGGTAATTTTAGAACTTCACGGCTAACGAAACCTTGATCAAATGTTGATCGAATGTACTGTTTTGAAAGTCTTCCGTTTTTACAAGGTTTTTTATTATTAAGTAATTTCTACAATTCCTGAAACTTCAGCTTTATGATATTGGTATATATTTGCAAGAACTGTAATATGTACATCGAAAGTCACTAGTTCGTTTCAACGTGCGCTAAAATAAAATGAAATTGATGTATAAGTTCAGTTTACAAATATATTTTTTTTGTTTAATAATAATTGTGCTTTATTTCATTGCGTAATGTACTACAATACAATATACATTATACATGATAAAACACTAAATTAACTTTATACTTATAACGTGTATTGAGTATGTGTATTTTTAGTTGTGTATGTGTGTGTGAGTGTGTATTTATACAATGTTTTATGCACACAAGTGTAAGGATTTATAACGGTTCTATTTTATCATAAAATAATATATTTTTTTACACTCTATAATATGACAATAAAGCAGTTGTGAACAGTTCGTGTAAACACTCTGTGACGGTACAGCAATGAGCAATTATTTATAAAGGTTAAGTCTCATTTGTAGCAACTGGGGCGATGCCAAATACTAGCGCCTAATCGATATGTCGAAACTAGAAACTGATTGATCATGAAATATTTACACTAAATATTTTGCTTTTTAACGTTTTAGAGACAAATGACGTAATTGATGTGAAGAATGCGCTCAAATAACATGCGTCATGCAACCGTGTTGCTATTGCAGATTTAGTTTTTTAATGTTAACCCTTTATCCCACATGAAGCGAGGTAAGCGGAGAAAAATCAATGTCAAAGGTCTCCGTTTCCTACCAGAATTCGAGATCTTACGAGCCGCAAATTGTTTAGAGTAGGAAAATGTAAATAATTCTAATAATAAGAAATCGAACGTACTACCATTGCGTATTTTGCTAAAATTGTCTCACACCGACACGACGAGCATAATGGTCAAAACGCAACAATAATAATATAAAATTTAACTGATATAAAATGTTCATAATTGTAACAATAAAATACAAGAAATTGTCATAGCGGAGTTGCGCAAAACTCCCTTCTATCTACCTACTCTGCCATATAAAACCATCTAACAGAATGACGAACCGACCATTATTAATTATTTTTAGGTAGTTTTTTTTCTAATTTCGTACACAAATCTGACATTTAAGTTCAACAAATAGATTCAGTAGTGAACACCTTAAGAGAAAGTTTTTCTCGTTCTCCTCCGACGGATCCCTTGCACGAATTTAACTCGCACCAATTCATATCTGTTACATTAATTGCTGCAGAAGCGCAGAAACTTGAAATTTGATAAACTCCAAAGGTTCAAAGAGATTTTATGGGAGCTGGAGTGAGGATTTCCCGAAATTTCAATGGGACATAGTTTTGCATTCTATTGCCACTATTTATTAATATATTTAAAGCAACACCTACAATAACATATAGATAACAAAACATTTCAAATAATCCCATTCTATATGTAGATTAAATGAAAGTAGGCCAAAGTTTATTTTGAAAAAAAAATCCCTCAAATACAGTAAAAAATGTACATGAGTTAAATATAATGAGAATAACACACGAAGTACAAAAGCTTACGTGATGCATCTGTTTTATGGCAGTGTAATCATGACACGATGTATGACTTGCCTGTGATTTAGAATACAAAGAGAAAAAAATAACATATTACCTATATATAAAGTATACTATTTTGCAATAGCATATTAAGATTTTGTACAGAAATATTTAATAACATTTACTAATATGTATATAATTAAAAAATATATTTTCTTATATATAGCAGGCTGCTTAGGGCACATGATATTTAAACACTTTACACTATAGGTAGTGAAATAAAAAAAAAATTATTTAACCTTCCCCAATTTCCATTGCTGCCAACTTAACGCGATGTCACATGTCACCTACTTGTTCCTTCCTACTTAAATATATAATTAAATAAAATGTTTTTGTTTACTTCACATCTCGGGTGTGTTCATAGTGTCCGGATACTAGATTCTCTTTGCTTACAAAGAGAATATAGTGTCAGGACACTATGTTCTCTGTATTCCTTCTGAATTCAATACATTGATCGTTGTGTTGCTGAGCTCACTGACGCGTTTCGTCTAACCATAGTGAGGGTAATTCATTTTGTTATCAAATTCACAAATATCGCGTCTACAGGCCGACGCAGATGCTGTTGGTCTCTGCGCCGCGTAATATAAAACTTTGTTATATAATTAAATGATAATATCATATTCCTATTTAGATAAGGAGCACTTTTTTTTCTTTTTTTTATATTTTCACGCTTTATCCTGCACATGGCAGCATTCATGCAGGGTTGGCAGAGGGAACCGCAGAAACCATGGGAACTTAGTGTTAAGACACTCTGTTCCCTGCTTTCCGCTTTTTTTTTCGAAGCATTGTGTGTTGGGTAGCAGAACTAAATGTCGCGCTTTGCCTTGGACGGCATGGCAGTGGATGAGGCGCATGACGATCCGGTTCCGGCAAATTTGCTTTAATACCACGTTCCTACTAAAAATGATAAGTACGAGGTAGAATATCAATACAGCTATAAAATGTGTGAAATATTTGTTTAGGGGATCTTAAATCTGGTCACTTCACCCAGGCCTAACTAGTGCTATCGAAGTATTAGCTCACTACAGCACCGTTGGTATATATAGATCTTGGTTGGTTGTTGGACATAGATACGTAGAAGTTGCTTCCTTATGAATTGAACTCTCTGTAAACGCTACGGTTTGTGGGTTCGATTCCCACTTGGGAGGATGGATTTTTCTATTGTCATCTCTTCGCTCTGGCAGCCAGGCAAAGCGCGGCGTTGAGTTCCGCCACTAAACACGCAATGCCACGAAACGGCGGAAAGCAGAGAACGGTGTCTTAACACTAGGATACTACTGTGAAAAGCGTGAAGACAAAAAAAAATAGTTAAATATTTATTGTTTACACTAGAGCGGAAGCACGTAACAGACTGACACGCGTCGCGTCGCTTCACTCCAAATTAAGCGTTGATGTGATGGACGTATTCAATATAGAGAAGTACAATGCAAGGTTAATTCGTTATTATGATATTATACTAATTTAAACTATTATTATATACAACATACATTATATAGGCTTTATATTTTAATAATGTTTAAGACCATTCTATCGCAGTGGTAGATCGTTTGAGTGTCAGCGTGATGGTTGCAAATTCTAATACGGCTCTGAAAGACTAATTATGTTTACCGCTTAACGTATTGTAACGGAAAGCCAAGAACGAGATGTTTCGGCAATATATAATGAAATCATATTTATTTGAGTACTAGGTAAATTAAATATTTGATTTAAAAGAATTACCATGTTAACGTCTTGTACATAACAATAGTTAAGATAAACGAAGAAGTAGGTATGTATAGTACGAGAACGAAAGAAGTATGCAGAGACCGCAGAATTCGACGCTGCGTTCCCTCTGACTACCCCGTGTATGCATATATATATATATATATATATATATATATATATATATATATATATATATATATATATATATATATATATATATATATATATATATATATATATATATATATATATATATATATATATATATATATATATATATATATATATATATATATATATATGTATGTATATGTATATGTATGTACAATGTTGCAACGATAGGGCGTGAAAGTTAAAACATCTGCATTGCCTCACGTTTAGTAAAAAAACCACATGATACAATTTCTTTAATTATATTAATGATGTTGCTGTTGGTTTTTAAATAAAGTAAAGTATTTTCAGTGAAATGAAAATTTCTAGACCGTTGACCTGTAGTCCTTTACAGTTAACCTACTTTAGCCTGACCGAATTCCTTTTCATTCTGACTAACGCTGGTTATAATAACTAGATTTTTTATAACTTCACGCCTTATCCTGCATGCAACATGTAGACAAAATTAAGTTAGAGCTAGATGACCCTGCTCTATGCTTTCCGCCTTTTGAGATATTGCGTTTTGAATGGTGGAACTTAACTTCACGCTGTCACGTTAAACAAACGACGGCCTCTTATCTCATTTAAAAAATTACCCAATTTATATTTTTTTTATTTCCCCTTTTAGCATGTTGTTTTGTTATGAAAAATTGAAATAATTCATTTCCCCCTAATAGGATTTGAACTGCGAGTTAATACTTCATTTTTACAATCACTCACTCACCGACTCAGTCATTTGTGCCTTGTACGGAATTGCATTACTTCTAGTTTAGCCGACCATTGTCAGAAGCTTTTGCCGACTGACTTCAAAATATGACTCTATACAATTCAATCAAACACGACCTGATTAGAAAATATATATAATCTATGATTTTCAGCATGTGGGATACAGTTAATGCGTCAATGAGTGAGTGGGTATGTTAATTTTTTTCAATATGTTGTGAAGAAGTATGCTGTAGAGGGGTTGCTATGTCATATTTTGAACCATTCGTCCAAACAAAGATCCATATAACAACCGTTTTAGACATGATTCTCTCACACGTATTATAATCTATTATCATAATCGTACCACCTACAAAAAGCCCTGGGGTCAAACTTCTTTAATCTTCGTTCTGCTACAATTAATTAAGGTGAGAAACATTTAATAGTCATAATAAACAAAATTTGCGTAATGAAGCCAATTACCAGTTCATCATAGTTCATAGTCATATTCAAACACGTTGTCATGTCTACCATGCTCACTAAATATTATTTATGTACTAATAAAAATTGTATTGTGACAGTAAAGAGTACGTTTTTATTTTATTTAGGTATCTGTTTGTTATAAAAATATATCTATATATGTTAAATATATGCTCTTAGTAAGAAATGCTATTACAACCAGTTCTGATAAACTGTTAAAATAGAAAAAAGTAAAGAAAGAGTGAAATATAAAAAAAACATATTTCGGTACGAAATCCATTTATTGATTTTTGGTATCTTTTGAGACAATTTCAGTTTTTATAAACCCACTTACTGACTGAAATACAAAAAGAGGTCACAAATAACATAAAAGAACAGAATTACAATATTTTTCTTTTTCAACCCATTTAAAGCTGTCAATGTGTGTCAATTTTTTTTTTTGAAAAAATTATATAAGAAAAACGGAAATAAGTTTAAATAGGTCGAATATTGACGCTGGCAGACAATTTTTTTTTCGTCAAAGTTATTTAAAAAAAAATGATGATTCGAAAGCTAGCTTATTGGGAGCCAAAAGCACCTATATTAAGTATTGCATAGCCATAAGATTCAGTAAAAACTCGTGCCAATACAAAGAAAAATTGAATTATTAAAAAATGATCTTGTCTTAATTTGATATAAAAATTTTAATTACGTAATTAACATTGTAGATTATATATAGATAATGATAGCGATGATTATCTGTGACGATGTGTAAAATAATAAATATAATAATTTATAAATATATTACAAGATAAGCTGCTGTGTGATGATATAATCTTATGATAAAAAGATATTGGAAATTTGCTTTATTTATAAAGCGTCATAGTCATATTTTGGGGAAATTTAATGACGCACGTCATAAATCATATGTCATATCATAGATGGTAAAGACTAAATAAGAAATCAATAATCTGTGTTTTCTCTTATAAATTTAAACGTCAAGTATGAAATTTTATTCTTATGCTATTTTCAGATTAACGTAATATTATATAGCATATAGACTTCCTTTTTTAGTTTGTAGTTTTAATTTGTAGTTCCTGAGATTAACACGATCAACCAAGCAAATGCATGCATATATTTTTTTATTCTGATAGTACATTTATAATCATCACACAGCAGTTATTTCATTATCCAAAATAAAATTATTGCTACAGCACGTAACGATCATTTTTTTCTATTATTCTGTTGTTATATATTGTGTTCCTGTGACACATATATATTTCGTAAATAAAAGACATTAAAATATAATTGAATTACAGTCATTTTGAATAACTTTCCAATTTAAAATAGACTAAAAAAACATTTTAAAAGATAATGAAATATACACAAAGGCTTTAAAATGACTATTTGTATTGAAAAAACCAGATAAAAACCACAGAAACACAAAAATAACACTCGCATTCAAACATAATAATAACAAACGGTATTTCAACAATTTCACAACAATTTAACTAGCGATAAATAAACCATTGGCTATGTCAAATCACTTTAAAAAAACACTCAACTGACATGAGAATTCATATATACAGCCTTAAAATTAAAAAAAATTATGCTTCGACTGTTTTTTTTTTTATTTACCATTCAGGAGTGGGTCTCGCCTATTCCCTAATCATAATGTTTTTGTATCACTAAATGCATAATATAACACCGCTACATGTGTAATATACATACTAAGGTTATATTATACGATTTCATACTAGCCTTAAGTGATATCATTATTGTTTCTAGTGGATGAATGATTTGAGCTATTGTCATTATTGTAATTAATGTAGAATTAAAAAAATTTACATATATATAATTACATAGAAATATTTATATTTATACATCTATGTATTTATATCACATTAAATTATGATTTATTTTTCAATTTTTTTCGACAGTAAAGTAAAGCAATAAATTATTTAGTACAATAATTAGTCTGTGGAAACAATTAATGTATTACTCAAGGCCGACACAATGAACATACAAACAACGTTATGAATTAAGTGACAAGCTGTGACGAATACAAGCCACAGCGAGACAAACATAAGCTTATTAATTATCTTTATAAAAAATAACTCTTCAGTGTATGTACGGATCAATATTAATAATATATTTATAAAATTTAACCAAAATTACACAACAGAAAACTTATCGATAAGAATATGTGTATTTAAAACTAAAAATTCAGTATTGCCATTCGAAATTATTTCTATTATAATAGGTACTTTTAGGTGAAATTATGAGTATTTTGAATTAATATTTAAAAAATAATGAAATTAATTTCTTTAAGAATACCATCCGTACATAACTCAAGAGGTCGCAGCGTACGCTACCTTACATTTAATACTTTTTTTAAGGTATTATTTGTCAATTTTTTAACTTTTTTTTATGGCACCACAGCCACTTATCATCTCTATTCGACAATCACACGTTAATTGTGCATAAATAAATTATTAAGTGCTTTGAAATACTCTTGGAACTAGAGCCATATTTTTTTTATAAATAAACCAAACACAAAAGATTTCACATGAAATAAGATAACATCAGAAGAAAAATCTAAATCGTGCGATAATGATAATTCCAAGTCGAGAGACTCTCGAAATCGGTACTTGAAAAACTGCGTGGTATATTCGAAACATCAAAGTAATATTATCAGGATCGTCACCGAAACATATTAGTCGTCGTTGTTGGGAAATTTATATTTTTTATCTACGTCAATGTTATCATTTAATATTTAGTATTGTATCTTATTTATTATTTTTAATCTTTATTACGTAGATACTGGAATTTTCAGTATATGATGTCACTTTGCAAATAATATACGTTTACAAAATTTAAATAAAGTATGTACTATGAACGCAACGATTCAATCTTTTTCTTTTAAATTAACGCAAATCGATTATATACAAAATATTTTTATTTTAAATAATAACTATGTTGAAGCATAATTTCAATATAATTAAAACAGTGAAAAGTTAAAATATCTAAAATAAAGATTAATTCTAGAGAAAGATTCTTGTCTACAGGAAGATCCTATATATGCCAGATAAGTTTAAATGTATCTTGAGGATGAATAGTATTGAATCATTGTAACATCAAATGTCATTACTATGTAAAAGTCATATGTCATTATTTGACATTTTATTAAGTATATATTAAACAAAATGGCTCCAGTTCAAAAAGTATTACAAATAGAAGCAATATAACTATTGCTATAACCCAAGTGTATTTGCCTATATATATATATATATATACATCACAACCGCCAGTATAAGCGATGCCTTAAGCTCATTGGAATTTCGACCTTAAATCGAGGTGACAAAGGTTCCATGCACGTTGGCACTAAATAAAATGACTGTTAACTGAGGTAAAATAAATGTGAAATAATTTGACTACTATAGAAATAAGTTTAGAAATATCATTGATGTATAGAAAAGAAATTGGTTACCTGTATATATACATATACATATACATATACATATACATATACATATACATATACATATACATATACATATACATATACATATACATATACATATACATATACATATACATATACATATACATATACATATACATATACATATACATATACATATACATATACATATACATATACATATACACACACATATACATATACACACACATATACATATACATGTATGTATGTACTACTACATTGAAATGGTTTGATGACACAAAATTGAGTAACTATAATGTATAATGTGATGGTGACTATGAGAGACACGAAATCTACACATGACACCAAGGCAATAGAACAATATCTTATCTATACATCTATGATTGTTTAAACAGTGACAAGTGATAAAATATTAAATTTTTAGGTCAATTATTATTTGTTTATATTATATATATATATATATATATATATATATATATATATATATATATATATATATATATATATATATATATATATATATATATATATATATATATATATATATATATATATATATATATATATATATATATATATATATATATATATATATATATATATATATATATATATATATATATATATATATATATATATATATATATATATATATATATATATATATATATATATAATACTAAAAATACATTATTATTTTAGCTACAGTTTTTTATAATAGTATATATAAATAAAATAAATGTATCTGTCCAATTTCATCAATTATCACTGCTTTTTTTCTTTTTAATTTGTTAAAGGAACTAATATGAATGCACGAAATGCATATAGCAATATTCATGCAATTTGCAGCCAAAAATTGACTTGTACATTAATGATTTATTAAATAATAAAATTTGTACGGGACATAAAATTTAGTTTCTCCATTATCTAAAAAAAAATATGATCATAATTTACATAATTTCATGAATAATTAAAAATGTACATGATTTTTGAATCCCATTCAAATTATTAAATAAAAAAATAAAGTTGTGACAATTTGCTATCATACAACACACATTCGTCAAAAACATGGAGTGTAGACATAAGGAGTACCAACTGGCTAAGGGGACAGTGTCCATTTGTAAACAAGAAATAATTGTCACTAGTGTTGCAAGTGGAAATGATATTAAAATAGCTGTTTTAAACAGAGTGAAGCGTGCTAAGTGGAAAATCTTAACGCTTTAAAAGCATTTTTTCAAACGCATTATTTAATATATCAACTATTTACGAAATAGTAACAAAGCCAAAGTAATTCTCTCCTTTTTTATTAAACATTTGCCCTCTTTCATTTACTCTCTTTCAGGTTTATTTTAAATATTCTCCATCCTCCTTAGGTCTACGCTTCATAGTTAAACCATACAGACACCTGTAAGCCTAAACCTAACCTATTGCGCACATTGTGAGCAAAGAATAAGTAGATTAAAAAAGATAATATTCAAGTTGATTAGCCGCTATGCATTCATTTGTATAGAAATATTAGAAATTTTACGTTTTTTTTAAACTGTTATAAAAAAAATATTTAAATTATATATATACTATTAATAAATCAAAGGATTGTTAGTATAATGTTATATATATATATATATATATATATATATATATATATATATATATATATATATATATATATATATATATATATATATATATATATATATATATATATATATATATATATATATATATATATATATATATTTATATATTCAAGATTTAAAAAACAATCTAAACAAAACAAAAAATACTGTTTGTAAAAATTCAGTACATATGAACACACAGCGAATACTAAAAGTATAAAACATGTAAAGAAATCAAAAAGCAATTTAAATAATGTACAGACGTTTACGCCTATAAAATAAAATGTCAAAGAAGAGATAGAAGACCATAGACAAGAGTATTCTAATTTCAAAAATATTAATATTTTTTAAAACAATAGCTTAGTTTAGAAATGAAACGAAGATATCACAAAGGGTTTTTGTAATATTTTATTGATTTTTTAATTCAGTGTTGACATGTTGAAACATTCTCCATCGTCAATTAGTCAAATGGAATAAAATTGTCTATGTTCTAAATCCATAAATTAAAACCTACACTAAAAAGCCACTTATGGCAACATTGTGGTGCTGTTAAGAAAAATATTTTTGCACATTTTTTTATTCATTTTTATCACAATAATCACACTAGCAATCGTCCAATGATTATAGAAAAAATACAATCGATTTGTGTTTTATTTAATTTTTTTTCAATCAAAAAATATTTACAACTCCTTACGACCTAAGGTTTATGTCAAAATTTATGAATTTTTCGTCAAAATGTAAAACTTAAGAACACATTCGACTAAACACATATAGCAATAATAATAATAAAACTAATAATATTAATTGAGAAACATTCTTAAGACTTACATGATTTTTTTAGAAAACAAAATTTATTTATTTATATTTATTAAAACTTTACTGTCCATTGCTGCTAAAGAATTAAATAAAACTTACACACCATCTTGAGATCGGTCACTCACTTATAATTTTTTTTAGTTTTTTTTTTCACAGTTTTTATCACATATTTTTGAATACTGTTTACCTCTTAGGTTGGTATTAGTTAGGGATATGTATCACTTTGGCGGCGAACAGACCAGGGCTGCCACTCTGGTGAAGTTGAATATTTTAGAAACAGACTGCATTCAAGATGTGAATTTTTTACCTTTGCTTGGCGATACCTGTAATAGAAGTATCTTTTATTTTATTAAGGTAATTTTATGGAAGAAAATATAATTATATATAATAAGGGAAAGCATCTGATTATATATTCGAGGGTTGTAGGTTCTATTCTCACGGGTGGTATGCAGGGTTGGGAGAAAATGTTTATTTAGATATTCGATTTTTCTTTGTTTTTTACATCCTGCCTAAGTAGGGTAATGAAAATAATTCCTCTAAATGGGAATCGAACTAACATCTAACACTTTTAGGAAAAGTTATTCCACTACATTAGTTTTTATAAAAGTTATTCCACTATGTCACTGTGACCTATCAAGCAAGGTGCAAGGCAAAATAAGTATAGAAAATCTAATATAATTCGTGACGTAGGAGAAGTCTTTCAACTACTCGGGGAGAATGGATTTTTTTCATTTCCATTTTCTTCACACATGCAACTAGGCGAGTGTGGCGTTGAGTTCCGCCACTCAACACGCAATACAACAAAAAGCGGAAAATGGGGTTAACACTAGGTTTAGAGTCATTGCGTCCTGAGTGGCGGAACTCAACGCCGCGCTTTGCCTAGTTTGCCAGAGCTAAAAAAATGTAAAGAAGTATTCATATTTACCTTATTATGTCACGCGATGGAGCTGACCGCGTAGTGCGGGCGCGTGCCCTCCGGCTGGTACAGCGTGATCGACGCGATGTAGTTGTTTGACATCACCTGGAGTCAGTATTTATTTTAAAATATAACGGGTTTAGTCGCATATATTATTATTTTATGGAAAACCGACGTTTCGAACATACTACATATACATATAAACTATTGTACTATATTTTGTACTACTATATGTTACGATTAACCCGGTTAATTTATTTTATTTTAATTGTTTAAAAATTGTTAAAATCAAAAACCTCACAATATATTTCTTTACTATCGCAATCAAAGATCATTTTTGTGGCGTCTGATTTCACCGAGATGGTGTATCATATACATAGCCATAGAAAAATTACAGAGGGCACTAATAGTAACTAAAGATCAACAAAATCATTCAAAAGAACTCATTTATCAAATTTAAATTAATCATTAATTAAGATTTTCGTTATATTTACACATATTAAACAAAACACTGTAACAAGATCGATCGCAAAACATCCAGTCCTGTGATCAAACTACGAGGCTATCTATGGCCACCGACAATTGCAAGGTTCGAACTACATTCACAATCTAGTTTCCAAATCGCAAAATCACCTCAAATATAATATCCTGGTATCCATAGCAGAAGGTGGACCCGAAGGGGTTGGTGGTGTTGGTGGAGGAGGCGCGGTTGAGCACGACGGGGCGGTCGCGCACGCGCAGCGCCCGCGACACGCCCTCCCACTTGCTGTAGGCGGTCACGCACACGGGCTGCGGCTCCACGGCCACGCTCAGCTCGAACTCGCAGCGGTGGTACATGTTGAAGTTGTAGTGGCCCGGGTAGTTGGTGTGCAGCACGAACTTCTTCACCTGGTGCGTGCGCGCGTCGAACAGTACGTCCTGTACGTTGGTTGTGTGATATTACTGTTATATGTAGTGTGTTAAATCGATGGATTTTGAACGTAACGGGATTCGAATCTGTGATTTACATTAGTTATAATTTTGTGTAGTGTAATAAATGGTTGGAGTTTAAATGTAGCGGGGTTCGAATTTATGATTCGTTCACAGTAGTAGCTGTAATAGAGCTTAATCGAAGTATTTTGAGTTGTTGCTAACAGGGTAGGTAGAGAGATCCTCACGGATACTCCGTACTCCGTGACAATGTAATATTTCTTTTTTCTTTTTTTGTCTTCACGCTTCATCCCGCACATGGCAGGATACGCAGAGGGAACTATAGGAACCAAAGGACCCTAGGGTTATGACGCTCTGTTGCTCAGTCCCTGTAATCTGCCCTTTTTACGTGGCATTGCATATCGAGTGGCAGTGAGGTTAACGCCGTGCTTTGTCTAGTTTCTAGAGCGAAGACAATGGAAATGGAAAAATCCATTCCCCGAGTGGGGATCGAAACCACAAACGGTCGCGTTCACAGGCATACGCTACGCCTCTGCGCCACGATGGTTATCATCATAATATTTAGTTATACGTTTTTAACAAAAAGGTTAACTTAGTAAATTGTTAAAGTTTGAATGTAGCGGAATTTGAATGTTGTTTTGTTGAATGTTGTTTACAATAATTTATTTATTTATTTATTACTTTAGAAATACCATCGGCATAATCATATTTAGGAAAACGCATAAAAAAGAAAACTTGTACAGTGTGATACACCATTACAGGTGTTTACATTTTACAACTTACATGTTAACAAAGGTAACTAAACACTACACTCAAACATTTAATAGAAACTATAGCAGGGTAGACAGAGAAAACCTTACGCTAAGACACTCCGTACTCCGTGACATATGTATATACGTAATTCAAAACCGCACTTTATTTACTATAGCGGAGAAATAAAAAAAAACATCCTCGTACAGGTGATTGAACCCGTTAACTATTACAATTTGATTTTAATTTCTATAAATCAGACACACACACACGTTCACACGCGCATACACACACACGCACATATACACACACGTACACGCACACACACGTACATATACACACGTACACGCACACACATACAATTATACACTTACCAGTCCCAAAGTGAAATAATTGAAGAAGTAGTCGGACGCGGGCGGCGGGCGGCGTCTCGCTGTAGGGCGGTGTATGCGCATTTTGTCGTCAGCCTTTAATGTTAAATATAAAACTTTTAATAATTCAAAAAATAAAGAAATATAGTTGAGATTCTTTTTGATTTTTACTATAATTGTCAGTTAATATTATATTTTATTTTTGTTTTATGACAAAAATTATTTATTATTATTAATATCACAGGTTCGGTACAAAATTGTACTGAGAAGAGCCGACCGGAAACTCAACCGGAGGAAACTATGCGTGTTGATTGTTGTCACTCAACGCCGCGCTTGCCTACGTGCCAGAGCTATGTTTTTTGTTGTTTATATATATAATAGCCTAGACTACAATTCCTAAAAAATGTATTATTAGTATGACACCTCGTATATGAAAGCGCTAAAGCGGCATATTTAAGAATGCATCTTATTATTTCCACTACTAAATGTAAGGTAAATTTGAGATAAAGTTTTCCTCATCCTGTTACAAATGCAGAAAACAACGTGAAAATCTAAAAATGGATCTATAAATATAAGTAAAATTAATAGCTAAATCTATCGTCGTTCTCGGACAACTAGTGTTACATAAAAAATCAAACACGTTTCCTTTAATTATTATTTTTCACAAAACTCACTTGAATATTAAACAGGCTTCGTACAGAGACAGACTTTGACTTATAAACATAATAATAAACAATATAATTTAATAGTAACCTTGTAATAAAGTCGCGCGGGTGCGGCGAGCGCGCGCGCCACCGCCTGACAGCTGTCGCCGAAGCGGATGACGCGGCGGCGCGCGGACGCGGGCGAGCCGGACCGCACCCCTGGGACGATTACGGACACATAAACATATATATGCAAAATCAATGTAAACAATAATATTTAAAAAAAAAAAGAAATGTTATATAGGTAGTTTTTTAAAATCCTTTCATTTACTGCAGTGGCGCCATTTTAATTCGCTCCGTCTCAGCGGACACTTTTTACTATATTGTGTATTGATACAGAAGCAGATTATAACTAGTTATTACGCTTATGTCATACACAAGACTTAGTTTTTTTCATTTCGATAATGTAACTAAAACCACAGCCCCAATATACAAATGTTTTTAATACTGTAGTATTTCCATATATTAAATGTAAAATAATTGTTAGACCCTTTCGTTCGTCTACCATCTTATAAATAAACATTAGGCCAAAAAGATTGTATGTCACATACGAGATTTTTATAGTGGATTGACCACCACTCGGCGGAAATAATTACTTTTACCTCCATTTTGGCAAAATTTTAATACCGACATAGCAAAATATCGAAAGGACAGTAGTTAGTAAGTAAATTGAAAGGACAGTAGGGTAAGAAATGTCTTAGCAATAGACTTTGTCTATCCTACGACATACTAAGGGGAGCTACTGCAGAAAAAAACATAAAGCTTCAGCTATTGGAAAGAAATAGTCCAAACTCGCTTAGTCTTAATTAAGGAATCAATATAAAACATTTCTACCAACAATGCTAAAACCTCTTTTTAAACTCACCTTCAGTATAAATATGCAACCGTAACCCAAGCGTAGCAGTCGGGGAGCGTAGCACATCACATCTACGCAGATGTAACTGGTGACGATAACAGGATAAGGGAAGGTCCGCGAGCGGCGCCGTGCAACGACCGCCACTCGCCGATCTGGTTAGCTGGGAAAGAAGAAGTAAAAGCTATATATTGTATTGACAGCGTTTTTTTTATCTTCATACTTATTTCGCACATGGCAGAGTAGGAGGGAACTGCAAGAACCATAGGAACCTAGTGTTAAGACACTCCGTTGCTTAGTCCCTGCTTTCCGCCTTTTTCGAGGCATTGCGTGTTGAGTGGCAGAACGCAACGCCGCGCTTTGCCTAAAGCGAAGAAATGGTCACAGAGATCCATCTTCCCCGAGTTTCAATCGAACCCAGAAACCATCGCGTTACAGGCAGATGTTGCGCCTCTACGCCACGACAGTCCTCACTGACTAACTTATTTTATACCTTCACATTTTATTATTCAACTACCTACATAAATTCGTTTTGGCAAGTGACGTTACCACCAGCGTGATTCTTATAGACTCACTTTTGTACTAAACGCCGAGCAGTAAAGACATTAAAGCATTAAGTCTCCAGCAAGTTGTTCTTTATTTATTCGACACGCTAACAGTATGTATCACTTTAGCTTCACGCTTTATCCCGCACATAATAAGATAGGCACAGGGAGTTCACGTTAATGTTAAAACACTTCCAGATTTCCTCTTTTTGACTTTGATTGCGAAAAAAAAGAAAAGCAATTCAATCTCTCCAAATTGTAATTGAACCTACAGTCGTCGCCTTTACAGTCACACGCTGAGCACCGCCACGACGGTTTCTGTTTTGCACATGCTTTAATTAAGTAATTTATTACATACATATTTTATATTGTAAAGAAATGAATTGAATAGAATTAAATTGATACTTATAAATAAAGTAAACGTGATTTAATGTAGTAAGTTTCATAATAATCATGACTTTGTAAAAATCTCCCTACAGGGATGATAGCAACGAAATTAAGTTGTATAAAATATATAAGAATTTCGACAAAGAACGCATGGCTTAGTGGTCAGAGCGACTAACGGTTTGCAGGAAACGCGGTTTCATATCCCACTGCGTTTAAATTTGTATATGTTTTCTCTATGTATTTATTCTATCCCAAGTGTGAATTAACACTTTAAAAATAATTAAAATACGTTTGTTCCCTTTCCTTTTACAATTTTTCATCATAAATATGAATCAAAGGTTAATTAAATATAATTTTATTCACCTGATGCTGTGAACCGTAATATATCGTTGTTCGCGAAACGACGGGCGAGCCGCCATTCGGGAACTGGAGCGAGCCGAGACCGTGAGCGTATCCAGGCTGGAATAATTATATAAAAAAATATATCCAAAAATATATAGCTAATTCTTAAACAAAAAACAACAACTAATATATTAATTATTCATTTAGGATAGCGTTTACTTAAAAATACTTTGTTGCTTGTATTAAATCAAGTAAAATTGATGTATAGTTCTCGTTAATTATAAATAGTTATTTCCTATTAATATTTACAAAAGACAACTCGATACAAATCTTGTTATATGGACATTTTGCAACTGAATTTTAACAATACAATAAAACAACTGAACTCTCTACTCTCTCTCTAAAAACATTTAAAATCTATATTTAATAATAAAAAACCCACCTCAAATTTACTATCAACTGGGAAATAAAAGGAGAGACCGCGAAAGTTCAACGCGAACAAGTGTCGCTGGCTGTCGTAGAGGCCGGGGTGGGTCGCGCCGAAACAGTGCTCCACTTGCTCTATAGACGGCGTTATTTCCGGTGAATTAAAACACATACCACTGAAATGTACAGAAAAAAAGAACTTTAATAATTCCTTATGTAAAAACAGTTACAGTTATTCTGTCTACGAGACTAGTAGGGTAGGCAGAGAAAATATTGTATTCAAACATTCTTTTTTCCGCTTTTCAACCAAATTCGAGTCACTTTGTGCCGTCAGTAGCGTAATTCAAACTCTCCCTCTTTTTAGATAGGGTTCGAACTTACAACCATAGTAGTTATAGTCTGTGCCACTGAATTAAATAATATTGTTAATCTATATCTAACATATGATAATAATATAAATTTATCAAAAAACTTTTCAAAGAAAACAAAGAGAAAATTAAAAAATAAATAACACATAACGATATAAATAATTTTCTAGTCAATCATATGTATGTCAAAGAACTCTTTGATAAATAATTTATAAAACAATACCATAAATCAACAAACTGATGCAATTAAGTTAATTGCTAGATACGTATTCACTATGAATAAGTAGCGAAAGCACTCTACCGGTCCCTATGGTATACGTGAACTCAGTATATACTTTACCCCGTTATAGAACGAAGTCGAATTAATTTAATTAATTATTTATACAACTACTACTACTCGAATCCATCGTTTATTCAATAATTTATGCAGAACTTAGTGTCACAAACCTATGCTATTGTTTGTCTCAAAGCTGTATCCTAGGCAGAAAGCGGAGAACAGAGTGTCTTAACACTAGGTTTCTTAATCACGCTTTGTGAGACATTACGTCGGTAGTGTTGGGCACCGCTTTTTGTCTTATTACGAAAGCTAAAGCTAGTGAAATTAAAAATATTAATCATCCTCGAATAGGAATCGAACCCACAATCGTTGTCATATGATTTGTTTTGCAATAGTATGATAATAAGACTCAGTCTACTCTTAAAAATATGAAAAAAACATTAATTTTTTAACTAAGTCGTCTCTAGTTAGTAGTCGTCTTAGCACATCTCTGAAAGGAGAAATAATAATATTTAGACACTCTATTAACTGTTTCATTTGCATTTTAAGGATATCACGTATAACATTTGACTTAGAGCTTTGTGACTTGTGAAAGCATCGTCCCTGAACACCTGCAATTGCTGGATACATCAAAGGTCGACAGGTCGCAGTGTACGCGTTTAGAATACAATTATTCATAATAAATTTTATCGTAACAAATATGCAAATTTCATAATTTACTAATATTTGTATACAAATGATATGTAACGTATGACTAGACATAGGGCCACGTTGAGATTTGTACCTCACAGGTGGGCATTAAGTTTTTATACATTATTAAAATATATTGGGACATTTTACCCCTTTCTCCCCTTATTATTAGAATAAAAAGTAGCCTATGTTTCTTCTTGGGCCTTAAGGGTCTCCATTTCAAATTTCATTAAAACAAACAAAGAAACATACAAATCTTTACTCTTAATAAAATTAGAATAGGTAGGTACTGTATACAAACATATGATAAAAAATCTCGAAACACAAAACAACTATCTACGTCCCTTACTATCTTAGAGGCAGACAAATTATATGCTTCTAAGGCATTTGGGATTTTTTTATGCTTTACTCTACATAACAATGTATTATGTAGGAAAAGAGAACCTGTTGTAAACTGATACAACTCTTCGTTTTCCACCCGGGAATCGAACCCACATCAGTCTCTTTAACAGCCAGACGCTGCCACGCCACGATGACGTCACAACGATAAAGTTATATAAATATAATATAAGTAATAATATTAAAGTACTCACCTATACCTAAGCTTAACTAATTTCATATTGTATATTTCTATAATCTTGAGCCGTTGCGCGACCGGGTCGAATATTAACCGTATGCCGTCCTGTGGCATATTTATTACTAAGTCTACTGATAAGGGATTCTGAAATAGAAAAAAATATATAGATTTTTAATAAAACAATATAAAATTATGCACATTTGAGTCATACTAAATTTTTAAAGATATCAAAATTTTGCAATATTCCAGGTATTTTAATATTTTTTCATGACTTCTCAAAGCATCTAGTTTAGAGTATTCTGTTATTATTAGATTTTGATAGACAGAAAGACAACAATGTCATCAACAAATTAAATTACTTGTATTATTATAGAAGTCCAATTGTATCAACTATCTGCTGTTATACATATGCTATCAATAATCCATCTGCATTATTATAGCGCATGCGCAAGCGCAAATGCACTTTGTGTTCGTTGATTCACAAACACACAAAAGCAAGATCGTGTCCGAGACAATTTAACATGCTCTCTAAGGCACAAGAGAAACATCGCTTACTTAGTACTATGTAACAAAAGTTTATGAATATTATTGTTTTTATTGTTTTTTTTAATAACCAAATAGCAGGGTAAGGTTTTAGGCCTAGTATCTGTACAGTAGATTAAAAAAACTAACGATTAGACTGATAATGGAATAGTGAGACTCAACGCCGCTTTTTGTGTTGTTTAAATGGAAAAACTAAAATTACTTCTTCTTCTTCTCTTTAGTTATGGCGTTTCGAGCGTGCCAGTTGAGCACAATTCACTTCGCCAATGTCACGTTGAATGGAGAACACACGAAGGAGAATGTACGGTAAAAAGGAGATAGCATTACACAAAAGAGGAAAACTAAAATTATTCTAGAGCTATCGTATTTACGCTCAGACACTATTATAATAAGTTATGACAGATTATAAATAACTACCCTCCAAATATATAGAAGAACTGAAGAAGACAGCGGGAAACCGCTGGATTTCTACAGGACCAGAAGGAATGGCGAAGATTAGAAAAAGCCTATATCAAGCAGTGAACCTCAAAACGCTGATGGTTAAATAGATAGACGATAAATAAAAAGTGAAAGAGGTTAAATTAAACAAAACGAAGTAAATATAATTTATTTAGGTAGAAAAGTAAGCCAATACAGTGTGACGTCCATTCGATAAGAAAGCGTTCTTTGTCCACGGAAAGGCAATAAAAATCCAATGATTCATACAAAACGTGTAAACAAAATAAACAGTTAAGAACGTCGACCTATATAATGTTACACTACCGACGCGATTTTATTGAAATAAAAATATAAGTAATAAAAATTACAAAGTATGGACAAAATATACTATTTTTTTTTATGATTTTTAAAGTGTTAAACCACACTAAGGATTGAAAAGCCCTGCGCAAGCGCTCTGATGGTCTTGGAGGTCAGACACGGCTTCAAACCCCGTTTCGTTCAAGTGTTTATATATTTTCAAATAGAACGAGCAGTTCCCGAGATGAGCGCATTCAAACTTGCAAATCAAGAATATTATTAATAATTACCAATTTTATTAATAAAATAAGCATGAAAATAAAACTGACAAAAATAAAATATAGCTTTTTATTTTTTTGTTAAGACACTCCGTTGCTTAGTCCCTGCTTTCTCCGTCTCCGCTTACCACATTGCGTGTTGAAAGACGGAACTCAACGCCGCGCTTTACCTAGTTACCAGAGCGAAGAAAATGGAAATAGAAAAATCCATCTTCCCCGGGTGGGAATCGAACCCAGAAACTGTCGCGTTACAGGCATGCGCGACACAAAATAACTTATTTTTGTAAATAAAAATTATTATAATATTTTCATTTGTATAACGGCTGATAGATGAAGAGGACGTCCGTTTCGTGTTAAACGTCAATCTAAAGAATTAGCTATAAATAGCTAGCCAAGTTTATGATTTTCAAAGGCTATATATAGTACATTATTAATATACTATATACTATATTATTATATACAACAAAATAAATGAAAAAATGTAACATAAATTAGATAAGGTGGAAAGTGGGGACGGAGAAAGCAGGCACTAAGCAACGGAATGTCTTAACACTAAGTTCCTATTGTTCCTTCTGCCTACCCTGCCATGTGCAGGATAAAGCGTGAAGACAAAACATTAACAAGAAAGTTTCGCACCACTATTTTATGTATATGTATAAAATTAAGATGAAACACATACTAAAATACACTAATACCAGCACTTTTGTCACGATATCATGGTCCTAGAATATAATACATAAAAATTCACGAATATTTTAAATAACAATTTAACTTTATCTACTTTTTAACTAAAAATTTAAAAGTTAGAGACATATGATGAAGATACTTCTTTTTTTCTTACCTGATCACTATATAAAACTTGTACCCCTCGTATCGTTCCCACTTGACTCTGTATTATTGAAACTGCTTGAGAAAAGTGCATGCCTGAAATATGAAAACGTTTATTTAATACATAATACTTGACAATATTTGTATTAATATTTTATTACAAAAACAAATTGTGGAAGAAGAAACATAACAAAAAACCTTATTTCATTAAAACTATTTACGTATATATATATATATATATATATATATATATATATATATATATATATATATATATATATATATATATATATATATATATATATATATATATATATATATATATATATATATATATATATATATATATATATATATATATATATATATATATATATATATATATATATATATATATATATATATATATATATATATATATATATATATATATATATATATATATATATATATATATATATATATATATATATATATATATATACATATATATATATATATATATATATATATATATATATATATATATATATATATATATATATATATATACAAGTCAAATCTGTAACGATTGTTTTACACGAGCTATTATGTCTGCGATAATCGCATTTGTTTTCGTCGTACGACCGATAAGAGAAATGTTAATGACACTTTTATTTACTTTATGTATATACTATGTTTTTTTTACATTATTCTATACTATTTTAATGAATTCAATTATTTTTAACTGTATATTTTTGAAAGAGTATAGAAATTGGTTTTACGTGATGATATTTTGGGTTTGACGAAATGATTCAAAATAATATTGACCTAGAAGTCATCTTAGCGCAGTGGGAATACACTAGCAGCTTAATTAACGAGATTAACAATAAGCACAAGTCCCACTCGGAAAAAATACATTCCCATATTATACATACAACAAAATGAAGAAGAAAGAAGAGTATTAAGGTTGACTTATATATTTTACACAGACATATATATATATATATATATATATATATATATATATATATATATATATATATATATATATATATATATATATATATATATATATATATATATATATATATATATATATATATATATATATATATATATATATATATATATATATATATATATATATATATATATATATATATAGATATATTATTCTAAACAAAATGCTGAATAAAAAGTCTAGACCGGTCTAGGTAAACTTGTAAAGCATCTTTCTTATTGTTTATATTGTAAAGTTTACATATAAGCGGCAATATTCTCTGGCTAGTCACGTAGTATAAAATATACGAGAACGTATAAACAAATAAATTATCAGTAAATTTTTATATTTTATATCTATAACTTTTCGTCTGTGGCTACATCTATTCATTAATTATTAGAAATAGTTATAAGTACTTGTCATCGTATTTGCAGTGGATTAAATCGAAAAAACTAATAGGACGTTTATTTTTCGTAGGTAAATGGAATATAATATTATTTTTTTCTAAAGTAATCGCTGGTTCCTATCATCAGCGAATACAACCAACAAAGCACTCTGGAAATTTAAGTTCTCTGCAGTGATTTTTAGAATTTTACATCGTAACAAGGTACAACGATACTATGTAAGATTTTCGATTATTTAAAAAACTCCATAAAATGCATACAGACACGCAATTTCCAGTGACAAGTAGTAAATTATATATTTATATCATTATGATATATAGTACGTGCGTTGTACGTACGTACGTTGAACAAAAACAAAAATTGTTTTTTATTGACAGCTGCCGTTTTGCACAATGACCTGATATTACACGTACCGTACATACAATTTGTGATCCGACTACGACTAACTGCGTTAGTGTACTCACTGCACCTAATGCAGTCACAGTTCTTCGCTTTCCACCATTTGAGAAATCTTTCTTGTGACAGAAATTAACGGCGCAGTTTATCTTGTTAGCAAGTTTGTGTTGTTAAATGAAGAAAATATGAGTAAACTTTCCCTCAAACTAGAATAGAACCGACAACCATCGCGTCTATAGATCGTCAGACTTTAGTACCTCGGCGCCACGAAAGGCAGTATAATTATCTTATAAATGTTATTTTTGGTTCAATTACTGTACACAAGAATTAAGTTTCTCAATTTTATCCCGACCTTTATAAAGGCAGGCACTTGTTACGTACCCAATGATAAAAAATAATTAGGCTAGAAAAATATATTTGAAGCGTATAGAGCTTTCCATCATGAGACGTAAACTCATATATAGTTTGGAATAAGTTCTTTCGGTCAATAACCTACAAAACTGAACATAACTCGAAAACTAATCCATTTCATGGATTTGTAAAGCAAATAATAAAAGATTTTTGTTACCCATTAAACAAAAAAAAAATACAGACCAAAAACAATTGGACTAAGAAAAATTTATAATTTCCAAATATAAAAGAAATATTAAACTTCCTAAAAATACTACGATAAAAAGACTAAGCTCCCTTCAACCTTTTCGTGTAATACCCCGGAATATGAACTGCACAGTAACTGCTACTATTTTCATAAACAAAAACAATCACATACAAATATTTTAATTGAAATTGCTTTATTATTCATGTCAGTACACTCGATTGTTCTATCATTGTAGTCTAGCTAGCTAACTAGAACGACAATGGGTTACAGTTATGCAAAATGGTCTCCATGTTGGTACTGCAGTCCTTTTTTTGTATATTATTCATCATGTTTTTAACTTCAAGCTTTATCACACTCGTAGCAGGGGGGGGTGGGGGAATTTGGGGTGGCGGTGGCAGCGGGAACCACAGAATCCATGGTGTTAAGACACTCTGTGCCCAACTTTCCACTGTATACAGGCATTGCGTGTTCAGTGGCTGAACTTAACGCCGCGCTTCGCCTTGTTGCCAGAACTAAAAAAAATGGAAATGTAAAATCTATCTTTCCCGAGTTAGGATCGAACCTACAAATCATCGCGTATACAGAGGGACGATTCGCTTCCGCACCATAATCGACCTCAATATTTTTATACATTTAATATATGCAATTGCCGATTATGACGTTGTCAAAGTAGACAAAATAAAGAGAAATATCTATTTTTAGAAAATTAGTAAAAAATATGCACATTTAAAAACTCTATGTGCCTGTATTGTAGTTTCTACTAAAACCACAAATAAACATACGTAACTGACGTCATAGCAGGTAATCAAACTCACTACGGCCTGTATGATTTTAAAACATAATTGTTTCGAATTTACATCTTGACAGAAACCTGGCAAGCCAGTATATTTTAATATATACAAGTTTAAACATGTAATTAATAATAATGTCAGTCGTGATATAGCACGCTTAATTGTCTGACCAATTAATTTTTATCTCGTTTAAAATATAGTGGCATATACTTACTTACACACAGTTTACATTTATATCAACACTTTCATATTTATATTGTTTTTATACTAAGAGGCGAAGAGTTCGGTTTGCTGTATGCACTAATTTCTGGGGTTACTGGTTGGAATTCAATTGTACTTTTTGTTTTAAATTGTCCATTTTTCGAGGAAAACTATAATCGATATTTCTATAGGCTATGACTTAAATCCTTAATATTATATAAATATTTTCATATTATTTATACAAATGTGATATTTATCCCGCACATGGCAGGGCAACCTAGTGTTAAGACACTCTGTTACTTAGTCTCTGCTTTCTCCGTCTTTGCTTTCCGCCTTTTCGAGACATTGCGTGTTGAGCGGCGGAACTCAAGGCCGCGCTTTGCCTAGTTGCCATAGCGAAGAAAGCTTTTTTTAATAAAAGAGGCAAACTTTAATAATTTAGTGTTCTAACGAAAATATAGCTTTAAATTTTGTATCTTAATATATCCCGAGTATTTTACAGGTAAGTCCTGATTGTCCTGAGTGATTTACCTGCAAACTTATTTACTTTATCACTTCTAGCAAAATACTGAGACAGTTTATACTGTAACCGCGTTAGAAATTTAAGGATATATATATTTAGATATTAATCTATAAAAAATATTTTATTATGTATATTTTATTAAAATATTTATATTTATATATCATAATAAAGAAAAAGGTGGTATACATATTTATATTTGCTACATTTAGCAGGATTACTATTTTCGAGAAGAAACTTCCAACTTAACACCTTGTCTTCCAGAGTGTAGGATTCAAACCTACAACCGCCGTGCTTAAAGTCCAACACCGTCCTAGGCTAGTTAAAATAAGCTTTCAAAAATAATATACATATAATAATATGTTTGAAACATTTCAAGATTACAATTCGCCGCCATATCGCTGCAAAATCAATAAAAAGAATTGTATTGAAGTTAATTTTGTTTCTTTTTACCAACATTCCGTATTGAACGATTGGCCGAAGGTCTTGTTCAGTGAGTCTACTAGTATTTATCATTGCCTCGAAGATGACGGGTTTTTTATTTATTTTTATAGAGTTCTTGGGGCAGCCTTAACGCTAAATAAAATAGTAAAAAACTGTCTTCGTATATTAAATATATAATATATATATATATATATATATATATATATATATATATATATATATATATATATATATATATATATATATATATATATATATATATATATATATATATATATATATATATATATATATATATATATATATATATATATATATATATATATATATATATATATATATATATATATATATATATATATATATTTGTCTGTCTGCACAGAAATATCTTCGAAATTGGTGAAAGGATTGGAATGAAACTTGTAATATCTATACATTAGGTATATCTATTAAGCCTGAAAAGAAACTAATGAGGAAATTGATTGTCAGTATATCAAATGAATATAGTAGTAAAATAATTATTTTGAGACGTAAGTTCATTATACGCTAAGCTTCGTAACATATAGGCAATGATTCTTGTTTAGAAGGTATAAATCATGTTATTTTTGATCTTTTCTTTTCATTTTGCGTTCATAAATTTAATAAAATTTAACCTTACCAGTGTCGTTTGTACTATTAACAGGTTTTATAAATTTATAAATAAAGTCAGCAAATTGCACAAATTGTCGGTTTACTAGAAAAAAATAAATAAAAATCAAGTTATTTGTAGAGCAAGTGAGTATTAAGATGTGTTACTGCGCAGCTTACACAAAACATTAAAGAACATACATACATACTAGTGATGTAACGAATATTTGCATTCGCATTCGCAAAAAGTTCTGCGAATGTTTTGCGAATGTCAGAAAAGAAAATTTGACGACGATAATACATTGTAAAAATTTAAATCAGTTTACTTTTTGTGCTTTTTAATTCAAAACACAGACACTTAACCTCGTAAACACATTATCAGTCTTCATTATATCTCATGAAATTTTTTTAATGCAATCTAAACAAACAGAAATCAATTATAATACCGAATATTTGCATTCGCATTCGCGAATGTTAAAAAAATTACATTCGTTACATCCCTAATATATACATATATACATACATATATACATTTCAAATGCCAATGGATATTAAATTTATTTATTTTATGTATAAAATTATACATTTCCTTATTTTTGTATAAGTAGTATGATATTATATTTAAACATATTTTTAAGTGTCAAAAAATTTACAAACTAATAAACGAATTTTTTTTTTTTAATTTTAAGTATCATTCATACAAAATTAAGAATGTTTATTTTTAACATAATCTCATAATATCATCACATAATATAAAGATAGAGATAAGAGTTCATTATAGTTAATAATAATTCTATATATTATGTATTAACAGTAATATAAGTCATATATATGATAAATACATATAGTATAAGTTATAAAGCGTACGTATCAAGTGTCTGTAGTGTTTATTATAATTCAAATAAATAAAAATAATCTTTAGATTAAGGGAAATAATAAAACTTTCCCTCCATACTAACTATGAGTAACAAGTATGTATTGTAACAAGCATATAAGAGTTAACTATATTATAGTACGCAGCCTGATAAGGAACGTATGGCTTTTAATTGGGCGACAGAGCTTTACTTTTAATTTACAATGTATATATGTTTGTATTAAGAATAAATTAAATTTAAAATTTCTTTTTTTTTTATTTTTCTATTTCAATGTTTTTCGCTCTGGCAACTAGGCAAAGCGCGGCGTTGAGTTCGACCACTCAACACCAAATGCCTCAAAAAAGGCGGAAAGTGGGGACGGAGAAAGCAGAGACTAAGTAACAGAGTGTTTTAACACTAGGTTCACGTGGTTTCTGCAGTTCCCTCTGCCTACACTGCAATATGCGGGATAAAGCGTGGAGTTTGAAATAAAATACATTAAAGGAATTTTAGTGTGATCTGACAAAAAAGTTTTGACTAGCTGGAAATAGATGTGTTATCAAACATTAGAAAGTTGCCAATATTTAGCTAAATTGCTTAAAACTTTTCTTATAATTGAAAAACATTTTTAATCAACATATAATTAAATATAATATTTAAATTCGCGTTTTATTATTATTAAACCACGTATGGTATGTAGGCATAGCATACGGTAACAAAATAATTCTACAATTCGTTCCTAAATATTCTAACAGTTAATCCATGTAAAGTAGACTGGTAACATAAGATATTTTATATACGAATTTGTAAATATATATATATATATATATATATATATATATATATATATATATATATATATATATATATATATATATATATATATATATATATATATATATATATATATATATATATATATATATATATATATATATATATATATATATATATATATATATATGTATATATATATATATATTTACAAATTCTATATCATAACAATTATGTTTATATTTTTGAAATGTTTCACTATAGATTCAAACCTACTGACAGACTTTAGTGTTTGTTCTTATTAAGCCTGTTTCAGTAAACGAAATAATAAAATGTTATTTAGAATTTTTTATAGCGTGATGGCATGTGGCTCGACAGGAGTGCTTGGTATTTTTCAATGAAATACTAAAAGAAAAGATCTGATAGATTTTTGACATACAACAACTAAAATGACTTCTTAACACATCTCTTTTGTATCATGAGCATGACATACATAAATTATAGGTCCAGGATACCTATGTGGATTTCTTAGATAAACAGATTCTAGGTGAACGAAGACTTAAGTTTCATGAAATCATATTGTAGATCAAATACAAACATTTCAACATATGCCAGACACCGCTGTATGAAATTCAACTGGCACATTTAAATTAAAATACCAATCGTCACGTATAGCTGTTGACATTTTTATTATCACGCGTTTAACGCACGTCTCCGTTTTCTATTCATTTATTTAGAGACATGGGTGTTATCAATATAACATCCAGTAGTATTAGTTTCTTAATATATATATATATATATATATATATATATATATATATATATATATATATATATATATATATATATATATATATATATATATATATATATATATATATATATATATATATATATATATATATATATATATATATATATATATATATATATATATATATATATATATATATATATATATATATATATATATATATATATATATATATATATATATATATATATATATATATATATATATATATATATATATATATGCTTTACGTTATAAGGCTAGATATTCCGATCCTTTCCCCACTAGCCACCTAATTTTGAAAACATTGCATATTTACAGACGGCACTGAGGCTGAGGAAATGCAAATAATTTGTTGATGCAAATGGAATTAAACCTTTAAACCTATTACTATCGTGTTTAAAATCTGACGCTACCATGTTGCCACCAAAAGGAAAAATTATTGAAAAAAGTTACATATACACATATTTCATGTGTATATGTAACTATTTTCTTTAAATTATTTAATCTATCATACAAATTAAGTATAATTCCATTTTTTTTTTTTATTTATATCGAGGTTTTCAGCTTAAAATTGCAATACTAACGCTAATTTCACTTAACAGTGAAATCAACCCTACTTCTGAATTTTTTATTCTAGCCCGGTCTGAGAGTTCATCGTCCTTAGCCAAACCATTGTTTGTTTATTATGTTTATCAATATGGATGGTATGCATTTTATTTTTTATTATCATTATTTGTTACTTATATCTTATCTATGTCTTTCCTAGTTTTTCTGTATTTTAATATCTACTAAAATATGTTTTATGTCTATTTGTATCTTTTGATAAATAATATTTAACACAATACAAATTAAAAAAAAAATCACTTATTTTGATCAAATATAAACATCTAATTTTTTTTCATTCATACTTTAACCAATATTATAAAAATTAAAAGCCGACTTGTTTGTATACACAAATCTCTTCACATTTGGTTAGTATTTAGATAAAATATTAATATAGTGTACTTATCACCAAAAACCTACAGACTATAGTCTATATCACATCACATAAACAAACAAAATCACCTACAGTGAATAGAAACATGCCCATCATATCGTAATAGATAATAAAACTTTATCTCACTAGTTTTGAATTGTTGTTCATAGTCAAGGTCAACATATTGATATGGATAAAAAAATTTAAGCCTGATATGCAATAATATTAGCATAGTAGATTGTGTAGGTAGTAAAACAATAATTGTTATATACGGAGCAAGCAAACCTTCAGTACACTTAAGACAAGATTAGTTAAAAGTTATAGTTTCAATTTTTTAATAACAAAGAGGAGTATGTTTAACTTGTTAAATATAAGTCCTTTCTCATTTAACACAAAATCCATTCATATATTTGTAAAAAAATTATGCAGGGCTATACTTAATTAAGCTATTAATTAAATTGACTCAAAAGATATGTACAAATATCATTTTTACATTTCATTATCATCATAGAAATATTTGAAAATCATTTGATGTAAATCATCTATATAGTAGGTCTTTTGCAATTTAAAAAGTTCCATATGACCAGTTACTTAGATTAATAAAGAAATCATTGAGGAAATGCCACAAAAAATATTCAACAAGAAGGGTTTAGCAAATGAATTTTAATTCTAAGCATATACTAAATATACTTACATAACTGATGAAAAAACTTATGATTTATATGTTTTAATGGTACATACATTTTTTTAAAAAAAAAGTATAGTTTTTGATAATTTTATAATATCACATAAATGGCTTTTTTTTTAATTTTCATGATGTAATAACAGTTACACAATATTTCTTCACATATATAGTTTGCAATAATTATAAATGACCTACAAAGGTTATTATAACAATTATAAATAAATTTCTTAAATTAAAATAATCTCTTTTTCCACAGTAAATATCTGTTTTATATTTATTTCCAACAGTTTTAAGTGGCTCATGAAAATGAGACAAATATTTAAATCATTATTTCATATTAAACTATAATTAATTATTAAAATAATATTTTATACAACAAAAAATCAATGAAATATATTTTTTTTTGTAATAAGTATTATTAAATTAATATAAAAATTGGTAGTTATTATATTAAAAATAACATTATTCATGTAATTTGTGTAATTAAAATATGGTTAAAAATTAACCAAAATACTAAGCTGTCTATAGTATCAAACAATAGTAGTTAAGTCTTTTTGTTCTTTTAGCATGCACTTAAAATCAGGTCGACTGGTGCATTATAATTTAACTATGCCATTATAACAAAAAAATAATTATATGTTGCATTAAACAGCCATATGCATTGGAAATGTTTAGAAAAATATTATTATGAAAAATTGATAAATAAACATGACAACAGCGATTTCATGGTCAAGTGTAGCAAAAAAAATAAACATTGGCACCACAGATGAAACAAAGACCCGTGACCCAAGGAAAAAAATCAATGCATCCATCTAGTTGACTATCACATCAGCTGCATATTCATAAATTGAAATAAATATAATAATATAATTGCGTAAGTAGTTCCCGTGGAAATACAACGCAAAATCTTGACGTTAGTTATAAACATACGAAAGAGCTCACCTAGTACAAACTCCCAGGCATCGCAGCCCAGGGAACGTTCCGGAACGATTTCTAAATCCAACATTATGTACAGTACACTTATCACAAACTATACTAACTAACTTTCACTTAATAAAATAGTTTTTTAACGATAAATTGCTCTTTTACGCTGCCTTTCTTTGTTTGCCAACTTTAGTTTTCAACCATTTTGTATTTGTCAGAGGAACTGTCATTACAAACAGCTGATTGTATTCTGCCAGGGCCGTATTGTATATTGCTTCTTAATAGTTCAATATTTCGCGGAGGCACTACAACATATTACTATATAGTATAAAATGTTTAAAAGCGCAATTTTATTTTAGTATCATCAATGAATTTTATGTTTGAAATATATTTAACACTATTTTGTATTTCGACAACGAACGTAGTAACTGTTGGATTTATACTGGACTTGCAAATTATATATATATCAAGTTATCATAATATAGAATATTAATATTATGATTAGGTTTAATCTTAACAACAATACGACTCTGCCTTAGCCTTATGACGCATGCGTCCAATCACGAAGGGAAAATTTAATGTTTTTAAAACTGTTTTCTAGACATCTCCCTCTCTCGCCTTATATTTTACAATATCCATCTCCTTCTTACGGTCAGTTTATGTTTTATCCCGCTCAGTCCTTTACATTTTTGTATCTTACATCTCTTTCATGTAATACTGTTATTGACAACGTGAGGATATTTTAAAATTACTTATAATACATTGCTTGTTTTAAATCAAGATCGTTTATAAAAAGTTTAGTAATATGTAATGTAAGCTACATTTTTTGTGAAATAACAATATTTAAATAACTAGGTTGAATATAAAATCACGTACGCACAGACTGCGCGTCTATGAATTTAAAAACAAAGACCCGTGTTATATATATTTATATATATTATAAGTAGTGTTTAAAACAAAAACATTTAATGTGTTTAAATTGTATATTTAAATAAGTTTTCGCAGCACAGGATACTCTCGTTTCCCGCCATCACGTATAACCTTGGAACGATCTCAACACCTACGTGTACGTTTTACACTTTCAACGTAACGGTGTTGTGTAATAATTATTTCACCTTTATTTATAAACCACGCAAGTGTTCGTGTTAAATTTTGCAAAAACATGCGTAATACGTGTTTTTGTGATAAGCTTTGAAAAACATTGCGTAGTTTATTATTTATTTTTTCTGTTGATTTCATGGAACCGTATGGTATTTAAAATTGTGTATACAATAATATCATGTATAGGTATTTATCATTAGTTTATGTAATAAATGTAGATTATTAATAACAAAACTTATATATAAAAATTTGCCCGATCATAGTACTACGATATGTAATTACAGCTCAATCTTCCTCTGCCTGGTATTATTCGCGGCATATTTTGCCAGGGTCTAATTTCCGATTAAGTGTACTCCAGTGTACTCGATTTTCTGAATTCTCAGTGGACAATATATTGGCTCTCTTATACTGCATCACGACGTCCAGCCATCGGTTCCTTTGGCGTCTAACTCCGGGGACAGACATATCAAGGCATTTTCCTCCAACATAGTTCTTATGCTCATAATATTACTATACCGTTTCAGACGACGCTCCTGAAGCTTACCTACTACGTCATGGATCCCAAGATTACCTCAAATGAATGAGTTACGTATGCGGTCGGACTGCGTTAAAAGAACTCGTCAGATAATGCTCTTGCATATCAATCCCTCGAGCAGGGGCGGTATTCTGCTGTCGCAGATCACACCAGAGATCTTCCGCCATTTGGTCCAAGCATTGCTTATATTTAAACTCATGCATAACGAATCTAAGGTATCTGAACTTCTCCGACTTAACGGCTGTGTCAGGTTTGATACGGATAGTGCTTGAGTCCGGGTTCCCGCAAGCTATGTACTCGGTCTTCAGCACGTTCAGTTTAAGGACACTGTTCTCAAGCGCACCCTACCAGGCGTCAGTCAGGGCCTGATGAATCTTTACTGGTTTGGTATCGCCAACGCCTGTCCTCACCACAGAATTTTAGTATATATTTCTGCTAATCTCAATTAAGTCTTCAGGTATCCCCTGTGATCGCAATACCCACCAGATATAATGACGTGGCACACAGTCAGAGGCTTTCTGTGGCTTTCTGTCATCCATGAATCTAGGTCTGAGCGTTATTATTTACGTCTTAGCTTATCTTGCTTATTTAAAAAAGAAAAGTTTTTAAAAAGTAGTGAAATAAAATTATACAGGCTCAGTACTAAAGTACGGAAAACTTAATTTATACTTTTTGAGTTATGAGATACGTATTTTTCATTATAATAATAATTATTTGTATTCGTTATAAGATTTTTAGTCATTAAGAGTCATCAAAACAACATTTATTTTCATTAGACAGCATTAATTTCGGGCTAATTAACATTGATACAGCGGTTCAATTGTGTGTCCTTTTTAACTTATTATTAATAATTTCACTTCAATTGATTATAATCTGAAAAGAAACTTTTAAAATTGTAAGTTAGTATGGTACGGATCACAATTTGTCCAGCCAATATAATCTCGCAAAATAAATTATGAAATAATAATAAACTATGGTAACATTATGACATCTGTATTTCAAATTCTCTTAGGTTTTTGCTAATTTTACTAAATATTTTTTGTATTTTGTAAATATTTTTTATTTTTATATTTTTTACTAGTTGTTTTAGTTCTGGTAATAAAATTTTTATCTCCTATTTACCATCTCATGTCATGTCATTAACCAGTTGTCAATATAGTATCATAACAAAAAAGCCGACGTTTCTGTTGCTGTTAAGTTTTTTTTCATTTCTGTATTAATCTATTGTTATTTAAAACAATGTTGTGATTTTTTTGTGAAATAAATAATTTCTAATATAGTAATAATGGTTGTCAACGCCCCAGAATCCCCGACACAAGCCAAAGTGATATTTGTCATTGAAACTACATCTGCTAACAGTGTTTATATAAATGAACTTAAAACTAACTATATTATACCAACACTTGAGTGAGTATATAATTTTTACATGCACGCATGCAAGTTTTAACATGCACGTACACTATGATCTTAAAGTAGATCGATAGATCTTAGAAGTATGCTAAGCCTAATCATTTATTTATATTATTCACAGTTATAGGTAACTAGCAATCTTTGTCTGCAAATAATCAGTATAATTTGACAAAAAAACGTTAAGAAAAGGTAAATTATTGACTTAAAACAAAAAAATAACAAATTCAATTAGAATGGTAGAATTGAACCAATTATAGGTAAAATTAAAGCAATAACCAAACCACATAACATAATAACAAAAATAAAATTGTATGTATATTTTAGTGATATTAAGAATGTAACAAAACTTTGTATAAAATCAATGAATAAATGAAAATTACAATAAACTCTAACGTTTAATAAGTCAATCATATAAAATGACAGGAAAAATGAATTAAACCACAATTAGAATAAATTAATATTCGAATAACTTTTAAAAGAGATTATTTTGTTACATTTGTTATATCATTTCATTATAATTATTATATAGAAGAGAAGAGCATCTGAAATTAGTTCTGCATATTTTTTTATAAAATAAAATACATGAATTGTGAGGTATTCAACTTGGGACATGCCCATCAGAAAAATTTATGTTGAATGCTGTTGCATTATTAACTAATTTATGCAGAAATATTAGATTTTTTAAGTTTAAAATTACATAGTATGTCTATATATGTATTTATATCTCCAGGTGGTCGAAAACAAAATGCTAGGCTAATTTTGTTTGAACATTCATTTCTCTTCTTGTTTGTAGAACATCAAACAGTACTTCAGTACTTATTTAAGCCTTCTGTAGCTGTTCGTCAGCTAAAGGCAGCAATAGTTTATTAAATTACTAAGGCGTAAAATAGGTTCCAATGGTTCCTGCTGTCCTCTCTTCCTACTCTGCTATGTGTGGGATAAGGTCTGAAACTATAAAAAACCTTTGTCCTTTGTTTCATTCTTTAGCCTATATGGTTTGCAAAAGTAAGGCAGCTGTCCATTAGCACTCCAAGATTTCGTACTTGCAAGACAACAAATTCCTATGTCATTTCTTGCATTATTAATTCTGATGGTATATTTTTGATTTTTACTCACAATTTAATAGCATTTAAACTATATAGATATAGTTTGTATTTGTTACCATACTATGAATAAATATTAACAATAATATGCAGACTTTTTGTACCTACAGGATACGTTACTTACATCATTTCATAATTTTATTATTTTCATAATTTTAATCATCATAAAAAATATATATTTTGCAGGTTACTGTCTCATTTATGTCATATCATCATTTGTGAAGGCATTCAGAAATAACATGTTTAATATAGATCATTAGGGCATACCTTATGGATATTTGTTAATATCAAATAATTAAGTTTATTCTAATTTTATGAATGGTCCAAATTTTAATTTAAAATATTAAATATAATCTTATTTCAGATACTTCCATGGTGGTGCAATAGAAGAAGGCATAGGCAGCGGGTCTGTTTATGGGATTGTAGCATACCAAGCTGCCGATTGTCAACCAGAATTACCAGTATCAACTTATGGACCATTTACATGTCCACAGACTGTTGTAAAGACTGTTGATGAGTTACAGTAAGATATAAGGATAATTTAAATTATTTTTTTAAATCATTCAATCAATATAAAAAATCATTTCATCATTATCAAAAATTGTTCATCTTATTAAATAAAAAAAAACAAAAACCTTCTTTTTTACTAGTAAAAATATCTTAAACAATTATATTTATAATATATTATAGTTATATGATATGTTTTTCTAAATACAATATTTCAGATTTATTGGAGGTCATGCAGAGAACCGAGCATGTGTAACAGAGGCTCTGACAGCTGCTCTAGAGTGTTTAGAAGAATTAAGTGGCACAGGACTGCCACTTCATGTGATATTATTATGTTGCTCTCCCCCTTATTCAACATACACAGGAGGTTTAGTTCCACCAGGTAATTTTTTAACTATTCTTTTTTATCTATAATGTGTATTTTCAAAAAGTTCAAATTCCACTTTCTCCTCACATATTGGTATTAATAAATATTAATACTATTAAGAGCAATTTATATGAAATATTACTTTTTTTCTTAAGCAATTTAATCACTAAGTGTTGAACTTTATGTAACAAGTGCTTATGTTACATATTGAAAGCAACTTATAAAGAAAAACACTGTTATTCCTGTATACATAGATTACAGGCAACGTAACTGTTTAATACATAAATGTTGTGTCTTTATATTTTATTATTTGCACAATACAAATATTTATACGTGTTGAGGCGCACCGGGATGCGTGGAGCAGGCGGCGCGTCTGGTGGGCGAGCGCGGCGCGCAGCTGTCGGTGGCGGCGGCGCGGCGCGTGCCGGCGCTGTGCGCGCTGTACGAGCACGCGGGCGGGGAGCTGCACGCCGCGCAGCAGCGCAACTACGCCAAGGTGACACGCCTCCACAGCCCCCTACACCCCTCCCCCCTCTCATCCACTTGTTATCAGTCTGCTAGCGTACGCGATGTATGAGCACGTGGGCTGGCACATCTTCACCCTCCCCCCCATTCCCTTCCATTATACACTTATACGTGTGGAGTCATGAGTATATACTCGTCACGTCACGAGTCATGAGTATATTTTACCTTTACCAATTTGTTTACAGGATCCAAGACACTTAGTTTTACTACGTGGGTACAGTCTCAAAGAACGACCGCCTAGCCCCGCGCCTCCTCCCGCACCTCTTCCGCCTCTGGCACAGGCTGAAGTATTTGGGTGAGATTAATATATAATAATATTATAAAGTCGTCGTCGTCGCGCAGAGGCGCAGCGTCTACCTGTAAACGGTTTGTAGGTTCGTTTCCCATGAGGAGTAGATGGATTTTTCCATTTCCATTTTCTTCCTCTGCCAACTAGGCAATGCGCGGCGGTCAGTTCTGCCGCTTACCACGCAATGCCTTCAAAAAGGCGGAAACCAGGCACCTAAGCAATGGAGTGTCTTAACACTAGGTTCCTATGATTCCTGCAGTTCCCTCTGCCTACTCTGCCATGTGCAGATTAAAGCGTGAAGACATAAAAAGAAAAGAAAAAATAAAGCTAAAAAGTTTTTGGTTAAATGCGCCAACTTAATGTGGTACAGGTACTGGTACTAGTCTTTTTGTGTTAAATAATACTAGAATATCTCATATAACACTCAGTTATTTCCATTCCAGCGTACAGAGTTGGTATTTATTCATGAAATTCAATTCGTTTCAGCCAAACCCGTACCGCAGTGCCGCAACAGAAAGTACCACAGGTTCAATTCCAGCGAGGCACAGTCGGTCCAGTGAAGAGTAATTTCTTAGCACCTCCCCGGCAGGCCCCGTATAATACTAACTCTGCATTGTTAACACAATTGGCGCAGCCATCATATCCTCCACCTCCTACCCAGGTTTTTTTATATATTCTTTACTACATATAAAATATTAAAAAAAAATGTGACAGTAAAAGTATGTTTACTTTTGAAATTTCTTTTATTCAACCAGTGGAAGTGAATGAGTGCCAATGGAATTAAACACAATGCAATAACATAATCAAAATATACTCAAAAATTTGGAAAAAGGTTATGTACATGCATATATCACAAAACTTATAATTACATAGATAAATATACATACAGTAGACTCCCGTATAACGCGAGTAACATGTTACGCGTTGTATGAAATCGCGCTGAACGAGAAAAAAGTTATATAGCGCGAATGACATATTTGAAAAAAAACATATTTATTAAAACAAATCTACGCATATTTTGTTTCATATGCAAATGTACATATATAAAAAAAAAATAAAAAATTAATTCATTATATCAAGTCTCAATATAGAAATGCATATGTAATTAAATTGACAAAGCAATATAAACTACTTCGTTGAAACACAAAAAGATATAAAAACATGAGTGCATAAAAATGAAATATATGTACAGTGTTTAAAAGGGAAATTTCCGTATTTTTTCTTTACCGCGTTATACGGGAATCGCGTTATATGAATAAAGTGGTGGCACTTTTCTTAACGCGTTGTATGAAATCGCGTTGTATAAACTCACGTTATACGGGAGTCTACTGTACATATAAATGTATACACACACATACTTACACATATACCTACATATACAGTACAGACTCTTAATAATTAAAAAGGTTATGAAGAATATCAATTAGGGCTGCATCAATTATTCTCAATAGCGAGAAAATGCTTTTTTACTTAAATTTTAAAGGATTTTAGGGAAGGGCTTTTTTGGATACGATTGGAAATGTCATTCCAAAGGGATGCGCCTACATTTTATTTTTGATTTATAAAAAAATGGATTTTTGTCATAGTAACATATTGAGACAGATTAATACTGTAAAAAGGGGGTTATTATGATTTCTATTATAATATTGTCTATGGAACCCTTAATAGGGGATTCTTAACAAATTTAAAAAAAAATAATAAAATATTTCAAAATAATATATTTTTTCCCCAGTCAAGTATCCAGCGGATGGTCCAACCAGGTCCTTCAAACGCCGTCAACGTACCTGCCTCACAAGGGGCTGTTGGTAATATTGGTATGGCAATGCAAGGCCAGGGTGTGGGTTCGGGTTCCGGGGTAGTTAATGTGAACCCTCAAGGAGTTGGGACAGTGGGAGTGTCTTCGGTTTCAGCACCTCTTCAGAGAACATATATTTGGAGTGGGGTGCTCGAGTGGATGGAGAAAGGCAAAGCTCCGGGAGATCAGAAAATTATTAGGCAGTTGCCTTGTCAGGTAATGACATCAATATATATCAAAAGGACCTTTACATGAACACTAAATTTAAAACATCAATATCTAACAAAAGGAATTTGATATATATTGGTGTTTTTAACAAAACGACTTTTTCTGAACTAGAAATTAAGGCCTAAATCTGTATCTTTATTCACTATAGATATTACTATCAATCTTGCACAATTGTAAGTTATAGAAGATATTTTGTGATCAATAATATCTCTTCAAAGGTTTCAGCCAACTCGAAAGAAGTGGAACCAGAACTAAAAGCCGACACGTGGCCCAACAAGCTGCTGATGCAGCTGATGCACAAACAGCTGATCAGCAACATCGGCGGACAGTACCTGAAGGACAGCAAGTCGGTGCTGTTCCACCTGCAGCAGAACGAGGCGCTGGACGCGCTCACCAAGGTCATGGTGGGAGGCTTCGTGAGTATCTCGTCCCGGTGTCGGAGTGTCGGTGCGTAAGAGTGTCTGTGTGTCACAATGTCGGTGTGTCAGAGTGTCGGTGCGTCAGAGTGTCTGTGTATCAGAGTGTCTGTGTGTCACAATGTCGGTGCGTCAGAGTGTCTGTGTGTCAGAGAGTCGGTGTGTCAGAGTGTCGGTGCGTCATTGTCGGTGCGTCAGAGTGTCTGTGTGTCAGAGTGTCGGTGTGTCAGAGTGTCGGTGTGTCAGAGTGTCGGTGCGTCATTGTCGGTGCGTCAGTGTCTGTGTGTCTTAGTGTCAGAGTGTCGATGTGTTAGAGTGTCAGAGTGTCGGTGTGTCAGAGTGTCTGTGCGTCAGAGTGTCTCTGTGTCGGTGCGTCAGAGTGTCTGTGTGTCAGAGTGTCTGTGTGTCAGAGTGTCTGTGTGTCAGAATGTCGGTGCGTCAGAGTGTCTGTGTGTTAGAGTGTCTGTGTGTCGGTGCGTCAGAGTGTCTGTGTGTTAGAGTGTCTGTGAGTCAGAATGTCGGTGCGTCAGAGTGTCAGTGTGTCAGAGTGTCGGTGTGTAACAGTGCCGGTGTGTAACAGTGCCGGTGTGTCAGAGTGTCGATGTGTCAGAGTGTCGGTGAGTCAGTGTCCGTGTGTGAGAGTGACAGAGTGTCGGTATATCAGAGTGTTGGTACAATACTAGCGTGTGTGTCCTGGCGCAGGCCGGCTGCGTGCACTTCTCGCCGATGCCGTCGCCGCCGCAGTGCGACATCAAGGTGCTGATCCTGCTCTACACACCCGACAAGAAGGCCTACCTGGGCTTCATCCCCAACAACCAGGCCACGTTCGTCGACCGCCTGCGCAAGGTCATCCAGCAGCAGAAGCTTAGCAAGCAGTTGCCGCTGGCACAGCAACAACAACAGCAGCAGCAGCAGCAACAACAACAGCAGAGCGGCATGCAGCAGATGCAGCAGCAACAAGGAAGTATGCAGATGCACGCACTGCAGCAGGGTGGTGCTAAACCGGGTGCACGTGCTGTTCCGCTGGACGGGCTGGAGGCTGCGCGCCAGCAGAACCTAGAAAAGATCCAACACCTGCAGCAGACCCTTGAGGCGGCGCACCAGCAAGAGGCTCAGTTCAAGTCCCAGATGGACATCATGTCGCACCTGCACGCAGCGCAGCAACAGGAGCAGCACTACAAGCAGCTGGAGGAGCAGCGCAAACACCAACTGCAGCTGCAGCAACAGCAGCAGCAATTGCAGCAGCAGCTGCGCAGCGCCGCGCCGCGTCTCATGCGGCCGCATCTGCCGGCGAACCCAGGACTGCGGCATCTTCTGCAACAGGTGACCACACTGCACTGACAAACATACAAACGAATATACCACATATTACCTATAGGTCTGACACACAAGCAAAAACACATACATACATACACACTATGCATGTCTCACACACACAACCCAGAAACTAGTACAGCACACTAGCGTAACTTCGTACACCATATATAATGAAATCTTGCGCATCTTGACCTGCAGGTGTACTCACACACTCAACAATATCTACGAGTGTCACATCATGTATAAATAAAAATATCTCTATAGATATTAATTTTAGATGACTTAGTATTAGCAAGTAGCAATACTTTATATTATATTTGTGAATAACAGCCATCATTCATCATCATCATCATCAGCGCTTGTCTTGTCACTTAGAGCTCACCTAAGACTAGCTTATACTTATCTAGCATTGTAAATTTACCACTAATAGTTTCACAACTAAAATTATTTCAATTTAACATTTTTTTTAATCACACTTTTAACTTCCTGCATGTTCTTAATTTCTGTTATAACCTCACACACAGCCTCAGTGTGGAGGCTGATTGCTGACCTTGTACAAGCAATACTCAGTCTATGTACTGTATAATTGTCACTTTTGCACTGATTTCTTGCTATCTTCAGTGACCTCACTATATGGTCACGTGTCTAGAGCCTTCTTACCCAGCCCCTAGTGCCCTACTAACGTCCGTGGCACGGGACTGTGACGTAGTCCCGCTGACGTCATATGAGGTCGCTCAGGAGTCAGTGCGCTCGATGCTGACCGCTGTGGTGTGTTCCAGCAGCAGCAGGCGGCGCGCGGCGGTCGCCCGCACTCGTGAGCGCAGGCTAAGTAATGTCCCGCTACCTACTGCCTACCTCTACCGCTACTGCTACCCACTATTGCATACCTTGTGTCTCCCGCTTCACTAACTGTCGTTGCACGCTGCGCCTCCTCCATTCAGTAGAGTAGCACACATCCCCCGCCCCCTCCCCCACCAGTGGGCGGGGCGGGTGAGGGCGTGTCCAGTAACGGAGGTGTGTGTGTGTGGTGCAGCAGCCGCAGTACCGCGCGGGGGTGGGCGCGGGGGGCGCGGGAGTGCCGCGCGGGGGCGCGCAGCCGCAGCAGTTCGATGACGTCAACTCCTACGACTTCCTTTAGACGCAATAAATTATATAACTCATGTACTGTTTTTTTTTTTCTCTTGTAACTTAACCTACTTGTACTTATTGTTGACATCAATATTGGAAGGATTCCTTTAGCCCTGATAGCAGTAAGACCTTGACAAGAAGGCTGCCACTAAGGCCTTATCTATTAACAGGAACTGTCTCCGTACATTGGCATAGCATGTGTAGAATACGCAATAAGGATGAAGAAACACCTCTACATCTTCTGACTGAATGACCACCACTGTTGCAACGGCGTTGTGGGGACACATCAAATGTAATGTAAATGTAGGTTAAGACTCTCACAGCTAAGATAATACTGCAATTCTTAGCAGAAATCAATCAACTGTGAGTAGTATGCGGCGATCACAATATATCAGAAATGGTCGCAGTAATACTGGGCTGTACGATCCTGCTAAGCTGCAACTAGAAAGAAGAATAAGAATGCACCAGCCATCCTCACCTCCGTCGTTTCTGACGATCTGAGGTCATCTCTTATTTAAACATAAATCGGTTTTATTAAACTTTAAAGTGCATTCAAGAAATTATTTTACAATACACAGATACTTCTCAAATTATTTCAAGAGAGAAAACTATTGAGCTCCTTGCTCCTTAACTCAAGATCAAAACCTATTCGTTTACGTAACCTTGTCAGCTTATTAGTTCATTATTATATTTTTTTAAGGATATTATTGTTTTCCACGGAGCTGTACGTTGTGTTAGTATTACGCGTTTTAAGGTTATGGAATGACTGACAATATCCCGTCTATGAGAGTACAATAGAGAAACTATTGATATACTTTTTTTATGGCGCTATACTGGTGGTATTGACTACGGCCACTTCCTACATAAGAAATACGTAATTACCACACCCTATCCTACCAGTAATGCTTAGCTGTAACTCTACAGTGCGTTCACTGCAAGTTAAAAAATTTGGGATTCTATGCGTATTGTAGTTTTTTTGCAAAATATTATTTGAAATGATAAATACATTGAAATATCTTGAATTGAAAATCTATAAATTTAATAACAGTAAGCAGGGACTAAGTAACGGAGTGTCTTAACCCTAGGTTCGTATGGTTCCTGCAGTTCCCTCTGCCTACCCTGCCATGTGCGGGATAAAGCGTGAAGCTAAAAAAAAAAAAAAGAAAAAAAAAATTAATAACTATTTATATAAAAATAACACACAGGTTTGTATATCTTTTATTTTTAATTATATTCTGTCTTTTTTCTTATGCTTAGATTTCTTGTGTTTAGATTTATGTTTTTTACTTTTCTTCTTCTTTTGTTTCTTAATTTTAGTTTCGTTCGCTTCTACCCAAGAATCTGAACTGGAAGAAGAACGATCTACATCCATCTTATCTTTTCTTCTGAAAGTTGGTCTAAAATCTGTAGTTACTTCAGATTCCAAACGTTTTTGTAAATTTTCCGGTATTTTTGGTCCATACACAGCCTCTTGATCTACAGAATCTTTATTTTGATTATTTTCTTCAACATTATCTTTATTATTGCATTTTTCCTTGTCAGTTCCGTTAGATTTTGTTTCGGTTTGGGCTTTTTTGTCATCAGAATGTCGTTTCCAAGAATTTAGTTCATCAAAATCAATATTAGCAAATATGCCTCGCGGCGGAGAAAGGTTTCGTTCGATATTTTTCGGTTTATCTACAAAGTCATTATTATCTGTGCCATCTTCTTTATTATCAGCAACAGTCTTCTTCACTATCACTAAGAAAAATTGCCTTATAGAGATCCATTTTATCAAATTTTTCTATTGTTTCTACCACTTCGGTCCCTTTATCTTTTTCTTTTAAATCTTTCTCAGATTCTTTAAGAAACAGTTCGGCAACTGTCATTCTTTTGTTAAAACCCGTTGTGGCTTCACTAGATTGGGTTAATTCTCGGTCAACTGTAATGTCGTTTTTTGTTTTATTTTTATTATTATTAACATTTGTTTTGTTCGGCACTATGTTCAAAGACTTAGAGCCACTAAATTTACTTTGTTCTTTTGCAAAGCTCTCTTTGTCGTGTACGGATGTTTCTAAATATGAGAATATTGAATATGATACTTTAGGTTTATCTTCCTTTGATTGAGGTCTGAAAACAAAAAAATATATATTTAATTAAAACAAAATATCAAGTTATGTACAAATACAATATTAAAATGACGAATTATAAAAAAGTTTATATACAGGGTGTATCTGACACGGCGGCCATTATCAAATCTACTTATAGGGGAAAATATTTCAAGGCTGTATATAAAAAAACTAGTTCATAATTAACATTATTTTAGGCACAAGATCATTTTGCCCATTTCACGATATTTCTACGTGCTGAATAATGCGTGAGGTAATTATGATTAAATACGAATGACGTATCGACCTTTTACTACGAAAATACTATCAAACGTTGTCAATCTGTCACCTTTCATTCAAAAAAAGACTACAACTAAAAGAGATATACCTCTGTCCCGCTCTGGCAGTACAGTGTACACTTGCGTCATACTTGACAAATGGCGTTTTATTTTGGAACAATAATTTAATTATTTATTTTGTTTAATTTTTTTTTTATTTTTGAAAATTTTACAATTTTACCAAGTTAATAAAGGCTAAGTAATACTATGCTTTAAATGACGGTCGCGGTAACATCCACACCTGTATATCCATATAAAATCTAATATACATTTTGCTAGTCAAAGAATTGTATATAACCCAAAAAAAAAAGAAAAAAGTCCACAGTACTCTGACAGATACAGCAGGTTATATTGAAACTATCAATAATTAACGTTAACTATTAACCTACAAAGAAATATAGCTTCCCTCTTCTTCCTTCTTTTACACTTTTATCTAAAACCTATAGTTCCTAGGATCGGAGGACGCTTTCAGCTTTACAATAATTATTATATACAAAAAAATATCTTTTTCTAACTTACTACTGACAAATATCACATTATCAAACACAAATCGGCCCAAGTTTATGAGGCATAGGCATTGACATAAAAAGTGTAGAAAAATCTTATCTAATCTTTATGATTTTTAAAGTGTTAATCTACACTGAGGATAAAAAAATTATCTTTAAAGGTTGAGGGAGAGGGTGCAGGTTCGAGTCGCGCTTCGTTCAAAAAAATTTTTATATGTTTTTTTTAACAAAAGTTGTATAAAACATAAGAATTTCGACGCAGCGTGATGGAGAACGCATGGCTTAGTAGTGAGAGCGCTTGCACGGTTCGCAAGAGGGCGCGGGTTTGAGTCCCGCTGCTTTCAAAATTTTTATATGTTTTCTTTAAGTAACTTACCTGTCGCCACCCAATTCTGGTATATTAAATCGTTTCGCGACCAGTGCTTCCGGTCGCCATGGCGTCTCCCTCCTAGTTATAACCCCATAGGCTCCTAGTTTAGCTGCTTCTATCTGTTCCGGAGTGACTAGACCATAGTTGATGGAACTCTTTGCGACCGCACTGAGAGGGTTCAATGCATCGTCCGGTTGAGACGCGTGTGTGAATCTGGATTAAATATTTTTATTATTAATTTTCTTTTACGTCTTCATTTTGATTATTTGCGGCGCTTTATTTTGCTGCCAGAGCGCAGAAATTAAATAAATTATTAACGACAGATAAAATAGAACCTATAACAATTGTGTTTACAGTTCAGCGTTAGAATTAAATTTCAATATATAAAAAATAATAATAATGTTTATAGTGAAAAAGTAGCTAAAAAAAGCGTCACAATGCGCCGTTCCTCAAGTTATAACCAAGCAAAAACTTAAGTAAAACTATATAACTTAATTTTTTGAGTTCATTAAATAATTTTTCAATCTTCAGTATGGATTAACATTTTAAAAATTATAAAAATAAATTAAAACTAACTTAATGGGAAACAAGCGCAAAAATAAAAATTGGCACAGACTCTGATATGCATAGTTGTGGGTTCAATCCTTATTTTAAGCAATTCCCCTATAAAAATACTAATTAAGTAACAAACCTATCCCCAATAACGCCGGACAGTGGTCTATACAACTTGGCCGCCTGTTCGAACTCCACCATCTCTCTGTTTCGCTCCCACTCACTGAGTCTATCCATATTGTTGTCTCGCTCTAACGTTTTGTTCTCCAAATACTTCTCATACCGTGCCTGCTTCTGAGGATCGCTTATAAACGGTCGAAACACATTCATATCTTTACCTATATCTTTTATAGATATGAAATCTAATTCTTTATTTTTATCTTTTTCCATTTCTTTTGCGTTTGACACAAAATCTATGGTTTTTCCGAGGATTTTGGTCGTATCTGGCTTAAGTGTTTCTTGTTGCGCGTCTTTTATTTGTGTTTTGGGCAACGGTGTTTCACCTAAAAGAGCTCCTCGCGCTTCCGCTGTTAGTTCATGACGACCGAGACCTAGAAGTTAAAGCATTTTAATTATTCTTCTAAATATCTATATACAGTATATAAAAATAAAAAGGAAAACCTGCTTAGAAACTAGTAAGTTGCTTTAGGGAATAGAAAACGTTGTGAGATGACACTTTCTTTTTAGGTTTCCGCCCTAGAATACAATTTAAATAAATATCAGTTTATATCTTAATAAACACTAGGCTGATAGAAAAAAAATAGTGTCAGTGCAACCGATTTCAATATTATTATTTTAATGAAATAGTAACTTTAAGTGAAATAAGGCATAGTTATAACTTTGTTTTATACGCGACATATATAGGCAATTATATAAATAAATTACTGTGCGGACATAATAAATGTCCATAGACTGGTTTGAAATGTTTTAATATACGAGCAAGACCACGTAATACTATTTACAATTTTAAATTTTGAAACGTAGGAGAAGAGCGCGATTACTTCGTTCGGATGGATAGTATGTTGTTGGCCCTGCGGCCTCTACAGCGTCACCTTGGCGTGGGGAGGCCGAGCTAAAAGAGCTCCGACCTTGGAGTGTCCTTGGAGTGTTGACCACGGAGTGGCACCAACAAAATAAGAGCACAGTGTCGCAAGGGCGTCTCCTGCGAGACTCGGACCATGCTTGCGTACACTGTTTGTAGTGGAGGTTATTCCCTACTGGGTAGGGCACTTGACGCCCTTTTGAAGTTTATTTTTGGACTCCGCCTGCGCCGAGGCGCGGTCGTGTCACTGAAAAATAAGGACCTCGTCTCCACCGGCGGGGACGGTGAGAGCGCGATTAGGCCTGTCGGGCCATATATACCCGGGTCCCATCACGGCAGACGCGACGTCACACTCGTCCATTGGCTGCCGAGCGCAAATCTGCGACCGATGCGTTAGTTTCCAGAAAAATTGTGTTGACATATGGACAGACAGACTCCAAAATTATCCTAAAAGGGTCTATTTTTCACAGACAGGGTCTCTTTTTAAACCCTTTTAAAAAACAAAATAAAGCTAAAAAAACAAGTCCAATAAACAATTTTTTTTTTCTTAATTAACCAATTATAATATTGAAATAATTTTAGAATCAAATACTCACTTACATATGTAGATATTTAAATACACAATAGCTATATGTGTTTTTGAAAAAATAGTTAAGTTTACAGACTGAAGCTATTTGAGATTACACAGCTTTCTTGAATTCTATAATCTATTCAACACTCAACAAGCAACAACTTTTACCTAACTATTATCTGATTTAATCAGTCTAGGTTATAACACTATAAGCTATCTGGCACTTATCTAGAAAGACTAAGAAACACACGTACATACAAATATCTTATTCAATTTGAAACTACCCGTTTCTAAGATTAGAGCGTTCAGTCAAATAAACCATTTAAAATATTAGTATAAATGAAATAGTTTAGTGACCGTATAGTATAATTATTTCTTACCTTGATCCCGTGGCTGAGCGTCAGTGGGTTCAAATCTAGATCGCCGGAAGCCCGCGGGGGAGGGGGCGAAGTCCCGCGGCAGGGCGGGAGGGGGGTGCGAAGGAATAGAGGGGAGAGGCTTCGATGCCTTCACGAAGCCTTGGAGTACCTGTTGCATATTTTATTAGTAATAAAAAAATATTTTATTAAATAAGTAGAAGTTAGGTATAGGTATATTTCAAAAAGTACAGTTTATATTTCAAAGTATTTTAAAAGTTTGGTATTTAGGTTGGATATTATGGTTTTGAAATAAACAAGTTTTTGCACATTATACATCCTAGAACAAAATTACAGATAACAAAGGGATTGTATTTCAATGAGACTAATATAGCGGCAGTATGTTTTTAGCTTTACGCTGGAATTGACACACTTAGATGAAAAAATGTATATGATAAATTACAAACTTAAACATTGCATTATGACATACTACAATAGTATTAAATAAATTCACTTCCCCCAGTTATATCACTTAACTGTTAAGCTGCAAAACAGCATCTTATACAAGTTCCTCGAAAACCACATCTATTCCAGAGCAATTTAATAAATAATATCTACATATTAAAATTAATTATTAAGAGAAACAGAAGTAAATTAAAAGATAAAAATTCGTAAAGATTAATTTCCACTTACATTAGCACTCTTCCCCACATTCTTCTTCACTGCCTTCTTCTCAGCGCCGCCGATTGCAAAGTCATAGTGAGACATGTCCTCTGTGGAGTATATATCTTCGTCGTCTGCTTCGAAAGCACCAACGCCGAAAGCCTGGCCTCTTATCGATACCTAAATATACGCGTAAAATTGATTTAATTGGATCATTTTCATTGTTACTTAAAGAAAATATAAAAAACGAACACAGCGGGATTTGAACCCGCGACCTCTTTCGAACCGTAAAATTTTACATTTAAGCCCATTTTTGTGGAACAACAATTATCAACAAAATAAAATCTAGTGGCTTTTAATGTATAGCTTCCATTCAACGTGACATTGGCGAAGTGAATTGTGCTCAACTGGCACGCTTGAAACGCCATAAACAAACAGAAGAAGAAGAAGAAGAATTTAATGTATAGCTAGTATAAAATTTTTATATGTATATATTATATAAAAATTGCAGTACCTTTTTGCCTTTTTCCTTCATAACCAAATGACTTCCAGAACTTCCTTCACCATATTCACCAACCAAGTTACCCAAAACTGAATGTCGACTAAGTCCCTTGTAACCAATTCCAAACTTATCGTTCTTAAGTTTCAGTATATAAGGTTCATAGTCGTCTGGCGCGAATAACGTGTCATACTCGAACTCGGAATCTGAGCTATCAGATTGTTTTGCTTCCTGTAAAAAAAATTATCTTTATTTAAATTTTTTAAAGAAGAAGAAGAAGAAAAGAAGATTTATTTCTTTTTAAAGTAAATATAAGAAAATGATCTTTTTTTAATTTTTTTAATACATACAGAATGAAGCGTTAAGTCATAAATTAATTATAGTCTATTAAATTTGATATTTCTACTACCTGACGCATCTCTTCTGGCATATAACACCCATACACTTTATGTTGGTCTTTAGCTTTCTTCTTCTCTTGTTGTGTTACTCTATCTCCTACCCCCTGTCCGGGTCTCCAGCCCATCTTTCGCAGCATCCTTACAGCAGCTGTTTCGTGGACCGTTCGAATTAGTTGTCCTAGTACTGGTTCCCCTATAAAATTAAAGAGAGAGCCAGGGTCATTGGTCATGGTGATTAGATAAAATGGGGTTGGAATATCTTTATACTATGATTTTATGGTTCCTAAAGTTCCTTATGCCTATGTTAAAAAAAGAACATATTTATTTCTTATAATTATAATGCAGAAATACATCATAATTTCAACAATATACGACAAAATAATTTCAGTGAGCATTTATGAAACTAAATCAATACAGTATAACTGTAAAATATATATAATACATAAAAAGTTTATATTTTTACTGTTGTATGTACCAGGTATAGGTCCATCATGAAAAGTCTTTTGATGTGGACGCTTGTGCCCAGAAAAATCATTTTTAGTATGCAATTGACGTGGAGCAATACCAAACTCTGAACGGTCTTCATCATCCATAAAGTCTTCTGGCCTTTGATTCTGCCAAAAAAATAATACATATAGAATATATTTTTAAAAAGGTTAACATTAAATAAAATTATAAAATTTGTCAATTTCTATACAAAATTCAAATTATAGTAAAAGTATGGATACTTTAATAAATAAATAAGATTCTTACAGATACTAGGGCTTTGTCTGAGCGTGAGCTCTTAAAAGTACTGGGTGCCCATCCCTCAGGAGTTCCTACTGTATTACCAAAGCCTGCGGAGAAACCTCCTGTAAAAGCACCATGGAATCTCCGTCTGCCATGTGCATCAACAGCATATTGATCTTGCGGCTGCTGAAATTTTCTTTTTGATGGAACTTCATCTGCAAGTATTATTTTTTAATATTAAGAATTAAATTCAAAACAAGAGTACAATAAAATTACTTCTTGAAACTAAATAAAATTTTTAAAAATAACCAAGTGGGTTTTGAACCTAGAACTTTTGTTGACAAAATATTTATTTAAATACCTTCTTCGTAAGGTTCCAAGGGGGTGCCGTAGCGTATAATGTTGTCATCATCAGAATCGTCACTATTCATTTTGAATTAATAAGTACTATATACATTGATAAATAATCATGAAATCAAAACACAAATTAAGCGATAAACATACAAAAAACTCAATGAGAAAAATTGTTTAATCTCTGTCATTTGACAGTAATTTAAATGTCAAAATCAATTGACACTATTCAGTCGTTTAAAAATTACATAAAAAATTGAATAAAAATAAATTGATATATAAAATCAAATAATCGAAATATCATATATTATGATTTTATTATATTCATATAAGTTGCTACGGTCATCTATAAGTTGTGTTAGATTTTATTGAGAAAAAGGTCTTTTTGAGACCAATTATTATCAAAAAATATGCTCTCTTCGATAACCTAAACCAGTAAAAGTTCTGAGTTTTTCTTCTACACATTATACATTAAGAAAAATCAAATCGTCTATATATAATGCAATATCTAACCTGCAAATTGGCTTGAATTAGATTTTATTATAAAAAATTCAAAATATACCGTAATTTATAATTACAAAATAATTGTACGTAGTACAGTAATATTTCAGACTTTGGCAAAGTCAGAGTAGTCAAAAAATACGAGCGATTAATTGAAGTGAATAATATAAATATAAGGCAATAGTTACAAAAAAGGTAAAGGTAAATAAAGGGAAAAGTTTGTAAAATAAATTATAAGAAAATAAACATTATAAAGGCCATTATCAATTTCCGGAAACTTATTGCTTGACTTCTATTAATTTTGAGCTACGTTTTTTTATCATATTCATATTACTGTTATTATTATATTTATTTCTCTTATTACTATATATAGGTATTTTTTTATTTATTTTTTTAGCTTAACTCTTCATCCCGCACATTGTAGCTGTAGGGTAGGTAAAGGGAACTGCAGGAACTATATGAACCTAGTGTTAAGACACTCCGTTGCAAAGTCCCTGCTTTTTTCGTCCCCGCTTTCCGCCTTTTTCGAGGCATTGTGTGTTGAGTCTCAACGACGCGCTTTGTCTAGTTTCCAGAGCGAAGAAAATGAAAATAGAAAAATCCATCTTCCCCGAGTGGGAATCGAACGCACAAACCGTCGCGTTTACAGGCAGATGCTACGCCTCTGCGCCACGACAGTCCTCTAAACCCTTATTGGTGATGTAACGAATACTCGCATTTGCGAATATTCGCATATATTTACACATTCGCATTCTCAAATAATTTTTGCGAATAATGAATATCAGAAAAATAAAAATTTGTCGATAATAATACGTTATAAAAATCAAGATTGAGAGATAGTAACTTAACTGCGTAATCACATTATCAATCTTCAATATATTTCATGAAACAATATTTTAATGCAATCTAAACAAACAAATAACATTCTTTTTCTCTTCTAAAAAGCTTTATCAGTTGTTAGTACTTAGGTTTTTAATGTTAAAAAACAGTAAAAACTTAAACCTAAAAACCTAAATTTGAATGTTTAAAAACTGTCATTCGTTACATCACTAATCCTTATCGGTGATTTAAAATTGACACCTTTTTAATTCAAAAAATTAAATTAGTTAATATATATTTTTTTGTTAAATTAATCTATTGATTGTAAGAGAGCATGTAGGGAGAAACTATCATATTATAAATAAAAAGCTTATATGAATGCTATTGTCTATATTTATGTGAAATTTTAATAAGGCATCCACAATTTATTCAATAAACAATGTATTAAAAAAAAACAAAACATGTATGGACTAGGAATACTGAGAAATTATAATGAACATAATATAATATCACAGGTAATGCAAATAATACGAAACCAAGTAATTCTGATACAGAATAACATTTATCATCTAATAGCTCCGAAGCCAACAATTTTTTCATCTGTAAGCATTTCTTCTATGACATGTTGTAGCTTACTAACAGTTCGGAACCTGTCTTCACTGTGCAAGCAAGCAGTAAGTAGTCTGTCAAAGTGAGGATGTGAAGTATTAATTTCTTTAGGTATTGGATACAACAATGGATTTTCATCACCAGCAAGTACATAGCATGCTGCCCATATATTGTGATCACTTAAGTGATGTTTACACATATTTTCAATGGAAAATGTGAATCCTGACCCTAAAATTTCTCTGGTGTACCGCTTGTACCAGTCAGGTAGATCTTTTCTTGGTGATATATGCTTGTCTAAAACAATTATATCTTCTAAGTCAACAAATGTAATATCATCTTTTTCATTGGCCACTATGTTGTCAAGTGACCAGTCCATGAGATAAAAACGGAATCTGTAAATTTAATAAAAATAATTGTTTTATGTTAAAATTCGGGGGATGAGTTGTTCGCGTCCGTAGGTAGATTGCCCTTTGTTATCCTACACGTGTCCCCTGGGTGGCGCCAAACGAACAACAACGCCGAGCAACAGGCGGCGGTACTTAACCTGTCACAGGCTACCACAAGCCTGGAGGCCTTAAATCTCCTCCTAAAGAGTGGCAATAACATCTTGGGAAATTGTTATGAGTATTAATCCCAACCCCCCCCCCCCCCCTCTATGAAAATGTCTGAATTAGAATGCGATTTGTCATGCGATCCGGCTAACCCCCGGCGCCATCTGATATCCGGGTCAGACGGTGTGAAATTTGCTACCGAAGACTCTGCGGGAGTAGGTGACCAGGCTCCTGTTGTAGTTAATACTACTGGCACTCGAAGATATGTGCAACAAGCTTTCCACCCATCTATGTTTGCTAATAGACAAAGAAGCTCGTCTCTAGGCAGCAAACCTGTTACAAATATTAGTGCAACCATTACCAATACCACTGAAACAGATCCCCCGCGACCTGACCAAACTACAGGTCTAACAACCACCTGCCAATTGGAACATCCGCAGTGGCAAAGGGTCCCTACGTCTAAAAAACGCAAAATATGCCAAACGTCTCCCTCAACAGATAATGCTAGATCAGAAAATCGTTTCTCTGGACTTCCACTCGACGCACCAGATAACACCAAACCACTAATAAAACCAAATAAACCACCACCGATTATATTGTACGGGATTGACGACGTTAACGAGCTTACCAAATTAATAAAATCAACCATTTTAGATAATGAGTTCAAGCTTAAAATCGTTAACAAAAATCTTCTTCGTCTAATGGTGGACTCTGTTGAGAATTACAAAAAGGTAATTGATTTAATAAGAAAGAAAGGACTCATCGGTCACACTTTCACAAGAAAGGACAATAAACCATACCGAATTGTTATTAAGAATCTCCACCATTCAACTCCACACGAAGCAATAATAGAGGAAATTGAAAAAACTGGAAACAAAATAAGAGGTGAAATAATAAATGCTCGATTAGGTCCTAACAAGCATCCATCTTATACATTCTTTGTGAATCTGGAACCTAATGATAACAATAAAAATATAAAAGATATCCAATACATTTTTCACCAACGCGTCAAAATTGAGGATCCTCGGAAACCCAAATCTATAGTTCAGTGCCAAAGGTGCCAACAGTATGGACACTCCAAAAACAATTGTATGAGACCATACCGTTGTGTGAAATGCGGTGAAGGCCACAAAACATCTGATTGTCTGAAGAAAGATAGAAATACGCCAGCAAAATGCGCTTTATGTTCAAGTGATCACCCCGCCAACTACAAAGGATGTCAAGTTTATAGGGAGATCCTTGCTAGAAAAACAAATAAAAATAAACCAAGAATAAATTCCATTCCAGATGACCCTAAACATAAAAAAATTACCACAGAAACCCACGACTCGACACCTATTATAAATCCTGAAATATCCTTTGCAGACGTTACAAAAGGTAACAGGAAACCATCAAAATCACCGAAAACCATATCAAGTGATGTTAATCACAGCCAACAAACTTTAACAGTAGAACAAATTTTAATCCAACAATCAGAAAAAATAGATCACCTCCTACAACAAATTAGTACTCTATTAAATCTTCTTACATCTATCATCCCTAAACTAGCTAAATAATGTCATCTCTTCGTGTTGCCACTTGGAACATAAATGGTTTGTCTCCTAACGTACATGAACTCGAGGCTATGATAATATGTAACAATCTAGATGTGGTCCTCATTTCGGAGTCACATGCAACTGACAGAACCACTTGCTTTATTAAAGGATTCGATACTTATCTTACTCCTCATCCTGATGGTAAGGCACACGCTGGAACAGCATTAGTTATCAGATCCTGTTTGAAACACAGCCTACTAGAAGCTTACTCAACTGACCACCTACAAGCCACCAGTATTAGATTGGAAGACCGAGCGGGATCAATTGTTCTTTCTGCGGTGTACTGCCCGCCGCGGCATACTATTACCGACGGTATGTTCTCAACGTACTTCCAAACTTTGGGTAATAAATTTGTCTCGGGCGGAGACTGGAACGCTAAACATACTTTTTGGGGTTCCAGATTGACCACCACCAGAGGGAGTCAGCTCAAAACCTGTGTAGATATCCACCATTACCACTCCATATCATCCGGTGAACCCACATACTGGCCTTCTGATTGTAAGAAACTGCCCGATTTATTGGACTTCTTCATTACTAAGGGTATCAGTGATGCTTACACTACAATTGAGTCTAACTTAGATGGATCTTCTGATCACACTCCTGTTATTTTGACCATAAGCGCTAATATTATAGTACGAGATATCCCAGAAATGCTTTGCAATTATAAAACAGATTGGGAGAGTTTCCGTACTTACCTGAACGAACACATTAACTTAAAAACTCCACTGAAAACTCGTGATGATGTTGACAAAGCCTGCACATATATCACCAACCTTATTCAAGTTGCAGCCTGGACAAGTACTCCAATTCTTAACAGACCTCTAACAAAAATAACTCCACAGCCCATAGAAACTAAGCAAATGATCGCTAAAAAACGACGCTTGAGGCGGACGTGGCAATCATCGCGACATCGTTCAGATAAGACCAAACTCAACAGAGCAATAAAAGAGCTAAAAGTGCTACTGAAAGAGCAATCAAACGAGACCGTGAAAAAATCGCTTACGATGATGGACATTACTGGTCGTGGTGAATACTCACTGTGGAAGGCAACGAAATGCGTAAACAAACCCCAAACGTCATTCCCACCGATCAGAAGTGGATTATCCTGGGCACGAACTGACAATGAAAAAGCCGAAACATTTGCTGTACACCTGGCCGAAGTATTCAAGCCAAATGGAAAAGGGACGGAACAGAACGTTGATGTGGACAAAATTATCAGACATCCAATTGCCTTCCTCTCAAGCCAACATCACCTAAACAAATCGTAAGGGATATTAGGTTACTTGATGTTAAAAAAGCTCCTCGTTTTGACTTAATCACACCAAGAATTCTTAAAGAACTTCCTAAAAAAGGCATAACCTACCTAACCAGTCTATTTAATGCCATCTTCAGACTATCAGGTCTTCCCAAAACTGTGGAAAGTTTCGCAGATCATCATGATTCATAAACAAGGAAAGCCTCCACATGAATGTTCTTCTTACCGACCGATAAGTCTTACTCCTGTTCTCTCTAAATTGTGGGAGAGAATTTTTCTGCACCGTCTTAACAAGATCATTGAAGAGTATCGTATTGTTCCAAATCATCAATTTGGGTTTAGAAAATCCCATTCCACAATTGAACAGGTTCATAGAGTATATCACACAATCAGACAGTGCTTTGAAAACAAAAAGTATTGTTCCGCGGCATTTTTGGATATACAACAAGCATTCGACCGTGTTTGGCATAAGGGATTGCTTAGCAAGGTAAAAGCTAAACTCCCTCATTCCATATTTTTTATTCTGGAGTCCTATCTCTCTAACAGGTTGTTCCAAGTTAAACACGGTGACGCCCGATCAACAATGTACCCTATTGAAGCCGGTGTGCCTCAGGGCTCGGTCCTGGGTCCTGTGTTATATAACATCTATACATCAGACCTACCAGCCTTGGATAATAAAGTCACAGTTGCTACTTACGCCGATGACATTGCCTTTTTAGCAGTGGATAGCGACCCCAAGACTGCGAGCAGAATCCTGCAGGACCAGCTGCACTCAACTTCTGAATGGTTTCAAAAGTGGCGAATCCAGGCGAGTGCCCATAAATCTAATCACATCACTTTCACTCTACGGAAAGAAACATGCCCACCAGTATATCTTACCAACTGTATACTACCTCAAGTAGAATGTGTAAAATATCTAGGCTTTCATTTGGACAGACGCCTTACATGGAAGACACATATTAAACAAAAAAGAGATCAAATAAACCTCAAATACAGATCCCTTAACTGGATGATGGGAAGAAACTCTGTTCTTAGTGTCGACAACAAACTGCTAATATATAATTCAATCCTGAAGCCAATATGGACCTATGGAATTCAGTTATGGGGAGTCGCAAGTAAAAGCAACATCGCCTGCCTCCAAAGGGTACAAAATAATATACTACGAAATATAGCAAACTCGCCGTGGTTCACCAAAAATGACGAAATACACAATTACTTAAATGTTCCAACAGTGTCCTCAGAGATTGATCGTTACAAGAAGCTTCATATGGAACGCCTAAAACAGCATCCCAATCCATCTGTCTCGGATCTGTCGAGCAACGCCAGCGTGGTCAGAAGGCTAAAACGAAACCACGTGCTCTGAATGGACACTGAGGCACTGGCCTCTTGCTCCTAATAAAATCATTTCCTCACAACGAATCTGATGATAGTCCTTGTATAGACTGATAGCAGATAAATAAATATATAAAAAAAAAAAAAAAAAAAAAAAAAATGTTAAAATTATTAATTTTAAATACATAGAATATCTTTATATCATGTATAAAGAAAGAGATGTTTTTTTATACCTGTCATGTTTAAAAGTAAAGTCCATGGCAGCATTTAATATCTTCTGTGCATATTTTAATTTTTTATGCCATTCAACATGCAGAAGGGCTGATAGAGGTTCTCCCTCATGAGCTACTACTTCTAAGCGACCACACACTCCAGCAAAGGCTGGAACTGGCCAACCTTTGGATTTTTGTATCACCTATTAAGTATTTTCATTTAATAATATGAAAAGTAAATACAAAAATTATAATAATAACTATAGTATCTTACTTGCAAGATTATTGGCTCTGGGTTAATGTTGAGCATTGTCCAAATATTTAACATTTCTAATTTGTAATTACCTTTTCCATTCATTATTAAAGGATTAAGTAAATCATGTAAGCTGTAAGTATAAGGACACAATACTAATCCTTTTCTAGGCTCAATGTCAGGCCAGGATACATTGTATTCTATCATTTTCAATACTTTATCATCAATATTTGTAGCATTCAGCAAATGTACGGGTTTGCAATTTTGTTTTAAATTAAACTCCTTACAAAGTTTTTCATCGAATTCAAGAAATTCCCAATCATGCGCCAATTTCTTTAGCACAACTCGTCGCGGTCGATCTGATTTTGTGTAACCATAGTAAATATTTTTTACATTGAACATACTTGTCCATTGCGATGAGTCTAGTACGATTTGGCTTGAATACAACTCTGGGCACACGGATATACCATAGCACGCAGGGCAGCGATACAAATCAGTTAGTTGCATTATTTGTGGTCCTTTAAAACTACCAAACAGCAAAACCGAAGCATAAAATGATATTGAAAATACAAATATTATAATTAATATTCGTCTACAAAACCTGCGTCTCAACATATTTTTATATATTTTGTCGTTCATTCTTAAAAATAAAATTCGTTTATGCATTGATAATTTTTGTATGAACGATATTCATAACTAGAAATAAAAAAATATTATAGTTGGTAAAGATTTCACGTAATAACGTGTGATTTTCAATCTATTCATTAACATTTACGTTTAAATTTTAAAACGAAATCACTTTAAAATATTTCATAACTCCGCCACTCGACCTAATAAAAAAACAACAGAGGCCTTAGCCAAGACGCCACTTGACAATCGTTTACGCTGACAATATGTATGGACTTAACGATAAGTCACGTGATCTAAGACAACGAATAGAAAGATCGTAGCCAAAAATATAACGTCAACGAAGCGTTGGCGTAAAACGAGAAATTTTATCCTTTCGTCAGTGTCAATCGATAATTGACAGCCATGTTGCACATTTTGACAATCGCAGTGTTAATTGTCAACGCTCACTTATCGAAGTACGAAACCCTGCAGAAAACGCTAAAAATTTATGGAAAAATAATTTTTCACCTTAATAATTACAAATTTATAAGTTAATTAGGAAGTTATTAAGTGAATCGATTATTAATCAATAATTACGTAATAAATTTTACGATTATATTACGAAATTTTATTATATTCGTTTTATTTTTCAACATTAATAATTTTGAATACATCGGTTAATAATTTTAATTATCTTACTTTACTATTATCTACGTTTTGTAACATATACTTAAATTTATATTTTTTATTTCTATTAATATTTATTTGAGAAGTGTATATTTTTAATCTGTTTTAATCAAATTAGTTTAACATTAAATTCTTACACATGCAACATTGAAATATGTGACGTTACAGTCTTCACTTGACGTTTCAAAAAACGCCAATCACAGACAATATGATCGATGTCTTCTATTGACACTGTAGATCAAGCGTTTGATGTTGACATGTGTTGTTGGCTACCAAGTTAGCGATATCTATAATTTTTATCGCTGAAGCGCTTTATGGAATAGATACGGAGCGTTTGGTTTTTGGCTAAGGCCTCAGTATACAACAGCTGATTGACAGCAGCTGACAGATAATGTTAAAAAAAAATTTAAGTATATTTTCCAATAACATTTTTCAGAAATTAAAAGCATTTTTTAAATAAGTTATTTTAATATAAATACATTTTGAAAATATATAAAAAATGAGAGAATCAGACTAAATATTTAGTCGTACAGGTTAATTTCTACCTTGCATCACTGTCACTGTCACTGTCAATTGCTAATCTTGTTGATATTTTTCCTATTGAGTATCGACCGACGAAATTATATATTCCACACTAAGTTATGTTTTTCTAATTATTCTATACTAATACAAAAATAAAACCGAAAATATTACACGCTTTTTTGATGTATTGATAATTTAAAATACTAAATTAATTGTATTTGTATAAGATACTTAGATATATTATAAGACTATATAAAGTGTAAACTTTTATTCCTTCTGTGATTGGAGAACAATGGGTTTTATATCATATTTTGTGGACAATTACACAGCGAGCATATATGACATGATTGGTAAGTACTATTATTAAATTTTGTGCATGTTTCAGTTAACTTTCTCTCTGAAATACCAGTTGTATCATTAATAATAGTAAGATAATATTTCATCATTACAATATCTTGGTAATTTTTAAGTAATTGATACTCCTTTATATTTATAAAAAATATTTTTTTTTATGTTGCACAATACTACAAATAGATTCATTCAACTAGGAAATCTTGAAATATTTGAGTCCTTTTTCTTTTGACATTTAAACACTTTAATAATACAGTACAAATAAACTATTTATATGTTAATTACCAATTATAAAATAATATAACATTACAATAGCAAAAGTAATTATGTTTACTTCTATTATTTTACATATGCAAATTATTATTATTTAATTTAAATCTTATAATATTCAATTGTAGGCCAGCATCTATGTATTCATTCAGTAACCTTCATGAATTCTCAATATTTTATTATTAATAGTCACTGTGATAATGAGCATTTGAGTGTAGTTTTATTAAAAAGATATAAATTTAAAGGATTTTTTTGGCTTATAATATATTTTTTTTACTAAGATGAATTATTGGCAAATTTGTCAGCAGGCTGAGCGAGTGTCAGTTTCCTGGTTTATTTGTGGAGAAGAAAAATTTTTACAAGTTTATTAAAGCAAAGTAATGTCCTGTTCTATTTAAAAAATCTATGTAGTGTAAAATGTCAAATATTAAAATTACTATTGCTGCCAAACATTTTCTTAGTTTACATTTCGCCAATAACTTATTGTGTGTTTATTTTAAAATTCTAAATTGATTACAATTTAGAACTTTAAAATCAACACACACTAAGTTTGAAAAAAATCATGATAATTAAAAGTTTTTACTGATTTTGCGCATAATTCTCTTTAGCTCCATTCTATCCTGTATCCTGTACACAGTGGGACAGAGCAAACTTCTGATTAGAATCTTGTAAGATACTGCTATCTAATTTATTCCATTTGAGATATTGCATACTAAGTTATGGAACTCGACACCACATTATGTCCCATTGCCATAATGAAATTAGTTGATCCCCGAGTGGTAATCTATTGCCAATTGTTTCAAGTTTCATTAAGATGCTTAATAAAATTTAATTGTTGTTGATCCGAAACATTCTCGAATATTGCATCGGTTTTTCGTCAGTCAATGTCCCTCGTGAACTACGTACATTCCGAAACCATAATTGGAATTATAGCTCATTGTTGTATGTTAAAGCTGGTGTTCATATATTACGTTATATATATGGAAGCATTATATATGATATTGGTACCATAGGAAATTTTAAAATTTCACCTCATATTATTATAATAAGTGTATGTTCCAAGAATATGTTTACCTTCACGCGACGATGTTTTTATAGAATTGTATAAATTATCTACGTACTTAGAGTATTATTATGACATTGAACCAAAATACATATGATTGGTAGCGAAATTTTTTTTCATACCTTTATGCTTTATCCCGCTCAATGCAGGAAAGTCAAAGGGAACTGCAATGATCATAGGAACCTAGTGTTAAGACACTCCGTTGCTTCGTCCCTGCTTTCTCCGTCTCTAAATTTTAAATTAAAAAATACTAGCCGATTTAGCCATAATGCACTTGAGGGACTTATACGTAACAGGTTATGTCTCTTAAACGTTAAATTACTCGTTAACGCACATCAAAGTGACTTAACAGTACATTCTCTTTTGCTACCACGCCAAAAGCAAGAGATATGTGAACATAAAAAATATTGCAATAGTTTATAATATATTCTAAGGAAAATTGTATATTTTATATGTTGCTGAGAATTAGAATTGATCATAGGACAGTTTTCTGAGGCTACATGTTCGTGGTTTTTTTAAATAAATTAAGATTTAGATTAAGATTTCTGTCAGAAAGTTTTCTTATTGTCATCATATTGATTCTCATTGTTATGCTGATGACTTTTCTTTCTGACTTATCATTTGTAATGTAGAATTATAAACAAAGAAATATTTGTAATTAAAATTAGTTGCTCGTTTTTGTTGTATATTGTTGTTTTTGTCGTATATTAAAGGTACATTAAAGCAATAAAAGCCTTATTTATGACTTATAAATACCGAAAAGACAATGTTCCGTAGGTACTTTAAAGCTTTCGTGAAAGTTACCGTTTAATTTGACTTAAAGCTAATTGCTTATAATGTATATACATGATGTGTTCGTTTTTCTGCTCTCAACACAAAATAAAATTGTCTTTTTATGAGTTTATTTGATTTGCAAATAGCAATAAACTAGTTAAATAGTAGCTCTGTACGTGGTTGCGTATAAATTGAGATTTTGTCATGTGATTTGAAGTCATAATGGCACCGCGGTAGAGCTTTTTACTGTTCACGATAGTGTGGGGTCCCAATCCCTACGGTGGAGAATTTTCTTTGCTCTAGTTAGAAAAAAAGCATTTTTGCATACATAATGCCACCCCATTTAAATTTACTCTGAACAATTACTTAATTTCATTGCCCCTCTTTCTTCTCTTATTTCATTTCAGCGAGTCAAAACGAAAGATTTCGAGACAGATTCAGTTGCAATTACACTCACACATTGTAGAGTGAATCTATTTACTTCCTCGTATTACCAAGATCTCTCTGTTTTAAACTAAACAAGCTCTCTCTCTCTCTCTCTCTCGCGGAAATCGGGAGAGTGGAGAGTTATTTGGATATAATCATCCCTGTTTATTCTGCTATGAAAAATAAACCACGAAGCAGAAAGTTCTAAGCTTAATCTATTCGCTAAATAAATACCGTTTAAAATATACCTACTACTTTTATATCGATTTCAATTTTAATTAATACATATGTAAGATTTTAAAATTGCTTGTACGTACAAAGGTTTCAGAAAATGGAGGCAATGGAACTGCATCAATTACCGTTTGACCTTCTTTATATACTGAATATTTTTCATATTAAATTAACTTTTGTTTGTAACTTCTGATGTGCTATTATTAGGTAGGGAGGTAAATTCCTGCAAGACAAAATCTATAAGTTCGATTTCCATTTGGGGGAACGGTTATAACGACAAATTCTATAATGTAATAAATAAGAAAACGGCACCCAGATGAGTTTCACATATTAAAAAAAAATCGCATTCTCAACATATTATGTTATATCATCCTATGTATGGATATAACCATAATAGCAAAAATCGGCTGAACTAAATTATAAGAAATAAAGAAATGTTGTTTTTGACTACTCAAACATAATATTAAAGGTGAAATTGAATTTGAGGACCGTAGCGTCTGCGTGTAAACGCGACGGTTTGTGGGTTCGATTCTCGCTCGGGGAAGATGGATTTTTCTATATCCATTTATTCGCTCTGGAAACTATTCAAAGCGCGGCTTTGAGCTCCGCCATTCAATACGCAATGCCTCCAAAAACGGCGGAAAGCGGGTACAGAGAATGTAGGGACTAAGCAACGGAGTGACACTAGGTTAGTATGGTTCCTGCAGTTCCCTCTGCCTACCCCGTCATGTGCGGGATAAAGAGTGAAGTTTAAAAAAAATAATTTGAATCCAACATATAATCCATTTAAACAAATATTATCGTTATTAAAAAATACTTATAGGCTCAATTGTTATAGGTACAAAACAGCCTTAACACGATTACAGTCGTAACTCGTAGACCATAGACTATAATTAATGCTCAGTTATTTTGAATACACAACAGCCAATGGTTATTTACATCATTATCTAGGTTTTAAGCTCATCGTTACCTTGGCTAGAATAAAAATGCAGGACGTAGTAATTTATAGGAACATCCGAAGACTATCATTATGAACTGGAGAACTATTACAGTACTTCCCAAACTATGTATTGCTGTAACTGAATGTCATAAATTTTTTTTTTCATATTATACGGTGTATATCTATATGTTAAATATAAATATTATTCTATACATATGTATAATTCGGTAAGTGTTTTTGTTTTTTTGTGAGGAGGAGTAGGGAAATCCTTCTAAGCAGGTGGCTTTTTTTCTTGAGTTTCATTTCTAATATTATTTATTAATAAAATCTTTTTTATTAGCCAAGTCACTGATCATACTATTATAAAATAAAAATATTTTTAATTTTCATCTTTTGTTTTGTAGTAAAACTGTAATGAGACACCTTTTTGTTTATAAAAAAGATGCTAGCTATTAAAACCGCTACTTTTCTAATTCTATGACTATTATTGTGTACTGAAAAAAGGTTTGAGAAACGTTATAGCGAATATTCGATGAAGTATTCCATATAAGAATATATATCTAAAAATATAATTACACAGAGGGCAAAAACTGGTCGATTATAGGCCTCACCTGCGCCTCGCAAATTGTCTGTCTGTTCGTTGACATTTGCGAGCCATTAAAAAATCCCATACATACATACATAGGTAACCTTCGATACCACACTTGCTACTTTTTATGCTATAATATACTTGTAGATACGTTATTCTTATGTAGGTATATGTATACACATATGGATGACGCTTAACTGGTACAAAAAATTAAAATTCCAAACAATAAATTGCCTTATTTCAGACATGATAGAGTATATTTAAAATAAAAAAAGGAAATATGGTTCAATTATATATTTACATATGTATATGTTTACGTTACAAATGTTAGAAAGATAAAATGCTTGGCTCAGCAAGTGAGCTCGGCTTAGTGCTTTCGTTGACATGAAAATCATTCTGGAACGAGCCTTCGTGTGAAACAAACGTTTTTATTTTTTTATTTATTTGATAAGTTTTATTTTTAATCTGTGCCGGTCATCGGGTTATCTGTGTATAAATATTTTTTTAACCATGGTGGAGAACCAGTGTAAGGCTAGACCAGTGAAAGCTTACATAATGAGTGAATTTTTAAAAAAGTTTGATTCGGAAGCGACGAACGATGTCGTAAAATTAGCTGTTTCGGTTGTCGGTTTTTATATTGGCCTTTTTTACTGTGAGTATAATAAATTTATTTATAATTTAATTTATTTAAAATTATATATTTTACTTTTTGAAAAAAATATTTATGAAAAACGAGGTATCATTTTAAACCTAAGTTAAATTATTAGTAATATTGTCTATGGCAACTTTGCCGGTGATGGATTATTTAAAAAATAGTTATAATTGTACTTGTACTATACAAGCATACTATACAAATATTTAATAATTATTATATTTTATTTTTTTTTATTTATTTCTTTAGAAAATATGATATATTGTTACACTCGATATAATTTATTTAGCAAAATCTCAATTTCAAATTATTATTATCTTCAAAATACATTATTTTTTAATAAATCATTTTTACTATATTTATTACAACTAAGTAAAATAACTAAAATTAATTTGCAATTATTTTGAATAGTTTTATTTAAAGCTTATATTATGATCCTGAACTATAGATGGTTACCTATTTAATTTTCACCACACATTAAGCTTACTGTGTAATTGACCATAAAAATATAAAAATACAAAATATATAGAATATAAAAATTATATCTTTTTATGAAAACAACATATATTTTATAAAAAGTCCTAGACATATCAGCATGAAATGAATAATTAAAATTACTCAATCGTTATCGTTTTCGCAGCTTTTTGTGTGAAAAATTAACAAAAAATATATATATTTATATATTTGCATAAAATTTCTTAATTACAAACACGAATAGCAATTTTAAAGCGCATGGGAACGTTTTCGTAGAAATTATGAAAGGAAGCTCTAATTATACTGTCGATACTAAATTTTTTAACTTAATTCAAACAAGTACTTTTTGCCATTACATATATGAATTTAAAATTAATATTGTATAAACAAACGATAGAAAACATAAATTATTATTTTTTATATATCTGTAATTATATAGTATAGAAAAATCTTAATATTGTAAACTTCTGTGCATTTACAGCTTACGTTACAAGACGGCAAATTAAACGGTTGAGTCTTATATTTAACTTAATTCCAGAGCGCACCAGTCAAATTCAAAATGCCCTCCCAGTTTAAGTATTTATGATGAAGTAAAGTCGTGCCTGTACGCAATGGTTGCAGATACTAATTCTGTACAATGGCAAATGTTTTCTATATCGTTTCTTAAAAAATTTGTCAAGACTACATTACCGTATGTTTAAATTTAAAGTTGTAGTCTCAGACATATATGTCGGTTTTACAATTAAAATAATCAGAAGAAACGGATTTTTTGAAGTAATTTTACTGAGGAATGGAGGCAAAGACGCGATCAACGACTAGTATATAAAACCTTCTATAATCGTCCATGTGTTAGGTTAACAAAGCGGGGTGCAATGTTATCTTCTTATCAAATGCACTGTCTTTATGGCAGAAAAAAACAAAGGAGTTTATCACTTATATCTCTGTTTATATATATAGCCTATAGGTACAATTTACAAAATACTCAACTTTCCAGGTCATGTTTGGAGAAATGTGGAAATTTTATTCGATTCGTGTGCTAATTATATTGCATTAGTCATTGTTCCTTTCTTCATTATTTTGTTTGTATTTTTTCGATCCTGTGAATATAATATTGTATTGTGATATGCAAATGGTATTATAAAGTCGTTTTCTATTTTTTGTATTTTGAAACTTTCTCGAAATTCCCATGAAAATATTAAACTGTTATTGTTACATTCTACTATTATTATATACTTGATAGTTTTTTGGTATGCTTGTTCCGGTTTACCGCAAACGAATTTAAATGAAACTTTGCAGTAATATAGCTTATACATCAGAATAATATATGAACCACAGATGATGACTGATGCTGAATATATATATATATATATATATATATATATATATATATATATATATATATATATATATATATATATATATATATATATATATATATATATATATATATATGTATATATATATATATATATATATATATATATATATATATATATATATATATATATATATATATATATATATATATATATATAATCATTTTATCTGTTACGCCATAGTATACTAAATACTAATGTACTAATACAATAGTAATCCTATCCTTCGTCCAACATGTTCACTAACTTGATACGTTATACATCGAAAGTAACCACAAGTACTTCGATTTGGTTTATCGTCCCTACGATGATTAGGAAACGCCTTTGCAACCGCAGCTTCTTGCGTCAATCGGCAGTCAATTTTGTATATAATTTTCGATTAATTTTATACATAGGTATTATTTAGGTAACTGCATATTAGGATATATGTAGGTTACTGGAGAGATAAGATAGGTTCGATGATAATATCTCCAATTCAAGTCAAAAGCGGAGAGCTGAGTGTTTCGACACCAGGTTACCTGCCATTGTATTGAGCAAAATATAGCTTGAAACTTAAAAAAATTTTGCTATATATACCTACGTATTGCTATTTTTAACTAAAATATGGAATAGAATATTATTTTTATTTCTTATTCGCGGTATCTAGAAGAAACTTGCTGTACGAGAAAAATTTGAAGCTTAAAAGTAATTTTTAAAGTTTCAAAATTTTATACTTTATTTACAGGATTAACCTAATTTTATTAAATGTGGTAGAATAGTTATAAAGTATTAGGTTATTTTGAAAATCGTACGAAATGTTCTTGTTTAGGTTTAATACCTATATAGGTATAGGGTAGGGATAGGGTAGGTAGGGGTTGATATAAGTAATTGGTCGATAAACGTTTAAGATAGTTATGTATAAAAATATTTAATAATACTTAGTCTGGCCATAAATACTGTTACTATTCAAAAAAAGAAAATATTACGTTTGAATTTGGAATCTGTCATTTTTATATGATTGCTTGATGTGTTTTCTTATTTTCGCGCCATTATATTGTTAAATATTTTGTTATATTAAAATGGAGTGGGGTGATAAAGAGAACCGAATCGCTGTGATTGCCTTACATAAAGTAGGTATGGAGAAAAGTGCAATTTTTAAAACCCTCCACCCGCTTGGTATTAGTCAAATGTTTGTTTACCGGGCTATTGATAGGTACAATAATATCCTCTGTTTGTGACAGAAAAAGATCTGGCCGTCCACGTACCGTTCGTGTGAAAAAGGTGATTAAAGCAGTTAGGGAAAGAATTCGAAGAAATCCTGTCCGTAAGCAAAAGATTTTATCTCGGGAGATGAAGATAGCTCCTAGAACCATGTCGCGTATATTAAAAGATGACTTAGGACTTGCAGCCTATAAGAGACGTACTGGTCACTTCTTAACTGATAATTTAAAGAAGAATAGGGTGGTAAAATCCAAACAACTACTTAAGCGGTACGCAAAGGGAGGTCACAAAAAAATTTTGTTTACGGATGAGAAAATTTTTACAATTGAGCAGTATTTTAATAAACAAAATGACCGTATTTATGCTGGAAGCTCTAAAGAAGCTTCGCAATTAGTAAACAGAGTACAACGTGGGCATTATCCCACTTCAGTGATGGTTTGGTAGGGTGTTAGCTATGAAGGGGTGACTGAGCCATATTTTTGTGAAAAAGGTATTAAAACGTCGGCACAAGTTTATCAAAATACCATTCTTGAGACGGTAGTTAAGTCTTTAACTAACACCATGTTCAATAACAAAGAATGGTGTTTTCAACAAGACTCGGCACCGGGTCATAGAGCTCGATCCACCCAATCTTGGTTGACAACTAACGTTCCGGACTTTATCAGCACTGAAAACTGGCCGTCGTCAAGTCCTGACCTAAATCCATTGGATTATGATTTATGGTCAGTTTTAGAGAGTAAGGCTTGCTCTAAACGCCATGATAATTTGGAGTCCCTAAAACGATCCATTCGGTTGGCAGTGAAGAATTTTCCTCTAGAAAGAGTTCGTGCTGCTATTGATAACTGGCCTCAACGTTTAAAAGACTGTATTGCAGCCAATGGGGACCACTTCGAATAAACATTGTATATTTTTAATAGTTATATATTGATGTATTAAATTAACTCACTATGAAAGGAATAAATGTTACGTATAAAAAAAAAATCGTGCTTTTCTTTATAACAATATTTATGGCAAGACTAAGTATATTCAAATGAAACATGTCATAAAGTAACAAGTATTTAGTTTTGAGAAATTGTCTTGAGAAACATTTGTATTCATATTAATGTCTGTTGAATGTTATCATATGGGAAATCAGCTTTATTTTTTATATAAAAATTATAATTTTTTGCTTCAACACAGTTAACTACACGAACACATATCTTTGCTTTTTAATGGTTAAGTATTTAATTTCTTTGTAATGTAGTCGACTCTTGTTAATTCGTAACCCGAGGAATCGTCAAATTTCTATACTTTCTAAGGCAGAAAACTTATATCTGTGTGCTAATGATTTTTTCGTTTAAATTATCGACTGTATAAAAATGAATCGATTTAGAATATCGTTTGAAATATAAAAAAAAATATAGGGAACTCGTGTTAACTTGAATTACAAAGAGATTTGCGTATATATGTTTTTGTATAAAAAACATAATATCCCATTAGAGTACAGCGCTGGACTGCTATAATCATAGGCATTATTTTAATCTACGTGTTTCCATCTTATTTCCTTTCATTCAACAGAACTCACGAATTACACTACTTTGTACGTATATTTCTTAAACCCTGTAATCAAATAATATAACGAAGTACATACGATAATATGTGATAGAACTGGTTCGGTGATTTTTTTGCCTTTGCGCAACTTCAACGTCCACTTATTCACAGGCTTGATAAATTGACTTTTACTAAAGCAAAAATTAAACTAATCAATAACATTTTATTACTTTAAAATCTTATTGATTGAGCAGAGGCGTATGCTACGCCTCTGCTCTACCTGTAAACGGTGTGTGGGTTCTATTCCCATGAGGGGAAGATGGAGTTTCTATTTCCTCTTTCTTGAGCGTTGAGTTCCGCTACTCAACACGCAATGCCTCGAAAAGGGGCGGAAAATGAGGACGAAGAAAGAAGGGGACTAAGCAACGGAGTGTCTTAACACAAGGTTCCTATGGTTCCTATGGTTCCTGCAGTACGCTATGTCTACCCTGCCATGTGCGGGATAAAGCGTAAAGACGAAAAAATCTTCTTATTTAGTTTAGTCTTTATTTTATACTAGAACTCCTTAATGATTTTAAATTTAAATTAGAGAAAGAAAAAATTTCTGATAAAACTCTTTTGGAAGGACTAGAGAGTGGGACTCCAGAATGAGACACTTCCTGACAGTACGTCTCTGCGTGTAAAGGAAATGTTATATTTAAACTTATAAGATATTATAATAAACCACTCATAGTTATTTCTTATTAAACTCTATTTACAAATTCAACACGCATTGACACGGTCACACTGTCAATGTGTGTTGTTACACCGAGTTAAAAATAAAATAAAAAAATATTTGATTGCAATATTAATTTTTCTATGTACAGCAATTATACACAAATTAATAATACTATAGAAATTTAACATACTTCCCAAATGCACTCTTCACTCTTCTGCCCTTTGTAAAGCAGTAACACTCATCTTAACTGCCCGAGCATAATATGGCTTATTTAAACAATATTAAATTGCAGTTGCAGTTAAATTATATTAAAACATTTGTTTGATTAACAACAAACAATATATAGCTTCATAGTCATCAATAGTAATGGATATTTATATATAAATTTGATTTTAAATTAAAAAAATCGACCTATGTTTATGCCGATCGGAACGAACCAGACTAAACAACGGTTTAAAAGTACTTATTTAAAACTTTATGTTAGGTGACCTTCTTTTTTTAAGGTTATGTTACAGTACACTACTTGTTTATAGTCCTTTATTATTCTTAGGAACATAACAAGTAGGAATAAAATTGACTTACTAACTTACTGTTACATGATAAGTTTAGTAAGCTAAGTCGCTTTTAAGATAAGCGTGCAGACAGACAAAAGCCACAAAAAACATAGTTACATATATGCCATATTAATATAATATAATATATAATATAAACAATAATCTATTACATTGATAAATACCTTCAATGGTAATATATTTTATATATCATCTAAATTTTTTTTATGTAATAAATATGTTTTTTTTTAATATTTATTAAGCGAAATAACTGATTTAAAGCGTCCCCTGTAATAAATTGTGTTAGAAAAGTGTGTTACACTGACACTGCTATACTGCTGACTGATATGAATACTTTTACATACGTCTGAGTCAGCTCTGTAAGTTCTACGTAATAATTAATTTTGTTATATTTCGCTTGGTCTATAATTTTAAATTAATATGTTGTATATATCAGACTAGTTTTTCTAACGTCACGCTTTATTTTAACTAGAAGAGCCGAGGGAACTACATGCACCGTGGTAACGTAGTGTTAAGACACTCCGTTCTCAGTTATTCAGTATTTGCTTCTATTTTTCTTGTTTTTAAATGAAAATGTGATTATTGCGGGCTGAAATTAATGTATTTTTTTATTTTCAAGTGATTGTGGACGTCATACGGCCGTAGAATATGGTTTTTTTTCTCGTAGAAAAGATATCTAAAGATATGTATTTAATTCTTCTTGTTCTTTAAATGATGTTATTTTCCTGAAATATAACAAGCATAACATTCGAGAGTTTCATATTACTCATATTAGACATGAAAACCTACCTGTTTTTTTTAACTTCTTAGAACTTTTAGGTATTCTCTCTAACACTATCCTTTGTCTCACACTAATCTTATAACTGCATACTAAATTTCAATTTTAGCGAGTACTTCAAATTTGTCGTTGGTAAATCAGTCAGTCAGGTAGTAACGGGATAATTTGATTTACATAAATAGATTTAAAAATATGTTTTTAATCATAAATAGTGTGATACTATCTCATTAAGAAAACACATCGTCCCCTTGAACTTGAGAGCGCTTTTAATGTCAACAATACTTATCTTAGTGTCATAACATATATATCACTTAAGATAATATATAATTTCTAATAATTTCTTTATATATATATATATATATATATATATATATATATATATATATATATATATATATATATATATATATATATATATATATATATATATATATATATATATATATATATATATATATATATATATATATATATATATATATATATATATATATATATATATATATATATATAAAAATAATATTGAAGTGTCTGGTTATAATTTTTTAAATAATTGTGTATTTACAAAAAACTATACTATACTGGTTTATTTTTAAAAAACAGCAAATATATGTTCATTTTTGTTTGTTTATTTCTGTGTCTGAATCTCAGGAACAACTAAATTCCTATTATTGGAACTTTTACTCTGGCAACACTATGACTGGACACTAGAATATACTAAATATTAAAATTTGCACGGGATTGGGATTAACACAGGAATACCCGCTTTTACCTTTTGTGGAACATAACCCTTAAAATAAGCAAGCATATGAGAATCCCTTATACCATTTTCAAATAATACAAATAAAGTCCTGTTAAATTACTTGATACATGTCTGAGACAAACTTAGTAATGTAATGGTGACTTTTTCTTATCGTAAAAAGTCTAGCAAGGATAATTGTGCTTCTGAAATGGTATCTAGTTTGAACCATATATATATGAACCATATGTTTTAGGTAAAAAAAACAACCTATATTATGGTAAAGACAGTTGCATGAACTAGTTATTTTTAATTATTTTATTTTTACACTCCACCCTCATTGAGTGGGTAAACAGTGTGGAATTTGAAAATAATTAAATTTACCATTGTAATATGAACTCCATGTTAATTTTTTTGGCAGAGTAACTGTTTCCATAACAGGTTTTTCTTCCTTATGTAGAAATACTTATAACCTAGGTAACTAAAGAAATTCCCATGTGCAGTCTAACTTTTTGAGACATTGCGTGTCGAGTGATAGAACTCAATGTTCAGAAATAATAAAAAATAATTCGTCGTACGTACGTACGTACGTCCAAACTGTATTTCGCTGCCTTTGTTATTAAAAAACATGCATGTTTATTATATAAAAGAAATTGAAATTATTTTTTTTAACTAGGTCGCTAAGTGCGTGAGTGATGAATGATAACTTTTAGCGCAGGTATAGAGTTGAAGGACAAATGGATGTCTTATCTAATATATATATATATATATATATATATATATATATATATATATATATATATATATATATATATATATATATATATATATATATATATATATATATATATATATATATATATATAAAATAATTAAATTTACCATTGTAATATGAACTCCATGTTAATTTTTTTTGGCAGAGTAACTGTTTCTATAACAGGTTTTTCTTCCTTATGTAGAAATACTTATAACCTAGGTAACTAAAGAAATTCCCATGTGCAGTCTAACTTTTTGAGACATTGCGTGTCGAGTGATAGAACTCAATGTTCAGAAATAATAAAAATAATTCGTCGTACGTACGTACGTACGTCCAAACTGTATTTCGCTGCCTTTTTTATTAAAAAACATGCATGTTTATTATATAAAAGAAATTGAAATTATTTTTTTTAACTAGGTCGCTAAGTGCGTGAGTGATGAATGATAACTTTTAGCGCAGGTATAGAGTTGAAGGACAAATGGATGTCTTATCTAATATATATATATATATATATATATATATATATATATATATATATATATATATATATATATATATATATATATATATATATATATATATATATATATATATAAATAAAAATATGTAATATGTCAAAGCCAATAATAAACTTAAAGGCAGCTTCTGTGCTTTTGTTTAGTTGTTTACTTTCATTTCGTGTAACATCGCCGGTTTCGCAGGAATTCTCGACGGGTAAATATAGCCAATAACTCGTTTAACTCGATTTTGGGCGCCAAAACAGGATGGCGATTTTGTGAACTTGAACTCGTAAATAAAATTTAAAAATATTATAATTTATAGAGCAAACAAAAACGAATGATTATACCTAATCAAATAGTTCTCATAATTATTGTGTTTTTATTTCAATTTCAATTTAAATATTTATTTTTATATATAAGTTGAATAAAAATTAGAATAGATTATTATTATGAAATATGTTAGTCTTATATTAATATATTAGCATTGTGAAATATATTATTAAATATGTTATATATTATAAAAAGTAAAACATTGTCTTTAAAAGTAATGATCGTGGGTTCGATTTCCTCTTGAATGAACTAAATATTTTCATTTTCTCGACTTTATTTAGTGTATAGTAGTTTCCGCAGTTAGTAGAGAATGGAGTGTCTTGAAACCCTCTACTCACAATGATTTACCTAAATATATGGAATATGTGGAACATGCAGCCGTTGTGGAAAAGTGCCAAAGGCCTCTGCTTGAACAAGATACGGGAAGATAAATTATTTTTATTTTTGTCGTTCTGGTAACAATATAAAGCGCGACGTTATGTTCCGCCACTCGTGCGCAATGCATCAAAAGGCGGATTTTGAGAGTGTGATAACACTACGGTTCCCTCTGCCTGCCCTACTATATATACGATATAACGTGAAGCTAAAGAAAAAAGTGTATATTGTGAGATTTAGCAATATGATTTCAATCTATAAGTAAGTGTCATCTCTTATCACTGAAATCAGATAAAATGTAGGTATGCACCTACTTGAAGATGTTGTGATATCTTCGTACAATAGTACGATTATTGTTTTAAATAATTTTAACTATCATCATCAAAAGGCTTTTCCCTGGTATTTAAATCTTATTTGATTTTTTTGTATTTTATTCTCATTTATAAGAAGCCACTCATTATTTTTGATCTCTCCCTCCACCTTGGTGATACATCGTGAGGCTTAAGACCATACCTTACCTCCCTCCCCTTTACCTGTATTACAGTTATATTTATGATATTTCATGATTTCTTATGAATCCTCTCTCACTGCGAAGCTCCAGTGATTACACGTCATTACATGCACAAGTCAAGCACATGTATCGATTTATTTTTTATTTTTACACATACATTTTTGTTGTTATTTATTTTCAAATTCAAAAAATATATTCAACATAAAAATACATGATTAGTTCCTGAACGTTCACTACGTTCCCACCGGTTCACTAAAGTTAATGCCTTAGGCCTAAAAGGGACTAACGCAAGAAAGTAAATGTATAAGAAAATATTTTTTTTACAATCACTTACAAATTTACAATTATTCATAATTAACGACGGTCGTTTGAAATATATTAAAGCGAGCATTTCTTATATTATCTTTATAATTATTTGAAACAAAATAAGGAATAAAACTAGATATTTCAATATTAAATTCAAATAAGAAGTTGCAAATTACTCGTAATATAGGTATTATGTAGTAGGTACCTACCCACATTACTTATGTGGCATTGTGTTTGAATTGCATCACGTGTGTCGTTTATTTGAATCATCTATTTTCAGAGGTTATCGATAAACTATAATACTGTTCTGTAATCTGTATTCAGAAACATCACAATAGGTCACAATAATGCGTGATAAATAAAAATAGTTATTAAAAAAAACACGACTGCAATTATACGATTGATTTCCACATAGGGGTAGACAATTATCTCCTAGCTTGTTGTATGACAAAGCGCGGCGTTGAGTTCCGCTGCTGAACATGCAATATCTCGAAAGACAGAAAATGTAAAACGGAGTGTCTCAACACTAGGTTTCCTTGGCGAAGTTAACAAAAGTTTGGAATATAAATATAATTAACTTAAATAATTGTGGTTATATTTTGACATTCCTAAGTAATTTTTTTATAGCTTCACGCTTTATTACGCTCATAGTTGGCAGAAACCGTGGAAACTTGCTGTTAAGCCACTTCGTTCCCCGCTTTCCACCTTTTCCAGCCATAGCTTGTTGAGTGATGGAACTAAACGCCGCATTTTGTCTGGTTGCCAGATCGAAGTCGGAATTGAACCTACAAACAGTCGCGTTTACAGGCAGACGCTGCGCTTCTACTCCACTTATGTATATAAAAGTACCTATAATTTAACTCAGAAAACAAAGATCAAAAAGATATAGTATAAAGATTCCACTGCAAGGTGCATATACGAGAAATTTCCAATTTATTATTTATGATAACATAATGTCACTTGTTATCAGTTTTGTTTAATTTATAACCATAAATATTAAATTTTAATATATTATTTGTACTCAAAATCAGATGCATACAAGAAGAATATACCTATGTTTAATTCGAGTATATTTAAATTTGTGCTAAAAGTACCTATTATTATATTATTCTTTTTACACAAGATAATCAACACGCAATGCCTCGTAAAAGGGAGAAACTGGGCACGGAGATAGCAGATACTAAGCAGCGGAGTGCCTTTACACTAGTTACCTATGGTTCTTGCAGTTTCCTCTGCCTACCCTGCCATGTGCGGGATAAAGCGTGAAGCTAAAAAAAAAGCAACACATTATAAAAGTCATGTAATGTACTACCGATTAGGTAACTACATGGTTTTTTAGAAAGCCAATAATTCTTATTATTTTACTGCCTGGACATTAAATGGCAGATGTTTATAACTATACTATACCTATAATAAAATATATATTTTCCGCATCACTTCTACATATATTTAAAACACTTAGTAAGTGACTGACAGACAACGCATAGCTAAAGTTGCGTACATCTGAATTTTGGCAAAGATCATTAAAAAAATATCATACTTCTACTATTAAAGGGAAAAACGAGAAAATAATGTATATAAAATTGTAAGATGACTGAATTTTCATAGATAAAATACACGGAAACTAGGTTCGTCAATTTTGTATATCAATTCCTCATTATAACGTAAGTGAGAAATAAGATGGGAAATTTTGCAGGTCTAAGGTAGGTTAGGAAGTAATGTAGGAGGTAGATGCGGAATATAGGTACAACAAAATAACGTAGGCAAAGCTGCTAGAGACGAGCTAGTATGAATTAAATAGTGAATAATCCGTTTTGAACAAAATTGTCATTTAATGGCAAAATTAAACGCCACATAAAATTTAAATCTATACGAATATTATAAAAAAACAATTAAGTTTTTATAGTCATGATTGGCCATCATGCCATTATTAGCTAGTTTATATTAGCTATCCGTGCAGTGACGGAGAAAGATTACAATTCACTGCCCCTTCCTCCCATGGGTGTCGTAAGAGGCGACTAAGGGATATCTGAGCGACCAACTGCTCACCTGGTGGTAGGATGTTAATCATCCGCCTGGTTTGTTACCACCGTACGCATGGTGAAAAACTCGTGAAGTGGCTATACAACCGCGTTTCCAGATCAGCCAGCGTACAACCAGTGCCTGAGCGAGCTATGTCGCATGGCAAAGAGTCGCTCCCTTCACGTCTCTTTAAACGAGGCGTGAAGAGGCATCTTGCGGGCCGGCATGGCGAGGGTGACTAGTGCAGCTTATTTTTGTTGTCAGTACTAGTCGCCTTCGCGTTTGGACTCCACTTCCACTTACCATTAGGTGGAGTGGAGTCATATGCCTACCCGGATAATATAAAATATATATATATATATATATATATATATATATATATATATATATATATATATATATATATATATATATATATATATATATATATATATATATATATATATATATATATATATATATATATATATATATATATATATATATATATATATATATATATATATATATATATATATATATATATATATATATATATATATATATATATATATATATATATATATTGAATACATCCTATTTAGTATTCAAAATGTTGCAAAAGCGGTGTAATTTTTTTTTTTCGAAATTTAGCCTTAGTGTATGGATATAGGTATATAGGTGTTAAACTTGGATGTAGATGTATTAACATGGATGTAGGTTCATATAAATAATATATGATGGAATTGTTCTAAGATAAGTCATAATATATAAGTACACTATTTAAGATTGGCAGTCTATTTAATTTTTTATAGTGGTATAATAAAAAAAAAAATTTTTTATTGGCGAAGATATTTAAAAAATATTTTTAACAAAAGTACCTACACTTAACATAATCCAATTTCACAGTTTCAATGTAATTTCTTGTGAGATATTAGAAGATATTTCCCTACACAATTTACCTATAACTCCCGAGCGAAATTATAATTCATATTCCAATAATCTAAAACTATAATAGTATAATTATATTGTATTTCGTTTTAAACAAAAATATTAAAAGAAATATAAATCTTTCTTGCTTATTATTATTTATTGATTTTAAAAAAAATCGATGCATTTTTAGTTTTTGCAATCTTTGCTATGTATATATTTTTAATTTATCTTAAGTTTCTTTCGCTTTAGTGCAATTTGAAAATTTTGTATATATACATATATACCTTCACGCTTCATCCCTAGCGAGGAAACAGAGACCTTTTCGCCTCGTCCACCAAAATATATATATATATATATATATATATATATATATATATATATATATATATATATATATATATATATATATATATATATATATATATATATATATATTATATATATATATATATATATATATATATATATATATATATATATATATATATATATATATATATATATATATATATATATATATATATATATATATATATATATATATATATATATATATATATATATATATATATATATATATATATACCTAATAAAACTACTATATTATAAGGTATATGTAATATATAACTTGTGTGATGGAATCAAATACCTCATAACATTGACAAAACCATTTTTTGATCCTTGGTCCGCATCCTTTTCAATTTACAATAATTCAATAATCGAAAAGCTATAAATATACAATCATTACACTTGTATACTAAATACATTGTTATTACAAGTTCAAATTACATACAATGACATACATGACACGCATTATATTGTATTGAGAACATTCGAGGTTTTGCTATGCATTTATTCAATTAAAAATTTATTAATATTATTATTGTGTAGGGCACATGGTATGTTCATTAACTTTAATATTAACTTAATTTTCAACTTTACTACTACTGTGGTAGAAAGACAAAAATAAATGATCAGATAGAAAATCTGTTTATTGTTCAAAGGAGAGCAGAAAATATTTTAAATAAGCGTTCTTATTCTCACTCTTAATGATCGAAGCCAACAAACGAGTTACATTAAAGTAATATCATCATTTTGTTACTACAATTTGAAAAAAATATATAATTCATATCATTATTAGTTAAGCAAGGCAAAAATTTGAACACTGATCTCAAATCCTGACCTAGGTAACTATTAGGTCACGTTAATAACTGACACATTATGTGCGCGTGCGCACCGCGTGCAGGGGTCACTGCATACAGACGGCGGCCAGACGATATCACCCGGATGCTACTACTATCAATATCCGACGAAATTGTATTTTTCCATATTCTCTTTGATAAATAGGGCATTAGTAGATAGTAAGGTCCGGGTTTTTGTATCTTGTGGATACACGGATGTGTGGATATGATACGTCAGTAAGGATAATATATATATATATATATATATATATATATATATATATATATATATATATATATATATATATATATATATATATATATATATATATATATATATATATATATATATATATATATATATATATATATATATATATATATATATATATATATTTTTTTTTCTTTTTTTTTTAGCTTCACGCTTTATCCCGCACATGGCAGGGTAGGCAGAGGGAACTGCAGGAACCGTGGGAACCTAGTGTTAAGACACTCCGTTGCTTAGTCCCTGCTTTCTCCGTCCCCGCTTTCCGCCATTTTCGAGGCATTGCGTGTTGAGTGGCGGAACTCAACGCCGCGCTTTGCCTTAGATGCCAGAGCGAACAAAATGGAAATAGAAAAATCCATCTTCTCCGACTGGGGATCGAACCCAGTAACCGTCGCGTTACAGGCAGACGTTGCGCCTCTGCGCCACGACGATATATATATATATATATATATATATATATATATATATATATATATATATATATATATATATATATATATATATATATATATATATATATATATATATATATATATATATATATATATATATATATATATATATATATATATATATATAAAGTTATCACGTGTATTGTATAGGATTAATAAGCATAATGTTTTTTAAAAAATATACTATCATATTTTCGAGGATAGATTTTTTTGTATGTTTTGTTTAAGTATTTCTTTTTAATATATTATTATTGTGTATTGTAATTTCAAGTATAAATTGTTTTATGAGAAACAACATGGTGGTAATCAGAGACTTCAGTGACAGTGTTATAAGTAGTTAAGTATATTTTAAGCGACCTCTTAACATGAACGTTAAATGCGATTATTCTAAGATGTACTTTTTCGAACAGATTTTTTTGTATTAGATCCATTTTTCAAGATATCAGAGTTACTTGGTCACTTAAAATAGATTACACGTAACTCTAAATCCACTTTACCGCAAAGGCAAGTCGCAGATAAAATATAGTTTTATTTGTTTTAGTTCACGCTTTATCCCGCACATGGCAGGGTAGGCAGAGGGAACTGCAGGAACCATACGAACCTAGTGTTAAGATACTCCGTTGCTTAGTCCCTGCTTTCTGCGTCCCCGCTTTCCACCTTTTTTCGAGATATTGCGTGTTGATTGACGGAACTCAACGCCACGCTTTGCCTAGTTGCCAGAGTGAAGAAAATGGAAATAGAAAAATCCATCTTCCCCGAGTGGTAATCGAACCCAGAAACCGACGCGTTACAGGCAGACGGTGCGCCTTTGCGCCACAACGGAAAAGATAGTCTTGTTAATAATATTAATCTATATAATCCTGTTTTGAAATATTTAATGTAAAGTTTTGAAATTTAAGATACTTATAACAGGGAAATATAAAACAACTTGTTAGATAATAATTTATTATAAAATAATTATTATTTATAGTAAAATAATCATAATTATAATAAAAGAAGAATAATAAAATAATTATAATTAAAAATAATAATAATCTTTAATGATCAAGTATAATGCAATCATTAATATATTATTGCGTCGTGGCGGTACAGCGTTTTCCTGTAAACGCGGCAATTGTGGATTCGATTCCACTCGCGGGAAATCATCACTTTTATTCAAATGGAATTAACAAAAAGTGACTTAACACTAGATGCCCTCCGCTTGCCGTGCTATGTGCGTGTTGCTAAGAATAAAACAAAAATGATATCATTTTTTTTTGCTTCACGCTTTATCCCGCTCATAGCATAGTAGACAGGAACCATGAAAACCTAATGTTAAGACGCTTTGCTAAACTGCCAGAACGAAGAAAGTGGATCGGTCCTCTTCGAGTGGGGATCAAACCCACAAATCGTCGAAGATATAAATAATATGTGTATATTTACTGCTGATGAGACAATTGATATGATATGTATATCATAGTGTTCACTTAATTTACTTATTGCATAAATTGTTTATAATAAATACAATTATAATTGAATTAATCAAATTTCTTTAGCTACCTACTTTGACATTTTTGACATACTAATTTGCTGACTGGACGCTTAGTAATTTTGACAATTTATCAATGCTAATAAATTATTAAATACGTATATTATACTAATGCTTGCATTTACAAAACATAGTTATGTTATCTTTAAAATTCATCATATGAGGGAAATAATTACCTTAATTTCTCTATTCTGATAAGACTTCAGTGTTAATTTTCTCCACTCAACACGTAATGTGTTGGATACAGTCTCTAACCGGAAGACGGAGTATTTCGACAATGGAGTGTCCGCACTATAGGCATGCAGGATAAAGTTATTAAATAAAATCTAGGACTATATATAGGCTACAGACATAGAATTACTTATAATATATTACTAATACTCGTTATATACTATATATTTCCTATGTAAGTATAATTAAAGTATAGTAAATCATAAATGTTTGTTTACAGTGGAATACGTGGACACGGAGTACAGCTTGTGGTTGACGTGGGTGCTCACGCCAGTCATCGTCACGTTCCTACTGCCTGCTGTTATAATTGTACTTATTTATATAAGCAGTGTCATCTTTCATCTGTACAGGCTCTATAGGTAATCATTCACGTATTTTTAATTTATTTTTTTGTAAATATTTATTTCTTACTGTGACTGCGGTGGTTGGGAGTTCGATATTGATTAAGGGTTTTTTTTTATTTTTCCGTTATAATATGACAGAACACAGCGTTGAGTTCCGCCCGCCCACCGCATAAAGCACAATGACTAATATTCAAGTGAATACTATGACATTACCTACCCCGTATCATATCTGTTAATATCAGTTAAGTCAAAACAATTTTGGTATAAATATATGAAATTGGTTTTGCTTATATAAAAACGTATATTTAAAAAATATTGTAATTTATTAAGAAAAGAACTAGATAACTTTAATAGTGGCTATGAAATAATACAAAAAAAGATGCGCAAGCGCATGATTGTCACATTTTATGCCATTTTTGTTTATAAACAATCCCATAAGTTTCCACTGCATTTTAACACACGTAATGAATGTATATGCTTATGAACTTTAAAATGTAAATAAACGATTGTCCAATCATGCGGAAGATGCATGGATATCGAATGCTGTCTGCTAATAAATAATTGAACCCAATTAAAAATAAAAAATGATAAATAATATAATTCAAGCCGTCCTGCAGTTCACGTGATATTGTGTAATGTAAATGAAAGAGAATACTTTGTTTAGTATCGTTACTTGTTAGTTGTAACGTGATTTGCATGTTTTTACGCTAATTTGTTTATGACGAAGGCGTCGTTTTGACAGGCTAGTGTTTGTTTTACCTATAATTACTATATATATATATATATATATATATATATATATATATATATATATATATATATATATATATATATATATATATATATATATATATATATATATATATATATATATATATATATATATATATATATATATATATATATATATATATATATATATATATATATATATATATATGTGTGTGTGTGTGTGTGTGTGTGTGTGTGTGTGTGTGTGTGTGTGTGTGACTTGTAAATATGATTTGTAAGTGGAAAATTAAAGCAAAGGAAAACTTCAAGAGCAAATCTCTAGTTCCATAGCAATTCTTCGCCCAAAATTGATAAACTTATACGAGTATTTACTTACTTAGATTTGCGGTCGTATACGTTACTCAGTTTAAAAACTTTTCTTTGAATCATTTAACAGGCTAGACAAACGTACTAACCTGATTATTTGATATTAATTTTACTTTGATTCCTCTACGCTTTCCTTTAAAATCGTCTGGGACAATTTGACATACTTACAAATTACTCTTTGTAACATATAAGTTCCCTTTTTCTTACCTATGTGGAACCTTAAGTCTATATTTTAAAATTATATTACACTTAAGATTTAAAACTTAAATGCTCAGTAACTAAATATATGTGACATAGTTCATTACACAACATACCTAAATACCTAAATCATATAATATATAACTATGTAATATTTTCTTTAATAGTAGCAGTAGCTCTATATCTCGACGAGTTTTCTCTTAATAATTAACTTTCTACTAATGATGATTAGCTAAGATAGCTTCTGATATAAGCTATGTCTATGCCTATGTTTATACTTCTCACTATTTTAGCATTTATAATGTAGCCGAATTTTTATGATTTTTTTCTGTCTTCACGCGCTATCCCACACATGGCAGGGTAGGCAGAGGGAGCAACAGGAACCTAGTGTTAAGACACTCCTTTGCTTAGTCCCTGCTTTCTCCGTCCCTGTTTTACGCCTTTTTTCGAGGATTTTTATATGTAATACTAATTTTTAAAGTACAAAACAAAATAGTTTTTTCGTATGTTTTAATCTTCCAAAACATACTACGGATTCTGATGCGGCTTTCACTAATCACTAGACGAGAAAGGCGCAAGAAAAATAAGGTACGAAAATAAGTGAGAACAATATAATCGAATAGACCAGAGATTTCCAATGTTGGGTCGCGACGCCCTATGTCTCATGCTGAGATGAGTGAACACCGCGTGTATTTTTATCGTCAGGGCATTAACAACGGACTTTTGGACCGTTGATTGGACTTCCGCGTCTCGTTTTCGTACAGTTTAACGTATCAGTAATTGAAATTTTTTAAACTTTAACTTACACTTATCTCTTAAATTTTACTTTTAGCATTAGTCTTTCAGAATTAGACCGTGAAAAATAATGTTAGGACACTCCGTTTCTGCTCTATATGAATAGAAATATTATATATTAATTGATATTTCATTAATAATTATCATTCATTACAAATTATGATTGGTTTTTTTAAGGCCGTCGTGGCGCAGCGATCATCGTTTGAGATAACGCTCGCGGTTCGATTTCTCCTCAGGGAAATGAATTATGTAGTCATTTCTTCCCTCTTGTAAACTTAACACGTATGATTTCCATATATTCCGTATTCACGATTGATTTCGTAGCTACTTATGGTTTCCGGTTTTGCAGAAAAGTGAGGAACGGAGTGTCTTAACACTAGGCTTGGTATTTTATTTATTTATAATTTTATTTAATATATTTTTAGTATGGATATATTTATTCTTTTTCAGATTGCGTGTTGTAGATGGTGTACACAGCGACTGGAGGCATGCGGCGCGGCTTGCAGTGTGCGCCTTGTGGGACGCCCACGGGTGGCTGTGGCATGGTACGTTACTGCTTTATTATACTTTAATTACACTAAATCTATGACTATTAAAAATATATATAGTTTGATATATCACTATGGTCGAATTTTTTATTAGACGAAGCCAGCTGACAGTAACTAATGTCACTTTCTAATATAATGTTGTCATATTTAAAGTAATAGTGATGCGTTGGGTTGTCGTTCAAAGAATGAGTGTAAATAGTTAATCATTTCAAACTATAATAGAAAAGAATAATATTTCTATTTTACAATAGAATCGTATAAAAGTGCTTTGATATAAGCTATTTACTAGTAGTATGTAACTACAGTCAGTTTTAGATAGCTTATTACAAAGCGCGGCACGGCGCTGCCTACAATGCTGTTGCTGCGTACAATGTCTTGGACTAAAGCTAGAATACAAGAATTGCTAACAAGTAAAAGTGCTTCATTTGAAGTAACAATGGTTAAAGCAAATCTTACAGACATTGTACGGCAGCACAAACGAGAACATTCCGACAAGTATGTTGAGGACGAGATGGCAATGCAGCATGGGATAATTGTTTTACGTCTGCCCCCATACCACTGTGAGCTCAATCCCATTGAATTAGTATGGGCGCAGGCTAAAGGATATGTTGCAAAAAATAATAAAACATTCAAAATGGCAGAAGTAAAAAAACATTTTGATTGAAGAATCACGGCTGAAAAATGGAGTAGCTGCATTGCTCATATAATTAAAGAAGAGGATAAAATGTATGGTCTCGACAACATGATCGTCAATGTTTCAGACAGATTTATAATTAATGTCACCGAAAGTGATAGTGATGATTTCTCAACTGATAATGAATAAATACGAATTATGTATTCAGCGTTGTTTATTATTTTCATTTCCTATCATGCATTGTTATATTTTATACATCTATAGTTTCAATTACATTATGTATTGAAAACAATATCGGCAGATTTGAACACTAACTAACTACTAAACAATCCAAGCAATTTAATTAATTTAAGAGTTTTTCAATCATTCACTTTGTCGCTACACTATTTTTTTTTCATTAAAAAGTGACAACACAGTAAACGTCAGTTGACTTCGTCTAATTAAAAATACGACTATAGCTTAATTCTCTAGGTCTCATCTGCCTTCTCTGTTGTATGCAGGATATAGAGTGATTTATAAGGAATCGATTGTTATATAGGTGAATCTATATTGACGCAGTGGCACTGTGTCTGACGATGAACTAGGGAATAGATTCATTCATTTTTTGTGCTCTAGTTAGAGTTGGGTTAGGTTAGTCAACATAGTTTCAGGCAAAAGGCGAAAGACCTAGTACATTGACACTAGGTACTCTCTTAGTACCCTGACATACGCGGGGTATAGAGCGTGAAACTAAAAAAAATATATGTTTCATATTTTATATTCAATTTTTTTAATATAATGGGAAATAAAAGACAAAACATCTCACGCCTTTGTTCGTTTATCTTAAACCTAATTCACATAATTTAAAAAACTGTAAACTTATAAAATAATAAAGTTTTCAATGTTATTGTCTTATTTAGTATAATACATTTAGTATTTCGTAGAATATAACAGGATTGTATATAAAATGATTGCTGGTATATAATATAGATGTTTCAATTTTGTGGAGAACGGAATCTTTTAACACTAATATCTCTCCGCTAATATTGTGTAAAGCTGATTGATTTGTTTAGTATAAATGCTCATATCTCGGGAACTATTAGTACTAACTTAAAAATTTTTGTTTTTTTGTGAACCCTGTACCTGCGGTTATTAAATCTTAAGTTATGTCGTAGGCTATGAAATCAAAGGGCTAGAGAACATACCGGAGGGTCCGTTCCTAGTGATATACTACCACGGCGCGTTGCCCATCGACATGTACTACTTCACAGCACGCATGTTGCTTTTCAAGCGACGCCACATACATACTGTAGCTGATCGTTTCATGTTTAAGATACCGGGTAAGTTGAAAAATTGGAAATTATCATGCTTATATCCAATTTCATCATTCGCTGATAAAGTCCTAGGTAGAGAAGTTCCTTATCTGAAAGATAAAGACAAATTTTGGTTTCACAAATTTTAGATACAACTATCCAGCAGATAAAGACCTAAACTATCAGTCTTTATCTGATAGGCATTAACTAGCTTACTATCTGAGACTTATCCGTTACAGGTGAAACTGGTCCTAATTTTTTTATTTAATATAAATCATATTGAGTAATAATGTATGCAAATATATATAAAACGCGTGCGATTTTATAGAACTTATTTTATCAAATAACCTTGTTACGTGGGAATGTGAAAAATTATATTTAATTACGAGGACATCTCGAGCAGACTGTGTAATGTAAATAAGTTATAACAATATATAGAAATAGAAGCGATTATAAATTTTATAATTTGAGAAACAGTTCTAGTAAGTCTTCTATTCTGCTAAATGGTTCTACATTACTGTATGAAACTGGAAAAATAAACATATAGAATTATAAGATTATATAATAACAAATTATTAGGTAAAATGAGCTTATAGTTCTTCTGAGTTAGGATTTTTTTACTATTTATAAGATGAACATAGTAGAAATATGAAAAAAACTAACACAACCACATTAACAATTTTAAATATTTTTTTTTCAGGATGGAAATCACTTCTAGAAGGTCTCTGCGTGATTCCCGGTACAGTACAAACGTGTGCCAGTGTGCTTCGATCTGGGAATCCCCTGGCTATATCACCGGGTGGTGTTTACGAGGCACAGTTTGGGGATCACTGTTACAGACTCAACTGGAAGTCTAGGATAGGCTTCGCTAAAGTTGCCCTTGAAGCAAAAGTGGTGAGTTATTTAAAGAATATTTTTAATGCAAAAGCATAATATATGTAAGAGGTCGCTTTTTATTATATTTTTTTAGCTTCTCGCTTTATTCCTCTAATAACAAGGTAGGGTGGGAATATAGTCCATCCTCCCCAAACGAGAATTGAACCCACAAACCGTCATATTTACTTCAATGTATATAAAAAGTTACCAAAGTAAGTAAAGTAAGTAAAAAGTAAAGTAAGTAAAATGACCATTCCCCACAGCCAATAGTACCGATGTTCACGCAAAACGTGCGGGAAGCGTTCCGTACAGTGGGCTGGCTACGTGGCGTATGTCTCCGTATATACGCTGCGACGCGGGTTCCTCTAGCGCCCGTCTACGGAGGGTTCCCCGTGAAGTTGGTGACCCATCTAGGCCCGCCAATACCCTACGACGCGACCCTCACGCCAGAAATGCTGCAGCTTAAGGTAAGTTCTGAAGTAGTAATAATGCCAATTTCACCACTTCCTGATAAAGTCCCAGATAGAAAATACGTGCCTTGTCTGGCTGATAAGTAAAAAAGTTTGTTACCTTACTATCTGACACTATATCCGTGACCGGTGAAATTGGCACTTAGTATTGTAAATCTATATAATTTATTCTATTTGTAATGTAAATCTTAGGAATCTAAAGAGTGATTTCGTGAACTGCTACTATTTATTTATTTATGTTATTATTTGTGATGTAGCATAAAGTGAGTTGGGGTGGGGTTATGGTTACAATGGACACGTTAAATGTTATACACAAGTCTATGTTCGATTCTATTTTTTTTAATTCTATAAAGAGTTATGACTAGAACTGCTGATTCATATTGAAAAATATTTTTATAAATAAATATTACATTATTTCCGTCATGCAATTATAAAAACTTGGATAATAAAAACACTAAGCTGACCTAAAAAAGTGGCAAATTGATAAGTTTTAGGTCGATAAACTTAAAAATATATTGATTATTACGAGATCGTGTATTAGTGTGTTAGATGTATATTTCATATGCGTAACAAATTAATTAGTGTGATTTTACATCACATCACATAATATTGAATATTTGTAATGTATTTCTAATAATATTTTTTAAACTTTAACTTACACTTATTGCTTATTATTTGTGATGTAGCATAAAGTGAGTTGGGGTGGGGTTATGGTTACAATGGACACTTTAAATGTTATACACAAGTCTATGTTCGATTCTATTTTTTTTAATTCTATGAACAGTTATGACTAGAACTGCTGATTCATATTGAAAAATATTTTTATTTTTAATTTATTATTTTCCCAAAGAGTCAGTGAAAATTTGTAGCGTAAAGTGGGTTGAGGTGGGGTTAAGTTCTAGATGAAGTTTATGTTTAATAATATTTAAGTTATCTATGAATATGAAGTTAATATGTTGGGTGCTGAGCCTATACTATCACGACGTAGATTGATAAAAACATGTTTCTTAGTGATGAGAGCGCTTGGACGTTTAACAAGAAGCGCGGGTACAAGTTACTCTACATTCAGCTGTTACATATTTTCTAAAAAATATTAACACATATCTAGTTTATTATAACGTTTATATATAGCTGTGTATTGAATTATTAATCGTGACGCGGTGTGAGAACACTTAAGTGTAAACGTTACAATTTTGGGTTCGATTCCCACTTGGTAAAATTAATTATCATTTCTTTATTGTTATCAAAAGAAAAAACATTGAAGTTCACCGCTTGACTTAAGCCGGAGAACGGAGTGTTTTGACACTAGGCTCACACTGCTTTTTCCGAAATATTTCAGATAAGGCGGTAGGCTTAAAAACGTGTAGTACTTAATTAAATTACTGTAGCCATTGGCTAATTTTTAATAACTTTACCAATAAATTTATTGTTCCAGGCTGCAAAAGCAATAGAAAATTTAATAGAAGAACATCAACGGCTGCCCGGCAGTATAGTCCTAGCCCTTTTGGAGCGATTTTACGAAATGCCAAAGAAGAAAGGCAAAAAACCACATACAAATGGCATCTGTCAGAATGGTGTTGCCAACAAACAAGATGGCGATCTCAGTAGCAAGTGTGATAGAGACAAAAAAGTCTCATAGTGTAGCCATATTAAATAATGGGATAAAATAATAACAAATTGTGACATGTGAAACTTGTATAAGTGTTACTTGTACTGGCAACTTTGGTGTGCGAATCAAATTGATTATTATTATGTACAAATGCAGCATTTTAATTTTAATATTTTTTTTTCGTTTTTTGATTGTATAGATTATAAAAGGATATTGTCACATTAAATTTGTTCGCGCGTATTTTATTTATTAAATATCGGAATTACAACTTAATTTAATACCAAGGTTGTTGAGTGACGCTTCTTAACATTACTTAATATATTATAAAATAAAAAATTTGCTATAATTTAATTAATAAAATCTAAAATTCTATGAATATGTTAATGTAGCGATATAAAGAGCTAAGTACAAAGTGCTCACAAAACTATTTAATTGAAGTTACTTATTTCAAACATGTATACTAAATAAAAAACGTCATTAACGTCATCTCAGTTCAACTTCGAACTTTGTTTCGATACTGGTACAAAAAAAATGTATACATTTTTCTAAAATAATGTTATATTTTATTTAACTATTTTCTGTGTATTTTAATATGGCCATATACATATTTATTGATTTAGTAATAGTTATGAGTTTTGCACTCCTAATATTTCATAATCTTATTATTATTTCTTTAAATTTACAACATAAATAATTTTAGTTTTTCTTTTAAAGAGTCCGCCATTTTTTTCTTGGCTCTTTACCTTCTAATTTATTTACTCTTTATATACGTGATTATTAATAAATATATGTTTTTAACAAAATAAATTGTATTCACATAATTTTTATATAATGTATACTGTAGATATAGTTATTGTAATAAGATTTATATGATTAGTAATACTGAAGGACGTATCAACTTAATGCCATATGAAAAAATGTTTTGACATTTCGGAAAGTGTTGCCAGATCTAAAAGCATTTATTAATTTATTGGTAAGGCGAAAAACAAAATTAGTTAATATTTTAATTAAAAAAGACACTGCCTTACTTAATATGTTTGATGTGACCATACATTATATTATTTATTATCGTACATATTTTAGACTGTACTCGTGTCTGTCAAATGCTTAAGTGACAGTGACAGATGTCACTGTCAAATTTACTTATAACATAATGTTGCTACAAGTTAAGCTGCGATAAATTCATCATAGATATTTATTCATACGATAATAAATGTTTTATGCTTATAATTCTTTTTAATTGCATTTTTTAACGAGAGGTAATATTATTACAGATTTTAAATCATATAAGTTATTTATTTAATAACATTTATAATTACTGATTTAATGTTTTTTTCCTGCGTGTAACGCTTTTAGACATAACGAATTTATGTACAGCAATATTTATAGCTGTATAGTAGAAACTCGATTGTCCAGTCCTCCATTATTCGCAATTATCTGGACCACAGAACAATTAATTTAAATGTGAATGTGTTGGAACGAGCATAATTTCTAAGTAAACATTGATTTTCATTAATATATACCACTTTTATTTTTAATAAACTTATAGTACTGTTTGCTTACATATATATGCCTCAAACCTGAAAACCCGATTTATTCATATTTATGTACGTATCAGGATTTTCGAGTTTCTACTGTATGAATATATTAAACAATAATTATGAAAAGAATGGCTCATTGATAGTAAATAAATGCTTAAAAATATAATTTGCATAATCAAAACCTAAGTACCAACTGCTGGATGTAGATAATTTAATCGTAATTATGACACTAACCCACATATCTCAAGTTTAGCAAGAAATATAAAAGATACAATGTATTGTAGCATTTAACGCTTGATTTTTTTATGATTTGCAAATTAAAATAGTTTTAATAAACGTTTTTTTTCTTCATCAATAAAAAAGAGACTAATGACATTGATTTCTTATGCATTTATATTTTTTGGCTTTAACATTTTGTATTAATATAACCTAAACATTACATTTTCCTTTGAATTCGTGCGTAAAACAGAGAACAGAGTGACTTACCATTAGGCTCTGTCTTCTTATCCTGCATTATGCTGTTATAAAGCGTGAAGTAAAAAAGGTACAATTTTGTTATATCTAAATGATCATATAAAAGCAATCTACTTCTGTAACAGCCTTCAATTACCATACTAAGGCAAATATTCTTATTTATCCATATTAGTAATTGTTTTAAATTATGTGTTTGTCTTAATAAAATTACTAACGTAAAATTATAATTTTATATATAAAATTATAATTTTATAACGTATAATTATATATTAATTACGTAAAATTATAATTATTGTTAATAGATACGCTTTTAATGTTTGTTCTGTGGAACACAGTCTTTATATAAAGTTGATATAGGTATGCAGAATATTTAAAACATTGTTTATTAAAAAAATCAAAATGAGAAATTTTGTTAAGAATCATGGATTTCCAACTTGAATTTACGTCCCCTTTGTTGCCGTTTTCAATTGAGCACTCGATTCTCTCTGTCTACTAAAATACCGGTTTTAACCTTACAGTACAAGAAGAAACAAATCATTATAATAGATGATTTATAATTAAATAAAATAAAAAGTATCTCAAAAGCATTTGTCATTAATATTTCACCGCTAGCGCCATCTTGTCCGGGACCTTGAAAACGAGTGAACTTGGTAAATTGGCAGGATTAAATGGTAACCGTTCACAAGCCATAAATTAATTTATTCTTAATAACCAATTAAGATATTAAATATAATTAGTGTATCGTGTAATTCGTAGTTTGATATTAAATGTGATGTGTCAAACAATCTACTTGTAATTTGTATATTTTGATACGAACTAGAGTTACTTTTGTACTTATAGGTGCTAGTGTGTTATTGTATTCTTTATGTAATTAATTGTAGAGAAATATATATATTTTGCGAATTAAAATTTAGCGTTTTTCTCTATAGTTTATCTCCATTGTAGTCTGCATCCAATAAATCAAAGCAAAAGGTTGCTTTGATTTATTGGATGCAGACTATTATGTTCTACTAACAAAGCAGTACTACTTCAGTTCAATAAAGAAGTAACTGCTCTTTTCTTGCCCAGTTGACACAAAAAAAATATATTGTATGATATAAGAGGGAACAGAGATATAGATAAGAGTATCGAGTTATTCAGGAAAAACATATAAAATAAGTACATTAATTTTTTGTGTACAATTCGTCAAAGAACATTTTATTAAAACATAAATTTCCAAATATTAGCTAAACCACTGAAATTGGGTGATCGTACATCCAGTGGCCCATCGTTAATCAATTCTAAGAGCCACCTAGTACATTAAAAAATATTTTTCTATTTATCGGACATTCATTAAAACACATATTCGTATTTTATATAATTTATTGCGTCTAAAGGAAGTCGTAGGAGTTGACGTCGTCGAACTGCTGCGGCTGCGCGCCCCCGCGCGGCACTCCCGCGCCCCCCGCGCCCACCCCCGCGCGGTACTGCGGCTGCTGCACCACACACACACCTCCGTTACTGGACACGCCCCCGCCCGCCCCGCCCACTGGTGGGGGAGGGGGATGCGCGCTACTCTACTGGATGGATGAGGCGCGGCGTGCAACGACAGTTAGTGAAGCGGGAGACACAAGGTATGCAATAGTGGGTAGCGGTAGCGGTAGAGGTAGGCAGTAGGTAGCGGGACATTACTTAGCCTGCGCTCACGAGTGCGGGCGACCGCCGCGCGCCGCCTGCTGCTGCTGGAACACACCACAGCGGTCAGCATCGAGTGCACTGACTCCTGAGCGAAGAGTCACAGTCCCGCAGCCAGTGCGACAGTTAGTGGGACACTAGAGATGCTAATCAGGAGGGTTAACAAGGTTCCGACACGCGTTTTGTGTGAGATTGTGCTAGGTTCAATCAAGACGATTATTTGATAGAATGACAATGTGGCAGTTACCAGATTACATATGTACAAGGCACGTGTATTACACGAATGTCTTTTAATAACATTACAGTACATAATTATATTTTTTTGGTACAGTATTATTAAAACAGTACTTTTTGTTTAGATAACTTCCACGCTGGTAAGTTTTTAGAGTGCTAGCATGCGGGTAGTTAAGAAGAGACCGTGTGTCGGCCAAGGTAAATAAGATCTACCATCATAGCTTTTCTACAGCTAAACTTATTAGCTGAAAAAAAGCTATGAAGGTAGATTAAATTGGGCAAGAAGTTAGAGGACAGTGACTAGCAAGCGATGATGATGATGATGATGATGATGATGATGATGATGATGATGAATGAATGTCATTATATACAAACTATAGTATAATATCTAACTACAATTATCTAGTCATCTAAGATTTATCTATATATAAATTCACATTATTTATGTACAATAGACTATTTGGCAATATTTGAAAAATTATTTTAGATTATTTAATTTATTATGTTAGCTTTTTTCTTTTTTATTCTTTTTAATTCTTTTTAATATTTAGAGTTCTCATGCTCTATGAAAACTTGTCTATGCAAGATGGCGTCGCAGGTTTAAAGGCCTCGTACAAGCATGTTACGTCATAGCCGACTTGACCAATCCTAACTGTTGGCGTCACGTGACAGAACACACACTGTCAAATAACCCATTGTACTTGTACTTGTATTTAGGTATATAGTATGGAGTATTGCTCCATTGCTTATGTATGTATGTCATTGTATGTACATGTATGTATGTGTTTGATTGTATGCGCGTGTATGTTTATGTGTGTGTATTAGTGAAGTGTTGTCACCTGCTGTAATAAGTGCCGCAGTCCTGGGTTCGCCGGCAGATGCGGCCGCATGAGACGCGGCGCGGCGCTGCGCAGCTGCTGCTGCAATTGCTGCTGCTGTTGCTGCAGCTGCAGTTGGTGCTTGCGCTGCTCCTCCAGCTGCTTGTAGTGCTGTTCCTGTTGCTGCGCTGCGTGCAGGTGCGACATGATATCCATCTGGGATTTGAACTGTGCTTCCTGCTGGTGCGCTGCCTCCAGGGTCTGCTGCAGGTGTTGGATCTTCTCCAGGTTTTGCTGACGCGCAGCTTCCAGGCCATCCAGAGGCACAGCACGTCCACCCGCCTTAGCACCACCCTGCTGCATCGCGTGCATCTGCATGCCACCCTGTTGTTGCTGCAGCTGTTGCATTCCACCCTGTTGCTGTTGTTGCTGCTGCTGTTGCTGCGCCAGCGGCAACTGCTTGCTGAGCTTCTGCTGCTGGATGACCTTGCGCAGGCGGTCGACGAACGTGGCCTGGTTGTTGGGGATAAAGCCCAGGTAGGCCTTCTTGTCGGGTGTGTAGAGCAGGATCAGCACCTTGATGTCGCACTGCGGCGGCGACGGCATCGGCGAGAAGTGCACGCAGCCGGCCTGCGCCAGGACACACACGCTAGTATTGTACTGACACTTTGACTCATCGATACCCTGACACACCGACACCCTGACACTCTGACATACTGACACTCTGACACTCCAACACTAGGCGGAATACTCACGAAGCCTCCCACCATGACCTTGGTGAGCGCGTCCAGCGCCTCGTTCTGCTGCAGGTGGAACAGCACCGACTTGCTGTCCTTCAGGTACTGCCCGCCGATGTTGCTGATCAGCTGTTTAGGCATCAGTTGCATCAACAGCTTACTAGGCCACGTGTCCACTTTTAGTTCAGGCTCTATGTCTTTTGAATTTGCAGACACCTAAGTACAAAATATGTTACTTAACTACAAAACACTTATCCGTTTGATAAAATTAAAGTATTTATTAATTTCTCATACTTGACAAGGCAAATGTTTGATGACTTTTTGTTGATCTCCGGGAGCTTTGCCCTTCTCCATCCACTCTAGGGCACCGCTCCATATGTATGTCCGCTGTAACGGTGCGGAAACCGAACCCACTCCCACGTTCCCCACTGTCGCCACACTCCCACTCCCCCTACGTTCGCAACCTGATTGGGGGTCACATTGACCCCTGAGTTTGACGGGCCTGGTTGAATCATTTGCATTCTTTGCATATTCGACTGTAATGAATTATTTTAAACGAATAAAAAAATATATAACGCCAAAAAGCGAGTACATAAATTTATTTAACTTCTTTTTCAACTATAGCCTTAGTTTTAAGTAACAATAAATATAAAAAAAATAAACATAAGATAAGAGTTCATTATAACAATTATTTTTTTTAGCTTCACGTTTTAATCCGCACTTGGCATGGTGGCAGAGGGAACTGCAGGAACCATAGTGTTAAGACACTCCGTTGTTTAGTCCCCGCTTTCTCCGTCCCCGCTTTCCGCCTTTTTAGAGGCACTGTGTGTTGAGAAACGGAACTCAACGCAGCGCTTTGCCTAGTTTCCAGAGCGAAGAAAATGGAAATAGAAAAATCCATCTTCCCGGAGTGGGAATTGAACCCTCAAACCGTCGCGTTTACAGGCAGACGTTGCAGGCCTCTGCACCACACAGGCGACGATGCCTGACTAATATTAATTCTGTATATTATGCATCAATATTAATACAATTAATATTTATTATGTGAACATATAGTATAAGTTAAAAAGGGTGCGGACCAAGTGTCTGTAATGTTACTTACGTTTCAAATTTTAAAAAAAGTAAAATCACAATATTTTAGGGTCGTTTACTGCTCATTATTAGGTCATTAAGAAACAAACCTGTGTAGGAGGTGGTGGGTAAGATGGCTGAGCTAATTGTGTCAATAACGCTGAATTTGCATAGCTCGGCTGTCGAGGAGGTACCAGCCAGTTGTTTCTGACTGCAGCTGTCGGAGCCCGAGGGAACTGGGCCGGTGGAGCCCTTTGTTGTGACACTGCTGCTCGATTTTGACTATTATTAAGGAGTAAACTTACTTATTAAAAGTATAGTATAGTATTAATCTTAATTATTAGGAAATATTTTTTTCAATTATACAGGGTGTGGAATACTCGCGACCTTAACTTAAAGCATAGTATTAACTAGCTTTTATAACTTTTAATTTGGTAAAATTGTATAACAAGTAATATTTTCAAATGTTTTTTCAAACAAAGTAAATAATTAAATAATTGTTCCAAAATAAAACGCCATTCGTCAGTCATGACGCAATCGCACAATATCCTGTCAGAGCGGGAAAGAGATATATCTCTTTCTCATTGAAAGGTGACAGATTGACAACGTTTAATAGTATTTTTGTAGTATGAGATATTTACGTCATTTGTATTTAACGATGACTGCCTCACGCGTTACACAGCACGTATAAAAATGATCCTGCGTTTAAAACTATTGATAATTGTTAACTATTTTTTGTATATAACCTAGAAATATTTTACTTTATAATTTTGACAAAGGCTGCGTTATAAGATACACTTGTATATATTTTCAAGTAGTTAAATCAGGATAGTTTAAATAGTATTGATTGTTAAGCTGTTTAAATTACCTATAAACATCTGTCTGTGCTTCGGGCACAGGCGGCGGCGCCGGACTCGGCGGACGCTCCTTTAGACTGTAGCCGCGTAATAAAACTAAATGCCTTGGATCCTACGGAGGAGAGAAAAAGAAAAAGTGTGTCCTGAACGTGATTCACATTTATTTATTTTATTACGAATTTTTAAAATGTTTGTGTTTTATTTAAGTTGTTTATTCGAAAACTTGTGAATGCTCCTTAATATTATAGGTTCAGCTTTTGTAACAAGCCAAAATAGGTAAATTAAGGGACAAGAACCATAGGACAAGGAAAGTTTTAAGCATTTAAAGTTAAGATAATGCACACAGCGAGCAGACTGACAACAAGTGGAGGGGAGGGGAGGGGGGTAGGATGGCAGTGGAGGCGTATCACCTTGGCGTAGTTGCGCTGCTGCGCGGCGTGCAGCTCCCCGCCCGCGTGCTCGTACAGCGCGCACAGCGAGGAGATTGACAACAAGTGGAAGGGAGGGGAGTGGAGGAAGAGGAGTGGGGAGCAGTGGAGGCGTATCACCTTGGCGTAGTTGCGCTGCTGCGCGGCGTGCAGCTCCCCGCCCGCGTGCTCGTACAGCGCGCACAGCGCCGGCACGCGCCGCGCCGCCGCCACCGACAGCTGCGCGCCGCGCTCGCCCACCAGACGCGCCGCCTGCTCCACGCATCCCGGCGTACCTGCACACATACACATAAAATACTTGGGCTGTTTAAGTGGGCTAACTACTGTATTATAATTATACATTTTTTAATATTAAAAATTATTTTACTTACAAAGTCTCTGAATATTTGTCATGCACAATTACAATGATTTACAAAATAAATGAATATTAAAATAGTGTATATATTTATGCAGTCTAGACATTGAAATATTAATATGTTAAAAAATGAGGACCGTCGTGGCGCAGAGGCGCAACGTCTGCCTGTAACGCGACGGTTTCTGGGTTCGATCCCCAGTCAGAGAAGATGGATTTTTCTATTTCCATTTTCTTCGCTCTGGCAAACTAGGCAAAGCGCGGCGTTGAGTTCCGCCACTCAACACGCAATGCCTCGAAAATGGCGGAAAGCGGGGACGAATAAAAGCAGGGACTAAGCAACGGAGCGTCTTAACACTAGGTTCGTAAGGTTCCTGCAGTTCCCTCTGCCTAAAAAAAAATGCCAGTAAAGCAAGGAAAACATTTGTATATTTTGATATACAACCTAAATTTGTCATTTTTAAATTATTAATTGTGGTTAATAAATAACAGATTATGAACGGCTTAATAATGAATGGTAATGGAAATGAAATAAAAATGAAAATGAAGGTAATGTGTTAAAAAAAATATTTATATCTGCTTACCAGGAGGAACTACTCCACCAGCATTTGCAGAATAAGGCGGAGAACAACATAATAATATAACATGAAGAGGAATATCTGTTCTGCCTAGTTCTTCTAAACAAGCAAGTGCTGCCATTAAAGCCTCAGTAACACAAGCCCGACTTTCAGCATGGCCACCTATAAATCTGTAAATTTTCAATAACCAATTTTTATAATTATAAAATATATTCAAAATTGAAAAATGATTTCATTACTACACTGCAATACTTCATTACAAAAAAATATATACTTGTGTAAATAATATTTTATTGGAATGAAAAAGAGGAAACTGCACAGAAAATAAAATTTTAAACATTTATTGATTTAAAAAAAGGGAATTTCTATCATTGATAAGCATATGTTACTATACATATACCCTCAAGTTAATATATGATAAAGTACTGTCATAAAATATAATGTATTATGTAAAAACTAAACTCACTGTAATTTATCTACAGTTTCAACAACATTTTGTGGACAAGTAAAAGGTCCATAAGTGGCTACTGGAAGGCCAGGATGACAGTCAGCTGATTGGTATGCTACAATTCCATAAACAGATCCACTTCCAACACCTTCTTCTAATGCACCTCCATGGAAATATCTGAAGAACATAGATGTAAGTACGTAAATTTGGGGAAAATTTTACTTACATAAATATATAATAATTACTATTATTTTCAAAATAAATTTACAAAGCCCAAACTCTTAATAGGCTGGATAACTGTATTATCTGGATTATCTTTTACTTACTCGAGTGTGGGAACAATATAATTTGTTTTTAATTCATTTATATATGCACTATTGGCTGAAGTTGCTTCTATCACAAATATAACTTCAGCCTGTATTGGGGTTTCTGGGGCATTTACGGCCATTATGTACCATTATGTACAGCACATGATGGAAAATATAATAATGACTTTCCCTTAAATTTAAATATTTCAATCTTATTATTAGTATAAAAGGGTTAAAAACATCAAAATAAATATAAAATATAAGATTTTGACAATTGACATTGACGTAGAAATTCTGTAGTAAATGACATATTTTCATTTATGCGTTTAGAAATTAACCACAAATGTAAACAGGGTCATATATTTTTATAGTAATCAATGAAATATGTCAACATATATAAACAATTATAAATAATTTAAGTTTAATTTAAAACAATATCTATTTTTAACATTAGGGAAGTATTTACATAATTTTTAATCTGACAAGGATTTTAAACTGATACGAAACTATCAAAGTCCTAACCAGGGGGGTGAAACTCCCATACAAAATAAGTTTCAAAGGAAACTAGCGCCAACTCTCGCCCAGGACATAAGAAAGTTTGATATTTTTTACGTATCACACCACTAGATGGCATTAACAGCTGAGATTAATTATAAAATTAAAATTATTTCATTATTTTTTATTTTCTTTATTAATAATTTTGTTTTCAATTTTAACGTTATTTTATTTTTCATATTTTAAATAAAATTAGTTTATTTATTTTAATGGCAACATTGTATAACTACTAAAGTATGGCAGCATACTTAACGTTTTTTAAAATTTGTGCTCGGTTTTGTGTTCTGGATGTTACTGAAATTTTCTTAGTGTTTATTTTGATAATTTAATATTACGTTGCCTTTTACTGGACCTGATACTTGTTTTGACGATTTACCTTAGGAAGATACTTGAATCTTTGATTTCTTACGTCTACGGATTAACTTGTTATTTTCAATGCAGTAATGATGGTAAGTGTGACCAACAGGTTTTTTTAATTATATCTTTAACGATAGTTAGCCGAAATATGTTTTTGTGTAAAATATTTATTCATTTTCATTTAAAAGTGAGGATAATATATAATGGAGATACTAAATGTAACTTCTTAGTAATCTAACATACACATTGTATATATTTATTTACTATACTTGTGTATAAATTTGAGTTCGCCCATATTAATAAAAATGTTTAAAAAGGAATAAAACCGGAGATGATAACCATTGTCACTAAAATCAAAACTGTAATTATTCTAAGAAACCTATAAGCATCTATATTAATTTTCACTTTATAATACTCATAATTTATGATTTATTATATTAGTTGACATAATATATATTTTTTATTGTTAAATTATTGTTGCCAAATTATTTTTATAATTGTAAGGGTTTTAATATTGATTTTTTATTATTTCAGAACACAAGACACTTCCCATTTTCCAACGAATGTCAGAAAACTGCTGAATTCTTTTATCTCTGATAAATTGTTTGATTTGCTTAATGGCCATTCTTATAAAGGCAAGTCATGTTGATTAAATTGATTAATAATCTTGACATTAAATTAATTACACATAGTTGGTGTAAATGTGTAAATAGTCTTAAATGGCAAATAAACAACCTTTAATAAGAATGACCTCTTTAAAATATAAGCATATGAATTTTGTAAAAAAGAAATAAAAAATTAAACTGATAGTCAAGTGTTTTATTGTATTAGAAGATAAAACGTGTCTGGCAAAATACTATGTATATTACAACAATATTCATATCAACCAGATTTAAATTTATTTTATTCTTTTAATAATAGTAATTTAAAAATATACCTAATATTTTAAAAATATATGCAATTCCGGATATTCTAAACTGCCACCTAGTGAAAATTTTTAGTACTAATAACGCCCTCTCTCGCCCAGGACAAAAAAGTTTATATTGAAAAATATCGAGAGTTGCGCATCTATACCCGTATTAGTGTATCATCTATGGTCCTAACTTTTTATTTCAATAACATAACCTTATCAAAAGTGATTTTCTTATCTGACTGCTTAACAACTTTAGTTTTTTGATAAATTTAAAATTTTTCAATTCTTTACTATCTCGTGCGTAAGCGGGACTAGCGTAAAAATTATCACCTCTATTTATTTCTTCTTTAGATACTAATCGTAATGGAATTAACATTTCGTAATTTACGCTTGTTTAACCGGCTTTTAAGAAAACCCTATGGATTTCCAGCTTTTAGATGTTCTTCCAATGCAATTGTAAAAGAAGAATATATTCCAGAGCTTTTAAATTCTTACAATCGAGATATTAAAGACGGTATGTGAAAATTTTCATTATTATGTTAATTCTTATTGCACTTCGACACCTAAATGAAATTACATTAAATTGTGTATTCAGATTTATTAATATTTTTAAAAGTGTCATTAAGTTTTCATGGGGTCATAAGACATATATTGTATTCTATTTTATACTTTGTGGAACTTTATGTTATATTATTGATTATGTTTTCTGCTCAAATTATTTGTTTAAATTTTCGTTTTTATCATATACTAATAGTTATTTGTTTATTTAAAGAAAAGATTATAGTTTACATATACATAGACTCATATTTTATCACAATCATACTCTTATTATATCATATTTCATTATTTATACTTAATATAAGAACAAAAGCGCACTTTTTCAAGTCTAATTATTTATTAGTTATATAACTAGTAAATAAAAATGAGTTTATTTGTACAACAGTATCAAGTCAATTTTAATATGTTGACAAAATTTTATAAAGTATAGTACTATGTCAATAATAGATAACTACTATCAGTTTTTCTTCAAATAATAACATATATTTCTAATAGATTGTAATGGTTATATAAAAATGAATTCTTTACCTAATAACACTTATATAATGTGACATAAAAACTTAATGCCGCATGTATTTGGAAAGACAAAAGTGTCAAAATGCTGGTAAAAAATAAATAAAAAGTATGACACCTCTGGTGCTGAAAGGTTGTGTATATCTGTGATCACATACCATCAGGTGACTTAAACATTTGTTTGCCTTTTATTCCAGAAAATAGAAATTCAATAGAATATATAAATCATATAATTTTATAAATTAAGTAAAGAATGTTCTTTTCTAAAATAATGTTATTAACATAGTTAATATTATAAAAAAAAGAATATTTTTGTAGTATATCATTAATTATAACTTAAATAATTATAATATTGAATGATACAAAAACACAAATAAAGAATTGCATTATTTATTTTTTCAAAGGTTTGCTTTTGAGCTTCACTATTCAACAACTCTGCATTGCAGTGTACAAAATGACGAGAATATTAAATATTATCTACGTATATATTAAAAATTTATATGTTTTTTCCTTCGATTAAACCTCATTTATTTATTACAAAATTTTTTAATAGGTGGTGCAGTTCCTGTATTTAAAAGGGCCTTATTATTTCCCTCAAGAGTTGCCTTGCAAGATGAAATTGGTTCTTACACCTATGCCAGCCTTTATCAGGCAGCATCAGCACTTAGTAAAGATATTGCAGCTGAGTTATGTAAGTAGATTTTTATAAGACATTTTTTTATTAAATAATCTTACTAATAATGTTGAAATAGAAAAAAAAAATAGATTGGAGAAATATTCAATGGCAATGATAATAAAACAGAATAAGTAAAATTAAAAAAAATAGCCCCTATGCAATGTGTCTATACACATATTGCGTAGGGGCTATTTTTTTTTTAATTTAACCCTATGGTTAGAAGACTAAAAAAATACTGAATCAATACTGAGAGTTGTTCGCCTCTCCTATTCTGAAAGTTGAGATATAATGTCAAAGTTATATATAATAATATAAACTTTTATCTGGTAATCTGGTTCTCTTGTGGGTATTCTCCATGTAAGAACTCAGACTCAGACATGATAACAACAGGTGCAAAGTCGTAGACATTTTTCTTTTTTTTTTCATAGTGTACACACATAATTTAAATAGCATCAAATATAATATTTAATAATATTGTACATAATCATAGCAAAAAGCATATAAAGGAAAAGAAGACATTTAAGAACAATAAAGTAAATTTTCAAGGAAAATCTGAAAGCTATACCAAATTTTTATCAATAGCCACTCACCATAAACCCAATGAAAGCTTAAATGTAGAAAAGAATCTCAATATGAGTTCATATTTACCAGATAAAAACGGTTGAACAAAAAAATCGAAGTAAACATGATAATAGAGAAATCTGGATACACACAGAGGAAGAAGCATTAGGAAAAATAGTTGTATACAATATATTAACAGACTCTTAATAATTAATTAATTTCTAATGAACGCAATCTCGTAGATTGACTTCGATCCTAATTAACTACAACATCCAAAGTTTTCCGTCATTAAGCACTTCAAAAGTTCAAGAAACTTACTCAAAACTTGTCATAAAAGAGATCGCCGTCGTAGCGCAATGACGCAGCATCTGCTTGTAAAAGTAATGGTTTGTAGGTGCGATTTCCACTCAGGGAGGAGAAATTATTTAACTTCTGTTTTCTTTATTCTGGGCACACGCGGCGTTGAGTTCCGCTACTCAATATCTAATGACTCGAAAGTGGAATGCGGGTAACGGAGTGTTTTACCACTAGGTTCCAACTTTCATGCCGTTCACTATGTCTTCCCTGCTTTGAGCGGGACAAAGCGTGACGTCTCCAAAAAAATATACAACATAAATGGTCATAAACGTTAAATATTAAGTCATAGAACACTTTAATTTATAGATATAGGTACATGGAAAATGGCTAAACTAAACTTAACTTATTATTTAAATACACAAACAAAACTATCACAGAAATGTAATTATGGAAACAAGCCTCACAATAGTCCAAGGTTCAAAACCAGCCAATAAGAAAAAAATAACATCATCCTCGTCATATCAGTTGGGAGACATTCACTGCTGAAAAAAGGCCTACTTTATTAAACGCCATTTATGTCAGTACTGTGCCTTCGTCTATCAGACACCGTCTCCCGATTCATATTCGTTAGGCAAAAGCCAACACGATAAGATTTAAAATATAATAGAAAATAAAAAAAACAAGAAACAGAAATGATATTGTCCAATGTGCAAAAGAATTCTAAAGAAACAATTAGGAACCACCCTAATAAGCTTGTAGCTTAGGCTGTCGTTTTGTGTTTAAAAAAAGTATTTATACGTAAATAAAGTGTATATAAATTTTAATAATCTCGAATGTTATGTAATAAATAACATCACACGTAGTTTGATAATGTATATCAATATATAATGCAGATGTTTTAAAATTAGATAATTTTAAGAGATGCTACACACAAATATGCGTCAATGGGCCGATTACGTAACTTCTTTATCAATAGACTATCATATTCTATATCTCAATGATTGTTTTGACGGTCGTGATTAAGTGGATATGGTCCTCTATATTTGAAATGAAATAGTTTGTATACTTAAAGTTAGTGGGTTCAAATCCTAATTATATAATTTTGGTTACTTTGATATTTAATTAATTATCTATATACTAACATACATATACACATACATACATACATACATATATAGGTAAGGGACACTTCCCCCAGTTACGGCTAAGTTTCCGATAGTTAGCTGATAGTTGTTACTGTCTTTCAGATAACGGATGATACTTTAAATATATCGTCCTATTAGATATTTCTATCTCAGATCGGAAAAAACAAAATTTATTATCCATTCTATTTGTTACCTATCTGGAACTTTATCAGCAAGTGGTGAATCTGGCCGTGAATCTTGTTAAAAGCGGCACCTGATTAAATCAATATATTTAATAAGATATGTATTTCACATCTATTATAAACATAACCCTCACAGGAGAGATATTTTTTCAGTCATTTTTATTTTTAGAAATGTCATTTTCTCCAGTTGTTTTTTTTTATTTCCATAATGTATAATGAAATTAAAAATAAAGAAATGCCTAGAAAGAAACATCAGTCTCTAAGCTATATACCTATCTATTTAGGCGATTTTAGTACAGTTTTCGATTTCTATCATTAGTAAGGATAAATAAAGATAGTATTGGCCGAAGATTAATGCAATAATTGAATTTGTTGCCAATTCAGAGTAAAAGATTAGAAAAATAATACTTTTAGGTTGTCGAGAATGCAGGGTTTGTAAAAATGGAGTAATATATAATGAAATATGTTATCATTGTCAAACATTTCTTTCTAAATCGCGATATATTAGCTACAGTTCAAATTTTTTTATAAAACCTGTTAAAACATTTATGCAAGTATCCCCCAAAGTGAATGTCGACCCCATGACCATTATTTCTACATTTATTAACAACCACAGCGCCACTATGGTGTATCTGTAATAAAATAAATATTTATATAGAACATTTCCGTTATCGAATTTTCGGGATTTCCCGAAATTTCAATGGGAAAAAATCTACCATTAACGTTTTCTATATTAATTAATATTATAATTAAATATAGTTATATGTTTCTTACAGTGGGTGAAAGAGAACGTACGGTGTCGTATATGTGCAGCAACGACGCATCTCACGTGATAGTACAATGGGCGATATGGATGACAGGGAATATTGGTATGTAAATCTGTACTTCTATACTTTTTACTATTGATAAACTGTCAATCAATACTGATAATTGTAATCTCAGGAACTAATAACTGGTTTGACTTGATTTTTATGTGTTCTTTAGTCCATTATCTAGAAAGGCCATAGTGTACCAGTAAGTTATAGTGTATATAACTTTAATAATTTCAATATGTGCTAAAGCCCACTGAACTGTCATGTTATCCCCTTTCATTTAGAATAGCATACACAACTCTTATTTAATACCATTTGTCCAAGATGCTGTAGCTGCTGATAAAAACTATTTAAATTATAGAAATTAAATTATTAGTATTTAAGAAAAGTACTGGAAACTAGGCAGAGCGCGGCGTTGAGTTCCGCCACTAAACACGCAATGCCTCGAAAAAAGGCGGAAAGCGGGGACTAAGCAATGGAGAGTCCTAACACTAGGTTCCTATGTTTCCTGCAGTTCCCTCTGCCTACCCTGCCATGTGCCTAAAAAGCGTGAAGACATAAAATACACACATGATGTAAAATTTATATATTGCATAAAACCTCGATCTTATGAGGATAAATGCAGAATATTTATCATTTTATTGACTCTTTGATTTTGTTGATAAGAGTAGTTTATTATGTAATAATTGTAAATATGAATGTTTATTGTTTCACGTATATGAGATATAGAAGTCAATAGATAATAAAAAAAAAAGAAAAGTAAATAGTTCGTAAAACGATTCTGGGTTTTAATTTCTGAAGTTCTGGAATTAATTATTACTGTATTAACTTCAGTAATAATTAATTATTTGTTGTTTTGGACCGTAGTGGCGCAGAGGCGTAGCGACTGCCTGTAAACGCGACGGTTTATAGATTCGATTCCCACTCAGGGAACATGGATTAGTAGTATGTATTTGTTGGGTCTCCAGAGAGTATGAATTTTTTGGTTCTCCAGAGTGTGTGTCAGACTCCGCGGGTCCGATCGTCGGTGTCTCTGTGAAACTAAAAAAAATAGAAATAGCTCCCCATTTAAATCGATTGAGAGCTGATCTCCCACCGTTCCAAAGATAGCTTTTTCATTAATTAAATCAGACTAGTCGATTCGCTTGTCAGTCACAAAGCGTGGCGTAATGTTTAGAAAAATAAAATTATTGTTATAATATATGTTAAAAGAAATTATATAAAAAATATATTATGATGTTTTATGGTATGTCCCCTATAAATTAGTATTGAATTTCAGCTGTCCCTCTAACTCCAATCCATCCACCGGAAATGCTGAAGTACTTTATAACAGACAGCAGCTCTAGCTTGGTCATATGTAGCCAGAACTTCGAGAAGCTTCTACGTCCTATAGCCCAGAGTCTCTCGAAACCAATTATCATCACCTCCAGGCCTGATGAGAAGGATCTGAAGAGTGATGCTTTGAACGAAGTGGGTCAGTCGAACAATTGGTATGGAAGTTCGGATGCCATGCTTATATATACAAGTGGTGAGTTTATTTTAGCTTTTGTTGTGTGACAGATAATAAGATTGTAGTCGATTTGATTGATTTAAGAAATTCCGCCATTTATCTATTTTTATCTACATAAAACTTTTCTATTACTAAATGACTGACAATATGCTCAGCATAAAGTGCTGATAGTACTTTTCACACACAGTTACCACACACACCGTTTAACACACAGTTGAAATAATTAGGGTCTTTAATGAGTGTATAACAGCACTGAGACAAGATGTCTCGAAACCCCAATTCCAACGCGGACAGAATAACGTGGAATTTACGTTTAATACACGCAAATTAAAATGCAGGATATTTACCTACCTATTTATTAAACATTTATCATTACACTATCTTTGTTTGACGTGGTGTAAACTAAATGTGTTCACAGCCTAGAATGAAGCCAAAAAGTATACGGCCACTGATACTGTACTAAATTAGCAAGATTAACTGAATTATAACGCAAGCTTTATACCGACATATATATTTACTATTCAATATTTTTTCGTCCCTATTTAGGTCAAGCTTTATGCCGACATGTACCTAAGTACATTTTTGATTCCATATTTTTTCATCTCTTTTTAGGTACAACAAGCAAACCAAAAGGCGTAGTATGGACACACAAAATGTTGAACACTCAGATATCGGCACTACACACTGCCTGGCAGTACTCCTGCCAAGATGTAGTTCTGCACACTCTTCCACTGCATCACATTCATGGGCAATTGAACTCTTTGAATGCGAGTTTAGCAGCTGGGGCTAGGTTTGTGTTATTTTTGTTGAAAATTTGAAAGGGAAGGAAAATTTAGTAATTATTTCCTTATATTGTGTGAGTGTACGCTTCTTCTTAAATTAGGTTAAAATTAATTTACTATTAGGTTCAGACTGTATACTGACATGAATTAGAGAAAAGAATCTACTTGTTATCCTATAATGTCCCTATGACCTATACCCATATGTCAGCTATATTACTTGCAATTAGTAATATGTCTATGTATTTATATTATATATATTGAAGCAATGTTGAGACCATACAGCTGTAAGCTTTAATCCTAACTTGAAATAAATATCTATAGTTCCTCCATTTCTACGTTAACCGTGTCAGTATATCTAGACACTATTTTTTCTCCGCTTGCACTTCCCTATGCGTATTATAGTATAAAGAAAAAAAAACTAATAATATAACATTTATACCAGAATTCGCATGCTACCCTCATTCTCATCTCCCGCCGTTTGGGCACGCCTACTGGGCAATGATAAGGAAGAGAGAGTGTCAGTGTTCCACGGCGTGCCGGCGATGTACGCGAGACTCGTGACCGATTATGATAACATGTTCGCTGATAACAAGACGAAGGAGTACGTGAGGACGACGCTGTCCACGAAGATGAGGCTAATGTGTGCCGGTTCAGCTCCACTGCCTGAGACTTTGTTTAATAAGTGGGAGGAGGTGAGTTGTGTGTTAGTTAGCTAAGTAGTTAGTTGAACAATAAGAGTTTTATATTGAGTTTCTTTTAGCTTGTAGATAAGTTATTAAACAAATCGTTATATGAAATTGGTAATGATATTTTTTTAAATAAAGATTTTATTCTTGAATTTAACATTGTTATATTTGTCATTTTTTTATATTGAAACTTTTTTATCAAGTGAAGGTTTCAAAAATATTTTGTTGTATTGTTTTGATAAAACATATTACGCTATGAAGGATTGTACAGAATGGAATACCGTCATGAACATTCTGTATTTTTATGATTTTTAGTGTTAATCCACACTGAGGATAGAAAAAATACTCAAAGAAATTACATAAAAATCTTCATTTCATTTTCAAATATTTTATATATTATGAATATTCTGCTTACCCATTGAAAACAGATGACACAAACACTCTAGTCTGTATAAGTATAAATTAACAATGAATTTAATATTACATAGATATCCGGCATAAAGCTACTCGAGCGCTACGGCATGTCGGAAGTGGGCATGGCGCTAAGCAACCCGTACCGTCCGGTGGGCGGGCGCACGGTCGCGCACGTGGGCGCGCCGCTGCCCGCCGTCAGCGCTGCGCTCGCCGCCGCGGCCGACGGCGTACTGAGGCCGCTGCTCGTCGTGCAGAGCGACGAGCCAGACTTGCAGGTACACACACACACACGTACACGCACATATACGTACTCGCACACGTCAATACTTGCGCACTAGTGCACGCACACATACGTACACGCCCACGCACACGTTCATACTTGCACACTAGTACACGCACACCTACACCTCCACTAGTGCATGCTCATTAGTATATAACATTGAATATCTATTTTTTTTGTATATTTACACTTTATCCCGCTCATAGCAGGGTAGGCAGAAGGAATTGCAGGAATCGAGGGAACATAGTGTTAAGACAGTTCGTACCATATGCACGGTTTTGGAGGCCTCCCGTGTTAAGTGGTGGAGGTTAATAACGCGTTTTGCTTAGTTGAGAGTGCGAAGAAAAGTGGAAATCTTCCTCGAGTGGGAATTGAACCCGCAAACCATCACGTTTACATGCAGACGCTGAGCCACGATGGTCCTCTACCTTAAAGTGGTTTTACAAATATAAAATAAAATTTAATATTTTCTTCTAGATATCATTAGAAAAATTAAATCTTGCACCTGGCAAAGTGGTAGAGGAGAATGAGTGGAAGACCAACGTGAATATAGTGGAACCGAACGACAAGGGCGTGTACGAGGGAGAGCTCTTGTTGAAGGGACCAGCAGTCTTTACCAGGTTGGTATTATTTTATAACTTAACTGGCTATTTGATTCATGATGAAACAAAAACTACTTAGATTCGACTCATTTGAGATACACGTGCCATGTGAAGCAGAAATGTGTATGTGTGTGTGTGTGTGTAATGTAAGAATACAGTGGGCGTGTGCTTGTTCAGATAATTTTAAGGTACAACAAACTTAAGGTTTTGCCGCTCATATGTATTTATATACTAAAAATTAATTGATATTGCGCGAGAAATCAATTAGACATTTTAATTTAAATTTCTTATTATAACGCACATAGGTACATAAAAGGAACATGTGTTAAGAGACGCCGTCACCGCCTCCGATCTTTTAGACATTGCGTGTTGAGTGGCGGTACTCAACGCCGCGCTTTTTTGATCACCAAAGCAAGTATATGAAATAATAAATTCCTCTGACTGGGAATTGAACCCCTCACCGTCGCGGTCAGTCAGTTAAGAAACCGATACTCTTTGATAAATATTAATTAAAGATAATTTAAATCCGGGTCCGGTGATACATATTAATTAAAGATAATTAACAAAAACATTTTATAAAACATTTTTTTCATTCAATTTATCCATTTATGACAACAATAATAATACAAGATACTTTATCGATGTTTATTTGAAAATTGATCTTGTGGTATACCGAAGTATTTAAGTTCCTTTATATATTGTATTTAAATATTATTCTATTTTCACGTTAAGTCCTAGATAAATATGTATATAATTTTTATTATTATACTGAACATAATTTCCTAAACAATAAGCGACTTAAGCAGTAAATATATTTTTTTTTTAATTTCAAAGATACTGGAACCGTGCACCGAACCCCGATTCCCCAGACTTCACACCAGACGGCTGGTTCCGAACTGGAGACATGGCTGCTTACTCCAATGGAAAATTTAGAATTCTAGGAAGAACTTCAGTGGATATAATAAAAACTGGCGGCTATAAAGTAAGTGCTTTACAAGTAGAGTCGGCCATCTTGGAACATCCGAACATTCTAGACGCGGCCGTTGTAGGTATTGAAGATGACAGCTATGGAGAGATCGTCTCCACTGTAGTCGTTTTGAAGGAGAAAACTAGTTTGACTTTAAAAGAATTAAAAGATGAAGCTGGAAAGAAACTTGCGCCATACCAATTGCCTAAGACAATGTTGATCGTTGACGAAATGCCGAGGAACGCTATGGGTAAGTTAGATAAGAAGGTTATCAAACAAAAGTTTGGCGATAAATTGGTGTTTAAAAAGACGTAATATATTTTTTAATGTTTTGTATCGCTATGTACTGAATATTTTGATTCTGTTGTCAGCCATGTTGATAAGAAACGATGTCTCGATTTTGTATCGATAAATTAAATACGTTAATATGTATAGAAAGTACTCGTACATTTATAATATAACACACACAAGTACAAATAATAATATATATTGAATACCATGTAAATTAATTTAAAGGAAAATAAAAATGAACGTTAATATAAATAAAATGATAAAAAAATGGTAATAGTTTAAAAATGATACTTAGAAAAACAAATGTCATAGAAGTTCTTCAGTAACAATTTGAAAACAAATTGATTTTACTGAAGGCTCAAATTGTTGTAATTACTATGAAATTTAAAGAAACATTTTTATGTACATAATAAATAATAAAAAAAGATATATATATATATATATATATATATATATATATATATATATATATATATATATATATATATATATATATATATATATATATATATATATATATATATATATATATATATATATATATATATATATATATATATATATATATATATATATATATATATATATATATATATATATATATATATATATATATATATATATATATATATATATATATATATATATATATATATATATATATATATATATATAAAATAATCCATATGTCACAAATTAAATCGACCTTGTCACAAAATAGTCTCAAATTTTTTATAATCTGTAATTTTAATTTAAAAAAGATGGTGCAAGTAAAATAAAGACTAATAAATATAAAATATGACTATATATTTATACTTACTTATATATATTATTGTGTTATACTTTTAAATATATATCAACTCACAAATATAGGTATTGCGTGCATTTATTTTTTTTATTTGTTGATTTTTAAACTTAAAAAGAGTTGGGCTTCACTTAATTTAAATTTAATATAATAAAATGTTTTTATGTTAAAAATGACAGGAGAATTTTTATTATTATTTTTTTTTTATTTTGTTTGATTGTTCTTATTTAAAAGTACTTCGAATTTTAACTTAATAAAATTTATAAAGTTATTTTTTATTATTTAAATAGTGCAATATTTAGTAAGAAAATGTATCACAAATGTATATTTAATATAACAGGTTTTATGGACTGACTTGCCTTATTATATTTAAAGTGTTTTGTTTAAAAAATAAATATTTTTTTTATAAATTCAATTGTTTTATTTTTTAATTTATTAACTTAACTTATATACATATTATAGGTGTTTGTAGTTTCTTTTCTGGCTTTTCTCAAAGTTATTGAGAAAAATGACTACTTTAGTGCTAATTAACTTTTATTCTGTAGCATGATCGTGGCACAGAAGGACATTGAACTGTAAATGCGACAGTCCTGGGTTTAATTCCAACTTGGGAAATGTTTGTACTATAGTAGTACAAACATCTTACCACTAGGTTTCTTCTGGTTATCGTTCTATAATTTATTACAGTAACAACTTACAAAAGGAATCATGTACTTAATTAACAACACTTAATAACCACCATTATATAAATTACAAAAACACTTGTCAGAAAACTTAAGCTATTAGACAAAGAGAGCTTTTACTTTTAATTTTGAACTTTAATTATAAATTAAAATCTAATGGCCGATCAGAACTAAGCATATTCAAAAAATAATATTCATATTTTGTATCTAAATTTGAAACTTTTCCACTTTTCTTATAAAATATACTGATGTGAATTCCAATAGGTAAAAGCTACAAAGCTAGTCAAAAGTTAAGCTATATAGAATATTTACGGTCTTTTTATGTTTTATTAAGCGAGTATATATATACAGTCATAAAATTAAGCGAGCTTATTACAGGCGAGATCACATTAATTGCGTAGTTCAGAGAAGCCATTTAGTTTCACTATATCTACAGACTTACATATTTAACTGTTACTATTATGATTTAATTTACAAATATTTGGATTTTTTCTACATATTACTATTCCAAATGAGTTGTTATTATGAAAGATCTAGCGGCCGCAGTCGCATTAAGCAAACAAGGCGGTGAAAATTCCGCTGACGATACAGCATCTGTCCAACTAGAATAAGTGGCTACAGCAGTCGCTGTAATACCCATTAGCATAACGATAACTGCAAATATAACGTCGTACCATTTAATCGAATAATCGTTCATATCGATATCCGGCCCTACGTCCTCGTAATCGGTAAAAGTTCTATATTGAGTCTGTACCCTGTTTATGACGAGCGGTAATTTTGACAGGTCGCCATTTTGTCTCCGCTCGTTTAGATGTTGGTTTTCAATTTCGACATAACGTATTACACGTTGTTTTATTCGTGGCGGTAGAAAGTTTTTCATTTTAGATCGGACATAGCAAAGGCGTAGGAAGAACAATGGTGGGAAGACGAACATTAGTGGGCCAGTGAGTGTGGAGCCAACCAGACCCATGACTAAATCGAACCTAGGTACCGATTCCCCGAGGAACACTGCCAGCAAAACTATGCCTGAGCGAAGCAAACATCGCTTTGTACAGAACTCTGTAACAAAAAGGTATTGGAATTATTAGTTATAGTAGTTACAGTTTTATTTTAATATATAGGTATTAGTCAACTTTAACAATTTTAGTGTAAAAAATATTAAACCTGATAAGTAGTATTTTTATATAATGATGGAAAATAAAGTTTTAATACATGTAAATACTATAAATATACTTGATAACTGTCTATACATGGAAGGTATATGAAATAAAACTATTAAGAATTATTAAAGGTAAGAGAACTCGAACTAAACATTTTTAAAATTTATGCTTGCGTTATTGCACGCTAATTCAAATACATCTTCAAATGCATTTATTTATTATGGTACATTTTACTTAAAATTAATAGTTTATATTATAACTTATTTCAATCACCTTATAGATAAAAAATTAAGTAAAAAATATACGGTATATGTTTATTATATAAGTGTAAATTCAGGAACATATATCAAGCGTGTGAATTCTGTAAGTGGGCATACGCATTAAATTTACATTCCAAACATTAGTTTTTTACTTTCCCGCCAAAATGCTCGATAACAGATTAAAAATAACGTTCGTAACAAATGTCATTTACCTTGAGGTATATTAAGTAAATCTTCAATATGCTGGAAGAGGGCGGTGCTGCTGACAGCACTAGAGAGACACAGCTGCAGCGTCACGAGCAGCGCCACTATGAACAACGTGATTGATGGCGGCATACCTAAAGTTATTGTCATTTTTAAAATATTTCTTTTATAATTTATGAATTTTACTAAAATACTACGCGTTACGCCTATGCCTCAGTTAAATTCACAATACTCGGCTTTTCCTCGCTATCGATTCTCTATATTAACGCTGAAGTATTTAACGCTATATTATGTATGCACTTCTAACATTTATAATGTACTAAAAAAAATAATACCTACCTATATTAGAGGCGCAGCGTCTACCTGTAAATGCGACGGTTTGTGGGTTCGATTCCCACTCGGGGAAGATGGATTTTTCTATTTCCATTTTCCAATTAAAAAAGGCAAAGTGCGACGTTGAGTTCCACCATTCAACACGCAATGCCTCGACAAAAGCGGAAAGCGGGGACGGAGAAAGCTAACGCTAAAGACGAAGCTAAACACGGAGAAAGCTGAGGACTAAGAAACGGAGTGTTTTCACATTAGGTTAATATGGTTCCTGCAGTTCCCTCTGCCTATCCTGCCATGTGCAGGATAAATCGTAAACAGAAAAAAAATGAAAGTATTTTCATATCTTATAACTTATAAGGAATTTTATTATGATTCGTTTTGTCTAGTTTTTTTAGGTCACGTAAATAGCACGAGAACCCGATGACTATGTATGGAGTGGTATGAAGAGGACCACTAAGTACAATAGGCGAAAATTGGTCTTGAATTCCACTTATCACGTGATAAAAAATGCATAATGTAGGATGACAACACCTGCTTTCTTGCCTTGCCTATAATATAATATAATTGTGAAGTAGAATATAAAAATTACCTTGCAATATATTACTCTCCACATTATTCCCGTATCTGTTGGCTGCCATCAACGAAGTGACCATAAACATGAAGCCGGTTATAATGAACCCGCTGAGCACGGCCTTGTTGATCTTGCGGCTGTCCTTCATGTCAACTTGCAGCGTCAGCAACATTGGGTGAATGTCAAACTAAAAACGAAGCAATTTTTTTAATAATTGAATAATGAAAATTTTCACGTTACTTGAATATAATTCATATAAACTTACTGAGGCTTTGCTCGACAACAACTCAAAAAGACATTAACTTAATCTAGCAAAAGACCACATAGAAAGACATCACATAGTTCAAGACAATGCGTGTAAAGTGGCGGATCTCAACGCCGCTCTTTGTCAATAAAAGTTTGTGGTAAAATGGATCAAAAATACGTAAGGTAAAAGCACCAATGGTGGACAGTGTACCAAAAGATGACACTGATGTGGGACCTACATTACCACACGCAGCGTCCATACATAAAATATAGCATATGACCGTCGTGAGCCGAAGTCGCGCGATGAATAAAACGAAAAAGCATGAACGCCGATTTTTATATGAACGATACAGGCGTATATTTATATGGAGCCCCCCGCGGCGACGGTGCGCCCCTCACCTCTTGTACAATTTCATGGAAATAGTTATTGTTTTGCACACTCACTCGCCATTGGTAGAAAAACCAATATTTTGATTTGTTAACAATTTTCTAAAAGATTTTTATTTTTAATGTAGCCCTTTTCATTGGTAAACTAATAATTAAATTATAACTTTAACTTTAACAAATTATAATCCAATTTCATTGGTTATAATGTAAGACTTTTCATTGGAGACGAATTTATGTAAATATTGTTTATTGGTTATTTATAATTGGCTTTTGTATATATACCTGTGAATTTTTAAATAAAATCATTCCACCTGAAGCATCAACAAGTCTTTATTATATCTTCAAGAAACTTCGAAAATAGTTAGGGAAGAAGCAATCCCCTACAGTGGTGACCTACCGACGCTGAGAAAAATGGATCAAGATACTAGTGCTCAAGACACCAAACCTCTGGCCGAGGTAGACCTCGCAGCTATCTCCGTACAGTCACGAATACTGCCGTTCTGGAGGGACTTTTCACGAGCCTGGTTCATACAATTTGAAGCCGTCGTCGACCCCCTGAAGACGTCCGATGACCAGAAGTTCCGTTACGTCCTGCAACAGCTGCAAGGCACGGACCTGCAATACGTCACTGACATCCTATACGACACGCCGGCTACTGATAAATACATCACATTACAGAACCACCTACTCGCCGTATATGAAAAATCCGACGTTAAGAATTTCCAGAAGCTCGTCAGCGGTTTACAGCTGGGAGACCAGAAACCTTCACAATTGCTGCGAAAGATGCGAGAACTAAGCGCCGGTATGATTACGAACGAAGGACTCCGTATCGAGTGGCTTAATCATTTACCCACTCAGATACGCGTTGTTCTATCTGTAAATACCGAGTCATCGATCGACACACTCGCCGCCATGGCCGACAAGATGGCGGAATACTCCGAACCCGCGACAATCGCTGAGGTATCTACCGCAACAACAACAACAACAACAACGAACGACGCCTTACCAACACAAATAGCAATATTATCGAAACAGCTAGAAAAATTGTCGCTAGAAATCAATGAAATACGCGGCCGCGCCACACAATCGTCAATACCGTCGCTATCGCTCTCATTCAAGACCAAGATCCAATTCTAACTCAACAAGAAACAAATCATCTGTGAAGCCCGGCGATGCCACGTGGGAATGTAAATATCATTACCGGTTTGGCGATAAAGCGAAGCGTTGCGAGTCGCCGTGTTGCCGTAGAAACAAAGCTTTAAACTAGCTCCGACATCGACTACGGCGGATCTCGATGTCCCTGTTGCAAGTAACCGCCTATGTATCTACGATCGCAACACTCGAGAACGTTTCCTCGTGGATACCGGCGCCGATATATCCGTATTATCAGCATCAAATTATAAAAGCAATACTAAAATCGAAAGCGCCTGCAGATTATTTGCCGCAAATAATACACCTATCAAAACGTATGGCGAAAAAACGTTAAGATTAGATTTCGGCTTACGGCGAAACTTTTTATGGACATTTATCATCGCTGACGTCAAAACATCGATCTTGGGAGCTGACTTTTACGACATTTCAAATTACTAGTAGATTTGCATAAGAAAAAACTAATAGACAAAGTCACCGAACTTGCTGTCGACGCGATTGAAATTTCTACAGGCGCTGAAAAAGAAACAGAAACTGTACACGTAATCGGCACAAACCAAGCCTATTACCACGTACTAAAGCATATCCAGGTGTACTTCGACCCATGTCACTCAAACAACCTTCAAAACATAACGTCGTCCACCATATCGAGACAACTGGCCCGCCCCTCTACGCCCGTCCGCGTCCGCTTCCACCGGACAAGTACAAAGCTGCAAAGACTGAGTTTGAGAATATGCTGGAAATGGGCATCTGCAAACCGTCAAACAGCCCCTGGGCGAGCCCGCTACACGTTGTAAAGAAGAAGGATGGCGGCTTACGAGTTTGCGGTGACTACAGACGCTTAAACGCGGTCACACTACCCGACCGCTATCCAATACCTCGCATACAAGACTTCACATATCAACTGCATAACAAGACAATATTCTCAAAGATAGACTTAAAAATGGCTTACTACTGGGTACCAATCGCCGAGGAAGACGCACAGAAAACCGCGATTATAACTCCATTCGGTCTGTTTGAATTCAACTGCATGACCTTTGGACTACGTAACGCGAGTCAAACATTTCAACGATTTATGCACGAAGTACTCCGAGGCATCGAAAACTGCTTCTGTTTCGTCGATGACATTTTATTATATTCTGAAAATGAAGAAAAACACATTGAATTATTACATCAAGTATTACAACGATTAGAAAAATTTGGCGTCACACTAAAAATCGAAAAATGCGAATTTGGAAAAAATAAAATTAATTTTCTCGGTTATGAAGTGTCGGCGGACGGAATAAAACCTACTGAAGACCGCATTGAAGCCATTTCAAATTATCCAAAGCCGAAAAATGTCGTCGAGTTACGTCGCTTCCTAGGCATATTGAATTTCTATCGAGACTGCCTACCACATCAAGCCGAACTTCAACATGAACTCAACAAATATTTGCACAATCGTAAGAAAAACGACAAAACACCGATCGATTGGACACCGGAAGCCGACGTAGCCTTTGAAAATTGCCGTCAAAGCATTTTAAAAGCTACAATTTTAACTCATCCGCTACCTGGTACTCAACTCAGCATCATGACTGACGCTTCAGATCACAGTCTCGGCGCCATACTGCAACAGAAAATAACAATGAATGGAAACCGCTCGCATACTTCTCAAAAGCAATGAGTGCTACACAACGCCGCTACAGTGTATACGATCGCGAATTACTAGCAATCTATACAGCTGTAAAACACTTCCGACGACTCATCGAGGGATGCGAAGTGACTGTGTACACCGATCATAAGCCGCTTGCCTACGCATTACATCGGCAAGCAAATAGTACCGACACTCCGAGAAGAGAGCGACAACTCCACTTCATTAGTCAATTTTGCTCAAACATTAAATATATACAAGGAGAAGAAAACACAGTCGCCGACGCTCTCTCACGCATAGAAGACATTCAATGCCCAACCATCATCGATTTCAATCAATTAGCCATTGATCAACATAACGACGAAGAATTAAAATCATTACGAAAACAACCTAACTTGAAATTCACCGACGTCGCGATGCCCGGATACAGCAGCCAATCACGTGCGAGCTGTCTACCGCGACGCCGCGACCGTACCTACCGAGCATTTATCGCTACGCAGCATTCAAAGCGCAACACGATCTATGCACCCGAGCGTGCGGACATCAAGAAAACAAATAAGTGCAAAATACTTTTGGCCGAGTATGAACACAGATGTCGGTACATGGGCAAAGGCGTGTATTAATTGTCAACGAGCAAAATACATCGACACGTCGTCACACCCTTAGGCCATTTCCCGCCGTCACAGCGCTTCGAACACATACACATCGACATAGTCGGACCGCTACAACCGTCGAATGGTTGTCGATATCTAGTGACTATGATCGATCGCTGTACGAAGTGGCCCGAAGCAGTACCAATACAAGATATAACAGCTGAAAACGTCGCTAAAGCCTTATACGAACAATGGATCACACGTTTCGGTTGCCCGCTACGCATATCAACGGATCAAGGTCGTCAGTTCGAATCCGAGCTATTCAAATCTCTTATGAAAAAAATCGGAATTACAAGAATTCGAACTACTGCATACCACCCGCAATCGAATGGTCAAATTGAGCGATGGCATCGAACCCTGAAAGCTGCACTGATGGCGCGCGAAGCTACGATACAATGGACGAAACGAGTTACCCACCGTGCTACTCGGTTTACGCACAGCGTTACGCAGCAACAGCAACTTTAGCCCAGCAATTATGACTTACGGTACTACTCTGCGCGCACCTGCGGATTTCTTCGTACCTACACAGTCGAAGAGTGACGACCCCGAGTACGTACGCCACCTCACCGAGACCATGGCAAAGCAACAACCGACGCCGAGGGCGCACACGTCGCAGAACAAACCATTTGTATATAAAGATCTAGCGACGTGCACGCATGTATTTGTGCGCAACGATACAGTTCGAGCTCCACTAACCCCGCCGTACGATGGGCCTTACGAAGTTTTGAAACGTTACGACAAATACTTCCAGATACAACTGCCAACACGCACGACAGTTGTCACATTGGACCGACTCAAGCCAGCATATACATACAAACGAGTCACCATCGTCCGAGGACCCACCGGTCAGCAGCGGATGCCAGGACAACTCTCCGAGCTACACGACGAGATCTGGAAGAAAAGTCAAACCATCCGTACGATTTTCTTGAGGGGGAGTGATGTGGGACCTACATTACCACACGCAGCGTCCATACATAAAATATAGCATATGACCGTCGTGAGCCGAAGGCGCGCGATGAATAAAACGAAAAAGCACGAACGCCGATTTTTATATGAACGCAACAGGCGTATATTTATATGGCACCCCCCGCGGCGACGGTGCGCCCCTCACCTCTTGTACAATTTCATGGAAATAGTTATTGTTTTGCACACTCACTCGCCATTCGTAGAAAAACCAATATTTTGATTTGTTAACAATTTTCTAAAAGATTTTTATTTTAATGTAGCCCTTTTCATTGGTAAACTAATAATTAAATTATAACTTTAACTTTAACAAATTATAATCCAATTTCATTGGTTATAATGTAAGACTTTTCATTGGAGACGAATTTATGTAAATATTGTTTATTGGTTATTTATAATTGGCTTTTGTATATATACCTGTGAATTTTAATAAAATCATTCCACCTGAAGCATCAACAAGTCTTTATTATATATTCAAGAAACTTCGAAAATAGTTAGGGAAGAAGCAATCCCCTACAACCACTTTCAACAATTAAGTTCAATATTAAGCATATTTTTACTTGTAGGTCACAATTATTAGTACCAGAAAATGGTTGCTTCACCTGTTAATCAAATAGCACAACCATAACAACGGTCTTTTGCTTAAAAAGTTAAAATAGCATCAATTATTGCGTGCAATGTAACGAAGTCACAAGTTTTTAGCCATTTCTTATGAGTTTAGCTAAGGACGCCGCAGCGATACAAGTGATTTTAATAATTTTATAAAGATATTGTTTTGTTATTTGTTATGTTTTGTATTGATATTTATATTTTCTAAACATTAGAACAATTCATTATTTGTTCCGATATTATTTTTCTAAAAATCATAAGGTCTACTATTGGTACCGAAAATAGTCGGAATACCCTAAAGATGACATGAAGGTCTACTTTTGGTGCAGTAACGAAACCTATTCTCCTAAGCATAGGCTTATGCCATTATCACACTATTTTCAACAATATCTATACTACCTACTGTTAAAATTGTGACAATAATAAAACACTCCAATAGTAACAGGGTGTCAACTTTTGGGATATGTTTTTTTGATGGTCGGATTTTTCAAGATGCCACCTATAAAGACCAGAAGTTCAAAATCAAAGGAACTGAACATGACTAAAATTTATTCTTGTAAAACTTTTGATACTTAGTCAAGGATTTCAGTTAATGCTAATAAAAAGAATATTATAATATTCAGTTATGTCATTTTAAGCTTATTTTATAATATATTTGATGATTATTATATTCAGGCTTGCGTGTCAACTATTGGTACAAATAAGTGTCAACTATTGGTGTTTTTGATTTATGATTATAATCACGACGGGCATTCATATTCAGTTGTTATTAGAGATGCACCGACCATCCAACCACTACATATAAATACGTACGCAAAAATATCGATTCTGACGTAATAATGATTTTTATTCTATGGATAAAATGTTATTTTTCTTATTAATCGTCAGAGATACTCTGAGGCTTTTTTACTTCTATTATTTTAGTTGTCTCTCATAGGTTTTTTAATTATAGACATTACAATTTATCAATTTGGCTGATTAGTCGGCCAAAGTCATAGTCGGTACATCTCCAGCTATTATTAGATTTTTTAATTTATTTTTATAAAATATAAATTTACCTGAAAGGCAATAATTCCATAAGCGATTAAGAAGTCTCTCGCACTCGGCTCGTATAACAGCACGTCGGCGGACGGCGGCGGCGAGCTGTCGTCCGTGTAGATGCAGCACCACGTGCATATTGCCACTGTTAGTACTATACACACTGATGATAGGGCTATTGGTCTGTAAAATAATAGTTGTATCATGTATATTGATAATATATATATAGGTATGTCTCTATGTTTATAGTACAAAAAATAGTATCGAGACACTTCGTTCTCCGTCCATTCGGTCGTGATAATTTAAGGTTGATAATGGGATGGGTGGTGGTAAAATTCGATTTACTTTCTTACTAGAGTGAGATATGAAAATATTTCATTGCCACAAATGGGAATCGAGTACACAACCATTTTACGTAAATGAGGACAATCTTATGACAATCTTATTTCTGTACATTTAGCAAGTGGAAAAGTTTGTCTTTAGTTTGTTAAATACAATAAATATTTGATGAAGAGCCTTCGAACTTTATAGCATTATTAAAATCAACAAGCATATATTCCCATAGAATCTTAAGATATGCTATATATTATATATATCAAATGACAATATATAGCATATTTTAAGATTCTATGGGTATTCCCCATAAATCGATATTAAATTGAGTTTTTATAATAATAAAAAAAATAAAAAAAAATAGGGACTAATGTACGCGTTTAATGCACTTATATCAATTGCTGCATCAAATATAATATTTAATGATCCCCCAGTTGGTCTGTATCAGAAACTTTATACAATATTTCTATTGCTTTGTGGTGCTACCAAAAAAGTTTTTTTTATTTAACGCCAAAAGACAAAACCTAATGAAAAAATGTCTTTTCTCCACCTTGCCTCTAAATAAAGCATAATATGAAGTACAGGAACTCAAACTCTCAAACACTCAAAGTTTAAAAATAAATAAAAAAATTGTACATTAATTTCACTATACGTATCAAGTAAACTTACTTCATATTTTTCGGTGAACCAAGCCACATGACCGGACACAGCAAAATACCAATGACAATCATCCACAGGCAGTACGACACTTGCACTCCTCCATCAGTAATCTTCCACCAGAACATTTGTAAACTTTGAGAAGCTGAAATTATAATAAGTTTCTTATTTTTTATGTCGTCACGCTTTATCCCGCACATAGCAGGGTAGGGAGAGAGAAGGAACCTAGTGTTTTTGTCCGTTTTGCCGTTTCGAGGCATTGCGTGTTGAGTGGTGGAAATCACCGCCGCGCTATTCCTAGTTGCCAGAACGAAGAAAATGGAATTGAAAAAATCTATTTTCCCGGAGTGGGAATCGAACCAATAAACTTTCGCGTTTACAGGCAGACGCTACGCCTCTGCGACAGTACTGTAATTATTTACAGTACTGTAATTTATTTCAGTTTTGTTATTTTTAATGTAAAGAGGCGTTAGACGTGGTGGTATTATATTTGATACTCACTCGGGGGAATAAACATTCTCATTTCCCTACTCTAGTAAAACAAAGCGCGGTGTGAAAACTAAAAATTAAAAAGCTTAAGCAAAAAGTCTTTATTGTACTTAAATAGTAATACAATGTTGGTATTCAATTTTTTATAAGCTATAATATAATACATTAAATAATTTGCAAGGTGTATACGACTTCTTATCACTTTAAGTGATTTTACATAAGAGATTTTTCCGGTATATCCTCATATATGAATGAAATGATCGTAATAACTCTATAGGTTATTTTTAAAGACACGATATTGTTCTAAACCAAATCTAGGATAGAGACATACTATAAGATATTGTGTATGGCGAATATATTATGAAGTATTAATAATGTAACATTTCCTTAAAGCTGATGCTAATAACGTTAATTTCAAGGTTACTCTCAAGTAATTCATGTATTTTTGATCCATAACAGTCCATTAATAATACCGTAGCGACCATCCTTATCAAGATTAAGACCCGAAAAAGAAGGAAATCTATGAGCTTGGGACGTGAGAAAAATCAAGTACTACGTCCGGGTTGTCAAAATGCTCTGACTATCTTATTTGATATTCAATTGATTTATATATATATATATATATATATATATATATATATATATATATATATATATATATATATATATATATATATATATCTATATATATATATATATATATATATATATATTATGTGCGAACAGTACTCGTGAACTGAGGGTTCCGTACCAGTTAACTAGTTAGCTTGGAAAAAAATATTTAAATTTATATGGCCGTATACACTCGACTTGTATGAAAAGAACTACAAATATAATTTTCTAATGATTTATTTCTGTGTTGAGCTTATAAATTATTAATTTTAATGGTAAATTAAATACAACTAATTAAAAATTATGTATGAAATGATCTACAATCTAAGTTTGTTTTTTGTGGGATACATACACATATTTACAAATGTCAAATTTTTTTAATAACAATTTTTATTATCTAGGTTAACGTCAAGTACCCTGTAAGTTTTGATTACGGTTCGCAAATTACGCAAAATGCTGCTGAAATAGAAATTACTGAACGTATAAACACTTTCCGATGACATATTATGATTATAAACAATAATCTGGAATATAAGATTGATGAGCGAAGATCTGAAGGATCTGGGTAATCTAATGTGCAACCAAAATTCATAAGTTGAAATTAAACAGAAAGGCAGGTTTTGTTATTATGTAAAAATCTAACATAAGAAAAGTAATAAAATATCTACAATAAAATAGGAATTTGAAACTGAGTGACAACGATCATAAAGTCACACCGACGATTTCGGGCGTCCACTAGTTGTAACGACAACGGTCATAAAATATATAAACGATTTTCTCGTTAGTCACACGACTTAACGTTTAACTTGTAATTTTTATTTAAAGATTGTGAATATATATATACCTATATACCTAGAACAACCAGTCATGATAACAATCGTGTGATCACAAGTATTTTTAATAGGAGAAGGTCAACGTATATTATTAGATAATATTATTAATATACATATTTTATATTTAGCTTAGCTTTTATCGAATAGAAATAAAATCGATTTATTAAGTCACACTTGGCTCAATTGATCTGTAAAATAATAATCGTTTTGAAATAAAACTTTGTAGGTATGAATAGCTTTTAATTACTGTAATAAGTTAGCGAAATTTATTGAATTTAAATATATTATGTGTTTCTTCTTCTCGATAAGTTTCTTTGTTGCTGACGGTCGTACCGTTTTTAATATGGCTTGATGGCATAGCTGGCCAACTGCTTTCATGGCACCCTGAGCTTTTATTTGTTTAGGCCATTGAGTAAGTGATGGGCCTATAGGTTTTTTATCCACTTTGCCCGCCAACCGTAGACAGCCGGAGACCGAAGACCTAATTATATTTTTGATAAACTGATAGTTTATTAAAAAATGTTAGGCCAATAAGTCTCCGATCTGTTTAGCCAAAGTACAATAGTATTCTCTTCATGTTTATAGTAGCAATTTCTATGATCATCAACATGATATGGGATGGCGAGATATTGTCAGGCGACATTTTAACAAAAATTCACATCATTAAAATTTTTTTAGAAAAGATTTAATTTGTTAATGTCCAGAGGAGAGTTTACATTACTTTAGATTATTATTGTACGTTACTTATTATATTATTTAAATACGTTACTTACCAAATAAAAAGTTAGGTATTCCCGCACCGAATACTGTTGCGTCGATCAAAAATGTCACAAGTGTCCGAGCTCTATTCCCAAAAGCTAATTCTGCCAGCGCTGCATACGGAAATCTAAGAAATACGTATAAAAAAAAATACAGTAATTAATGATAACGAAGTTTTTAATAGCAGACCAAAATACATAGGTAACATAATATATCATATAAAGTCACTGCTCCTCGATATTCTAGATTATAAAAAAAAAAATATTTAAATCTGTACAGTTGTTTCAATTTTGTTCTTCAAGTTTTAAACTTAATTATATTTATATATTTAGACGGATTATTTTAAACGTTTCATTCGTAGCACTGAATTAGTCTTATTATACTATATTATACTTACATTACATATTTTATGAAATAAGATAAAAAATATAAATTTTCATAATAAAAAACTAACACAACAATTAAATAAAAAATAACTTCTAATTCTATTATTTTCCTTCTACCTAGTACGACTGTTGTTAAAAGAAACTTGTTATTTGTGGTCAACGAAAAGTTATATTTTGTTAGATTTCCCACTCATATTTTAAAAAGTTATAATTAGTCACACTTTACATTATATACAACATTAAATACTTTTTTTAGTTTTTTATAGTTTATTTATAGTTTATGATAAAAAATCATTTTATAGGACTGATACTAACGGCATACGTAAAGTTTACGAAGTTTTTGCATTCTGAAACGTATTTTTTCATATACCAAATTCTAAGTGCTTCTGATTCTGATTAGTCTGGTTAAAGAATTTCTTTAATATATTTGTTAATGTTTTAGTTTACTGGATGATTATATTTGATCAATTAATTAAATTGTTGATTAAATATAAAAAAGTAATTAGTACTCACTCACCGGTTCTTTTCCCTAATATTTGGAGATATTTCGTGTGCCAGCAACCAACACCTTCCCAGCAGTACCGCTGTGTACAGTTGAAGTGCGAACACTGATATGACCAGTGGTATACCGTATATGCCTATAAAATAATAATAATAATATATATATATATATATATATATATATATATATATATATATATATATATATATATATATATATATATATATATATATATATATATATATATATATATATATATATATATATATATATATATATATATATATATATATATATATATATATATATATATATTTCAAGTTTTTATTTTTGTAAAGTAGAGGACCGTCGTATGTGGGTTCGATTTTTTTTAATTCGATTCGATTTATTTTCTGCCTTTTTCGAGGCATTGCGAGTGGTGGCAGTGGTGGGACTTAACGCTGCGCTTTGCCTAGTTTCCAGAGCGAAGAAAATGGAAATAGAAAAATCCATCTTCCCCGAGTGGAAATCGAACACGCAAACCTTCGCGTCTATAGGCAGACGATACGCTTCTGCGCCACGAAGGCACAAAAATTACTTAATGTACTCAAGTGATAATAAACAATAAAACGAAATTTGGCTAGATATATTAGGGAGGTCAATTACATACAATTTCGTACCACCCAATAAAGAAATAACTAAATTTCGTCTTACGTCTATAATTGAGTTCATACGATTTTTATTTAATGATTTACAAACTGTATTCTCTGTATCCATAATTATACAGCCTCCATAGCCAAGCTAAGTGATTAGAATTTTACATTTACAACTAAAACATAACTTTAAACTAAATATTCTCACCGCAAGCGATAATGCTCTTAGGTAAAGCGACAACCGGGAACACTCCGAAGAGGTCAACAATACACAGTACTGTGAACAGCACGCTGAGCCCACCAGCTGTCTCTCCAGCTGAGTACCGCTCGTGGAAGGACATTACTTGCGTCTGCTTGAGAGCGGCAGTGGGAGATGCGCTCTGCACGTTGTCACTTGGTCGTAGAAGCTTCATTTTGACTGAAAATTAATTACCTTTTATTTTTATGATTTTTAAAAAGGATACTTAGTGTTTAAAGGATAGAAAAATACTAAAACTGTAGCACAGCGTACCGTGCACGGTTCGCAAGAGGCCAAATTTCATCAATTTCAATTCAAATTTTTATATGGTTTTTATAAGTAATTTGCTGTTAGTTTTGGCTGTTTGGTCTCGCGTCGCCACGTGAACAATTAGAATGTGAAACTATTTGTTTTGTAAAACGCCTTTATTTGTAATTATTTAAGTGTATTAAAACACTTCTTAAATATGATTAATTAACATTGAAAACATAGTGGAGTCAAAATTTTTCTATATATACATACATATATATATATATATATATATATATATATATATATATATATATATATATATATATATATATATATATATATATATATATATATATATATATATATATATATATATATATATATATATATATATATATATATATATATATATATATATACATACATATATATATATATGGTTCCTATTCTAATACATCAATTTATTTTAGTGCCGTATTGTCAAGTGTCGTATCGCTTATTTTTCTAATAAAGTAAAAGAATGTAAGGTAAAAATTTTTCTTTTTCTTCTCACAAATCAAACTGTACCTTTAAACCGTTCGTAAACGAGAATTCCAAAAATAATTAATACTGCTATTTAAAGTTATTTTTTGGCGCTAAAGAGATGAATTTGCGTGTGTAGAGGGTTTGCTAAGTAGGTCACATTGCGGGCAACCTGTTGCGGTAAAATATATTATAAATGAAGTATTTATTTACATTTATGTAAAATGAAATTGTCCGTGTCGAATAGTTGTGTTTTTTCAAGTGTATAAAAATATTTACACATTATGGAAACAAACAAATCATTTTAATATTTCTTTTGAGTCAGTCTGTTGTTGCTAATCTCCGGAACAGCTGAATCGATTTTTACAGAAATTTCGGTAGAAAATGGAGGAAATGGAGAAGCTGTACATATTTACATATATTTATATAAAATATATATATGTTTACATTTAATATCTACCGCCATTTAGTATCTAGATATATGTAATATATTTCTAATAATATTATTTTTTTAATTTATGTACTTACATTTTTTATGGTATTTCACAAATACGTGATTTTAGAGGGAAAATTTTTCATTAAAATATTTCGCAGAAAAATAGAAAACAGTTAAAATATTTCTTTTAGTAGTTGTAAGTTGGGTATACGATAATTTATGTAAGACGTGAAGACGTGATGCTTGAAGGTTGAGTCTAGTATCGCTCGATATGTATCACAGAAGATATGGATAATTTTTGTGTATCACAGAAATTTTGGAAACATTTTTATAATAAAAGTTCATCATGTTTGCAGCTTTTTTAACTACATACTGCGTCTCACTAATGGTAGGTAGGCAGAAACTGCAGACAAGACTGAGAATATTTACTTCCAAACTCAAAACATAACATCTTAACTGTTGAGTAAAGGATATCTCACTCTTAATGATTTTCAATAATATAAATATTTATTTACAAATTCAAGAACTTTTATCAATGATACGATTCATTTAAAGCTTTTGATTGTAAGGTTAACTGGTCCAGATACAATATTAAGAGATGTATTATTAATTATTATACACTATGTAATAAACTCTCATTGTCACATTAAAGATTATTACAAGATCTAGTAAGTTATAGTTTCATTATTAATATTAATTTTATTATTTAAGTATGGCCACATAAAAAGGCAACAGTTGTTTTGACGTCTAAAAAGTAATGTGACAATGGTGGATATTCTATTGACGACGATGATATCGAACGTTTTGTGTGGAATAAATTGCTGAATAACAAAATAATTGAAGTTTGATTGGGAAAATCCTTTATCTCAGAAGCGGGATTTATCTATTGCGCCCACAATTTAAAGTAAATTTTATAAGTAATAATGGATAAAGTCGATGATAAAAACAAGCGTAAACGTCGCCGTGACCAAAGCCGCATTCATAAGCAGCGGAAAAACCGATCGAACGATAGTTCTTCGGGTTCGCTTCGTGACAGTAGCCGCAGTCTTCGCGAACGAAATACAAGATGTCGCGATCAATCGAACGGAAGTCGTAGCCATAGCAGATATCGCAGCCGGTGTAGCAGTTGTAAGCGGCCAGATCGACGTGGCCGCTGCAGGATTCGGATAGAAGTAGCAGCAGGGACGACCGCAGCAGGCGCTCCGAGACTAGCAGTGGGGGTCATATACCCCCAGTTTTCGTACAACAACGCCGCCCTTCTCATCGGGGCTCTGGCAACAGAAGCAAAAGCAGAGGCCGCAGCGGACGCCTAGAGCCTGGCAGCGAGCCTCATACACTGTCAACCTCTGCGCACGTGAGTACCACAAACGTTATTAATAATGACACACAAAAATTTCTTCCTCATTAGTAGAAATACTAGCCAAAAGTCGACCTCAAAGTAACAAATTTCCTATGCTGGGTAACGTTATTCCTGATTTCGACCCTATGGTCAAGAGCCAGACCATATTTATGTGGATTAATAAGGTGGAAGAGTGTGCGCGGCTTTACGGTTGGGGAGATGATCAAATAATTCACTACGCATTACCTAAACTGACTGGAGTTGCGAAGACGTGGTACCAAGCACTCCCAACCATGTCGTATTCGTGGCCCAAATGGAAAACTAAATTAGAAGAATCATTTCCTAGTAGCGATGACTATGCTGAGCTATTAACAGAATTGCTTTCAAAACGTGTCAAATTTAACGATTCTTTAGAACATTATTATTATGAGAAATTAAATTTATTAAATAGATGCGAAATACAAGGTAAGCGAGCGGTAGATTGTTTATTATACGGTATTGAAGATCGATTCCTAAGGTTAGGCGCGAAAGCTGCTAAGTGTCAGGAACCAGAACAAGTCCTAAAATATTTTCAATCTATTAAACGGCAACCTCACGAATCTGACAAAACAAAATTTAACTATGACAAGCGAAATGGGAGTACCAACGCGTCTGTGAATTGTTCTATGCAAGTGACCAATGACAGCGAATCTAGGACATCTAGCTCTCACAAAAATTCCATACCAGTGGTATGTTGTAATTGTAATGAGTCTGGGCATTTCAGTTCGAGATGCCCGAAACAGATATTAAAATGTAATACTTGTAGTAGATTAGGTCACTTGTCTACCAACTGCCCAAGATTGCCTTCCTTGAAATAAATATGACTAACGACAGTAAATATTTAATACTTTAATACTTAAAAACTCAATGAATGCACGTTAATACGACACACTGAGGCTGTTAGGATGGGTATCACATGGACTGATATTAACTTATTAACAATGAGGAGTGTAGGTAGTAGTATAGTAATGCCCTTGGGAGTCTCTAATGTCAAGATTCAAATTCAAGATACTGTTGAAGAGGTAGGCATATATTGTTGACGACAGAGTTATAAAATATTTAGTTCTTATTGGACACAGTTATACAGAGAAACCTGATATAACTATAATTAAAACTATAAATTCCTTATTATTTACGCGAGATCGATCAAACCCAAAGAGATGTTAGTGTTACCGAGTACTGCTACGACTACCTAAGTATTCGGGTTGGTTTCGCGTTTCTGGGTATGTCAAGAAACGAATACTATCTGATGCTAGGCAAGTACAATATAGACCGCGGTGAATGTAAAATACTAGTGCAAATTGCCATAGTGGAAATGATAGTATATGGGACGATAATGTCGGAGAAGTTCAGTTAGGCATTAACACCACTATTAATAAAACGACAGGAAAGAACGCCTCAGAATTATTGTTTGTATCCAAATTGATGAAAATCTTTTGCCCAACGTTACTGAAACGACCGAACGAATTGAGGGTGAGGTATTAGATAGGCTGAGATCAGATGCTAGAGAGAAAATAGAAAAACAACAGGATTATGCCAAAAAAAAAGCATTTTGATAAACAGAGGAAATTTTAGAGGTGGTATAATGTAGATGATTTGGTCAGGATAGAAAGGACAGTAATAGACAAAGATCATGTAGGAAAAATCATAAAAAACTCTTTTCTAAATTTCAAGGTCCCTATAGGATCCTAAAGATGTTACCCAGTGACAGATTTTATTAATACGAAGGTGTAACAAGAGGAATGAGAATGTTATCGCGTTAGATAAAATCCATTCCTGGATGAACTTCGAAAGTTACATCAGTGATAGCACTGACAGTGATCAGAGTGAGGATTCAGATGCTAGACAGTTAGATACAGTTATAATCAAACAGTGATTTATTTATTATTATATTCCCCTGTTAGCACTTATAAAATTGTGTGTGTCATTACTAAGAACGTTTAATTTTTTTTTTGATATATGAGCAATCAGTGCAGATAATGAATTGCATCAAGTGATGTCGCACAGATGATTGCAAAATAGTTTGTAAGATTTAAACTTAAATTTGTTATGAGTGATCAGTGCAGATAATGAATGGCATCAGCTGATGTCGCACAGATGATTGCAAGATAGTTTGTAAGATTTGAGCGTAAATTTGTTATGACTGGTCAGTGCAGATGATGAATGGCACCATGATAACGGTGTCGCACAATGACCAAGATTGTGACTAATTGTGCAAGAAAAAAAAAGAATATAGAAAAAGAATGTATAATATGTAATAATGATATGTGATCATGTTAGTCATGTAATGAGAATATTGAATTAAAAATAATGTATGTGATATAGTCAAATAATTAGGAATGTTACTATGAATTATAGCCGTGAGCAATGATTACTTTAATTTGAAATGTATTAACGTAGACTATAATATATGATTTTCAATCAATGTACTGTCTTGTTGTATCAAGATTGTTGTGTTACAATTTGTATTTTCTTTACCTTACATGATACATTTAGGTCAATTTATAATAAGTTTAAATATATTATAATATTTAATGGTATAATTTGACTAAAACTGTCGCCGATTTTATTTTTGTGTCGCTAATTTTTTTTGTTTGTTTCTTAATACGAGCAAGTGGGAGGACCCACTGATTGAGGATGGCCGAGCTGTAAGGTTAACTGGTCCAGATACAATATTAAGAGATGTATTATTAATTATTATACACTATGTAATAAACTCTCATTGTCACATTAAAGATTATTACAAGATCTAGTAAGTTATAGTTTCATTATTAATATTAATTTTATTATTTAAGTATGGCCATATAAAAAGGCAACAGTTGTTTTGACGTCTAAAAAGTAATGTGACAATGGTGGATATTCTATTGACGACGATGATATCGAACGTTTTGTGTGGAATAAATTGCTGAATAACAAAATAATTGATTGGGAAAATCCTTTATGATGTACTTGTGACTATGGTAAGTATTTAATAAATAATCGTTATTCGTATAATACAGTGGCTAAGTGTCAATATAATAATAATACCGTTGGGTTAGTAGTAATATATGACTGGTTGGCGGGTTGGGTTAGCCACCCCAGAACCTCTTTTGCTCGAACGGACATCGGTTTTGCGAGCTATGTGCTCTGCCTACTGCCATTTGAGTTTCGCAATTTTAAGTGATATTTAGTTCTTCTGCAGATCTTCTCTTTTCTGATTTACACTCGTAAGGATACTCCAAGCAAAGCCCTCTCCATCACCCTCCAGCCTTCTACTGAGACTCATTACAAGCAACCTAGCTCTGTGCTATAGGTTATCACTAGTAACACACACTGGTCAAATACTTTAGTGTCGAGGCATTGCGGTAATTCGGACGATTTAGACGGACCAGTTAGAGTAAGATCCCAGAGCCCCCAGACCTACGTCATTTTAGCAAAGCTGAAATTTTGAGGATTTTTAGTATAATGTGTTATTAAAAGGTACGCGTACCCACTACCTTGAAAGCGGGGCCGTTTCTCAGGTAGCACGAAGTACAGGTACATAAAAAATTAAGTTACCTACGTTAAAATAGCAAAGACCGTTTTCAAATATGTTTTTGAGTATATTATATAGAATTAAAATTGACTAATGCCAGACACTTTCCGTGGGCCATTACTGCTACCAGACGTCTTGGATATTATTTAAAAATTTAGTAAACTACGTTAAAGTAGCGAGGCTAAATTTTGTATATGTCATAACGCCAAAATCTACTTTGGTGAAAGCTCTGGAGAAAAGTATTGAGCATTCATACATTGATATTTTTATATTTGATGGTTTTTTTATTTTCCACTCAATGAAGGATGTTCCGATATAATTTGGAAATATTTCAAAAAAAATGTTAAAAATGTAATCACAATTCAATGCTGCAAGAATCGACGTTACTTTTGATCAATATTTCACGCCTTCCATAAAGGATTATTCACGCGTTTGGATGCTTACAGGGAATGGAAATAGTCAAAGATATATTGATTCAAGATTCAAGATTCAGATCAAGAATATATGAACATTTGGGAGGAACATTCTATATGTAGAAGCTTAATAGGCTTTCATGCTATGACAGAATGCGACTACAATCCTGCTTTCTTTAAAAAAGGCAAGCTAAGAACATTTAAAATATTGAAGAAATCGTCAGAATATCAAGAAGCATTTCTTAAATTTAGTCAAGCTGAATTATCTATCTGCACGGCTACAACTGTTCATTAACACGTACACAGTCGGCGATGTGAATGAGGAATTTCACCGGCAAAATGTAAAAAATTTTGATGCAAGTAGTTTACCACCATGTAAATCCGAATTGCTTCAACTCATACAAAGCATCCTAGCACTTTATACCCAGAGAATAATGGATGGATTTTAAAAGATACCCAGTATGATTTTAACTGGTTTGATGGTGACCAATTACCAAGTTTTGTGAGCAAATCACTTGAAATTAGGTAGTCTATTTTAACTTTAAATTATTTCAATGTACTTGTAACTATTTTCAACATCATTCAATTATTTTTTTTTACAGAGAATTCTGTAACTCTCACACTTACAGGGAAAGTTTATTGGCGTCTGGGGGGACGAATGGCCCTCCGGATTGGTCTGTCCGTATACAAAGGGTCTTAAAATTATACCTAAAATGACATATATAAAATTTAGCCTCGCTACTTTAACGTAGTTTACTAAATTTTTAAATAATATCCAAGACGTCTGGTAGCAGTAATGGCCCACGGAAAGTGTCTGGCATTAGTCAATTTTAATTCTATATAATATACTCAAAAACATATTTGAAAACGGTCTTTGCTATTTTAACGTAGGTAACTTAATTTTTTATGTACCTGTACTTCGTGCTACCTGAGAAACGGCCCCGCTTTCAAGGTAGTGGGTACGCGTACCTTTTAATAACACATTATACTAAAAATCCTCAAAATTTCAGCTTTGCTAAAATGACGTAGGTCTGGGGGCTCTGGGATCTTGGACTAAGTAGTTAGATACCTATTTATTATTGTAGTGAATAGCGCTAAGTCTGTTGTATTTTTTTTATTTTTATTTGATATTTTTTTTTATTTTATTAAAACAGTAAATTCGTAACAGCAATGACTAAAGTAATATTTCAGTAGACGCGACATGACACTTCTTCATAAACTTAAAAAACTATATAGACTACTTTATTGGTATATAGTTGTTCACAACACTTGTCTATATATAGAAAATATAGCAAAGTACAAAGAGTTTGCAATATAAAATGAAAAACAATGGCAAGTAAAAATAGCTCCCTATAATAGTGTCATCTACATATCTTAAAATACACAAACCAATACCCCACTTACATCCTTATTTAGAAAGCTGTCATACCTAATACCTCACAAATTTTCCGTGAATTTACCACATAGTACCTCAGTAGATTTGCCTATTAATTGCTTTGGGAAAAAAACCAGCGTTAATGAGTTATCAATCATTAAAAGTTTCTGGAAATTATAAAACAGCTATAATAATATTTATACTACTGCGTACTCGCGGCTTAATCTTTATACACTGTAATCGAGTCATTCATTCAATTATAATTCCATCATTTATTTCTTATCTTTTATATACCGCCATACCTTTTTAGTCTATTTTTAAATAAATATATAAAATAAAATGTTTATTTTTCCAAAAAGAATAATTTAAACATTTTCTTTTAAACAACAGAAAAATAAGTAATTTGTTGTACAGAATTCTTAGCTTGAAAGCTTTTACAGGATACATAAACAGGCATCTCTTACTTAAGTGTGAGGCTCTGTGAATTTTACCTTTAAACATAAGTTTCATATTTTAATTCAACCACAGAGGGGAATATTAAAAATAATAAAAACTACATGAAATCTCTTCTTATGATCCAATTTTTAAATGATCGAAATATTTTTTAAAAACTCAATTGCCGTACATACAAAAATTTACCGCGGATGTTGGAAACTGCCCGTGAGCTCGATGTCAATAGGACCATACGTTCTAATGTCAAATATATTCAAATAAACTTTTTTTTGATTCACGCTTTATCCCGCATTTGCAGGGTAGGCAGAGGGAAATGCAAGAACCATATGAACCTAGTGTTAAGACACTCTGTTGCTTAGTTTCTGCATTCTTCGAGGCATTGCGTATTGAGTGGCGGAACTTAACTCCGCGCTGTGCCTAGTTTCCAGAGTGAAGAAAGTGGAAATAGAAAATTCCATCTTCCCCGAGTGGGAATCGAACCCTCAAACCGTCGCGTTTACAGGCAGACGCTTACACCTCTGCGCCACGACGGTCCACAACTTTAGGCATTTTTAATAATCCAATTTTCTTAAGAAATTTTAATAATTTATATCGTTATCAGAAAAACTAATCTATATGTAATATGAATTTAATTATAATTAGATATTGCACAATAATATAAATATCGTAAAAAATGTTGATAGTTATGATTATGAAATTATAATATTATAAATTTATGGTATGTGGCGCAGTGGCATTGTGGTAAGGCTGTACGCAAGCGTGAAGGCTGTAGGTTTGATCTCATTCCAGAGAATAATTTTCGTTTCGCGCTGGTGTAAACCTTTATTCTTCGAGCGAGGAATCAGAAATAATTGAATTCCATATGGGTTTGATTGAATTTGATATTTACACTTTAAAATCATATAAAAATATTAAATTAAATAATTTTCAACTTTTAATGTTTAGGATTCAACAAAAAGACTGACTATGAGTTGTAGTTGTAGAGTCCTGACAATGAGTTCTCACCTACTCTGCTATATACGGAATAAATTAAACGACATTTTTGTAAGATTGCCATAACAAGTTGAGTAAAAAAGTGTCGCTTTATTTTCTTAAGATACCACGTGTTGTAAAAATATATTAATATAAATAAAATATTTTATCTGTGAATATTGCATTAACAGACTTAATATTTAAATTTTATTTCTAAGATAAAAAAAACAAGAAATCAACTTTTATAATTAAAAAAAAAAAACAATATTTTTTTACACTTACCTAAATAATTAAATCCTATTTTTAAAAACAAAAGGTATTCTAATACACAAATTAAATTACTTCACATTTTTTCAAATATGTCGTTTACATTTTTAAATATTTATTAGAGCCACAAAAATTATGTACAATTCGTTTCACGTCAAAATAGATACTGATCAAACTAGGACTAAGATACCTCATCAAAAATTTTCAATTTTGAATTTTGTTTTATAAAATTGTGCAAACGTCTATTAAATGCCTAATTAACATTTTTGGAAATATACTTCATAAATATGTATTTATATTATGTGATAAAGAATGTTGTTAAAACACGTTAATAATTTAATAGATTGTTGAGAAAATTAAATTTACTATTTAAAATTATTTCGAGTACGCTTATTTAAGCTGTGACCTAACCTACCTACTTATTTTTAGGTTTTTTTAACTGGCCTTAAGATAGCAGGGTACATAGATAATATATATAGATAGATGTGCAGAAACTCTACATCAAAAGATTCCACTATCGACTTTTCGCCATAATTAAGAAGTTAAGAAGCGTGTTAAGAAGCGGAAACGTATTTTACATGCTATTATTTATTTATATGTGTATTTATTATAATCTATCAATTAATTGAATAATATATAAGTGAGGACCGTTGTAGCGTAGAAGCGTGGTGTCTACATGTAAACGCGACGGTTTGTGAGTTCGATTCCCACTCGAGGAAAGTGGGCTTTTCTATATCCATTTTCTTCGCTCTGGAAACTAGGCAGAGCGCGGTGTAGAACTCCGCCACTCAACACGCAATGACTTGAAAAAGGCGGAAAGCAGGGACGGAGAAAGCAAGTACTAAGCAACGGAGTGTCTTAACACTAGGTTCCTATAGTTCCTGCAGTTCCCCCTCTGCCTACCTTGCCATGTGCGTCATAAAGCGTAAGGATATAAAAAAAATTCGTTAGTTCATACATATGTATATTACTACGTTATTAAATTGAAATGGTAAATATATAAATTTAAATTTTCCTAACTTAATAAATATTTCCATTTTGAATTTTTTTCCGTAAGTCCGAAAGCTTTAAAATTTTGATTAATGAAATTTTAAAACACACCAATGACATAACTTTATATAGCACGAGCCATAAACTAGATAATAATTTAAAAACTCGTTCTAAGAATATATTTATTAGTTGAAACACAAACTATTTTACATATTATGTTGAGATTTTATATTTAATGGCATAATAGTGGCACGCGTGGCCCTTTAAGTGAGACAAGGACTGAAATTTAAATTTACTTAAAAATTTAAAATATATTAATAAAAAAGGTATATATATATATATATATATATATATATATATATATATATATATATATATATATATATATATATATATATATATATATATATATATATATATATATATATATATATATATATATATATATATATATATATATATATATATATATATATATATATATATATATATATATATATATTTGGGCTGATCATAGGATGATGGGTGAGCTGATAAAGACTCATCCATAATTTAACGCTATTAACTTGCAAAACCTTTTAAAGTGTTATATTTTGTAACTGGTTTTTTCTCACATACTTTGGCTACTACGTAGCTACAAGTAAGTACTGTAATTTAATCCACACAAAGTAGCTTGGAAATGGATCGGAATGGCAGAAAAATTGAAATAACCGATGCTTCATTATGATGGGTCAGCAGAGATAACCTAAGAAACTAAGACATTGCTTGTTGAATGACAGATGATAGATACACCTAAAGTTTTAAGCTAATTAATCTTCAATATATTGTTCATGACATGTTTTATATATTTTATATATATTTGTATATATATTGTAACTAGATTCGTACTTCGTAGTTATATGCAGATGTTGTATAAAATCTTTTAAATATATTTTTATTTACAAAACCATATTTTTTTTCCTTCAACGAGTTTATTTATAAAAATCGTTTTTAAGGGAAGGTTAATATCCGCTTTTAATTTTCAAAACTAAGGTAAACATATAAATGTATTACGTAATTTCTGGGCAACGTTTTACCTTAACCTATTGACATAGAATAATTGCTCCAGTATGCCAGGTTCTGCTTCAATTACACAGTGTTCTCGGTTTAACCTTATTATACGAACCCATACTGTATAAATATAGCGCGACAGGTTATTAATCTTATTAATTATCTAACATATCAACAAAAAATAAATGTATAAAATCAATGACATTAATAAAAATCGATTTTAATAATCGGCTTGAGTCATGACGTGATATTATAAAATATACTCATCATATATTAGTATTCTTAAGAGTATCTTTTATATAAAGCAATGACTCCGGTTTTTTTTAATCACAGGTGACCAGGACAGAGAGAGGATAGAGCAGGATAAGGACACGAGCATGATAGGATAGAGAGAAAGAGAGTATGATAGAGTCTACTTATAAACCAAATGGTAAGTTAACATCGGGGATCATGGAAAATTTGTGTTTAAATAATTTTCATATTTTCGCTCTGTTAAAATATATAAATAAATTAATTTCATATCAAATTCTAGCATACTACGCCGCGTTCCAACACGTGGTTGTTCACGAAGACGTTAGTATGAAAAGGTTACCGCTGTTACTAGGCTCCTACTGGTAACCGCGTTCACACAGACTGAATACTGACAGATCTACTGATAAATCTGCTGTTAAACCTACAGATAAACCTTTTTGTATATAGCAGAATTAGATATCCCATCGCCATCTTAGATATAATATCCGGAAATTTGAAAAATGCTACGCGTGTTTACATACTTGCTTGCTAGTTTTTTTCACGCAATGTTACTAAAATTTATATTTAATACATGGGTATATATGATGTACGTTAAATCTCTGTATTCTTAATATGAAACATCTAATAAACAGTTTATTTTAGCAATCAATCTTGCTCCAACCTGTTTCATATATTTTTTATGTACTGGCTGCAACACTTGTTAGATAGCGTCGCGTGTAAGAGCTGATCTCGTTGACCTTGATGCCCGGTGATTGTAACTTGGGAATCTTCTAATTAACATTTCCTATTGAAGTCATTCTTTTATTTAATTTCTAATTAATCTGTATTTCAATACAAATCAATTTTAATAAATACTTTAATTACAAAAATATTTTTATTGTTATTTGTAACAAAATAACACCTTAAAAACTTCTAGTACAAACGAGTAACGTAATATGATCCGCTGCTATTCAAGTATATACATAGCCACCCAAAAATTCCCTTCTAAAAACCACTGTAATGTTTTGTATATATCTATTATATAGAACAGAAACCCTAGAACAGTCATATCGTAAGTCTTCATTATTATTATTTATGTATTTAAAATTTGAAAGATTTTATATTCAAATTTACTAAAAATAACAAAAAGCTCTTGAATTTTCTCCTTAACACTGTACTGTGTCATGCAGATATGCAAAAAAAATAAAATGAAACGATATCATTGTAATTCCGAAAGTAAAAATTATTAAAAACGAATAAACATTTAAAAGTCTTCATCAACTTTACAATTTAGATCAGTAACCTTGTAATTTAATATCAACCAAGGCCTATCGCAGCTTAAAGAGGTTTACTTATACTTAACATGTTTTTCAATAATTTTAGATCTACATACGAGTTTGTTATCATATAAAGGAAGCGTGCGAAAAAATGAAACTCCTGCAATATAAATCGAAAACTCAAATAATAATTAGTAAAAAAGTAATGTACAGCTAAAGTTAATGTTAAGCTAAAGATAGTTTCTGATGCTCGGTATTAATTCTATATTAATACTTAGTAATATAATTAATATTGGTATTAAGATTACTAGAAATTATTTTTTTTTGACCGAAACAGACCATGTGTCTGTGGTGTGAATATTTTTATTTTGCATAGATAAAAAATAAATAAAAAACAATTAAATATTATTTACATTTGACATTCATCGCATTTTTTATGCAAAAAGTTTTTTTGATTGCTGAGCTGCAGCGGAATTTTTAATTAAAAAAAATTTTCGTGATGTATAGATTATATAAAAATATAAGTTTAGAATTCTTCGTCTGCTTCTAGCTTAGAAGTTTAGAGTTTAGGATTATTCTAATTAAAATAATGTAATATTTTTAACCTACAAGTCCAAGCAGATGTCGCAATATTGTTATAAATTTAAAATTAAAAGCATTTATGTACCAAAACTATGCATAATGTAAAGGGATTTTTCAGAAATAGTTTATATATAAGGAAATCAGCATACCTGTTTCGTGATCCATGTATCGTAAAATACGTTTTTCATTCCATAATAATCACTTTTCACTTAATTTTCATTAAATGTAGCCTCCACAAAGATGTACACACAATTTTCATACACAGAACGACGTGGACTGAACTCAATAACGGAATTAGGCCCCGTAAACTTTGCGACAGTGTATGCTGCACGCGGACAGTCCGGCGCAACTTCTTTTAATAAAAAAATATTGGGACTCGCTTTTTTTAATCATCCTTAAACCTGAATCTGTAAGGCCTATGAATACAGCTAAAATATTTATATAATGTGATTCTTTGACATGGGTAGACTGCGTACTTTAATATTATATTTCTAAAGTATGGGTAGGTTAGGTTAGTTTGAGCTTCTAAGTAATTTGTGTATTATTGTGAATCTGGCAAAAATATATTGTTATAATATGTTTTTGCCAGGTTCACAACGTTTAATGGTCACACACGCCCTGTATATTCGAGAACTTAGGACCAAATTAAAAACAAATTATTAACAATTGAATGCAGTTGTTTACAGGCCACTCCGGGCCTACATAAAATCGAACGTTATGAGTACGGGCGAAAAGTAAGTCAGTCAGTTTGTAACGCCAATTGGTAAGCTCATAAATTCTATTCTAGATTTGAATTTATACTAATAAGCTTAATAAAAATTGAGCTTAACTAAAGCTTATTTAATTAAAATGTTATAGTGAAAGAAATCAATTTTTATTTAATAGCTTTCATAGATTCTAAAAGTATTGTTTACTCACAGTCAAACGGTTATTTTCAAAGTTTTTGCAATCCCAATAAAGTTTTATTTTTACATAAAATATAATTTACTTACCTTCTTATTCAATTTACAGTTCAATTTCAATAATAGAAAAATAATATTTTCAATATAGGTGAAGGTTGCGATCATTGGACCGGGTTTTTGATTGGACCACCCAATTTTTTCAAAAACTATACATGTCACAGTAAGTTTGATACGTTGCTAGGCAACAGTACCGGTCATCTTGCCTACCCACCAAACCTCTGTGCGCTCGCGAAGCGTAGTAGGTAGTGAGGTGTGTACTTGTGTTAGTGGTGACCGTGATATAATAACCGAGCCATCAACGAACTCGTGTAAGTCACATTGTTTTAATTAATGTTTAATGATTATGTTAGATCTGAATAGCAAATTTATCTGCGCTTACATACAGTACTAAGCTTTTTACTTAATTTTGCACGTTTTTTAATAATTGCTTTCGTTCTGTTTATATGCCTAGTTGCCATCAATGGACCTGAATGGTGACGCTATCATTGGACCGGTCCAATCAAAGAAACTAATATCAACGTTAATAAATAATGAGTTTTATATTGTAAATTGAATATTTTGGTGCATGTAGATAGATACCTACCTATTTGTTATAATTGGATTATATTTATATATTCCAGAATGTCGGCAGAGGGAAAGAATAGGAAATAGTATTGTTTAATGAGGAAATAGTGTTGGTTATTTTTATGAAACTCCCTATAGAATCTTTTAAAAAACTATTGGATTAAATAATATTAAACATCGTTTTAATAAAACCAAAGGAGCGCCATCCAGATATAAGTTTTCGTCAACTAAAAGCCACATATATGAGCAGTACAACTGGATTTAATAAGAAAATTTGAATAAAATAAAATTCTTATCTTGTGCTTCATTTAAGTCACCTTCATTGGACCATTTAATACAAATGTTTCAAAGTCCAATGATAGCAACTTAGTGGTCCATTCAAGGCGACGGTGGTCCAAAGAAAGCAACTTCTCATTGAAAATTTATATTAGTATAGCTCTAAAGCCTCTCAACTTTCATTGCCAATAATTTATATATTAATAATTTACATAAAAAAGCGTCAAATTCCATTAATTGTCTTAATTTGTAGGTGATATTTTAAGAGATATGATGTCTCAAAGTTAAGTGGTCCAATGATAGCAACCTTCCCCTACGTTTTATATTTTGGTGTGTTTACTTACACCCTAATAAAAAATCTTATCATTCGTTAGATGTATCTATTGATTGTTAGTAGTTAGCACAAATGGGTGCTGGCCCTCTTCTTCTTCTTCAAAAAACTCATTGTGGTGTGAAATAAAGAATAAGGTTTCACTATAGGTTCTAATTATAATTTTGATAACATTTTGCTTTCACGTTGACATTTTGTCGGCTAAATTGGAGCAAAGTGACACTCCCATATCCTCACCTCACCCACCTGTCTTCTAAACAGCATTGGACAACGTCGTAATTTTGCCCTTACTAGGGCATCGACATCGACATCATTACAAATTGTTGTGCGTATATACAAAAACACGAAAATATTCTAATATCTTTATAAAACTAGCATTTTTGTCGTCAATTTACATTGAAGTGTTAGTAGTGCCAGTCCTACAGTTAGCTACCATACCATTCCTACAGGAATCAAATAGAATCGGCTAAGAAGAGCCGGCGAGAAACCTAGCTGCACGCACATCTATTATTATAATATTCTTGGATAGAATTGGATAGAATTCTTTAATTAATAGTACCATTAAAACTAAATTGTTCTCTTATGACTGAATTTTTTGAAGACGAATAAGACTAAAAATGTGTATTTATAATAGAGAAAATAATATAATTGTAAGTTAATAATACTAAACCATTTTTTCACACGAATGTACTACATTTGGTATAGTAACCTAAACCATGTAATTCAATATCGCAGCTTAGACATCTACTTGAGTCGATTGACGATCGTTAACAATTTTAGGTCAAAATGTACCTACCTACTTAATTATTTTAAATATTTTCTAATACAAAATAGACTTATTAAAGTTAACTGTTTTATTTAATTTTTTTTTGTAGCTTTACGCTTTATCCCTCTTGTTATCTTGTCTGTCGATTTATCCTTCAGGGTAGGCAGAAGGAACCACAAGAAATATCTGAACCCAATAGTGTTAAGAAAATTGAAGAATCCATGCTTTCCGAGTAGAAATCGAACTAACTAACGACAGGGTTCGTACGTTTGAAAGCAGACTGCATCTCGTGATAACAGCTTCACATGGTTAATTAAAATGAATATTGTTTTAAAGGACAGTTTGAAAATTCAAAATCCTAAAAAACTATGGTGATTCCAAAGAATATTTATCAACAGTTTTGATTTATATACTAGGGTACGAGACTTCTTATTACTTTTTCTGTTTGGTGCCAGAACCTCCATATTAGTATATAGCAAAATGAAATACAGAATATAATTTTTATTGACAATATTTATAATATTTAATATCCTAAATATATGTTGTGTATTATTTAGGTCCATTTTCAATACGACTTTAAACAAGGAGCCGCACCAGATCACCATGATCACTGGCACAACCATTAGTCAAGGACGCTCTGCCAAGAGCTGGCTAATGAGAAAAATGTTAATTACATTGTAACGATGCTTAAACTGAAATTATAATAAACGTCTTAAACATTTCTAATAACATATATTATTAAACTAAACAACGATATTAGTGCAATGCGTTGGAAAAAGCCATAGAAAATACTTAAAATAACCTGATCGCTTTTCTCGAAATCACTATCTACCGGTTGAGTAATAACAAAACAATATATGTATGATGGGATTGTATGTACCTCTTCAACGGTTACAGAAACACCGCCATGGTATATACGAATATCTATCTTTCAAGGAACCCATAATAACTATTTTTTTTAAGTTTACACATTACCACAAAACGATTGGCTATTTACAAAGTTATTTTTAAAAATACATTAATTAATACACATTAATGATTTGCTGCAAGATTTTACAACGCGAAAACAACGAAGTTACGTACGAATCACAATTTGATGTCACAGGTGATAATTTAAAACCAAACGTGATTGTATATTTAGCGAGCAGCTCGCTAGAATCTAGATACATAAATAAAAGTGATAGTCTATTTTTTTTAAGGAATAATTAACTCACAAGGCTAATTCATCAACAGCCTAATTATATAAAATAACATAACATTCATAAAACATAATTATTCTTTATAGCTTTATTAATTTAATAAATACTTCTATTTTTATTATATTTCCAAATATGAAACAAAACATTTAATGACCTCAAAATGACCCTAGAGCAGTTATTTTTTCTTTTTTATTCATATATTATAGTAAAATTTCGAAATTGCCTCCAAGTCATTTTTAGCAAATAGCGCCATCTGTGTAATTTTTGTGGTACTATAAAACGTTTCTTTACAGAAAGAAGATTAATAACCCTATAATATTTCGCTAGTTAGACGATTTTTTGTTTAAATTAAAAATAAAGTAAATATCATTTTTATATCTATACTAAATAAATTTTAAAAATAATTCATAAATAATATTGAAGTGTTGTCTTTAGAGGACAATATAGTTATATATTTTAGACAGCTAATGCGCATGCTCTAGGTTACCGATCGAAACTTTACACAGGAAATGGAACATGTAACAGTGCCTTCTCTCTCCCTCGTCACCTCTCTCTCGTTCCTTTTGTGACATCTTTGCGAAACGTCCACGGCGTTTCCTTGTGGAAATTATTCTAAAAAATCACATTAGGGCATGGTCGGTATAGTTTTCCAGTTGAAAACCCGTGAAATAAAATCTATCACCGTGATTCAGTTTTTTTGTGCCAAGTGCAACTAAACTATCAAGATTCCGCCGATAATTCAAAGCCTACCCAGTGGGTGGCTTAATTCGGTAAGTCTATATAAATTTACTTTGTACTAACAACATATTATATTATGTTTTATCTAAAACAAATATCTTTTATGCCCATATTTACTACGTTTATCGTATAAATGGTTACATACATATCACAGCTGCATACATTATGAAATGGATGACTGACATGACAATATTATTCATTCGATTTTCGTTGACCATATTTCAAGTACTTTATTTTGTAGAAAGTTCTAGAATTATCATATGTTGTTTCCTTCGTTTCTATGAAAGGTATTGATAGTAGTTATAATTTACCTTGTGACTAAGTTTACGTCATCTCAAAGATCGTCATGGCAAAGATAGTGTTTAAAATATCTGTACAGAAAACGTTACAATATGTTCTTTCACAATTTCTTATTTAGATACGTCACATTATATACAATTTTACAGATTAAAATAAGATTTTTATTATTTACCTTTATTTATCTATATTGGATTATACTCGTATCTTAAACTTTATGCATTTTGTACTATCTATCTATCTATCTTTTTTAATGAAAAAGCGTGTTTATATCAATCTTTTCATTTGTTATATACTTTTTAGATAATAATATTTGCATGTTACAATTTTTTCGTATTTTCTATTTTTTTTTCTGTGTTCAAACACGCTTTTTCGTTTCATTATAGGTTGATCAATAAAAATGGAAAAGAAAAGAGACAACTTTTTCCTTCAAAGCAAAAAACAAAAGCCTGAAAAAAAGAAAAATGAACAAGAGTTTAAAAATAAAGATAAAAGACAGAAGGAGTTTGATGACAACCGCAATGGACTGGAAGAAAAAGAAGTTAAAGAGAAGATACCGTTTGATAAAAAGACATACAGACTAAAAAAATATAGTAAGAAATATAAATTGGAAAAATGGGAAGAACAACGTAAAAAGCGAATGCTACATGAATATCAAAAGAGTATTAAAAATGATCCCATGGTTGGCTCATACAAGCCCAAGTCTTTTGATGAAGATGTGACAGATTCAAGTCTTGGCAGATTTGTCAAACACCCAGATTTGATTGAAAAAGAATCTAAAGCTATGCTTACTAAAAATAAGGATCCATATTTTAGGGCTAAGGAGCAGTATAATAAGGTTAAGCAAGACAAAATTGAAAAACAGCAAGAAATTGAGAAGAGAAAGCAAGAAAAAATGCAAAAGCTAGAAGAATATAAGAAAAAGAAACAGGAGAGATTCAAGAAGTTGAGCAAGAAAACTAAGAAAGGACAGCCAGTCATGACTGGAAGGCTAGAATTGCTGTTAGATAAGATTCAAAACTCCAAATAAGAATGTTTCTTTCATTGTCTTATTTTTTTAAGAGCCAGCATGATTTTATAAAAATGTAACTAATTAAAATTTACAATTCTGCTGCAGCGGCGCCAATTATGTTCTAAAATATTAATACATTAAAGCATATTGAGGTATTTTTTTAAATAAAATTTGAAGTAAAATCAGCTAATTAAGCTTAAATGCTTTTATGGTCATATTTCTAGAAAAAAAATTAGATTTTGTCTTCACAATAGTGAGGTATTTAATTTTAATTAATACTTTAATGATTGAAGTGTTCCGCCCTTATAATATCAAAGGAATGAGAAATATTGTCTCAATGATTGGTTTTGTAGTATTGTTTTGGTTCTGCCTGTTGAAATCATGATGAAAGTAATAATGACTGCTTAGAGTGGTTATTACCATGAAATTAAGATACTGTTGTAAGGAACTGATGATCATTTTCTTTTAAGTTCTTAATGAACTAGTTGAGTTTGTGTGTGCTTTTTGTAAGATTGTTTGAAGTAAATAAATAAATTGTAAGTTTTATATTATATTTTATAGTTTTTGTTCCTTCTTACAAGTTATATGAATATTTCATATAAATTATATACAAAATCTTTGAAAAGTGTTAAGTTTAGGATATATTAAAAGATTTAATTATGTTATTAAATAACATATTACAAAGACATACAGTGAGAAATATGTCATTTTATTTTATATTACTATAGATGTTGTGACCTAATGCTGCATTCATTATATAAAGAATTGAAGATATTAAAAAAAACAAATTTCTTCAAATCCATTATATTATCAAACAATTAATCTATATCTTTATATTTTTATTCTGTGTACACAGCTTTTCGTAATTCTTTTATTTGTATTGCATTGTTAATTTAGACCAAGGTCTTCGAACAAAATCGATATCTCTTTAAAATGTGAGATGATTAACAATGTTATTTGTTTTTTTATTGACGTCAATATGAAATTTGAATATCTACGTAAACCTTATATTTTATTTTTGAATAGTTAGTTAGTTAGTTAGTTAGGCAGAGAATGCTTAAAAAATTAGTACATCACGATTGCAAATCGAACTGACAACCGTCGCGTTTATAATCATACACTGCCTCTGCGTAACATATGTACAATAATAATTACGTATAAATATGTACAATATAAATAATGTAAAAATTAATTACGTTTGAAATTAAATTTATCTTGTAACATATACATATATTTTAACATAGCAGGATTTGATACTGTTCCTCCAAGAAATCGTTCAAGTAGGCGATTAAACTTATACATATAATTTTTTATTCCATTACTCTCGCAGTATAGCCTGTGGCTTTGCTCGCATGGATTTATATTTTAACTTACAATCCTCCAAAATGTATTAATACTTTACTCCAATAGAAGCGGAGTGCAAAGGACATATTTGCGTAATTGTAATATAAACTAAATTTTATGTTTTTAAAGCAAGTTTTTTATATTTTGTTTTAATATGTTGTAATATAAAATATTAATGATTTATACGTATTATTCCCACGTTTAAGAAAAATATTAAAAGACTAGAAAATTAAAATAGTTGGTGTTTGTAAGTTGGAATTTGTCCAAGTGCTCTACCATATTAATCTACACATACGTTCTTATTACGCTAAAAATGCTGCGTTCAACTTTTTGTATGCTTCTAAATATATTTTTTTCTAAACTACAACTCGCTTCCGACTTTGTTTTATGCCTGTCATGTTAAAATACTAAATAGTGACCATAAGCATTCTATCTTTCCGCCCTTAGCTCATGTTCTTTTTAAAGCTGATAATGTAACAATATGTATATTACTTTTTTGTTATGAACGGGGAAAATTGCATTTTTTATATTTATTTAACAATAATTTACTATTAATATTATTATTAAAAGAAAAGTAATAAATTATTTATAAAGTAAGCAACTTATAAGATAAAAAGCTGAAAAGTTAGTTCGACGTTTTGAATTTTATTTTAAAAAAATATTGGAGTTTATAGTATTGTTTCGTTGTGAGCATAATCTGCGTCTTTATTTAATAATATTTACTATTCTTGAACTATATCAACATATGTACATGTAGCTATTGATAGTGAAAAAATGATTGCCCTCGTACACTTTGTTGATTAACGTTGACCAACGATCAATCGGTTACGTCGTTCTATACGCAATGAGCAGAATTCGGATGTTAGGTGGATAACAGTGTTTTAACACTAGGCTTTATTATGTTTCAAATTATAAAATCCTTGTCGCGTTATAATATATTTCAATTTTTTTTTAGCTTCACGCCTTATCCCGCACATTGCAGGGTAGGCAGAGGGAACTTCTGGGACCACATGAACCAAGTATTAAGACACTCCGTTGGTTAGTCCCTGCTTTCTCCGTCCCCGCTTTCCGCCTTTCTCGAGACATTGCGTTTTGAGAGGCGGAACTCAACGCCGCGCTTTGCCTAGTATTCCAGAGCGAAGAAAGTGGAAATAGAAAAATCCTTCTAACCCCGAGAGGGAATCGAACCCTCAAACCGTCGCTTTACAGTTAGACGCTTACGCCTCTGCGCCTCATTTCAAATTATAAAATCTAATTTTACAATAGAGAATGAAATACTTTTTAAAATCATTTTTTTTAGGTATCATAATCATTTTAATGCAGGATACTATTTTTAATTAATGCTGACTGTATTACTTAAGAATATTTTCATTGCTTTAAAAAAATTAGAGCTTAAAAATGTTTAATTTTCTATTGTAAAACTAAACTTTGTGTATGTAAAATAATTTAATTGTAAGCACATACACTCCTATTAAAATAAAATTGATGACTGAACGACTGATTGAAACAAATTCTATGGAATGGCCTCTCAATATGTTACTATGAGATACATTTCATTTAACAGCAGTCACAAGGAACAGTGTTAGAATACGGAATATTGCTAATCCGATTTCTTAGAAATAGTTGTTACCGAATTATAACAAACGTCAAAATAATGTAAAAATTACAAAATTATAATAATGCTGCTAATCTTTATGAATACTGACAAGGATGTCGCAGATTCAAAGTAATCTTGTAGAAGAAGAAGAAGCGTGCTTATGAGAGAATGAGTGATTTAGTAAGTTGAAAATAAGATATAGCTATAATTTAAAAAAGAGATATATATGTGTGTGTGTGTGTGTGCGTGCGTGCGTACGTGCGTGCGTGCGTGTGTGTGTGTGTTTTAAATATATGCAAGAATTCGTGGTAAGAGGTAGGAGGAATTAGTGTGAAAGAGGTGTGCAGATACCTAGAAGAGTTCACTCCGCTAAGAATAAAGCGTTAAGATAAAAAATCCTTATATATAACATTTTTGAGAAGCAGTTTTTCCTCATACTGTAATAAATTATTTAACATCGAGATTGTTTTATTATTTCAGTACCTGTTCAAAGTTTACAATTTTTGATAACACTTTGATATGGTTGGCATAATTAAAAAATGGCGCCACAGCATAAAAAACTTGTCTGAAGCGATAGCTTTTGACTGATGATAAAGAAACATTGATGTTACATTACACACTGGCGTGATTTATTTACATGTATTAATTATATTTTAATGAGTTGTAATTGTTTGGGACAAGGAAGGACTGATTAGAAATTGATCGTAGTTTGTCTTTGCAATTTTGTATTGTAATTTGCTAATTTTTTGCATGATGAAGATATTGCTGTAAAGTTTTTTGGCTTAAATATTACTATTTATTTCGTGGTTACTCTTCGTTTTAAAAAACGATTGCAAGTAAAGATAGGTTACTAATGATAGTCAAGCATAGTGAACCACAAGAACATTATCCTGTGTTAAATTTATTCTAAAAAACAGTAATCGCTAAATGATTAGCTATTGTACTAAAAGGAAAATGAGAGCAAAAGGTTTAAAATAACAATATCTTGTGAGAATTAATCAATTCTTGAGGGATGCGTATTTACCTACGAAATCTAACATATTCTGGGTATATTTCTTAAGGTAAAGTTTTGACAAAATTAAAGAATTATGAATACTATGCGATATCTATGGAGGATATGCGGAGTTAGATTGTCTGACCGAATCCTCGACGTAGATCAGTCCTCGCAATAGAATGGCTAAATGACGAGGATATCACAGTAATAATATAGAAGAACGTGCTCAGATGGTTCGGGCACGTCGAGAGAATGAGTGATGGTAAAAAGTTATATGAAGCGAAAGTTATTGAAAAAACAGGTAAAGGGAAACCGGTTGTCACCCAAAAAGCATGAAGATTTCCTGAAGGGCACATATGAAGAGGATAAGGACAGTGGACGTGGCGAAAGACTGTAGGAATTTTAACGTTTGGCGCTCCGTACTCTCTGGACACCCAACTAGGAATAAACCAACTTTATCAAACCAAAGATCTGTATCAAAGTTATGAAATATCACAGAAATATTTTATTAGATAGATTGTAGAAGGCCATTGTACCAGACCTAATGGCTCCCGAGTGTTACAATTACTGTATGATACGTTAAAACAATAACGCGCTATTCAAACACAAAAGGTAAATGTTTTAGATAATTTCATGTGTAAATCAAATTTTTATCGTCTCTCTTATTTACATAGAAATTAACACCTTTTCGTAGAATTTTAAAGGATTACATATATTATTGTCGGTCGTTGACTATAACACAAATTAAATGCCTGTATTTAAAATTCCATGTTATATTTCAAATTTGGCACAATATATCTTAAGAGGACTTTATAGAGGAAGTGTAAATGAAAAATATTTATTTCTATGTGACATAGCGAAGTTACATACATGTTACTATTAGGTATAATAACTTAAACAAAATAATAATACGGATTGTTAGAGACGTGAAAACTCGCTGTCTTTAGTTGCTGTCCATTAATAATGAAATAAAAATTAATATTTGAAAAATTACATTGCTACATCCCCTGACCCTCTTCGTTATGTTTCTTGATTTTTATTGAACCCAAAGGGGGTTCACTAAAAATCAAGAATTTTTTATTTCTTCCTCATGATATTAATGGCGACACCCTATCTTGTAAATTGAAGAAAAAATTACTAGCCAACAATTCAGATGTCGGGTGTCAAGAATAAATAATACAATAGTTAAATTAACACTGCAACAACTTAATATAATGTAAGTGCAATTCCAGCGGCAACCGACTAGATGCCTCGACCTTGGAACGCTATCTATATCTCTGTATAAAAGAAAGTATATATTTGCTCAAGACGGCATATTAAGTAGAGTTGGCTGTGTCATATTAAAATTTTCCATTTTCTAAGTTTTCACGCTAGTAGTTTAAAAATTACTCTACCTAGCTTATACATTGTTGTACTCGATAACATTAACTTAAAAAAAATGAACCATGCTGCAATTAAGTAATTTCCAATAATCTGTCATTATGACTTAATATGTATGCATGTCAAAAATAATGAGCATAAATGTGGTGTCATTAAAGAATTAAATAATCAAGAAAATTTTAATGAATGAATAATATTTTTCATTAAACACGAAAATGCCTATACTAGTTATACTTACATTACCTTTCTTTTTATCTTTTTAATTATATACTTTTTACAGATTTTTATATATTTTCTTATATTTGGATGGCAATTTTTATACATTTTGATTTTACACCCGTTTCTCACTATAAATAAGTTGTCTGCTTCTTATGCTTGATGTATAGTACTTTAATTTTTTAAAGCGAGAACTTCAAATTGTTAACAAAAATCGCCAACATTTTAAAATGTTTCACGTTATCGATTTTTTATCCATATATAAATGACAATGACTAAACAATAACTCTATCACTTAAACTCTTGATCATAAGTAAATCTTAAAAAATATATTTAAATTTGTGATGATGGTATTTTGACCTAAAATTTTACTTTTGGTACAGTTTAAGATGTAGCCGATGTTCAAACTCTAACAGTTCAATTGATATCAATAATCTAATTCTACACGTTAGTCAATTGTATTTTCTTAAAAAAATTGTCAGCCTCAAAAATTCTGTCTTAACAAAAAAAAAAAGGATTTTTAGCTTTATCATCCTTAAAGGTATTACTTAAAAGGTAAACCTAATAAAAGGAAGCTCATGTGCACGGGTAACTTTACCAACATACTAACTTTTATACCAGTTTTTATATTATTAACTAATGAGACAATTGAATCATTGTTATGAAAATAATTATTTTAGTATAACTGCCATATTTGCCATACAGTAAAATGTAACTTAACTCATTTTTATATACAATCTACTTACAAAAAAAATCCCCCACGTTCTCTCCATAATAATTAATAAGTATAATAAATAATCTTTGAAAGATAGGAACTGGCTTTTGATAACACTGTTGACAAACATCGTATTGAAATCGTGTTTATTTAGGAAACAATCTGCGTTTTATGTTATACGAAAACTGGATTAAACGACAAGTTACTAGATATTAGTAGACATTTCTTCATAATTTTATCTGTTATAAATTCAGGAAGCTAGTGATGTGCACATTTTTACCGTAAAAGATAACAGAATAATCTGGGGCAAAAGTCCCCTTTTGATTCTTAACTCGGTTCTAAACAATTTACTTATCATTTCCTCGAAACCTAATCGTGTTTGTTGTAAGTATTATTGGGCGCGTGCCGTATTCTAATTACGTCGGAGCAATGAGGTTAAGAAAATATGCAGCTTGTTTTATTTTTTTTTAGCTTCACGCTTTATCCCGCACATGCCGGGATAGGTAGAGGGAACTGCAGGAACTGTATGAACCTAGTGCTAAGACACTCCGTTGCTTAGTCCCTGCTTTCTCCGTAATCGGTTTCCGCCTTTTTCGAGGCATTGCGTGTTGAGTAACGGAACTCAACTCTTTTATTTATATCTAATTAAATTTTCATTTATTCCTAAAAAATTTACAGACGTTTACTACTAAATTTGATATAAACAACGCTTTTGTGTTGTTGTATTCGTCAACCCAATTAGAAATTTTCATTATAGTTTAAATGCAAAGTATTAGCTAATTATCTCAGCAATAATAGCTAACGCTTTCAAACCAATCCAAATATCGTTGTTATTATATATTTTATATAATATGATCTGTAACAAATATGTTTTTTTATTAATATAATTTTTTTTCGGACTGATTTTAGACTACGTATGCCTCGTTTGTTCAACTGCTAGCCATTTTAATTTTTTTTTATCGCTTGATCTTAAAGATCCTAATAAAATAACTGTAAAAGATAACATTATCTGTTTCTCGATATATCGATTTACGTAAAAGTTGATATCCAGTTCATCTCTCTAGCTTAGCCCATGTCGCGTTAGATAGAGTTTACATGAAGAAATAAGAAGACGAGTATATAAGAAATGATAAATTACTCTATTGAACCCTCTCACCCTCACATACAGGGGGACACGCGCAATGATAATGTAATCTATTATACAATATTGCTATCGACAGTACAATTGTAAACAAATCGCGATCTAAACGCAAACAATCTTAATTAATCATAGTAAAACGTTTGTGATTTCCAAGAAAACTTGTATGTGTATTGTGTAATCGTGGCGTACTGACTTGTGACGTCACTCGAAGCAGTTCGCGGCGGAAGAGTCGGGTATATAGCCTTTACCGTGTAGTGCTAAATGCACACTGGGGAGTAAGATACTGAAAAATTATAAAATATGCTTTTCTATACATTTATAATATAATTAATATATATTAATTTGTAGAATTAATCTTTGAATTCACTAGTTTTTATTATCTTTTTAGTTCAATATGCGTTCAATTATATTTTATTATTTGTAAGCCAATGAAATTGTTTCATCGCTAAATGAAAGATAAATCTTTCGAATAATAAATTTTAATTAAATAAACGCGTTTTTATTTACGAATCTGTGATGTGAACCCCCTCAATGTAACTGTGTAAACGCACCTAACAACTAATGATAACCATCCTCCGTGTGACTGATAAGTGGCCACATATATAGAATAATTTGCGGAATAATCATCAGTTTATCACTAGCCAGTGTCTTGTGATGTACATTAGCGTCCGTAACTCTATAGTTGATCTCCTGAATCGGTTTAACTGATTCGTATTCGCTTTTTCCAATATTTTTTTATAATTTAGCAGCAACCAGAAGGTTGTTGCTTAGAAGTTACTAAAAACTTTGAGAATTTCGCTCTTAAAGGTGAGTTAACGATATTTAATTATAAGGTTGTAATATTTAAGATTAAACGTTTTATGATTTTATATGTTTGGCATTTTGTTAGAGTTTTACTATTTTAAATAAAACATGTTTTTATTCAACTAGGTATTTCTATATATTAATAATGTAATATATAAATGTAATAAATTAATAATGTAACCACTAGTTCTTCAAATTAGCACATAAATGGTAAATTGATGAACATTTTTGTGTCATACAGTCTATTTATTGTACGCTTATTACTTTTACACATAAGCAAATGAAATCTTAAAAATTACACTTATAATAACTATTTTATGTTCTGTTTCGTGTTTAATAGATGACATATTTATTTATATATTCATTTGCCGTATTTTTTTAAAGTAGCTTATCTATATACGTCGTAGTATCAGCTCTCGATTTACACTAATTTATAAATGATCGTAAACATCGCGTAACATTGGCCTTGACGCGACAGCCACTGGCGCCATGACTTTGTAACGTTCACAAATTACACCCATGATGTAACAATATTTATTCTTTTAACTTTTTGTTGAATTTGACTATGGTTTATGTACTTTGTTACTGTGGAAATATTCTGTATGTCTTTTTCCAAAGTCAAAATAGATTCTAAGATTTCACGAATGAACCTCTAAAAAACGTCGTTTAGCAATGGAATGGCGTCTTATAAGAGCGGTTGATAACTACTTTCGAAGATACTGTGGAACTTCAGGAATTAATTGTTTTTATTTCTCGGCTCTGGTTTGGTTATAAAGGTTGGATTCCGCGATCCGTCACTCAACACGTTATCCCTCGAATATTGTACGAAATGTAGGGACAAGTTGTTTTCATGCTAGAGTTTCTGCATACAATGCGTGATACTGCGTGAAGCTGTAATATTGAAACTTATAGTTAGTTATATGTATATCTGTATGAGTTTATTATCATAGAAACGTCAATGATGTTCTTGAGACAAATCTTTTAAGATATTTATGAAACTATTAAAGTATAATGTAAATAACTACGTCGTGGAAATAGATGTAACATTAACATGTTTATTATGTACTATGTATATGTCGGCGCTAGACCAGAGCTTCGCTGTTTTTTTATTTTGTAGGATTATTTGCAATCAGTGCTTCACTTTTAGCAAATATGTTGAGGGCTGTTATCTCTGGGAGTGTGTCGAGGACGTCTTCTCATTCTATAATATCTCTATCGGACATCTTTCCTCTTGATACTATAGGACATCTTTCCGATTGAGGCGCTTTACATAACTGCGAGTTAGAAGCTGCTGTGCTAGATTATTCGGATGGGCGTTCAGCCGTTCTTTGTATTTGTTTGAGGAATATGCGATTACTTTCTTGACAATTGGCATTTCAAGATAATCATGGATCTGCGAATTTGTGACATACCATGGAACATTGCTAATTGTTCGCAGCATAATGTTTTGCATTCTTTGTATGCACGAAACAGAGGAGTTGCAAGCGCTGCCCCAAAGTTGAAGACCATACATTAAGCTCGTCTGTCTTTTTCTTAATGTGCTCACTCCATGTCATACGTCTATCAAAATGTAGACCTAAATATCGGACGCAGTCTTGATGTGGAAGAGTATAGTTCTCGAGCTTTACTGGTGGACAGTTGCCTTTGCGAAGAGTGAATGTGATCTGCACACATTTGGAGGCACTTACTTTGATTCTCCAGTTTTTGAGCCATATTGATGTTTCTTCAAGTCCTTTCTGTAATATGTTAGTAGCAGGTATGGAATCTCTGTGACTTGCAAGAACGGCTGTGCTATCAGCAAATGTTGCTGTTGTAATGCCATCAGATTCAGGAAGGTCAGCTATGTAGATGGTATACAACACAGGACCCAACACTGAGCCCTGGGGTACACCTGCTTTTATTTCATGTAGACTGGTAATTGTGTCCCCTTCTTTGACAAAAAAGAGCCTATCTAGTAAATATGATCTTAGTATCAAGAGGTTTGCTGTTTAGAGTCCATTTTTTTACAATAAAATAACACAGTAATAGCAATTGGTTTTCAAAAAGGTTAAATTGGTTATTTAAAAATTGGTTTGAATTATGTAAATCAGAATAAGAACTGTTGATTTTTTATATGATAAAAATATATAGCAACTGACATTGACATTCTGTCCGTTATTCAAAAATAATTTCATAAAGAACTTTAATGTTACAAACAAATTTTACTTTTTTGAATAATTAAACAATTTAATGTATATCACAAATAAATGTATATCGTTTTGCGCCCATATACCTCGACAATCTGAAATTTACACTATTTAATTATTTTAGAAAAGATTTAAACAACTACGCTAATACTTGCTAATGAAAACTAAATATTCTAGAAATGTATGGATTTCTTTAACTACTACATCCTGCCCGTCTGTAAATGCGACAGTTTGTGGGTTCGATTCCCACTCAGGGATTTTACATTTCCATCTTCTTTGCTCTGGCAACTCAAGCAAGCACGGCGTTAAGTTCCACCATTCAACATGCAATACATCGAAAGGGGACAAGTGGGAACAAAATATTTTAACACTAGTTTCGAACGGTTCTCTCTGACTACTGTGCTATGAGCGGGATAAGCGTGAAGCTAAAAAAAAATTGCATTTTGGTCTCTATATAATCTTTTTTTTCCATACTTTATTCGATATTCACAAAATGTATCCAGAACGTTTAAATAATGTTAGCCTTCAAAACTGGCAGCTTCGTTCTGACCTATTTCTGTTTTCCCGTCCAGTGGCCTAACCTTTGACATTTGGCTCGCGGAAGGTCGCCGGTGACAACGCAAATGCCTAGCACTGAATTATATATGCTATAATCAGTCGTACTGTCTCTTTGTCTTCGCGTAACTTGCATAATCATTAGTGTATGTATCTATGATGGAAATATATGTAGATATATAGGCTTGTTGGCTTTTTGAATTTCATAAGTAAATAAAAACTATAAATATTTATTTCTGAATAAAAAAGTAATGAATAATTATTATTTGAAAGTCTTTCGTTTATATTTTTTCTGTTTATTATTTAATATATGTCGATGCACTAATATTCGTATACAGTTTTAAAAACTTTCTTATTATTAAATTTCTTCATATAGTTTAATAATGTTAAAAATGTACAAATGAATTCGCTAAACTTATTTGTCTTTCAGTCTTAGAGATGATTGTAAGCAACAACACTGTCTTTGTAGGTACGCCCTATATTTATTTAGAAATCTTTTAGTATTGCAATTTATCTAATTAAGTAAATCAGTAATGAAAAAATAAGATTAGAGATATAGGTGAGAAACCGACTTTATTTTTTTGCTAGGTAGTAGTTTTTTACTGTGTAGATATATATAAGCTTATGTGATATTCTTTTATAACAGTAGAATAATTTTTAACCTTATTTCTACTGCAAGAAAGGGAAATGTCACAAGCTTGTATATGTCAGCGCTAAACCAGGGTTTCGCTGTTAGGAGTCCATTTTTCATAATAAAATAACAAAGTAATATCACTTGATTTATTCTTGTGCCTTTATTATTCAATACTATATACTTTCTACATAATCATAAACTGTATATTGATTTGCGCCCATATATACATATATCAACTAACTAAGGCACACATTGTCGTTTCCTTCATGTAATATTGGCGAGCCAAACCACTTACTCGACATACACAGAACAGATTTAGCCGACAATCGAAGCGGACGTTTTAAATATACTTTTATTATAAATTAAATTTTATTATCTTGTATTAAGACTTGAAAGGGTATAATTATGTGATTTTAATAGATCTAAGTACTTGCAAGTAATTAACAATACATACGTCTTTTAAATTGACAAGTATTTAATGTCACGAACCGGTTTACATAGAAAATATTTATAAAGTATAGTTATTTAGGCTTATTTGCGAATAAATTTACCACAAAATAGTCTTATAACGATACGATTTTCCAGTTTCCATCTTGATGTATTGATTTTTATGGTACATATTGAATTTGATAATTTTCTTACTTACGATAATATTTATTTATCGCTCTCGTCAAACATAATTTAAATGATTTTCATTTTGAAACTCTAAACTCTTTTGTATCATCTTCATTATGGTTATAACTATGAGTGAGGTACTTGTTAGTTTGTATTTTGTAACAAAAAACTAATCATGTGTTATTTCTGTGTATTTACAACACTGAAAATATATTTAATATACTCGATATATAATAATTGTTTCAACATAGAATATCTACGATACAGAATTGTATTGTATGTATGTATATTATATGATTTTATTTAATCTCTTTTGATGCGTGGTCCGTGTTTCGTTTTATTCCTGATTATATATGATATCCATCAATTAGGACCGTCGTGGCGCAGAGGCGTAGCGTCTGTCTGTAAACACCGCGGTTTGTGTTTTCGATTCCCACTCGAATGGATTTTTCTATTTTCATTTCCTTCACTTTGGAAACTAGACAAAGCGCGGCGTTGAGCTCCGCTACTTAACACACAATGTCTCGAAAAAGGCGGAAAGCAAGGACTAAGCATCACTAGGTTCCTATGGTTACTGCAGTTCCCTCTGCCAACCCTGCCATGTGCAGGATAAAGCGTGACGACATAAAAAAATTATATATGTATACATTATATGTTCAAATCACTAACATTTGGTTTTTCTTGTAGGGAGCACCGGACGAGTCCGGCGCAGGTGGCAGTGCCGCGAGGCACGCGTTCTCCTCACCCCCCGCGCCCCTACCCCCGCCGCGACCCGCGCCGCGCTGCTGGCGCCGCGCGCTCAACGTCGACCCCCCCTGGCTGCGGCGTGCGCCCGCCCGCTGACATATTACTCTGACGATCACGTAAGTACTACCCATACCCTACACTGAACTACCTACCTTACCCTATGCTACTCTACCTACCTACCCATAGGTCCTAAAGATGGAACCAGGAGAAACATCTGGCATTACAGGAAAGGAGCTCGGAGTTGTACTCATGTAGGTTTAATGATTTTATGTTCTGCAAACTATTCGGAAAATAAATTTAGTGTTCTTGAACAGGAGATGTTATTGTTTTTTATCTAATTAAAATAATCTAAATTATTATATTACCAAGCAGACAATCACTAACGTAAACTACTCTATATTACATGTACTGAAAAGTTAAACGCAAAAATATAAGAGCTTCACAGATTAATGACCATCTTGTTACGCGTAATAAAATTATAGATAAATTTATCAGTTTATATGAATTGTATTTATCGTTGTTGTTGGTAAGCGAAAATATTCCCTGCCTTATATTGATATCATATCTTAGACAGTAACGAGATAGACAATTCGTGTGGTTCTCCACGAGAGGTATGCATAATTTTCGAAAGTATTTGATTAAATATACTATAAAATAATCATGAAAATCGAAAATGTGAAGCAAAAGTGAGTAGTAAGAGAGATAAGGGAAGACCTTGACTTGACTTTCGAGAACAAAGTATCAAAGATACTAGAGGAAAGTCACGTAAAGAGCTTGAGGACTCCCCGGAGAGCATGTATGAAGAGGTTAGTGATAGTGGTATGCAGGGAACGCAGCGTTCGGCGCTTCGTTCTCTCTGTGAAGCTATGTATGTATGTATGGAAATCGTAGAATCATCATATTATTATTTTATCTAAATGAGTTCATAACTTCCTATCCAAAATATTGATAAATAGGGGATTCATATCTAAATGACAGTTTATTTCTATTAACAGCTGACACTTGTGGACTAGCGCTAGTGGGCCCATACCACCGGGCTTGGACACCTGACCCCCACCGCCCCGCTTCCCCCCACTCTTGTATAGCCTGACCTGACGAACGACCTGTTGACCTCGGTCAAAATACCTGGAAAAATGAAGGTCATCGAAGATGAACAACGCGTGTGCGTGATGGATGGACCCTGGAGCCCTCTCAGCGTGATCAAGGAGATAGTGGACGAGGGCACCCAAGAGGATCCTTTCTATGTAATGGACTTAGGGGAGGTGGTAGCGCGATACCACCAGTGGAAGGAGTTAATGCCGCGCGTTGAACCGTTTTATGGTAAGTTTTGGTACAACCATTCGGAGTATCATATATCGCTTTTAGCTTCACTTGTATGTAGGTATGTGAGTAACTCTCCTTGGACTGAGAGCCAACTCTCCTTGCACTGAGAAACCGTGGTTATATAGGCTGTCAGTATATCTTATCGCTGTATGAGCCATTAGCTAAGCGGTCTAAGACTCTGGATGTAATAGGCGAGGGTTCGAATCCCGTCCGTACCAGTGAAAACGAAATATTGTTTTTTAGTTTATTTTTTCTGTTTGCAAAAAATCATTTATCTGTAATTTTCAAAGTAAATGAGTAAGTTAACTTGATTGGTCGTATATTAAATTAGTAAAGTGAAATGTTAACTTCGACAGTTTTAACGTACGCTCGCTATCTTTAGTTTGATTAGACTTTGGTATCTAATGTTTAGTTAATATTTGTTGATAATTGTTATTAAAGTAGCACAGCATTTGGCTAGAAACGAGGATCGTGAGTTTGATTCCCACTCAGGAATAGAAATTATTTTCGTTTTCTCGCTTTGGTGACCCCGTGAGTGAAAAGTGAGATCTCTGTCTAACTTGATGTATATGTAAAAATGTTTTTAGTATAATTTTTCCGTACATTCTCCCAGTGAAGACTGAACCTAGAACCATTGATACAGTGACTGTACCACGCGGGTCTCGGTCATGTAAAACCGTTTAAAGAAGTCCCTTAATTTTGAGTACGCAAAAGTTTACGTACGCTTAAGATTTATAAAATTAAAAATAGTAAAAATATAATTTATTTCCCAAACAGCGGTGAAATGCAATGATGACAAGTTGTTGGTGAGCACGCTGGCGGCGCTCGGCGCGGGGTTCGACTGCGCGTCCAAGGCGGAGATACAGCTGGTCACCTCGCTGGGAGTGCGCCCTGAGTCAGTGTGCCACTGATTACTTTAGTTTTTCTACTTAATTCAAGAAAATAAATGAGTATTTTGAAAATTTGTAACAAATAAATTTGTATTTTTTTGAGGACCGTCGTGGCGCAGCGTAGCGTCTGTCTGTAAACGCGGCGGCTGATGGTTTCGATTTCCATGAGAGGTTACGGTTTCTTCGCTCTGGAAACTAGGCAAAGTGACGAAAAAGGCGGAAAGCTAAAGTGACCAAGCAACGGAGTGTCTTAACACTAGGTTCCAATGGTTCCTGTAGTTTTCTCTGTTTACGCTGCCATGTGCGGGATAAAACGTGAAGACCTTAAAAATTAAAATATTTTTTTTATGGCGTTTGTAAAATTTGACCAAAAACACTCATGTGTATGTCCAGTTCATTCTTTCGTAACAATAGAATCATGAAATGTATATCGAACGGCGCCCCTATGTACTTATTTAGTAGCATTTTTTTTATTTATTATTTTTATACTTTACCGAGCATGTGTGTATGAATATAAATAGTTATAACAATAATATCTCCCTATCCTAGACCAAAATATCTCACATTCTAAAGAAAAAGGGACATGGATTTCATACATCTCACATACTAAAACGTAAAGTTTAAAATTTAATTAGAGTTAATTAAATTTGTTTCTCCAGGCGCATAATCTTCGCGAACCCCGCCAAGCCCGCGTCGCACATGCGCTGGGCGCTCGCGGCCGGCGTCACCGCGCTCACCTTCGACTCCGAGACCGAGCTGGTCAAGACCAAGCACTACATGCCGGAGGCGCAGTGAGTACCGCTATATGTATATATCGATGAAATTAAGTCAACAAGTGCTTGAAGAGATGATAACATATTACAGATGGTATTTAGAAATATTATAAAAATAAATTTATAGCGGAGACGAAGAAAGCAGGGACTAAGCAATGGAGTGTCTTAACATTTTGTTTTCATGATTCCTGCAGTTCCCTCTGCTTACCCTGCCATGTGCAGGATTAAGCATAAAATTAAAAAAAAAACCAAAAATAAGAATTTTATATGCATATTAAACATTGTCGACCGATTGGCTGACCTGTAAAGGGTAGTGGGGTAGTGGAGTAGAGTTTCTCTATATATTCTAGAACTCAAGAGTTTGTTGAATATAGAATGCGTAAACGATTCGACTCCCACTCGGGGAAGATGGATTTTTCTATTTCCATTTTCTTCGCTCTCGCAACTAAGCAAAGCACGTCGTTGAGTTTCGCCATTCAACACTCAATGCCTCGAAAAAGGCAACGGAAAGACAATGGAGTGTCTTAACACTAGGTTCATATGGTTTCTGCAGTTCCCTCTGCCTACCTTGCGTGAAGACAATAAACTTAAGTTAATCATAATAATTACGTCAAAAAATGAAAATAAATAACCTGTAATCGTGTAACCTTTTATAGGCTGATCATCCGCATCCGCTGCGACGCGTCGTCCGCGCAGTGCCCGCTCGGCATCAAGTTCGGCTGCGACCCCGTCGCGGAGGCGCCGCGCCTGCTCAAGGTGGCCGCCGTGCTCGGACTGACGGTCGGTGGCGCTTGTACTGCTGATGCTGCTGCTGCTGTGTGCGAGTGTGCGAGTGTGCGTGTGTGTGTGTGCGAGTGTGCGTGTGTGTGTGTGTGTGTGTGTGTGTGTGTGTGTGTGTGTGAGGCGTCTGATTGTGTAAATGTTGAATGAATGTATTCTCTGCACATAGTCTATGCCTTTGGACATTAATACTGAAAAGCTGTTAATATAGGGAATAGCTTATGAAGCTATTTTATTGGGCGTACCAACCAAACCAAATCTCGACGATTAATGTTAAACTTAATTCTGGTTGGTTCAAGTAAAATTTAGTTTAATCGCGTTGTCTTTGAAAACATGTGTGTGATTCGCATGATTGTTGTTATTAATTTCTAAAATGATGCATATAAGAATAATTTGAGTACAAAACCGGTGAAAATAAAAAAAATACTGGGCACACCTTTAAAATGTGAATAACGATTGATTTAACGTTTGCACGTGCAGGTGATCGGCGTGTCGTTCCACGTGGGATCGGGCGCCAACGAGACGGCGGTGTACGCGCGCGCCATCCAGCACGCGCGCGCGCTGTTCGAGACGGGCGCCGCCGCCGGGCACGACATGCGCCTGCTCGACGTGGGCGGGGGCTTCCCCGGGAACGGCGGCACGTCCATACGGGAGGTGCGGCTTCAATCTATATTTTTTATTAGTACATTTTTTTTAGAACCGTCATGCCACAGAGGCGTAGTGTTTATCTGTAAACGCCCATTCCGATTAGTAGAAGATGAATTTTTCTATTCCAATTCCCAGTTCCCTACCTCGCCGTGTGCGGGATAAAGCGTGAAGCTATTAAAAAATATTTTTATTAGGTTTCGGGATTCAATTTATAAACTATTTTTCGTGTTGAACGCTTCGTCAAAATATTTTTGTAATCATAGTGGAATGGCACTCAACAATTGCTTTTTCAATAAAACTTTCCAGCAAACTTAACAATATATTATATCTTAAATATTTAAAATTTGTACGACTCCCAGGTGGCAGGTGTAATAAACGAAGCACTAGAGCTCCACTTCCCGTCGCGCGCCGTCCGCGTCATCGCCGAGCCGGGCCGGTACTTCGCGGCCGCCGCTTACACTCTCGCCGCCATGGTGCACGCCACTAGGGAGGTGAGAGTGTGGTTAATGCTTATTTTATTAAAAGTTTGTTTTTGTGTAGGTTAGAGGAAGGAAATTGCCATTTTGACTGGAAGAGAATGCTCTTAACCAATATTCTTACTGTTTGTATTTATTTTTAATTGTGTGCTATAAAAGAATGATGAAGTATATAAATTAATATTTAATTTTTGTAATAATGGTTATTAAAAATCTGGGCTGATTTACATTTTACTAATTTCAATTAAATTAAAAGACAATATTATTATATTCATGAATTGTCGGGGTAACTTTTCAAGAGGCCGCAGGTTCGGCTCTTGTTATTCATTCCTACACGTTTTCTAAAATATTTTTCTTTCCTTAATGTTGGTACATACACAAATAAACTGATTTTCTTTTATAATATTATTATATATTACGTATATTATCAGCAATTAATAAACAATATATTTTCAGCTTCCAGTAAAGGATTCCGTGCCCCATACAATGTACTTCATCAACGACGGCGTGTATGGTTCCTTCAACTGCGTGCTCTACGACCATCAGCAAGTGCATGCGGAGCCACTTGAGGTAAATAATTTTTCATTTTTCCGCCATATTCATTTCTTTTTTGTGGCGATATTATTGACAAAATAGCCACGCACGCCACGCAACACGCAACGCTTCTAAACGCTTCCTACCGAGGAAACCTTCTGCTTACCTCCGTATGAACGGGATAAAACGTGAAGCGCTAAAAACAAAAAATATTTTCATATTGTTAGTACGTGTTACTGATTCAAAAGTTTTCATTACACGAATTGCAGGAGTCGTCGGAGGCGCCGCAGCCGTGCTCCGTGTGGGGCCCCACGTGCGACGGGCTGGACTGCGTGCTGCCGGCGGCCGCGCTGCCGCCGCTGCGCGCGGGCGCCTGGCTGGTGTTCCGCGACATGGGCGCCTACACGCTGCCCGTCGCCTCCGCCTTCAACGGGTTCCCCGTGCCGCGCGTGCGCGCCGTCGTCGACCGCCGCCTCTGGTACTACTATATTTTTTTAATCGATTTTTATTTTTTTAATCGATTTTTTTATTTTATTAATCGATTTTATTTTATTTTAATATTAGTTGGTTTTTTTAATTACTGCTACTACTACTACAGACGCATAGTTTGTACGTTTTGTTTATAATTTTTACATACATTTTTCAATTATAACTCGACAAAATTACACTTACATAGCTTTAGAATAATTTATTAATTAGGGGTCCAGTTACTTGTAAAGCTTACTAAGTAGTTATTTAAACTAAAAAATATTTGATATTTTACGTAATTTATTCTATAATAAAACTAAAATTAATAACGACTAAATGAATTTCAGGTCAGTTTTGAAGGAACTGTGGCCGCTGACAGAGGCCCACTTCAACTTCGGGCGCATCACGGGGCCGCAGACGCCGCCCCCCTCCCCGACGCCCCCCCTCGGCGCCCTCTCCACCGACCTCGAGCACGCCGTGTACGTGGAGTGCGCGCTCAAGTGACCAGTGCGGGATCGAATATGGGGTTGCTAATTCTATAATTTCTGTTCACTTTGGAAATTTAAATGTTCTAATTGATTTTTATATTTTTAATCTATTTTTTAATTTTTTTTCCTACGAATTATGAATGTGTTCTTTTTGTTTCCATTTTGTGGTGTTCATTATTAAATTGAAATACTTTTTTTATTTGTTTATATTTAATATGTTGTTGTTTTCTTGATAATAATAAATAATTTACATATATATTTATATATATTTTTATGATGAATTAGCAACTTTTCATATTTATTATAGAATAGCGGTTTGGAGGTCACCTAAATGGGGCTCAGTTGTTAGACAATTGCTTACACAATAATAATTATTATATTCACTTAAAAATTTATATATTTTTTAATATTGCAATAATTTTAATTATATTGTAAGAAAATATTGCACATCGTAGATGATTTAAAACACTTTAAAAGTTTTTCAGTAGAGTATTATAATCTTAACGTTTAATATTTAATATTTATATTTAATATGGTGATAATGTTATTATTTTAACTAAAAATTTAATTTGTTCTTTGGTTTTCGCGAACGCTTTCACTTGCTTTATTGTTATTGTAATTATTTTAAGTATTAAAAAAACACATTTTATACTTTTAAATGGTCACAGTTTGGTTAAATTCATTTATTTTATTATTTTTTTGTTTGTATTTTATTTTTATTATTGTGTTGTATTGTAACCAATTTGAAATATAATCTGCATTTCATTATTTTTTAAAATGCAGCGTTATCACCTTTATGAAATTAGTTTTTTACTTCAATATTATATATATATAATCTATATCATATTTAAAAATGTCTAATGACTGGTGGTCATAATCTAGCCCCGGCCGTAAAAAAAGAAAACATTTACGCAATAAATATTAATTATTATCAATAAAACCTAGTGTCATTTAATTTGACTTTTGTGATTTTTTTCAATGTTTCCAACTTTTTGTGTGTTTTGTAGTAACTTAGGAACACTTAAGATTCGATATATATTGTGACGTCATTGTTATTACAAAAGTCGAAGCTTTTGATATATTTTGATTATAAAAAATTCAACACGCCTTTACTCCATCCTTCTATGTGCGTGATACAACGTGTAATATCTGAAAAAAAAGATCTTAATACGAGTCTTTAAGTTGCTACATACAAAAATTGTTAATGCTTTGTGTTCATACTAACGTAAATTAATTATAATTATTAGCAGTTTCACGTAAAATGTTCAAAATTAGGGCCACAAGTGTTGTAATAATTGTGAGTAGAAAATATTGCACATTATAGAAGCTTATTAAAATTTTATTGCTGAAATGTAACTATGTGTTTTATTGATTGGATAATAAATAAATAATCCTTGTAACCATACTTGAGAATGACTGACGCGGCGCAGTCTGCCTTTCTAGGTGACGGTTTGTGGGTTCGATACCCATTTTGGAAATATGAATTGATTTCCATTTTCTTCCGTCTGGCAAACAGGTAAGCGCAGCGTTGAGTTCCGCCACTTAACACAATGAATCAAAAAGGCGGAAAGCGAGGAACGGAGTGTCTTAAAACTAGACCAACCTCGGTTCTCTCTGCCTACCCTGCCATGAGAGATAATAAAGCGTGAGCCAAAAAAAAACAGATATTTAAAGGAGAATTAAATAATATTTATATATAATACATTTATTTATTCACCGCTTAGAAATTGAAAAAAATAATCGATTATTCAATACAGAATCATGCATCTAACTAACAAGGATTGCAAAGAACATTACAAAACTTAATTATTCAAATAGTTTTAGTAGCTAATTACCAAATAAAACAACACGCTATAAATTATATTTGTAGTACAAGACTATACTTAGACAAGAACATTTTTTATTAATTAATTTAATTATTTAATTGAAGTTTAGTCCAAACAAGGATATTTTTAAACAAAATAAAATTCATATACATAGTAGGCAAATATAGTTTACAAATAAATACAGAAAAGCCACTGAAACTTACTTTAATATGGGGAAATACCTTCAATGTATTAAATACAAACCACCTAATTAGAATATCACAATCATTCAAAATATGTTACATTACTTATTAATTACTATTAACAATAATTCAGTCGTCTTCGCGTGCAATTATTTACAAATGATCAAATTTGACAACAAGAAAATTATATTGAACCGTATCAAAAATTTCATAATTTCTAAGTTACTTAATTATTCTTCAGAGTTCTCTTATTTTTGTCCCTAACATACATCTAACAGAAAATGAAGTAAGTCACAAAATTTAATCAATAATAAACAATCGGTTTTCCATATTGCGTGCAGAGAAATTCTAGAATGTACTATTTAAATTACATATATATATATATATATATATATATATATATATATATATATATATATATATATATATATATATATATATATATATATATATATATATATATATATATATATATATATATATATATATATATATATATATATATATATATATATATATATATATATATATATATATATATATATATATATATATATATATATATATATATATATATATATATATATATATATATATATATATATATATATATATATATATATATATATATATATATATACATATATATATATACATATATATATATACATATATATATATATATATATATATATATACATATATATATATACATATATATATATACATATATATATATACATATATATATATATATATATATACATATATATATATACATATATATATATACATATATATATATATATATATATATACATATATATATACTATATATATACATATATATATACATATATATATACATATATATATATATATATACAAACTAATAATGTATACTACATATTAATATTAGTGTGTTTTATAAAAGAACAGTAACAATACTTTAAGTATTTTTATGTAATAACGTTGTTTTTATGAAAAGTTTAACTAGTTTGAGGTACAACTTTCAATATACGAAACTCATTAATTTTTTTTTATATTATTGTAAGTATGAAACAAGCAAGTGTTTTATATATATATATATATATATATATATATATATATATATATATATATATATATATATATATATATATATATATATATATATATATATATATATATATAAACACTTGCTTGTTTCATACTTACAATAATATAAAAAAAAATTAATGAGTTTCGTATATTGAAAGTTGTACCTCAAACTAGTTAAACTTTTCATAAAAACAACGTTATTACATAAAAATACTTAAAGTATTGTTACTGTTCTTTTATAAAACACACTAATATTAATATGTAGTATACATTATTAGTTTATAAAATAAAACAAAACAAAATGTGAAATAAAGTGCGTGTTTTGATTTTATTATATATTAATAAACCGAGAGACTGTGTGGGAAAGACAAAAATCTAAAGGAAAATAATATATGAAACAAAAATACTATATCATTTATACCTATGCAGTTTTTTCGTATTCGTTCTAAAATATTACATAAAAGTATCGGATTATTCCAAAACGGGTTAAAATAAATAAAAATATGACAACCTTAGCTGGAACTAATAAAAAAACTATGTAAAAAGAAACGGTTAGTGAATAATTTAAAATTATTAAGTAGTTATAAACAAAATAGAAAACAAATGGAGTACGAATTTTTAATTAAGTAATGAAATTAACCAATAAGTTGTAGTTCAATAGAAATTTCATTAGTTATATCGCGATCCAGCGCGGCTTCAAAAATGGCGGATAAAAATAACAACCGAGTAAACGAACGAAGCAACGAACATACAATTCAAAAATAATATATATAGAGAATTGTTTTGAAATGAATACAAGCAATTACGCAATAATTTGATAACAAGTAGTGGCGCTATTCGATTGCAAAAATGTAACGAACGAACGAATGAACTAACTTAAAAACTAACCAATGAACTATCCACATTTGAAATATAAACGAATACACAATTCAAATATAGAACGAGCGAGTGAATGAACGATTCTTCAACGTGTCTTCAGTAGAGCTGCACGCTGTACGCGTTGAGGTACCCGAGCAGCGCAGTGCGGTGCGGCTCGTCGAGCTGCGCCACGCGCGGCGGTAGGAGGCCGGGGTGTGCGCGGGACACTTCCGCCAAGCTCTGCGCCAGGTACCGCTTGGGGTCATCTATGCCTGTGGAGGTAGTCATTTGTGTATAAACATAATACATATATAGCATGATGTGCCCTATATTAGAAATGTGATCTTAATACACCACGACAAACTCTGGGGGAAACATTTAGTGGATATTATAGTTAACGGAGCTTAACTGAATTTCATTGTACCGATATTATTATAAAATGAAACCATAAATTTAACTACAAGAAACAAAAAAACGATCATCAAACCGGTGTTAAAAAACACAACTCACTAGCCAACATCGCAAAGACCTAGACCGTGCAAAGTGGAGTAGTTTGAGTCAGAAAGCAGACTCTGACAATAAGCCGGGTCAATGCCAAGCGGAAGTAATCTGAAAAAAGAACTCACTAGCCAACGGATCGTCCGCGCTGTTCCTGGCGCACGCCAGCTGCGCGTACTGGGGCTGGTAGCTGGGGGGGTCGTCGACCTCGACGAAGTGGTCGTCGGGCAGCGCGGTCTCGTCGGGCGGCAGCTCGAACAGCGCGACCAGCGCCTGCATGACGGCGGGCCACAGCGGCGCCAGCGCCCCGCCGCGGAACCGCTCGGAGTGCGCCAGCAGCCGCACGCAGCCCACCGCCGCCGCCTTGCGCTCCAGCGCGCCGCTCACGCGCTGCGCGTCCGGCACCAGCACGCGCTGCACGTACATCGCGAACATGCTGCACACACACACACACACATATATTCACACACTGATACGATTTATAGATACAGATAGAATGTTTGAAGATGTTTAAGTTTTTTTAACTTCACGCTTTATCCTGTTCACGACAGTTCTGTTCTTTCCATATTTTCGAGATATTACATATTGAGTGGCGGATTTAAAGTTATCTACCTGACTCGTTGTACAGCAGTATAAATTGATCCCTCCTCTTTCATGGGAATCGAACCCACAATCTGTCTGATGATTTACAACATAAACATTTATATATATTTTTCTGTATAATTGTCATAGATGAAAAAAATTTTCTGTTTTAAGTTTAAAAATTATACTTACTTAGCTTGAACTGAATCTATAATATCTATTAACGGATCCGCCCCGAAATGCGCCGCGTAGAAACCAAAGAAGGCGATCAGCCCTTTCACATATTTAGTTGTCTTCGACGAGGACAGCCGTTGGAAGAGCAACGTTATAATTTGTTTTATATACTGTTGCATTACTGGTCTGGAATGAAAACATAAAAAAAATATTACCAAAATTTCAAGGAATTTTTCAAGGAAACCTATATTTTTTTTTAATTGAGTGCTAAGCACAACTTTACTTTAATTTTATTTATTTTCACACACGATTTTTGTGTATGTATATTTACTATATGTGTATACTAGCGGACGCCCGCGAAAAATGATTCCTAGGTCAATTCACAGACACCTACACTAATATGAACGACGACAGTCGTCACCCGCAGGCTGCACAGATTGTCTTTCTGTGGATTGGTGGTGGTGGTTCAGTAAAAATCGTAATATTTTATTTTTACCGTAACTTTAAAACAAGGTGTCCTATTTTAATCGTGCAAAGACCAAATACCATGTAAATAAAGTATATTTAGTGAGTAATTTATTTTAATAAGGATTATTAACGTGAGTAAAATAAACGCGTTCAAAAGGAATTCAAAAAAATCAAGATTACTAGCTACTTTCCGAAAAACCCAAGTATGTTACGGAACCCTATTTTTCTAAAATAAAATATAGCCCATGTTACTCGTGGATAATATAGCTTAAAAATGGTGAAAAATTTTTTAAAAACGGTCCAGTAGTTTTTGAGCCTATTCATTACAACATCAAAAGTTTACCTCTTTATAATATTAGTATAGATGTGCTATAAATGTTTTTTTTAGCTTCACGCTTTATCCCGCACACGGCAGGGTAGACAAAGGGAACTGCAGGAACCATACGAACCTAGTGTTAAGACACTCCGTTGCTTAGTCCGTCCCCGCTTTCAGCCTTTTCGAGGCATTGCGTGTTTGCCTGGTTTTCCAGGAAAATCCATCTTCTCCGAGTGGGAATCGAACCCAGAAACTGTCGCGTTTACAGACAGACGCTACGCCTCTGCGCCATGACGGTCCTCAATTTTATTTATTTTCCACATAAATATATATATATATATATATATATAATTATATACTAGGCAAAGCTTTACTCACTCGCCAAACTTTAGAAGCATTGTCTGTATGAGATAGAACCCTTCGTGGTCGTTTGTTTTCGACGCTATCAATTTCTGGAACACTCCCAACATTGCACTCTGAAAAAAAAAACAATGAAATAAAAATATTAATAAATTTCTATATTAAATTAAAACACAATAAGAAAGCCTTACATTTCACTATCCCAACCCCATATTTTTTTATGTTAGAGGGAGGCAGACCTGATGTTAGGTAATCACCTCCACACATAGACACCCATGAAGCCCAAGGTTTCAGGAGTGCGTCGTCTGCCTTTTAATATAATATATATCTAGCAATCCTTTAATACTACTGTACACGTCTATACAAAGTTTTTCTAAATTGCGTAACCATTTTCATTAAATCTAATTTACTTTTAATTGCACTTTTAATATAATTATATTCCCATTGGGACGAAAATATTAGAAACAGAGGGGAGAGGAGGGAGCGAGGGGAAGTGGAGAAGGGCAGTGGGGATATGTATAATGGGATAGTGGTAGTGGGAGAGAGGAAGTGTGTAACTAACCAGCTTCCCCGACTCCAGCACTAGGTCCGGGCGCGTGAGCACGAAGGCGCACAGCAGGCGCACGAGCGGGCGCACGTTGGCGGCGCGCTCCCACAGCGGCGGCGCCACCAGGCACGGCAGCAGCGCCGCGTAGGCCTCCGCCCCCGCGCACGCCGCGCCGCCCCCCGCCCCGCCCCCGCCCGCGCCGCGCAGCTCCAGCAGGAGGGACAGCATTTGGAACACGTACGGCATAAATTCTGGAAATAAAACAATTATGTTCATTTCAAATTTTGCGGTTGCGTTTTTTTTATATAAATGGTATATTTAAAAGGTGCTTGAAATAGAGTTTCTATAATAAATTTGAATATTTTTCTATTTATGGAAACAGTGCACATATAGCAAGCAAAGTAGACAGACAGAACCTAGATGCACAAACATGCAGCGGAGCAGAACACCATATTTTGCTTGTTATCAAATCTCTTAAGAATTATTCAAAATAAACAAAATGTACATGTACCTTGTATATCATTTTGCAAGATGTCTTGGAATATCGGGAACAATGCATCTTCAAATGCTGTGATCGCACTCGGATTAGATTTCACTACTAACCTATAAATGATAACCTATACATGATTATTTGTATCAAAATTTGTTGCCGATATTTGATTCATTAGTTTTTTCAACATATATTCAATAAAACAAAATATATTTTTTTTTTTAAATAAATTAAAAGAATTTCGTTTCTTTTTTATTATTTAATTATTTATCATTTACCTTTTATTGTATTGTATTGTAGCTGTAGTTATTTAATATACGTATACTACATGTCCCATTTAGTAATAACTGCGTGCATAGCACATTCTTGAAAAACAAAACAATTTGGAGGTGATCCATCTAACCTCAAAAATTTATTCACAACAGGTTAAAAATAACTGTCTCAAAATGTCGAAAAAGTAAAAATTCATAATGGACTTATTTATTTATTATTAGCTTGTACTTACTGAACAGCCAAAGACAAAGTTTCAAACAAGTAGTGATTAAAATGTGGTTTGCAAGGATTCTTGGCCACTACCGCCAACATGGCGGCCAACTTTGGTAGGGCTTCGCCTAAGTACGGCAACGCAGCCTCCCGGAGACACGCCAGCGTACGTAGAACCGCTGAAAATAATAATGTATGTCTAATCTAATCCGAATAATTGAATTGATGTCTTAGTATAAATAATACTTTAAATAAAAATAAAATAAGCCTATATTTAGAAATGAAATTATATATCTGTTTGATCTTTGGCAAAGACCTCGTCCAACTCTCTCCACCTACACCTTTCCATAGCTATCCTAGTCCACAAACTGTCTGCCAAAGTTTTAATACCATCTACCCAACGTAATGAGACTAATATAATTTAACAAAACGATTACATGTATACCTAAAGTAAACCTGTAAAAATTTGAACGCAGCGGGGTTTGAACCTGCGCCTTCTTGCGAACTGTGCCAGCTTTATACAACTTATGGCGTTGTTGCCATTTCTGTAGGGACTTTCTTGTACGATTCGTAAGGCGCGGGTTCAAATCCCGCTTTTCTTGAAGTATTTTTCTATCCTCATTGTGGATTAACGCAAAAATCATTAAAATATAAAACAATTACATTTTTAACTTCATTCTTCATCTCATATATCAGGATTGACACAGAGAAAAGCTTAAACAATTATTTGACAGTTTCCTTCTATTCTATACAAGGACAGATATTACAAGAGGAAAAAAAATCATACATACTCATTTCCAAAGGTGGGTATCAAACCCCCTACTATTGCCACACACAAAACACTAACAATACCTTTCATAACATATTCATTGTGATCGTTGGGGTCGTTCTGCTGGCCCAGCGACGCGAACAGCGCAGACAGCAGCGCGGGCGCGTGCGGCTCCAGCGCCGGCCGCTGCACCATGCCGCCTGCGATCAGCTTCTCCACTGCACATGCGCCGTACGTGCATACCACGCCGCGGCCGGTTATGTGCTGGATCTATATATAAATTATGATTGTTATTTGAGAATAAGGCGCAGAGACATAACGTTGTAAACGTGACGATTTGTGGGTTCGAATTCCCACTCTGGAAGAATGGATTTTTCTATTTCCATGTTGAGTTCCGCCACTCAACAGGCAATGCCTCGAAAAAGGCGGAAAGCAGGGGTGGTGAAAGCAGTGACAAAGCAACAGAGTATCTTAACACTAGGTTCCTACAGTTCCTGAAGTTTCCTCTCCCTACCCTGCCATGTGCGGGATAAAGCATGAAGCTAAAAAAAATGAATAAATGAAAATGTTGTTAAATGAACTTGTAATAAAAAAGTATAAGTCCAAAACAAGTATGAATATTTATAAAAATAATAAAACATAATATAAGAATGTCTGTGTATACTTAGAATCTAAATCAATGGTTTTTTTAACTTTTTGTCTGTGTGAACATTTGAGTCTACTAGATGGATTTAAATATATTTTTTTAAATAAATATATATGGAATAAAAATATACCTATCCAAAACAAATATGATTATTTAAAAAAAATATCATGTTTTTTTATAATAACTATTCAATACTTTTTTATTTATAATGATTAATTTTAATCACTACCGTCATCTAACAACAACATTTTTATACCAAATTATTAGTAGAAAAAGAAAGAAAAAGAAAAGTTTAGCTTACCAACAGTGGCAATACTCTGGTCAACAATTCATTAGGTAGGAGAGATCGGAACGTCATTATGTACTTAATGGCATCTGCTTTTAGTACTGGCAGCTCGTTTACTGTAACAAATATTAACATATACATAATAAATAATACTTTATTGACAAAATAACAAAAATAAAATACAAATTAATATAGTATAAGCATATATTATTATATGCGACGACGTTTTTATCGCTACAAGTTGTCTCTTAGAAACATATAATTTAGAAACACTATACAGGTGACGGAATAGTGCTAATAAAAATAGTGATATAAATCAACTTTAAATAAATTATCATGATTTCAATCATATGATATTAATCAACAACTACTAAAAGATATAAACCGATAATTTTGTTTTATATTCCCTCAACATATTCAATGGCCAAAAATGTTACCTAAGGAGCAAAAGTAATGTTAATTAGTTGACACACGTTGTTTACACGATTGTATGACGTTACATTGTGTCAACTATTGTTTCACATATATATTTCTAAATATTGATAAAAATTATTTGAATTTTTATACCAATTTAAAAAATGCGATTTCTGGTTGTTTAAACCTAAGCTATTATTATTGTATATATTTTTGATATCTATCATATATAGTAAAATGTTAAATTCAACTTACGCTTTCTGTTTTCAACATAACACAACTATATCTAAATCTCTACTAAAAATCTCCACGACGAACGCTCCTGAACACGGGCAGTGCTATCCGGTCATATATTCATCAAGCTAAGCCTCTCCCAAGTGACTTATTTTTTTTATATATCTTCACGCTTCATCCCGCACTCGGCAGGATAAGCACAAGCAACTGCAGGGACCACAGAAACTTAGTGTCAACTTAGTGTCCCAATTTCCACATTTCCCACCTAACTTCCTATCTACTAAACCCTTATCAATATACATAAAGACATTTGCCCCAACTCACCATTAGGCCTCTCCAGCTCGGGCACCACGTGCGTAGCTGCGAAGGAGGTTAGGTCCACTAGGGGGGAGGCCTTGGTGACGCCCGCCGCCTGCGTGGCGCCGCGGGACGCCAGTGACGTCACGAGGAACAGCGCCGTGTCCTTGCCCACCCACGCCGAGCCGCCGCTCTCCGTGTACTTGGACAGCATCACCTGGAAGGAGAGATGAGATTTTTGATAAAACTAAAGATCTGAAACGCAATAAGATCATTAGCCGTTTTAGGATTAATGTCAAGGAAAATTTGAATTATAGGATTTATGCATAACAAGATTCTTGATATATAATAAAACAATCCATTTAAATTATTTTATTTAAACGATTTGTGCATTGATAATATTCAAAATAAATTCTCCTGTTGATAGTTGGACTGACAGAAAGCTAAACAGTAAAAAAACTAAGTACAAGTTCTTATTATTTTCTATACGCATGGAACCCTTTAAATAGCTTTAACCTGTATAGTATCCGATGAAATCTAATTGAATTTTTTTAATTTATTTTAAATATGAACGAACCTCGACATATTGTCCAAATATGCTCATCATTTTATCTTCAAAATGCACCGCCAACGTCCTAACGAGGTCACACGACGCCCTCCTCCTTGTGTCCACATCAGATCCCTCTATATCCCGTCTTACATATTCTTCTGGATTATCTTCAAATAATTCCATATCAGATTCTGTGGAAAAGAATACATATTTTTTATATTACCGTGTATTATTATAGTTACATACTATGAAAATATAAAACCTGTCATAATGTTAGACTATTGATATTAGTATATAAAATATAAAAGCTTTGTGATATGGAGACGCTAAACGACATATTTTATGTCCATAAAAATTAATTATTTCTATATTTCACAGTAATGAACATGTGAACAATGAGGATTCAATAGCAATGCAAACATCATGGTGCAGCATCGGCTTGTAAATGTGACAGTTTGTGGGTTCGATTGCCACTTAGATTATGGAGGATAGATTATTTTATTTTCTGGCAACTAGGCAAAGCGCGGTGTTGAGTTCCGTCAATCAATATGCAATGGTTCGAAAAAAGGCGAAAAGTGGGGAACGTGAGCGGGTTGTCACGGTTCCCTCTCCATACCCTGCCATGAGCGACATAAAGCGTGAAGTCAATTTAATCTTTAACTTATATATTAAAACTGTTTACCTCTAAACTCCATATTAGGTATGACAACTTTTTCACAAATACTACTCAACGTCGCCGGATCTTCAAACAAACTTTTGTATGTGTTCTTCTCTGCCACTTTTGCCAAGAACGTCAAAGCGTTTGATACTAACTGTAAAATATTTTATTTAACTATTAAATATTATTATTAATTCTTTAAATTGTTAATCCACACTAAACATAGAAAAATATTTCTTTTCTTTTATTCCAACATATTAGACATATCCAATCGCATAATTCTGATATAATAATGAAAAAAAAATAATAGGTCTATAGCAAAAATACTCACAGCATCATATTTGGGCTTCGGCCCAGTACTCAACAGAACATTCCAGACGGCTGTGACAAAAGATGGCGCGTGAGGACCGAATTCCTCTTCATATTTTAGTGCATACAACGACGCACACTCGCACACTTCCGTCCTAAGCTGCTCCAAAACACCTGGCTTATCATCATCATCCTAAAAATAAAAAAATGTGGTTTTATTTGTCTATAATTAAATTTCACAAATTACTTTATAAAAAAATGACAGAAGGAAAGATTTTTGTGGATTGAAAATCATAAGAACAAATTAATGAATGAATATACTTGGTAAGTATGTTAAGTAGAGATAGAAGATACAAAATGGATGTGGTATATGTTGATGTTACAGCAAAACGTTCAAACGCATTATGGTATTGAAACGTTGGTACTATAAAATAAGAATGAAAGAAATATGAATTTTGTGGATATGATGACTTTGGATATAGGGAATCAGTTTCAGTCAGTTTAGAATAAATCTACAACAATGAGGTGATGAGTGTTGAAAAAAATGTAAAAAAGATATACGAAGCAAAAGCGTGTGGTAAGAGAGGTAAAGAGAATCCTCAGTTGACTTTCGAAAATACAGTATCGAAGATATGTAAGGCAATGTTAAAAGCAAAAAGCTAATGACAGTGGACGAGGCAAAAGAGGTATGCAGGGACTCTCCATTCTCTCAGCATACCCCACCATGGATAAAACAGTAAGTTATGTATGTCTTGACAATTTTCACATTTTAAAATACTTTCAGTACAGTACAAAAATTTTAAGACAAAAAATCTTCTGTTAGACATTACACAAGAAATGATTTTTAATAAAATTATTAATGTCCTGGTGTCGTAATTGAATCCACAACTACCACCACAATAGCCTTACTGACTAATATTATAGGTACTTACATCAGTTTCCAAACAAGGCACTTTTACTTGCAACAAATTCAAGAGATTAGGCATCCATATTGGCATGTTATCTTCAAAGAACTCTGGTAAATCTTGACAATTGAGGGAGTAAAACACTTTGCAGATCAACACTAGTGAACCATAAATCACTTTTAGGGCTTGAGCATTGCCTGCATGTTTATTTGTTAAATCAATTGTTGCCTAGAATTAAAAATAATAATATTAAAATTATATATTACACTATTTTTATAAATTTATACAATTTTTTAAACAATCAAAAGAAGGAAACAAAATATGTATATATATTCTTTTCTTCTAAACACTTAATGCATTTAGTAAATATACAATATTCTCCATTCTATGTTATATAATTTAATGCATGTTAAATAATTATAAAAACAAAGAATACTTTTAATGTAGACAGCAAATTATAAAAATTTATAATCTATCAATGAACTACGAACTGTCACCTATTTCTGATGAAACACTTGTGAGCATTTTGGTTTAGGAAAGTCTTAAAATATATTTTTTTTTACATTTCCCCCTATTATATAAGTAAGTCATCTATCCATCTGTATTCAATTATAGAAAAAAATATCACTATAGTTATTAAAAAATATACTTATAGCTTCAATTTTATTACAAATTCTTACAGATAAAAAAATATAAACACTTTTTTTACCACAAAAAGTTCTGTCAAAGGTTTAGCAAAGTTCTCCAACACATGCTTTATTTCCTCCCATAGCTTTTGTGATTTAAATTCATAACGATATCTTTTAAACAAAGAGTGTGCAGTTCTTAAAACACCATTTATCACATGGAAATCTCCTAAAATGAGAAAAAAATATTAAATGTTTTTAGAGTGAAATAACAACTATATAATATATTTGTTTTTATGGAATATAGTATGCTGACTTTGGATAAAGTCAAGAACCATAAATAGAACCACTAGATAAACTATGTAACTATCCAATATGCAACTTTAATAGATAAAAAATAGATAAAAAAGTTATTAATACTTAGTTAACTATTTTAATAAGAGAAAGAATTATTGTATTGATAGCATATTTTATGATTCTATGTTAATTAAAGATAATATTTGTTTTAATAATTTAAAAGAGTTTATTTTTTATATCTAAACTAAAACAATATATTACCTGTTGCAAACTTTTCTACCATTTCAGATATTAAACCTTGCCATTTTTCTGGAAAATCTGACTTTCCTATAATGGAAACTGCATCACTGAACTGCCTTTGAATGCTTTCAGGTGACTTCAGCATGAGATTCACTATAAGAGTTTTGATTGTAGCTCGATCAGCTGCATGTATACGGTCTACTCCATCTTCATCCTAAGAGAAGTAACATTTTCTATATAAAAACATTCTATGTCTAATTTATTCATTTTATTTATTTAATAGATATTTTTTGATTAGTCTAGTTAAAAAAAGAATAGAGACAGAAATTAAATTAGTCATTTTGTTTTATGCATAAAATAAAAATCATTTTCTTTACAATGAGCTTAAATTATTTAAATTAAGATAGATTAAGAATTAAACTTTAAGTATAATTTAAAATATATTATTTTCTAGTAAATCTTACCACTGCCCAATTTCTTTTGATATAATTTTTAAATGTGATTGCTGCAGCAACTCTAATTGTAAGATCTGCAGAATCTTTGTCTATAAGATGTAACAGCAGAATAGCATAATTCTGATTCACTTCTACACCTTCCAAAAACTTCTCGGCTACAAAAGTAATCAGTTATTATTGCACGATATTTAAAAATATTGAATGTAAATATATTATCCTAAATTTGAAGCTGTTACTAAAAGAGCCTGGTAAAAAGTATTACGAAGATAATTTGCATTACATGTTTCAAATTTGGATTGTTTAAGGTTAGTTAAGCCTAGAACATTTGAGATACCCCTGAAAATATTTGTAAAAATTAACCTTATAAATTAAAGCCGTAAAATTAACAAACACTAATATATTAAAGATAAATTCACGTATATTATGATCAACAATAATATTATGATCTTATTATGTTTGCATAAACTTATTACTTACCGGGTCTTCTAATGTTAGGATCAGGGTTAAGAGTCTGCTGCAAATAGTTGGCTAAAGTCGCCAAATTTTCATCAGTCACTTCCATTTTTCTTCTTGTAAAATAAAAACTATGAGCACAGAATTTTATTTCGAGAATAATATCCAAAAATCATAAATTAACAATTTAGCAGGGACGAACGCGGTACAACCGTTTATTTGACAAATGAATAATGACAGTTAAAAAGCATAGATAACGTATATCGCCCACCAATTGTGTAAGCAAATAAATAATTATATAAATATATATGTATTCTTATATATTACATTGTTATATATTATATTGTTATATTAGTATTCATAAATTTTTTACATACTAAAATCATTTGTGTATCAAACACCTGTGGTATCAAAGCCGTCTTAACTCCATCATCCTCCAGTTTTATAGCTTTAGCCGTCTTTAATCCATCATCTATAATTTGTTTTTTCTATTGATATTTCCTATATTATCATGGTGTAACAAATTAATAACCAAATAAAAAATATTTTCAAACGTCATACTTTTCGTCTCTTTGTATCAGTGGTTTAAACTGTTTGCTTGTAAAATGTATAGGCACTCGGTAGGCACTTTCATATTAGTTAGCATTGTCAAATGTGGGTAGGGTTATATGGCTAGTGCTTTAAAAACTTACTTATCAATACTTAAACTATCCTATGTCTGTGGTATATTACATAATGAATATGGTACAGTTTACTCTATGCTGCCATATGTTGAGATTGTACGAATATCATATCTTTTTAGTAAATAAATAAAATAAATATATATATATCGATTCACTATTGGATACCAACTTTGTATATCGATACTAATTTCGAATAGATCGTATTACTTTGTATCGATGCTCACGATAATCGAATCAGATAGACATCCCTACTTAATGACTTTAGTAAACCAAAGTTTCCAATTTCGGCACATTTTCTTTTTCTTCAAATTAAATTAAATGTGCGTGGTAAATTAGCTATTACAATATGTTAACAACTTAGGCGAATGGTTTAGCAAGCCAAGGCTTGAGGTTAGGTTGAGAAAAACGTAGCAGTGTTGTTCCGACGAAAGCTTTAACAGACTGTCTTAAATTTAAATATTTGCCTAGCAACTTCTAAAGAAAATGAATGATTTGAAACTCAAAAACAGTTCTTAGAGTAAGAGTCTACACAATGTTACGAAAAATGCCGCCTGAACAAGCTGTATTCTCTCATTTGGAAGCAGAGTAAAATACCACTTCGGAATAACTTGCCATGTCTAAATTCGTCCTATTATAACTACGCATGTCTAGTTTGTACACATCAAGATAGACCTGAATAAATCTTCACTTAATAGAGATGAACCAAATACATTTTTATGAATTAGAAGAGCTAAAAAATGTTACAAACACTTAGTCTGTGTGTGCTTCGGTATAAAGGTAAGACAAGACCTCCCTGATTTTCTTATATTATATTCTCGGCATATATTGCCTAATTTTTCCAGTGGTAACCTCTCTTCAATTTTTTCTCAAAGTACTACTTAGCAAAGTCCATGTGTGCTTAATCCCAAGTTTAAAGACCATTCCAAGTCAATAGTAGAGCAACCTAAGATATGTAAATTCTCTATAGATAAAAATCTTTTAAGCATATGGTGGACTTCAAATGTGTTTATATCATTCTATGTTGGTTTGACAAACATTTTAAACAAACTCACACATTGTCTCTAATGCATAATTGTGTAATTTTCTTGTGTAGTCCATTTTAAATTAAAAATCGGAAGCACTGTACTTATTTAAACTGAGGATAGTTCCTAAAGGGCAGGAAGATATTTAAATATTAAAATACATATAGGAGAGACATTTATCGAGAAATATTATGAGATAAAATTATGACTTTTTTCTTTCTCCTACACTAGAGTATATTAGAGTTGCTATTATAATTATAATTTGCACTTATATATTCTATCTAATGAACAATGTCTGATCTTAATAAGTTTTCTGTTTCTTTGAATGTGGGCACTGGTTGCATAAATTTATAGGATTCAGATGTATAATATTTTATTGTCAAATATTGATAATAATAAGGCCCATTTATTTCCAATGCACAAGGATATGCTTTTTTTACAATTTAAATTTTAGCTATTGCTTAGTTATACTTAAATTATTATAAAATATTTTTTCTACATGTTCTTTTATTTTTATAGCTTTAGTTTCTTGGGTAGGAACCACTCCAAATCTATCTATCTTTGCCTTTTTGTATCCACCCCGTTCCTACTATGTTGCTAATGTCATCTGTCCACCTTGATCTTGGCCACTCTTATCTTCTTTTCTCTGGTGGGCCGACCCATTTTGTAATCTCAATTGTCTATCTTCTATCTTTATATCTAGCCATATGTCCTGCCCAATACAATGTATACAAATACACCATTTTTTATTTTTGATGTTATATATTGATATTGAAAATAAAATATGCTGTATTTGTATATATTGTGTAATAGATTTACCATTTTGTAGGTACATTATACTTATATACTAGTTATACTATATATACTAGTTATTGAGGCTTTATTAATAACATAGAGAACTGAAAAAATTGTAAACATGTTTTACAGTGAATTTGAGAGGAACAGCACAGTGTCATAAAGGCCCTGCACATTTTTGTGGAGAGTAGACTTAGCCTTCAACACCTCTATTTGCAAACGAGTTCATTAGCTACACTTGTAAACATGTCTGTTCCCATGCAACCTCTATGGGAGGTTGTGTAAAAAAGGCTTGCTTATTTTTTAATTTCACTTGTTTCATTGGACAATTTAACTAACAAATTTGACTTGACTAGACAATTTTATTTTGAGGTTAAACTAACCCCACTAGAAATTGTCTCTACTTTGTGTGTGCATCATGTGCAATAAGTTTGAATGGGTTTTTCTGTTACGTACATTAATAAGCTAATGAATAAAATACAAAAAGTATCAAATTAAATGTTTATTATAAAAAAAAAAACTTAAAAATCACATAACCTTTCCGTAAATTCAACAAAATGTTATTAACCCTTTACTTGGCAAGAACTAAAAATATGAAAAAAAAGGAAATTATTGATAAATTTTGTTTAATTTATGAATGGACAACTTGAGAAAAATAAAAATAAAAATCTAGGTATCCTAGGTTTCGAGAAAACTTAAGTACATCACAATGTACACTGCCAATTTTACAGAAATATTATAAATAAATTGTTTGTACATTTTGGTGTACACTACCAAGGACATAATGAATTACATTATTCAGGTTATTATAAATTTATTTCAAAAAAAGGAGGAAATATTTAAATTATTCTTTATTATTTTAGGTGAAAATTACGAAAGCAATTACGTTTTATTTTTCCCACAACAAAACACAAATGTACTTTACATTTTATACAGTAGACAGATGTTCTTCCACTCTTACAATATTTGCAACGCATTGTTTTATTACCTGCTTCTGGAAGATGACCTGTGTTATCAAATCTGACGCTATCAGTTGGTCGGACTGAGACTGGTTTATGGATTTTCAGATTCTCGCCTATATCGTCTGTAACGTTTTGGTTTGTTCCTATTCTAATAGACTTAGACAACCCATCAAACAATTCAAATCTGAAATCTTTCAATGAAGTCTTCTTCCCATCTCTTCTATGTAGGAGCCAAGCGTTATTTATACACATATCAACAAGTTGTGAAAATATTCCCAAGTACCAACGGTGACTTTTGAAGGGAGTTCTATATAACGATATCAACATATCTGCTAAATCGACCCCTCCCATATGTTTGTTGTAATGTTTGACCACTTGAGGACATTCTACATCTACTTTCTTTTTCTCATCCTTATCGTATCGTTTGATTGTTTCTAAGGGGTACGAGTCTATGTAGGTGCTAATAAGTGTAACCACTTTATTGTCGTTCCACTTTACGACTGCCAACTTATTCTTATTGCAAACCACCTGGGCGCTAGAACCGCGTTTCTTCTTTTTTAATTGTTTGTCAGTTGGCAATAACTCTTGACAGCCTCTGAGACGATTAGTCCTTATTGTTCCTAGACTAAGGATCCCGTATTCTTCCCGCAGAATATATGTTAGTTCAGGCGACATAAAAAAGTTATCAGCATACACAATGGCCGGCTTTTTCTTTATAGTTTGACACAATGCAAGCACTACCATACCTCCTAAACCAATTGTAGCTTCTTTCTCTGAAAAAGTCAGTCCACGAAAGGTATCGTCGCCACCATACAGAATAAAATCGTAGATGATACCCGAAACACCCGCACGGACAAAATTCTTAAACCCCCATTTCTTAGGTTTCATTTTTACGTACTGCTTTCGTTTACCTGCTTTACGACCTTTATAAGGTATCATCATCTCGTCAATGGAATATTTTTCTTCTTCTTCAATTTTCAGAAAATTTTTGCGTATTTTCTCCATTAGGGGGCGAATCTTGAAATAACGGTCTGAATCTTCCAAAGTATTATCAACAAAATGAATATATCGACGTATTTGTTGATACTTTTTGAGAGGCATAAGATCAGCAATGAGAGGATATCTTGTTTTTCTTGCCCAATAGTCAGTATAAGCTGGCATCTGTACTATACCCATCATGATTTGAATGGCCAAGAAACTTTTAATCTCATCTTCTGTCAGCTGAATAGATCGACCTAGTTGTTCAACTGCATATAAATTTGTATTATAAACAATGTCAGTAATTAAGTCAGGAGAAAAAAAGAAATAAAAATAATCCAGTACTGTCTCTATTTGTGTTTGATGGAGATTGTATAAGTTTTCTTCAAGAGATACATTGTGACGAAATACTGCTTTTGACCATTGATAATTTAGGGTGAATTTCTGAACCTTTACTTTTTTGGTCACTACAGTCTTTGTTGTCTTTTTACGCTTGGACCTGGTAAGTAGTAACTGCTGTCCGCTGGTGCTAGGCTGGGGAGATGATAGTTCAACAGAAGGAGATGGCAAAGATTGGATGGAGTTCAATGTGGGTATAACATTGTAGTTACTTGTATTCGGCGATGGAAAAACTTCATCAAATGTTGGTGTGAGTGGTAAAGTAATGGGTATATCATGCTGTTCGTTGTTGGAGTCAGTTGAAGTATCAAGCAAATTAAGGGCTTCTAGTGATGATGCTATTGAAGGTGGATCAGAGGTATCTGGTGAAGGCGGTATATAAGCATTTGCTTCCTCATCAGATGTGGAACTATCGTCAGAGCATGCGTTTTGAGCGGGTACCAAAGCCAAGATCTTATGGGCGCGAGTTAGTTGTAAGTTCTGCAGGCGGAAAAAGAAAAAAAAAAGTTCAAAGCAGACAGTTTTTATGAGAAGGTAAAAAAATAAATAAACAAAAACTGCCGATTCGTTGAAAAACAAAAACTGTGTAAACTTAGCAATGTACAGCGTGGTTACCATAGTTTTTAGTACCATGTTTAGTATTTTAGTGCGTTATTGGCAACGTGCAGTGCAGTGTACATACATTTGTTTCAACCAAAATCGGCCATAAAAATTGAGACAGTAACGCATAAAACCACTTTTTGAGTAATACATAGTTTTTAGATCAAATAACACACCATTTTTATTAGTTTTTGAGCTAAAAAGTAATTTATAACGCAAAAACTTACCCGGGTCCCGCCAACACTTTGTTGTTTCGAAGCCATTTTGAATTTGACATGTGTTGTTCAGTGTTGCAACAACGAAAATATTTTTCTACTAATTCTAAATTATTTAGTAATAAATTTAATAAAAACAAAACAAAAAATATTATTATTAACCAGTAAATTTTTTTTGAAATGTATGTACAGTCTAATGTACCTTACCAAGTTAAGGGTTAAATGTGGGCACTGGTTGCATAAATTTATAGGATTCAGATGTATAATATTTTATTGTCAAATATTGATAATAATAAGGCCCATTTATTTCCAATGCATAAGGATATGCTTTTTTTACATTATAAATTATAGCTATTGCTTAGTTTTACTTAAATTATTATAAAATATTTTTTCTACATGTTCTTTTATTTTTATAGCTTTAGTTTCTTGGGTAGGAACCACTCCAAATCTCTCTATCTTTGCATTTTTGTATCCATCCCATTCCTACTATGTTGCTAATGTCATCTGTCCACCTTGATCTTGGCCATTCTTATCTTCTTTTCCCTGGTGGGCCGACCCATTTTGTAATCTCAATTGTCTATCTTCTATCTTTATATCTAGCCATATGTCCTGCCCAATACAATGTATACAAATACACCATTTTTTATTTTTGATGTTATATATTGATATTGAAAATAAAATATGCTGTATTTGTATATATTGTGTAATAGATTTACCATTTTGTAGGTACATTATACTTATATACTAGTTATACTATATATACTAGTTATTGAGGCTTTATTAATAACATAGAGAACTGAAAAAATTGTAAACATGTTTTACAGTGAATTTGAGAGGAACAGCACAGTGTCATAAAGGCCCTGCACATTTTTGTGGAGAGTAGACTTAGCCTTCAACACCTCTATTTGCAAACGAGTTCATTAGCTACACTTGTAAACAAGTCTGTTCCCATGCAACCTCTATGGGAGGTTGTGTAAAAAAGGCTTGCTTATTCTTTCATTTCACTTGTTTCATTGGACAATTTAACTAACAAATTTGACTTGACTTGACAATTTTATTTTGAGGTTAAACTAACGCCACTAGAAATTGTCTCTACTTTGTGTGTGCATCATGTGCAATAAGTTTGAATGGGTTTTTCTGTTACGTATATTAATAAGCTAATGAATAAAATACAAAAAGTATCAAATTAAATGTTTATTATAAAAAAAAAAAGCTTAAAAATCACATAACCTTTCCGTGAATTCAACAAAATGTTATTAAATCGCACTATGCATGATTTTTTATTTCTATAGTCTAGAAAAAATATATTTGGTTTCAGTTATGACCTGGATCCCTAGAAAAATAATAAAAATAAATTCAAATACAATAGGTTCATAGAATTTTTTTTTTATCTGTTCCATATATGGGACATTATGCACTTACACTAATATTTGGCTCATAAGGAGGAACATTTAGAGATGAAAATGGAAATTATTATTGGTGAAATTTATTGGTGAATTGGTTTATTGGTGAATAAAGCAACTATACTCTGATCTGAACTTGATTAGTTTTAACCAAACTGTGAATAATCTAATTTTTGAATAATTTTTAAAAATGAATTTCTTCAGAGCCTTGTAAGCAAGAGTTGAAGTATTTCAAAAAGAAATACGGCAAAGACGGCCATCTTCATTACAACGCTCCTCAGTGCACTCCGCTCTGGCTCTATGCGCCAATACAGGTATATTTCATAATATGCTTTATAAATATTTCGTATTTTATTATATTATAGTAGTAAAAAAATGTTAGTTTTTGCTGGTTTTGAAGAGAGAGGCATAGAGAACCTAGTGTTAAAACTCTCCGTGTGTTGGTCATATAAGCAGGACGATGTAAATAATTTTTTTCAGGATACCTGCAATTACCTCCTTTACATCCCTCCTCAAACTTGGGATTTGTAAACGATTTTTCAAGTGCTCATATATTAAGTGCCCCCAGTGCCAATTCTTTAAGGAAAATTCGTCAGAATTTTATGTCAGTCTTATTGTTATCTTTGGACAATTTGAAGAGAACCCAAGAGTTTATTCCAATGGCATTTAAAAGACCATACAGAATAGTTAAAGGCCATCTTCTTGTCTTTCTTTGGACGGAATATTTCTTCGCCATAGCATCAAACACATCTACTCCACCTTTTGTTTTATTATAAAAATTTATTATATCTGGCAAATCGACGTCATCGTCTTTGTCAGGAGAATCGTGTAGTGTAGACAACATGATAACAACCTTCTTCTTCGCCCCTCTTGGCGGACAATATGAGAGAAGTGTTAGCGGTCCATCAAAGGCAAACATGGCAGAATTTTTCTCTCTGTTTCGCAACTCCAAAAATAATTCTGGAATTTCACCCTTGTTCTTGCGGATAGTTCCAACCAAGGTCAGTTGTTTTTCTATTAACCTTTTAGCTAATGGAATGCTCGTAAACCAGTTGTCCATAGTGATGTTTCGTCTAGAACGGTGTATTGGTTTTGAAAGCTCATTAACATAGTATTCAGGAACAGACATGGTTGGCGGAGGAGATGTTTGACCCACATAAATTATTGCACTCAACATGTAAGCTGTTTTCGAATCGCACATCATTAAAATTTTGATGCCATACTTGTCAGGTTTTGAAGGTATGTACATCTTAAAGAGACAACGACTGCGGAAGGATAGAAGTTGTTCGTCTATAGTGCAGCAATCAGAAGGTGTAAAATACTTTCTACCTTTTAAAACATAATTTGGAACAATATGGTCCATCAGTCGGCGGAACCCTAATTCTTCTACGTGTTGAAAAGGTAGATCTGATAAAGCTAGCATTTCAGCAATTAAATAGTCTATTTTTATTGATTTGGGGTTTATATTATCCCACATTTTAGCTTTTTCCAATCTATTCTTTAAAAAAAGTTTGTTTAAATTCTCTTTTTACCGTTTGTAAAGATGTTCCCGGCCGTGATATTTCATCTATACTCTTCTTAGCAGAGTCTTTTAAAAAGACTCTTCTTTCAAGAATAATTCATATTCTTGAGGATGTTTTCTTTGTAAATGATTTTTAAGGAAGTTATGCCTTTACCCTTACGAGAATAATTTTCATCACAAATTTTACACTTTGCACATTCGTCATTTATTATCACAAAATAATTCCAAATTACACTACTAAACTTCTTTGTAGACATTTTTTCTTAAACATGTACTAATACCAAACACAAGCGTTATCTATGCTGCCCAGTGTCACATTAAACTAAAACAAAACAGAAGAGACACCCGCCGCGCAATGCAAGTCGAAACATGTTTCAACATGAAATCGCGCGCACCGACACCGATTATGTAAGAAAGTTAAGATCCGTATCCGTATCGGTATCTGCGGATCTTGACAACAAATATCCGTATTCAGATCCGTATCCGCGGATCTACATTTTATACGATCCGGCACATCACGAGTGAACAGTATGGATGTTCGGTCTTTGATTTTTAAGCCAATCGAACATTGGTATAAGATGAACCCACACTGCTATCGAGTCATGTCGACTATTATCAGATAGAGTACAGAAAGATTGCGTTTTTACAGTATCATCAGGATTTTTCAAATATAACACGCCAGTATGCAGCGTAACTTGCTACCGACCACCACCAAAGTGAACTGCTAGAATTTCTTCTCTGTATTGGCAACAATAATTTTCGCTAAAATCAATGTGGATGAGCACTTCATTTGTTGACATTTTTTTCAGGAGTTTATTCCAATGGCATTTAAAAGACCATACAGAATAGTTAAAGGCCATCTTCTTGTCTTTCTTTGGACGGAATATTTCTTCGCCATAGCATCAAACACATCTACTCCACCTATTATATTTATTTGTTTCGGATATAATTTTCTTTATTAGTTCATCGGTAAAAATATGTTTGTGTTTTTTTAAAGGATCTAAATTAAAATTTTTATAGTATGCTTGTTTATTTTTTTGACTCTTTAGGTTTGCATAAGATTGAGCTAATTGTTTAGTGATGATTTCAGAAAATATAGGTTTTTTTTTAACTGTCTCGGGTAACTTTGTATTCTTTATCAGGGTTTTGACCTTTGCCTCAAGTGAAGATGTCTTTATTCGGTCATTTAACCGCGTGTACTTTTTTCTATATTTTTCGCTCTAACCTCTTCTTTTAAATTTTTTTCTAACTTTACTATTCTTCCGTACAATATAGCTCGTCGATTTCTTAGTTGTCTCCTTCGTCGTAAAGCAACAGTTTCGTTTTTAACAGCATTTACTCGTGAACTAGGTTTTACTAGTGGAACTGGGCTGGCAGGTGATGTCTCATTCATCAATCTTTCTAGATTTTTACGCACATTTTGATTCTTTTCCTTGTATTTTGAATAGTTTAATCGCCATTGTTTCTGTTTCTGCCTTCTTTCTCTTGAACTCATAGCACTTACAGATTTGACCTGATCTCTTTCCTTCTTCTTTAAATACTTGAGTCTTTCTTTCTCTCTAAGTTTCTCCAAAATTTCAGGACATTTTTTAAATTTTTCTCTTCGCTTTCTGTCATACTCCTTTTTCTTCAGCTTTGCTTCTGCAGCGGTTGATTTTCTACTTTCGACATTATAGATGTTGAGGGTATTGAAACCAATCAAACAAACATAAATTTTCTAAATTTATTAGAAAATAAATTATTCCCTCACCGAGATCATTCCTTCATTAAAAATTTTTATGAGGGAATGACAAAACGAAACAAAATTGCTACTAGCTGAGGAACATAACCTTACTTTTTTATGAATTTCAAACAATACTTTATTACTACCGAAAGCATGTAAAAATTTGTTATGATTATTAAATAAAAAAATGCTTACCTTTTAATAACATTACATGAGGAAATGACATTAAAAAATATAATATTAAAAAAACTTATTGTCAAATTGATTTTAAGAAAATATCCTTTCTTAAATGGTTCGTTCTGGTGTATGTTCTCAAGGGCAATGTTGCAGGGCAACAAAAAAAAATTAAAGTGGGACTTGGTAGGCCTTGGAGTATTTCTCCAATCACACGGTTACAAAACGGTGAGGGAATGATACTTGTTTTAAGGACAAATTTTGAGTTATATTTAAAAATATTTCCATTCGCATTTAGGAAACTATGAACTCACATAGGTGTAGTCGATACTATGATATATAAGTAGAAAATATAACAATTTCCTAGGAATTTTACGTTTTAAGTTAATGATTATCTTCAAATTTAGCGCTTGGGACATAGTGAGGGAATGATTTTCAGGGTACTTTCTTGGACATATCTTTGCTGTTTATCATATAAAAAATAAATTTGTTTCATACATTCGTAGATCTAGCACAGTCCTATTATTAAAAAAACTTTTCATAATTGACGATCCTGGTTTATAAAAATGATCAAAGACATCAATTTCGATATTTTTTGAGAATCAGCCGTACATATTGCATCAACTTGATCATTGACAATCCATTAATTCAGCAGCTTGATTAACGTAAGTGACAAGATTAGTGTTCGTCGATCTTTTTGGTAAGAAACCATGCTGATTTTTACTTAAAAAACTTCTTACATGATCAGTAAGAGAGGGTAGACAAGTGATTCAAACACTTTTGCTATAGTGGATAAAATTGAGATGGGCCTATAGTTGGAAATAAGTGTCTTTTTGCCTTTTTTGGGAACAGGTACCACTCTGGCTTCTTACAATAGATCTGGAAATATTCCCTGTTTGAGAGATGCATTCAAAATAATTGTTAATGGAAGTGCCAATGCACTGTCGCAGTTACAGAGAAATATTGATAGGATGTTGTCACGGCTCTTGTTGATGTTTAATAAATTCAATTTTTTCGCTACACTGTCTTTGCTCAAAATTATTTTATTATTGATATTATTTGAATTTATATGATCATAATCTGGTTCTGCTATTGTTATTACATTATTGTGTTCTATTCTGTCTATATACACGCTCGCAAAATGATATGCAAATAATTGAGAAATGTCTTCAGAAGTGGTGGCTTTTACATCACTCAAATACATCTTAACTCGGATAGTTGGAATTTCTCATGTGTAAGTTTTTTAAGTACGAAAAAAAAAATACATAGGATCTTAAGTTAAATTATTTTCAACAAGACCAATATACTTTCTATAACAATTGCTCAACATTACATTACAATCTCTTCGAACGTACTCAAATTCAATAATGTCCAATGGGTTTAAAATTATGATGAAGTTTATACTTGAATTGCTGGCGTTATCATGCTGGAAAATGATACCCATGTATTTTTCTCATATACCACTCTCTGGTTTTTACTTTTATTCTGTATCTGCCCAAAAATGAATTCATGAGATCAACGCCCCCCCATATGGGCTTTGCACCCCTTGACGATTTTTAGGCAGTCTATCTTTTTCTTTTTAACTTTGTCATGCCGTTCTCTCGACTGGTTCAGCACCTACATACGCGAAGTGTAGTATCACCTGCTTATTATCTTTCCAGCTAACATACCCAATATCTACTCCATCGACATGTGTATTAAATTCCACCTACGACCCTCTAGGCACTTGTTTCTTCATCACGTCCTGTTTTGAAGGTCACTTAAAATTCCTACCAAGTGGGATTCTTTGCATAGTGCCAACACATTAAATAGGTTCCTTGGCAAAGTAGTATATCAAGGGCAATGAAGTATAGAAACTATCATGTTAAATAATGAGATAGCAATTTCGGGGAATTATTCTTGCAAGTTTTATGACTGTGTGTCACACAACTCCTTTATCGGGCTTAAACGATCTTTTTCTTTACCAGAATAAGTCAATGGACATAAAACAAATGACACGAAATTTACTCCATAGATTAATATGTTCCCTGTCACATATGGTTCAGTAAAAATGCGCTTAATAAGCACCGATACGTTCCTGAGCCATATATGCATCAGGGGGTATATGAAACTTCTAAAACAAATTATTCGACGGAACGTAACGGACTGTACAGTTTCTGCACTGGACGTGCTGGTACGATAATAAAGTAAAGAAAACGCTGGGACATACGAAAAAATATTTTTATTTTACACAGAAATTACAAATTATTTTTAATTATTTCTTATTATATTCGTTATGGACACAGGAAAAACAAAACGACTTTTTTGGATTGCAAACATTCAGTATCCACTCGTTTTACTCTTCTTGCAGCAATTTCCCAGCTTGTCTTCTTCCTTCTTCTTTTCGCAACTTTTCGTAGCTTCCACGGCTTCGTTTTTGTACGATTTTATTGTCCTCTTTCCTTGGAATTTTAGACAGAAAGTGCTGAGTTCTTATCGAGCTCGTAGACGATCTTGGACTATTAGTAAATGTATTAGTACTTGCATCGGATGCATTATTAGTTTTGCGTCATTTTCTATTAACAGTTAAATGTAGTTTCCGATACAAAAGTGTAGCATTACAGATGCACAAATCAAAACATCTAAAGCGATCTTTTTGTACAGATATTAAAACTTTTTACAGAAAAATATATGTTTTTATATCTATTATTTATTATATTATTTATTATTATGTTTTTATCTCTATTATTACTAATATTTTTATCAGTGTTTCCACATAAGATTTTGGTTTGGCTCTAAATTTCTCAGAAATTATCCTTAAAAATCCCTAGTTTTTTTTTCAAAATTCCCGGCTTAGGGCGCATAATTTATTTAAAAAAAACAACATTTCTTTTTTGCATATTTTATTACAAAAAATATTATTATTATATTAAACATTATCATATTACACATATATAAGTATTATATCTGTGAATCAGAAGCCGAAGCGTTACTTTTGCACATTTTCGCGTCATTTAGCATGGCAGTGGTAGGCTGTAAAATTGAGCAGTTGTTGGCTAACATTCCTAACTTAGTGTGAAGTAGTCCATTGAGTGTTTCATTAGAAAGCCTGTTTCTTTTGTCCGATTTTACATTTTTGAGGACGCTAAACAATCTTTCGACTTCTGTATACGAAGATGGAACTCCAAGTAATACAGATATTAAGACTTTAAGATTTTTGTATAAAAAATTATCATGATAGTCTTTTAAACTGAGTACCTTATTCCAGTACATTTCAGCAGGCATCCCCTTTATTTCGTCTTCATTATGAACTCCAAAATACTTTAGTTCAATTAGAGACTGATTTCTCCATTCGTTATCAGTTTTTTGCTTGTTGCATCTTGCTTCTAAGAACCCAAATGGGTCAAATATGTCTTTAACAGTTTGCTTTTTAACCCTTAAATGCATGATTTTATGCATGATTATATTTTTAGACCGAGAAAAAATATATTTTGGAGCCATGAATATGCTGATTTAGGGAAAAATAATAAAAAAAATAGTTTTTTTTATTTTCATAGCTATTTTTATTAAAAACCATTTGTTGCAGAACTACAACACTATGCACTCACTAGACAATAACTACATATGAAAATTTTTAAAACAATTTTTGGTTGTGGTAAGACAAAGAGCTACTCCACACTTCTCACACCTGTTTTGCGTGTATCCCTTGCATCCAGGCATTTTGCATCTGCTGCGAACACAATTACCAGGCCAGTGACCAACATTATCAGTCCTTATGTCCTTAGGAGGAATATGTTGAGCTGGTCCTCTCCTTTTTTTTGCTTGTATTTCCATTTCAACACTGTTGCTGGTACTTGGCCTTCCTCTTTTGTTGCAGAGTTCAAATGAGTTATTTACTTTGGCTAATACCTCAGCTAGTTCCAGTCTATAGTTACATAGGTTTAGAACTGATGAATTGGCTTCAGTTGTTTTTAAATTTTTATACACAAGCCAAGAATTTATTACCGTCATGTCCAATAAGTGGTAAAAGATACGAAGATACCACTTTCGGCTTCTCATTGCAATTCGGTACCTCCCAATAAAGCTATCCATTAGGTCTACTCCGCCCATATGGGCATTATATTCCTTAATTATATGTGGGCATGAAATTTTAATTCCAGCCTTATTTGCCTTGTCAAATCTTTCTACTTGGCCCACAGGTTCAGCTCCAACATATGAAGATAGAAAAGTTACAACTTTATTGTCCTTCCAAGTAACTGCTGTCAAATCAATACCGTAAAATTCAGTCATCTGCTCTTCATAAGTTCCACGAGGAACAGATTTCTTCATCATTGTTTTTTTGTCCGGCAGTTTGCAGTTCACTAGCCTGTTAGATTGCACAGTACCTAGGCTATAAATTCCTTGTTTGGCAAGATAGGTAACTAAAGGTACAGAGGTGTAAAAATTATCTAAATAAATTATATGATTGATATGCCTTGGGACACCTCTAGCAAGCCGGACTACAACATTTCCCACTGGCCCAAAATCTGGTTCATCTGGAAGCCGTTCATTCTCTTGGCCAGTATATATTTCAAATTTATGAGCATAACCTTTCACGCTGCACATCACATATAATTTAAACCCCCACTTATGGGGCTTATTAGGTAAATACTGCTTCATGAAGTGTGCCACTTTTGTGGCACACATCTGTTCATCAATTGAGAGTTTTTGTTCCATAGGAACTAAAGCAAATTTCTAATTTAGATGGCTAATTATAGGCCTTATCTTATGGAGCCTATCATGTTGTGGGTGTTCCTTGGGTAAATGTTTCTCGTTATTGTTGAAATGTAGAAATCTACGAATAGTCTCAAATCGATTGACAGTCATTATATCCTTGATTGGTTGAAAACCTACAGTATTTGACCAGTATAGTCGTATATTGGGATATTTTATAACAGACATGTATATCAGTATTGCCATAAACTTTCTTAGCTCAGTTTCAGATAATTTTAATGGTTTAGTCACATTTTTTTGAACGGAATACAAAGTAGACTCTTCCACAATCCTTTGAACTATTTCTGATGTAATAAAATATGAAAAAATACTATAGGGAGTACCAGTAGTAGCCTCATCCTTCAGTTCAGGTGGGTATGTAGTGTCTCCATGAAAAGCTGTCTGGTCAGAATTCAAAACAATTTTTTTTACCTTCCATACGAGTCCTCTCATAGTTGCTCGGCGACTAGCTTGACTTGTTGAGGGGAATGGAGCCTGTGGCACTTGATCATTTGCTGTAGCTTCATTTATCAATGGCGGGTCTCCTGCCATGAATGGATCATTATCGGGGTCATCATTTTCCTCTTCTAATGGACTCTCAAGGTTGTGAAGCAAATCGTCTCCATTTTCATAAAAATTCTCATTACCTTCTGTATCCGAGTTCTCAAGATCATCTTCCGAAATCTCTCCATCATTTATTAGAGCTAAATACTCTTCTATTTGCTTTTGATTCAAGTACGGCATCTGAAAACCAATAAAAGTGATAGTTAGTAACTAAACAGGGACATTTTCTAGTAAATGCATATTGTTGCAGATTTACAACAACAAAACAAACAAAATTTCCGAACACACCAAAAGTTTTTTTTATAACTTATAAATTGTACTGAAAAGAAGATGAATTATTACGTAAAATAACTAATTTTGTTTGAACGTACCTTCGAAAACCAAATAATTACACTGCAAAGCAAATACACAATTTTCATCCGCTCCAAAATTACAATCGGCTTTGATTTACCTGAATCAATTTAAATTTGACAGTCGTGAAGAAAAAAAGTGTGTTGCCACTCGATTAAATATATCACCATGATAGTAATAATCCTGCAACAGCATGCATTGAACTCATACTAATAATTTTATGGTCGTTTGAATGGTATGTTGCAGTTTTACTACTTTATGCATTTAAGGGTTAAGATTCCGTGCTACCTTAGGATCAATATATTTCATTAAATCAAATAATTTCTCATCAAAGTCAAACTGTTTTTGGATCTGTAAAATAATTTCCATATAAAATTCTCGGCAACTTGTATAAAATTTTTCCACTTCTTCCCGTGGAGCTTTTGTCTTCAAATCTTAGAGAATATTATATGCTTCCAACCCGACATAAATCTGTTCGTTATCAAGGTGAATTTATGGTTTGCTAACATTTATTGACCTGAAGTGTCTTAGATCTCCAGGAGTCAAGTATTGTTTTTTAATGAAGTTGCACAGAATACTTTGTAACATCTTATGAATCATCTCAGGCAGCATATAAAGTGGAGGCGATTTTGATTGAAAGAAGGTGTTAAAATCATTTGTGATCGAGAAGACATAACTCATGTAATGTAAGAATACATGATTAAATGGGTTATTTAGACTGGACAGTATGGACTCATTTGTATTAGAGGGATCCTGAAAACGGCGTCTGTAAAAAATAATTTTAGGACATCGTATTGTTCCAGTATTCTGTCGATACATGCTTGCAATGACAGCCATCTTGTATAAGCTGTGGTTAACAGTTTATGATGGTCAATGTTCAGAAAATCTTGGAACTGTTTCAATGATTCGGTTCGCTTTGGGCTCATATGAAAATATGATGGTATATTACGGCACATATCCTCTAAATTTTTAGGCAGTTTATGGGAAGCATGAGATGTTTCAAGGAGAATAAGGTGACAAGAGCACCCCACAACGACAAGATGGGGAATTTCTTTTTTGAGTAACGCTTGAACTGCATTGTTTTTCCCATCATGACATTTGTTGTATCAGAAGTAAATCCAATAACATGTTGAAGTGGTATTTCATTTTTACCAAATATATTTTTCAATGTTTATAATATGCCTTTTGCTGTACCATCAATCATGTCAACCATATCGAAAAATCTGTAATCAACTTTTTTTGTAACATTGTTAAAATATGTTACAATTATAGCCAATTGTTTTTTTACAGACAGAACTGCAGTTTCGTCAATTAAATATTTGTCTTCATTATATCTATAACTTCTTATTTATAGATGGAACCTGTAACTTGGCGTATAATATTTGTAGCTTTTTCTTTTCCAAGAAGTACGTCTTTTAAACATTTCGACTCCGGAAACAAGTTTTTAATTAGTGCCATAAAATCATCTATTAAGGAAATAGGTAGGTCATTTTTTGCAAAAAAGCCACACATTTTAAGTTCCATATCTAATATCTTAGCAGAATGTGTTTGATTTTTACCAAAAAAAGTTATTATTTTTCCACTTTGAGATATAACAGCCATTTGCCTTGAATGCTTGGCACTTCTGTTCTGCCGCTGCAGTTTAGACATTCCACACACAATATCACAATCACACACTGTACAGTAAGCTTTGGTCTCAGTTTTGTCAGATCTCTTGAGCCAATATTTAAAATCTGGATGCTCCATCCATAACACTAAATTTTTTAAACATATTTTTTACATTTTGTTGAACTGTGTCCTTTATCAGGAGATAAAGAACTTGAAGAAGGTACTTGCTCACATACTTTGCCTTCGCCTTCATTTTCAATCAAAAAAACAATGAAATCTTCAAAATAACACTCTTTGCTAAGGTTTCGTAGCTTCGCGGCCGCTAGTAAAGTATAGTTTTAGATTATAACTAACAAACGAAAATAAATTTCCGTTGGTATAGTGCTACTTATTTGTAATATTCCTTATAACAAATGTAATCACTAATATTCAAAAGGTAAACTAAAATTTGTTGGATAATATTAAGGAACTAAAAGGGGAATCCTCTAATAGAGAGCCATAGAGTCGTAGACAAAAACATAGAATATATAAAGTTACCGTATGAAGTTATTTTTTCCCCAAAATTCCCTAAATCCCTATTTCAATAAAAATACCCTTAGTAATACAGTAAACGCTTATTTTCGCCCTAAAATAGGGCGAAATCCCTAAAAGTGAAAAAGGAAACACTGATTTTTATATACGTAACTTACAAACGTTAACGTTACAATATTTAAATCAGCGTCTCTTAAAATTATATATAAAATTGTTAACTAAGAAGCAACTATTTCATTTACATTGCTTATCATTAATATTTCGTAATTCAGGCAGCTTTAATGTTAATTTTTCCAACGCAAAAAAGTACAACATTTAAAATATGTTTGTAGAAGTAACTGAAATAAAAAAACAGCTGTATCAGCTGTATGTAACATCAAAAAATAAATGATATCGAAATAATCCTGTCTTTTTAAGACGTTACAGGAGAAATAAGAAAAAAATTATCAACATAAAAAATGGCTGACATATTGCGAAGAAAGTTGACCATCATGAGAACAATATTTAAGAAAACTGATACAATATTCGCAGAGAGTACAATTTCAAGAAGTTAATAACCTCATCATCGTCATATCAGCCGCAGGACGTCCACTTCTGAACATAGGCCTCCACCAGCCACCTCCAGTGCGCCCTGTCTTATGCCATTCGCATCCAGTGGCTGCCTGCAAGCCGGACTAAGACTAAGCACAATGTCATCAGCATATCGTAAAATAACAATCAACCGCTTTCTCTAAATCATGTGTATAGAAGCTGTATAAAAGAGGGCTCAATACAGAACCCTGAGGAAGTTCGTTTCATAGTGTTCTAGAGAGGAGGAGATTGCCTTGATGTCTAATACGAATTGATCTGCCACTAAAAAGATTAAAAATAAATTGAGTTAATTTAGGAGGGAGGACGACTGTCATCCTGTCTAATTTTAAACATTTTAAGATTAGACAAGATGAAATTATCATATGCGGAACTAATATCTAAGAAGATACTTTTCAAATACTCACTATTAGCATAGCTAAGTCGGATTTCTGAAGTGAGAATACTAAGACTATCAATTGTGCCCAGCCCTTTCCTAAAACCAAATTGTGATTTAGAGAGTAACTCGCTGTTTTCTAGTACCCAGTCAAGTCTATTTTTTTTATTAAGGAACCTTTCCAGTGTGACTAGCCCGAAAAATTGCTGTTTTTCACGATTTTTTTTTATTAAGAAAAAATAATCTAATCGGTCCGGTTTTTTTTTGTATATTTATTGGGTATTGAAGAATACAGAACAATTTTTTAAAGATCGATTTATTTATTAATTAATATGTATAAAAATGGTGAAACAATTGTTGCAGAAAATGCACTTGGATGTGGTGTCCACGTTGGGGGTCGCAATTTTGATCTGAAAAAAAAACACAAAGAGATTATTGATCGGTATATAATTGGCTTTCGTGCTATGGAGGGTTTTTTTTTTGCAAAAATGGCGCCGGTTTGAACAAAAAGTATCGATTTTAGCATTTTTTTGTTTTTAAATAGGAAGATGTCAAAAAAAAAAAAGCTTCCATAGCACGATAAACAATGACGTTAAGAATATTGTGTAAAAAATTCAACTCGATAGCTTTAAAACTCTGCCCTCCAAGTTGGACACCGTTTTGAAAAATGCTGTTTCGAGAAAAACGCCTTCAAAGTTTCAAGTGAGGAAATTTTAGGTAAATCGTTTACTTACGGTCAATCAGCGATGCCAGGTCCATACAATATCCCTTCTGCTTCTTCGAAAAAATCGTGCTCGATCGATTGTTCAGTCCGACGAGCTGTCCTCGCTTCTTTGCTATCCAGGGACGCCCGGCGGTTTGCTTGGGTGATGCGCGCATTCTTGTACTTAGCGGCGAAATCTGCGGCGGTCGGCCCTATCGTGCATCCCATCGTCTCAAAAATTTTTAAAATTGGATCATAACCTTCATTGAAGGTGCAGACAGCACACTGCGTAGCGATTTCTACTATCTGCTTGCCGCAGAATACGTGCTTTGGGGCTAGTTGCCACACACAGTGATTGAAGATCTCGTTATTGTTTTGAGTGTTCGCGCCCGTACATCGTTCTAAGAGATCCTCCGTTGTTAGATCATCGTAAATCGGCTTTAAAACTTGTTGTACGTCTTCGTCGAGTGCTGGTGGATGGGTGTACTCCTTTCCTGTGGCCTCGGCCTTGCGCCATTCGCACCATGAATCTTCTCCCGGAGGGCAATACTCATGCTGAGGATTTTCATCAGTTGAGCTTTTGTGATAAAATGTAGCCCATATGGCTTTCCTCATATTTTCCACGGAATTGGAATTTCGACGAACTGCCAAGCCATAATATTCGGAGAGATTTGTCAATAATTTTAACGTCAATTGCGCTCTTTTCGGTTCAACAGCAGTTTTTTTTGTTAGTTTTCGAAGTACTCGAACGAGATCCTTTTTTTTTTTCGAATCACTCTCCATTGCTTCGTCTTCGATTTGCTTTTTGGCCTTTTTTAGTTAAACTAACCTTTTTCTTGCTTCGTTTCCCCTTTTATAAACTCGCTTTTTCACGTGCAAAACGCATTCCTTTTTTTTACCGTGAAATCGTCACCGTACGGCTTGGCTTCTAATAACATCTTGAATGTTTTTGTATCGCCGTCTCCTATATAGAAACCATGTTTCGCGTTGTGCAATTCTTCTGATCTCTTGAATATTTCGATTATACCGTCGACTTCCATTTTTCCCGCGCTGCCTTCGTGATTTACTTCAAACTCTGGACTTTTTTTTAAGATTTTTGCTGCCGAAGTGCTCACAAACGTTAGATCCGTTTCGATATCGTGTCGATTTGTTCCCTTGAAACCAGCGGATCTTTTTCGTTGATTTCGCGGATGTCCGCTTCTCGAGCCTTTTCTATCCTGCCACGCACATTTCTCTTTCGTAGATGTATCCATTTTGAATGTCGAAACCGAACTGAAAGACGAACCGGACCCACGTTGGAAGGTACACGAGCAGGTAGAAACGAGACAATAGAAATAACGGTCGCACGGGCAGATGGCCGACGCGGCGGCATTAGAGGCCGCATGGGAAATACCCATGCGGCCTCTAATGCTCCGTTCCCTTCTTTTATGAAATGCTGTACAGTAACCGAAATAATCTGTATTTCGGCATGAAAATTTCAGGGAATATTCGGAAGAGTGTACTATTGGTATTGTATACTATTGGATAAAGCAAAAAAAAAAAAAATCAATATTTTGAAAATTTCACACTGTAAAGCTTCCTTAAATGTTCCATAACTTTGCACACAGTTGAAGACAATTCAATAGGACGGTAGGAAGAAGACTCCCTAGGATCTTTTCCAGATTTTTAAATTGAGGTAATGACTTGAAATTTCCAGAATAGTGGGATGCACCCAGTTTCCAAAAAAGAATTAACAATAGAAAGATATATCAATTTTGCAGAGCTACTAATATTAATTAAAAAGGAATAGGGAATACCATCCTTCCACGGGGAAGAATCAGATAATCCATTCAAAACACAGTGAAGTTCGTTAATAGAAAAGGGAATGTCCATCATATCAGTGTGAGTAAAGAGTGAAGGACCAAAGCAATCCGAGTTAGGCACGTAATAAGGGGCTAGACTACATGCAAAATCTTTTAGCCAAGAAGAATCATTAGACGAAACGTTACATAATAAATAAATAAGAAAGGAGCGGAACATTTTGATCAATTTCCAAATTTTCGAAGATGGAGCACGAAGATGTAGAGACTGACAAAAACGTAACCATCCTAACTTTTTACGTTTAAATAGTCTTTTAATGTGGGCTGCTATTTTGTTATAATTTACAAAATTTGACAGAGTCATACACTGAATGTAGTTGCGTTCAGCAGTCTTACGATTTGTGATGGCAGTAGAACATTCTTCGTCCCAACAAGGAGGGGAAGATATCAATTTGCGTTCACATCTTTTACGTGGAATATTAATAACAGCTGCAGAATGTAAAGTACTAATAAATTGTTCATAACAGTGGGTAATTTAGACAGTTGGGAATCAACATTAGGGATGCAACATCGCTCATAAAAAACATCGATATTCTGAAAAGTGAAACATCGATGTTAGAAATATCGACGTTTTGAACGATATATCGATATTCTGGTCGATGTTTTTTTAGCAGAAATGAGACACTATTTCATTTGTTTTAACATTTATTTTTAAAGAATTATAATTTTTAATCTTAGCAGAAAATAAGTAGGTATTTATTTTTTTAACAAAGAATTTAAAAATAAAAATTTTGATAACCTGGTGCCTTGTAAGCGGTTTCTCTGTTGGGTTATTGTAGCTTCAGCTTCAGAAAATAACCGCTCACTAGGTAATAGGAAATAACCCCTTCATGTCATCCCACATCTCCAACGCATTTCCCTTTATAGGAGTAACAGAAGATGACATGAACATCTGAAATTCTGTTTCTGCTTTAGTTTTATCTTTAGTATTTTTTTTTTCATATTATTGTGCGTCAACATTTTATGGTAGCTCCATATGTCATTATTATCGCCTTTTTCCGATTCATCAGAAGACTCATTTGGGCTCGTTTCATTACTCATTAGGTAATTGTTTATGTAATTTATGACCTTTCCTTTCGCAATGCGATCTTTAAAATGCATTAGCTTGAAACGAGGATCCAATGCGGTAGCAATTGCCAACATTGTACATTGCTCTAGTTTATCAAATCTCTTAGAAACTTCCTTGTCAATTTCTACTTTTAATGATAAGGTGCATTCAAATGTTGCTGAATATTTATCTAGCATGTTTCGTAAGCAGCTTACGAGAGGAATGACTACTTACTGTGACATAATTTTGCCCACAAATTTCTTTTGTCAATCTCTCAAAGGGTTGCAAAAGTTGTATGATTTCGCGCAGACAGCCTACTTCATTTGAAGTTATCATCGGTGGCGCATCTGGACGACATAACAATATAGCGCCAATTATTTCAAATAAATCCATAAAACATCCCAACATATAATAGGTCGAATTCCACCGAGTACGAACGTCTAATATTAATTTCATTATTTGGCCTTCCTTCATTCCATTCTCTCTTGCTTTTTGCGTAATTCGTCACTGGCATTGACACTACGTTTTATGAATTTTACAATTTCACGTACTTTACTTATGAAGGTAGATGCAGCTTTAGATTTATCCAACGAATTCGTGACAACTAAATTAACTGTGTGAGCAAAGCAAGGTATAATTTTTTTTCACCAAACATCTCCTGATTTACTTTCATCACCGTGCTGTCATTATCAGTTACTGGCGGCGAAAGACCAAAGAAATGCGAGGCGAAAGGTCTTAATATCACCGCCAGTTGTGTGCGGTTTAAAACAATTATAGCGGGAATTAAAAATGCTAGTGGACTGTATTTTTGTTTGATATAAAATTAGTGAAAGAACCCGATAATAATGGCGGCCACTCACAAAACGAATAGAAAAGGAAAATTGATTTGCCAGCTACAGTACGGGTTTAAGCACTTTTTCGATTCTGGTGAGGGTAAACTCGACGTATTGGCGACCATTGATGATACAGACATTTGCATTATCAAATACGTCTAATAACTGCAGTCTAAAGCATGAGAATGACAGCCTCAGGCCGTTATAAGGACGAGAGAAATGAAACGCTCGAATGTTGATATAAGACTGCTTTATTAACGTTACTGGTGTGGGTTTTATATTATGATGGCACTAAACATGTGTATATCTAGATAGATACCATACCTTCCCTCTCAAAGAAAAAAAATGCATATATATCTTTTTTTATGTTAAAATAGTATTTAAATCTTCATATTATTGACATAGGTACAACATTAAAGAAAAAATAAAAAAATAAAACTTAGGACTATTATTATAATTACAAAAAAAAAACTACAATGTGTATACATATCATATTATAATTTTATTACGTATATTTTAAGGGTAATACAATGTCGTTCGATTTTTGTGAATCACATAATTTTTTCCATCTTTCCATTTTTTCCATATTTCAACATTTGGTGAACAATCTTTAATTATTAAATATGGACCGGAATAAATTGCGCTGAGTTTGTTGTCTGTTTCTTCTTTAACTAATATCAAATCATTGATTTTAAAAGTTATAGGGTTCATTTTAGAATCGTACTTTGATTTTCGAACTATTTTACTATTCTTTTTGTGAGGTTTGTAGGCGATATTTTAATTCTAATGGATAATCATCGTTATTATAAAGAGGTTCTACGGTTTAAGCTACTAAAGCGCCGATGCTCTCATGATGGTATGCTGGGGAATTTAATTTTTTAATTTTTAATAAACTACATACCTCTTTCATTACTGTCGACATAAACTCGGTACCTCGATCTGTGGCTATTTCCTTGGGTATTCCATGTCGAAGAATGAAGTTATTTACGAATGCCTGTGCAACTTCAACTGAACTTTTAGAAACTAACGCATATGCTTCTACGTATTTAGGTAACTCACATTGGAGTGTTAACATATATGAATAATTATTACTATCTCTATCTAACGGGTATTGAATACTTTTGTTTCTGGCATTTGTCACAGCGTCTCACAAATGCTGTTATATCTTGTTCGTTATCTGGCCAAAAGTAATATTTTTTAATGTTATTCAATATCCTCTTAATACTCGCGTGGCCACTAGTGGGGAGGAGATGAAAATCATTTAATATTACTCTTTGGTCGTCTTTGTTGTTAATTCTTTCAATTTCATTTAACACAATAATTCTTGGACCGGACCAATTTTCAATACTTTTAATTTCATTTATTACTTGCTCTATAAATTTATTATTTTCTTTACATTTCATGAAGTATACTTCGTTAACATTTATTTTTTTTACAAAAATCAGACAGCTCCCTTACAAATTCGCCTCGCGATAATTGTGATCGAATAGCTGGATTTATGTAAATTGTCATTTTCCTTTAAATGTATAAGTTCTAGATTCACATGCGATTTCATTGTCCTTTCGTAATTTTTATAAATTACTTTTGTTGATAAATCTTAATTCTATCGATATCTTCGTTTTGTTGTGTTCTGTTTGTTGGGTGATCAAACCAATCGTCAGTATTCACACTATCACTGACATACTATGCTCCTCTTCCATCCTTTTCTTCTGAGCTTTAGTCAACACATTCAAACTACACTCACTCATATCTTAAGTCTTTCGATGTAATACGTATTCTAGATAAAACATCTGCGCCGGCATTTTCACTTCCTCTTACATACTCTACAATATAATCGTATTCTTCGAGCGCAAGTCTAAATTTCAATAACCTTCTCGAAGGATCTTTCATGTTAAAAAGATAAATGAGAGGTTTGTGGTCCGTATAAATTTTGAAAGAACGTCCGTATAAATAAGGCCGGAAGTGTTTAACAGCCCATACAATCGCTAATAATTCTTTTTCGATTGTTGGGTAGTTTTTCTGTGCTCTATTTAAAGTTTTGCTAGCATATGCTATAGGTTTACCATTTTTATTGGACAGTACGGCTCTTATAGCGTAACCTGATGCATCCGTTGAAACTACAAATTGGTTACTTTCAGAAAAATTTGGGTATTGCAGTAACGAAGGTGACATCATATCATATCTTGTTTTAATGAATTAAATTAATGTTGACACTCGTCACTCCAATGGAATTGTACATTTTTACGGCATAATTTATTTAAATGAAAAGCTTTCTCAGCAAAATTTGGAATAAATTTACGATAAAAGTTCGCGAATGCTACAAAGCGCTTTACCTCGTTCGTATTAGTAGGAATAGGGTAATTTTGTAAGACTTTAATTTTTAAGGTATCGGTAAAACACCTCCAGATACAACATGACCCAAATACGGTAATTCCTATTTTTTAAAAATGTACACTTATCGGGGTTTAGCCTTAAATTGACCTGTTTTAATCGTTCAAATACATTCCGTTAAATTTTAATTATGATCTGCTAAATTTCTACCAAAAATTAACAGCTCCCTGCCTGGGACAACATTGTTTTGGTGAGAAGTCGACACTGTGGTGACCAACCTAACATCTTTCCATGCAAGCACAGAGATGTCACCACAGTGTCGACTTACAATAGTGCCCCTAGGCACAGATCTTTCGTTGAGACGTTGAATCTCCAAGGGTGCACCGAGCCTACGGCGATTTAGCGTCCCAACGACATCTGTACGGCGAGATTTCAAAAATCTGCTTAATTGCACACTATTATAATAATTGTCCATGTATAATGTGTGTCCCGCGTCCAAGTATTGGGACATTAAAGTTAGGACAACTTTGGATGTAGCATTTGTAAAATCAAATAACAATCTTTATTTAGGGTATATTTTTTCCCGTATAAACTATTATATCTAATACATAACCGCTTTCCGCCTCACAAAGCTCATAAGTCTTTATTCCGAATCGCGCTGCTTTGGATCGGATGCATTGAACGAAGCTCAAGTGTCCTTTCTAGAGCAGCAACGATTCGTCTATCGACAGTTCTTTGTGTGGTGAATAAGCGGTTTTGAATTTTTGACATAAATATTCAACCAACGGCTGCACTTTTGCGATTTTTTTTTCCTGGAATTAAGTAACTGTTATCAACAAAATGAAGGAATCTCATCAAAAGCAAAAACCTGTTTTTGGATATAAGCTTTCGAATGCATATTTAAAACTCCTCTCGAAAAGTATTCATCAATTCGTCCTCAGACACATATACCCATTAAAATCAAAACTGATAAGTCAATAAATTTCGTCAACGCACGTTTCATCCCAGTCGTTGACTCTTGATTGCGGGGGCAGAGTCCCGGTTTCAAAAGATGGTGCAATAAAGTCCCACGCGTATCGGTTTGTTTCGTTTACAATACCTTCTATTAGTGGCCGATCCCAGAATTGTGTAAAAATGCTCAATGGCGTTGCCCCCTCAATTCTGGGACCGGGTTGTTTTTGAAACTCTTCTTCGGTCCCAGAGAACGTTGAGTAATCCCCGGACTAATTGAAGGTTGTATTTCTGATTGTTCTATCTCGATCTCATCTTCGTCGTCGACGCCGATGAGATCGAGACGTACGGTTTTAACATACGGTTCAAAACACATTGCGTTGATATTCTGGATAAACTACAGACCCTAAACTACAACTTATCGTTCAGATATTCAAAACATACGCTCCCGAACAAACGATACAGAGCATTTAAATTTCGAACACTATAGTTGCTCGCGGATGCTCACTATGCACAGTTATTTTGCGAATTGTAAATTGATAAATGATAATAGATTGATAAATGTTATGTTTTGTTACTATTATTTAATATAGAAGCTATGTGAAACAATAAACTATGTGAGACATTCGTAATATTCAAGTATTATATGAGCCAAAAAATAATGTTTTTTACCATAGTTTTTTGTACTTCATTTCTAACGATTATATTCCTAACGATTTCAATGAAAAAACTATATAATTACGAAGCATGTTTTATGAACTTCACGAGTCAATATCAATTTGTTAACAATATATACAATTTTTTTCGAAATTTTGAGATTTTATCAAGTAACGTAACATTTTCAAAAAAACTTGCACGCACACAGACTGAACTCAAGATGGCCGCTCCTGTGTATGTGAAATTTCGCATACAGCAGCTAGAGAGTGTTCACATTTTTCACGAAACTGCTTTGTTATGACTCAACTTAAAATATTTTACGTTTGTTTTAAATTAATATTATGCATGCAATAAATATATTAAACAAATATTTTTAATATATGCAGCATATTTACAGAAGTTTTACCTTCAGATTCAACTAGTGCCATCAATAATTCATAATCTATAATTAATCACCATTAATTATAAATAATATATACACAAATTACGACTGTACTGTACACGATTTTTATGCAATAAATGATAATTATTGTAATTATTATGGTTTATTCATTACTTTATGACTAGCTGATATGGTTAGTTTTAAACAATGTGAAGCAAAACAATTGTTAAAAAGTAAATTGAACTAAACGCGAATGATTATTACATGAAAATATATGACCTTTACTTACGAAAAAACTGATTAATATTGTCAACAGATGGGGTGGGTTGGGACTGTGAATTACTTCGATCGATGACGTTTACATAACTTTGATTTTGCCCACCTTTTAAGCTATTGTTTTTATTTTTTACAACCTCTATTCTGGTACGGGCGGGAATTACCACGCCATGATCTACCTCGCTGAGTGCCACGCCACGTTGGTTGTTGGCCTGTGCTCATACCACCGCCGTGCTGTGGGTGGGCACGGTACCCTCGATATTGATTACCTCGGTAATTATAACGTCCCCTGGAATTTCGAAAATAGGAAACTTTATTATATATGTTACCGGCCAAACCCGATTTCAGGACAAACCAGCTCTGCCTAGGGTAAACTAGTGCTTCCTATACGCGATAGGATTAACCAGTATAGCCTAGTCCAAACTGATTTGGTCTAAGCCCGATAGGATAGACTAGTTTAGGCTAGGCCAAACTAGTTGATCCTGATATAAGTACGCACACTCTAGGATAAACTGGTATAGCCTAGTCAAAACATTATAGATATCTGAAAGTCAAAATAAATAGATGAACTAAATAAAATACTCCATGTTTAGAAAAACAATCATCTTTATTAAACTATAATGATTCGTCGTTATGGATAATTGATAAATTTGTTTAGATTTGTTATGTCGTTAAAAGTTGTGGATTATACTTAATACAAACAATCACACTATAACAAATAATACTGCTTTTTAAGAAGCAATAATAAAATAATAAATAAATCAGACGAGTAGTACGTTAATTATTAGAATTGTTATTTATTTTTACATGGTTTGCTTTGGTGGCACTTAGAATTGCAGAGTATCATTGCCTTCTTGCACTGGCATCTGTTTGTGGAACAGTTTTTGTTGCAACTGCATCTCACAAAACCTTGGCCTGATCCAACTGAATGTTTCGTAGCTGCAGTTCTAAACGATATTTCAGAGTATTGGTTTACATCTGCTACCTCTAAAAAATGTTGACTGCAAATGCCGAATTCTGATCTAAAAAAACATATTAGCTACTTTAGAACATCATTAATGCTCCAGAAAAAAAGATAAGTCATTGAAAAAAAATAATACCTGCAATATAGTTTCTGAAGTACATAAGTTGGTGCCAACAGAAGTTGGTGCCAACTTTGTATAAACTTTTGTCATTTTTCTGAATAATAACTCCAATGATGTTCCTGAGATCACCTTTGCCTTTGTCAACATCTGGAATCGGTATAGTCACATTAGCTCCAATATTGGCAGGTGGATAAGATTTGTCAGTAGTAGCTTTCATTTTCTTAGCCTGTTTCACAAGATTTTCTGTCAAGTTATCATCGTGATCATCTTCCATTACCTTCCTTAAATCATCTTCATCCTGAATATCATTTATGATTTCTTGCGGCAAAGAAGAAGTTGAAAATCCTTCTCTGGGTTCTATTCCAAATAATGCCTTGTATGGAGATTGTTTTATACCTGAATGGTAGGCGCGGTTTTTCATGAATTGAACATATCTCAAGCCTTCTGACTATTTTGTTGAAATGTTGTCCTTCATCCAAGAGCCTATCATATTCTCAGTATCTTGATTGGCACGTTCAACAGAGCCATGGCTTTGACTGTGCCTTGGTTTTCCATGCACATTTTTGAGTTCGTGCCATAGACTGGCAAGCTCACTTATAACATTATTTACATTTGTCAAATTGAAGAATACACGGCGCTCCTATAGTTAGAAATATATCATTCAAATGGTAAGCCACCTCTGTCGCTCTCATAGATTGTAGAGCACGAAGCAGAACAAACTTTGTTAGATGGTCTTGGTAAACCATAATAAATTTAAAATTTCCATCTGGTTGTGTCTGAAAATCAATCAGATCAACTTGGCACCTACTATTCATTTCCGAATGCAGAATGGGCTTAGAGACCAATCCTCTCTTCTTCTTTGTTTTCTTTTCATGACAGACACTACACATAGATAAATACAAACTTATCATTTCTTTAGTGATATTGGCATATTTTTTTTTTTGATGTTTCAGCTAACATCCTGTCACGACCACCGTGGCCGACCGCCACATGAGCTGCGTCAATCACATCATAAAGTTCATCAGATGGAAGATAGTATTTTATATTACCTTCACTCCGTGCAATCAGTTGAGATTTTTCTGCATCTTCAACTTGTTCAATGAGTTCCAAATATTGCTCTGGCGTTAATACATTATAATGAGAAGATTTTTCACTTTCACTTTGTAAAATTTCTGTCAAAAACTTTTCCCTCCATTGTTTTTGATCCGCTTGTCGACTTGTCGTAGGTTCATTCATATTAAAAAAGAATAAAACTTTATAATGTAGCGTAATACTTAAACTTTTAATTTAAAACTACAGTCATTAACTAAATACGTTATAAGGCGCGGGGCGCTCGGGGCGCATACGTTATGCACGGATAGCAACTAGACGCTGAATGCGTTTAAAACAACGCGATTATATATATATATATATATATATATATATATATATATATATATATATATATATATATATATATATATATATATATATATATATATATATATATATATATATATATATATATATATATATATATATATATATATATATATATATATATATATATATATATATATATATATATATATATATATATATATATATATATATATATATATATATATATATATATATATATATATATATATATATATATATATATATATATATATATATATATATATATATATATATATATAATATATATATATATATATATATATATATATATATATATATATATATATATATATATATATATATATATATATATATATATATATATATATATATATATATATATATATATATATATATATATATATATATATATATATATATATATATATATATATATATATATATATATATATATATATATATATATATATATATATATATATATATATATATATATATATATATATATATATATATATATATATATATATATATATATATATATATATATATATATATATATATATATATATATATATATATATATATATATATATATATATATATATATATATATATATATATATATATATATATATATATATATATATATATATATATATATATATATATATATATATATATATATATATATATATATATATATATATATATATATATATATATATATATATATATATATATATATATATATATATATATATATATATTATATATATATATATATATATATATATATATATATATATATATATATATATATATATACTAGCTGACCCGGCAGACTTCGTACTGCCTCATCGATAAAAAAAACCTAATCTTTTGTATAAAATGATTTTAAAACAAACAAATCGAATCCATATTTAATAAAAAAGCATTTATTGAATAAAGCATAAAGATTTATTATTATTTTCGATACATCATGTTGCTTACTTAGAAAACAGAGTTTACCTGAAATAATTTAAATTTGATATACACAGACACACTGTTAAAATACAGTCTGTTAATTAATTTAAAGCTTTCTCATAAACTATACTTTTTGTTTTGTTTTGTGGTGCGTAAATAAACAAAGAAGACGGTTTTCCGACGCGCGAACACGCGACGTATAATTGTCCATGCGCGAAACAGGGAAACTCCAAGTTGATTCCACAAACTTCTAACGACTGTCCTTGCGATTTATTTATGGTCATCGCAAAGGCCAGACGTACTGGACATTGTAGGCGTTTAAAATCGAATGGTAAGTCCATTGGAATCATCGGTATCCGCGGGATCAAGACATCCTCGCCTTTATATTTTCCTTTTAAGATTGTCACCTCAATGAAGTTATTCATCAGTCTTTTCACAGCCAGTCTTGTTCCATTGCATAGTCGAGGTTGATTAATGTTACGGAGCATGATGACAACTGATCCTACTTTTAACTGCAAATTGTGAGGTGGTAATTCAGGCAATTCCAGTGTATTTAAAAACTCAGTGGGATATTTGATTACGTCATCCTGGTTCATTACGGTGTCGACTGATTTAAAGGAAACCAACTGTCCTGGAAGAAAATTCTGAATGGTCGCATTAAGATCCTCGACATCTTTATTTTTCGCTGCTAATATTGCTCGTTCACCCAGACAATTATGGTTATTGAACTTTTGCGCTATATCTGGGAAAAATCGCTGAATAAGCTCCACTTTTGAGTCTGTGATGTGACAGAAATCTGTAGGTAATGTGATGAATCCGGTCGAGGTGTCCACTACAACTTTATTATTTCCAATGTCTAACAACTGCTTCGCAAACACATTTGCAGTTTCATCTTGTTGCAAAAATACTCGCACGTTAGTTGTTAAGTGGAGTGTCTTTACGTACTGCCACAAATTTGATCATTTTAGGCATGCATTTAGTTGATCAGCAACAGTTGATCGGGGAATAACTGGAAGAGTCTGACGAAAATCACCTGACTACAGAATCATGGCCCCACTGAAAATATTTTGGTTGTCACGAAGATCTTTCAACGCTCTGTCCAGTGCCTCCAGTGACCTCTTATGGGCCATTGTGCATTCATCCCAAACAATCAATTTGCATACCTGTAGGATCTTGGCCATTGCGCTATTTTTGGCGATGTTGCAAATTGGTGTTTCGGTGATATGCATGTTTAGTCTTAATTTCAAGGCACAATCTGCAGTTCGCTCGCCTTCTAGCAGAGTTGCAGCTATTCCAGATGAAGCCAATGCTAGAGCAACATCATTTCGCGATCTGATCCTCGCCAAAAGCAATGAAATTAAAAATGTTTTTCCGGTTCCTCTGGGAGACAAATCTTTTGGATTCGAGGGGAAACATGTCGATATGATAATCGCAAACAATGTATGAATTTGATGCGGCGATGAAATATAACGGAATCCTTGAGCGTATCATCCCAGTGTGAATCGTTCTCAAGTAAATGTAATAGTTGACATGCCTCACGGTAAGTCGCACACAGCTGTCCATTAACTGTTCTCAGTTGTTTAAACGATGTCGGACCACGAACATTCACCAACAACAACCACAAATAATAACATTCATCGTTATTTGGATGTACTGTGTAGATGCGACCCAGAGCATCTGAAGCAAATACATTTGGATGTGCTTCAACTGGTGTTTAGAATCATTTCCAATCCCAGAAACTAAAGAGCGTAAAGGATCTGGTGGTGGGACCAATTGTAGCAATTTTACTTTGCCTTCAGCACAACATAATCCAGTAGATTCACCAGTATATTTTAACGCCTTACAATATTTACAAATTGTTTTCATTTCCCCAATTGTTACCGATTTGTCGGCACAATAATCAATTGCCGGATCATAGTGGAATGCAGCTCGTTCAAGAATCACAGGAGCACTGCGTCTGCGGATTCGCTCAATTTCATTATGTCTAGGTTGCTGTTGTTGTGTTTGATGTGCACGAACTCGTTGCATTCTAAGCCTATCTCCTACATTGTCACTCACTAAAGAACGCAATTCTGACATAGCAATACGACTATTTTCTTGATCTGTCTGTCTCCGGTCATCAGTGCGGTTAGCACGTGAGGTAGCTCTTCGCACATTTGATTGACTACGACGACCTAAGTCAGGTCGTCTTCTCCTCGGCATCGTAAATTGTAATTAATCAAAGTGAGAAAATTTCCCGCTTATTTAGCAGTAAAGTGTCACTATCACAAAAAAAGCACATTACTTGGAATGTCACTATCACATAGGATCACCAAAGTAAAGAAAGTTCTCGCGCACGTATCCACAAAGATAGATATAATATCGTAATACTTTTCCATGCTCTGAAATGCGACAGGATGGATTGACATATTAGTTGGTTGTCAACTCAATGTCAAATATTATGATTGCGTTCAGAAATTTAACTTAAGATTTATAATTTAATTTGTGACAAAACTTAAGATTTATCTTTCGATCTCAATATAGTCTTATTAAAAAAAAAATCGGACAGATTAACAACTGAAGTTAGCTGAAGTTAGCCGACCACTATGTATTTTGAGACTATGCAATTTTGTCGCGTTCGTGATTCACTTTCACTTCTGTTGAATTTCAGAACGCGATCCTCCAACGCGCACGCGAATTTGAACTTTATGTAGCGGTAATAAATTACAAATTGACTCTTCATTTTATTTAGAAAACATTTGTATGGGAAATAGAAAAAAATTTCCGGCAATTATTCGAATTTTTCTCACCTTTTAAACCTTCCCTAGACCTCCACGAATAATTCAAGACCAAGATAAGATAAATCCGTTCAGCCGTTCTCGAGTTTTAGCGAGACTAACGAACAGCAATTCATTTTTATATATATAGATATATATATATATATATATATATATATATATATATATATATATATATATATATATATATATATATATATATATATATATATATATATATATATATATATATATATATATATATATATATATATATATATATATATATATATATATATATATATATATATATATATATATATATATATATATATATATATATATATATATATATATATATATATATATATATATATATATATATATATATATATATATATATATATATATATATATATATATATATATATATATATATATATATATGAATAGCTTTATTTCAGAAATCAAATCTCCATATTTTTACATAATTAAAAACAAGAAACAAAAATAAACAAAAAATAATAATAATAAAAATAAAATTTAATAATAATAAAAAAAAAAAACTATACTAACTTAAATCTACTACTGAATATACATGTTTTCTCTATGCTGCTATCAGTAACCATTTTTGGTACATAGGGCTACAACATAATCTATCAGCAAGTTCCTTAATTATATTGTTATTACTCGCTCCAACTCTTGACATAAATCCAGCGATTCGTTTTCTCTGGATAGCATCAAACGAGTCCAGCCCCGCGTCAATAAACATGCCTGAGGCACTACAATAGCGTGCTAACCCCATCAGATGTCTATAGATATTATTGTACTGGACACGAATACTATCCAGGGACCGCTTTGTGTATCGAGTCCAGAGGTGGCACGTGTAAAAATTTTGACAATACGTCCTGAATAGGTGATCTTTCGTCTCAACATTAGCTTTATGAAATCTCCTCGCTATCATGTTACCAACAATTGATAAAGCCCTACGTTGCCGATCTATATCAGCGTCGTCTTTCAAGTCAGATGTAACTATGTAACCAAGATACTTGAACTTCTGCACTATCTTAACTAACCAACCACCAATCCAAACTGGTGGAACATTCTTCGGACCTTTTCCTGACCTAAATACTAACATTTCTGTTTTTTTTTTTAGAATTATATATTAAATCATGATCTGTAGCATATCTCTCACAAATGTTATGTATATATTTATTCATCTTTTGACGCTATCCACAAATCTACCCAATTTTTGGTGTCTTCATATGATGTGAAGCGTTGCTCAGACAGACCATGTGCCATCGACCGGAACAGGTGATAATCGGAAGGGGCTAAGTCTGGTGAATACGGCGGGTGGGGTAAAACTTCCCAGTTGAGTGTTTCCAAGTATGTTTTTACCGGCGCCGCAACATGTGGACGAGCATTATCGTGTAAAAGAATAATTTTGTCGTGTCTTGAGTAGTAATGGGCGCGTTTTTCCTTAAGTGCCCGACTCAATCTCATCAATTGTGTTCGGTAGAGAGCTCCAGTAATAGTTTCGCTTGGTTTCAGCAATTCATAATACACGACACCAAGCTGATCCCACCAAATACACAGCATAAGTTTTTTTCCATGAATATTCGGCTTAGCTGTCGATGTTGATGGTTCGCCGGGCTTAACCCATGACTTTCTCTTCTTTGGATTATCGTAGTGAATCCATTTTTCGTCACCAGTGACTATACGATGCAAAAAACTCTTTTTTTTTATTCCTGGCAAGCAGCATTTCACTCATGCATAATCGGCGTTCAACGTCTCTCGGCTTTAGTTCATATGGAACCCAATTTCCTTGTTTTTGAATCATTCCTAACGATTTTAAACGATGTGAAATTGCTTGTTGAGTCACTTGTAATGTAAGTGCAAGTTCTTTTTGCGTTTGGGACGAATCTTCCTCCAATAGTACTTCTAATTCCATGTCTTCGTACACTTTCGGCCTTCCACTGCGTTCTTTGTCCTTTACGTAAAACTCACCTTTCTTAAACTTTTGAAACCATTCCTGACAACTTCTCTCACTTAAAGCAGCTTCACCATATGCTTCTAAAAGCAATCGATGCGCCTCAGCTGCAGATTTTTTCAAATTAAAGAAGTAAATCAAAAGTTCCCGCAAATGATGCTTATTGGGCACAAAACTTGACATTTTTGCACGAAAAAAATTACGTGATGCTGATACGGAATCACTAGTACTTTAAGGTTATGGTGTTGCCGGATGACGAAACTTGGGATATTACGTTTTACATCTGACAATTTCTCCAAAACCTTCTGGTGGGGCCATCTTTTGACAAACCGCGGAAACTTATTTGTACACCTAATATATATATTACATTGGAATTAGAAGTGGGTGGTAGTTCCTCATCTAATGCAGATTGAATAGAGTCTTTTGAAGATGTAAATTTATGCGTTGTAATTATAGGACCGTCGTGGAGCAGAGGCGCAACGTCTGCCTGAAACGCGACGGTTACTGGGTGCGATTCCCAGTCAGGTAAGATGGATTTTTCTATTTCCATTTTCTTCGCTCTGACATAAAACGCCCAAAAACGGCGACCCCGAAAACGGCGGAAAGCGGGGACGGAGAAAGCAGAGACTAAAGCAACGGAGTGTCTTAACACTAGGTTCGTATGGTTCCTGCAGTTCCCTCTGCCTACCCTACCGTGTGCGGGATAAAGCGTGAAGCTAAAAAAAAAAAAAATTATAGATTCCGGTTCTACGATTTCGCAGTCCATCAGCAAATCGTTTGATTGCTTGCTTTTCATTTAAGGGTTTAAGCACCTTGTAAGTCTCTGGGTCGTTATCTGCCTGTGAAATAGTTAAGTCAACAAACATTTCAGTGATTTGCTTACCGTATTCTTCGATGGTCAACTCATTCTGCTTAAAATTCAGCAATCTTGTTTGGATGGCCGTAGCAGATTTTTTCGGCAAAAGCTCTTTTTTCATATCATGAATTAAGTCTGAAATACTAGAATAGCTTGGATGTAATTTAAGTTTTGCTAATTGCGATAAACGATTTTTTAACACTAAAGTTTATTAATTGAGGCTTAGAATTGGCAGTAAGGGTGGTTTCATAATATTCAACTGAATCTAATAACTGTTTAGTTACGGATAAGTCGTCATTCATAACCGGTAACAAATTCAGAGCAACTTTTAAATCAAATTTTTCCATGTTTATAGTTTTTATAGTCTCACCTGAATTACTTATAAATTCTTTCGAATCGGATGTCGTTGAAGAGCATCTAACAATATCTTTATACAATGAAAGAAATTGCTGTGAATAATCGACAATGAACTCCCTATCGCTAGCACTAATATTACCACAATTTAATTCTTTTTTGCAAATAAGAATTTAATGTTAAATATTGGCTATACAAACTATTTGCTTTGCTTAACGTAACAATGTAAATATTACCCTTTGTACGTTCAGGGCCAATTTTTCTTAAATATTCTTTAATCAATTTTAACTCTTGGCACAATATTTTTGCCATGTCAAAATATAAAAATTATACATATTACTAAAATTCATTATTACTAATTACGTATTTTTGAGTTATACAAAAATAATATGCATGTTCTGCATCCTATAGTCACGTTACTCGCGCGCTGTTTGGACACATCACAAATTTTCTTGTATATTAACAATTTTGAAACGCGGCTCTAATCGCAAATCACTTCAATTTATGTTTCTTGTTCAGCAACTGCTGGAGAACCGTGTAGGGTAGCCCGTTGACGTCTGGACGATCCACGATGTACATATTGATGTATTAGCCCAGTCATATTAGGTAAAAAAAGGGGTCAACCTCGGAATGAAAGATAATAAGCTGCAAATTGGTATGAACCTTTGTTTTGTCATTCTAAATGTTGTCTCAAAAGTCACAATCGTTATCGTGTCCACGTCTCAAGATATTCAAGGTCAAAGGTCACAAAAATCGGTTTTTCGCGAATATCTGGCTTCCTATCGGTTAAATGAGATTTGCATTTATTATAAAAGTTGTAGGCTATAAAATTCCCTACAACTTTTGTTTAAACTTTTTTTTCATACGACCAACCGTTTTGAAGGTAGAGCGCGAAGAGTGCACATCGTACAGTCATATACGGCCTAATGCAAGGTCAAGCGTGAGTTATGCTTATCAGTACGTTATAAAGTCAATTATTTACTTGGAAATTATAAATATTAAACAATGCCTATTATTTATGTACTAACTATTAATAATTTATATTTAATTAAAGTAAGTAACTTGATTATTTATATATAACTATTCATATTTAACTATTTAAGTATAAAATATTATTAATTCTGGATTATATATTTTAGTTTTATTTTAAGTTAAAATTATAGTAAGAGTATATATTTTACACATATTTTTATTTATTATTAAATACGGCATAATATACATTTATCAAAATGTGAGTTCAAATATCAAAAGTATCTTTGTTGATTTTAATTGTAATGAAATTGGAAATGGAAGCTAATTATCTTCTTCTTGTTCGTCGTCTTCTTCTTCTTGTCGCTCAAAAATGTTCGATTCATTGTCATCATCCTCATTATCTGTCATGTTCATCTCCAAACCTTCCAGAATATCGGGATCATATGTTTTTTCTTCATCGGGATTACTTGGATACAGTGAAGCGTTGAGGCAAGCTTGTCCGTTGCACTGGCCGCAAGCTAAAGAACATTGTAGCCCTGATTTTCTGCATCCACAGCGGGAACCACAACCATTTTTGCAATTGCAAAATATTACGTTTAGTAGTTCGGCTGGTGCTGGAGGTAATAACGTTCGTATGGGCTCCAGGATTTCATTTTCAAGCATCCAGCCCCATTCTTGAGGTTCTAAGTCCTTCCCTAACCACGTTTGAATCTGGTAGTAGACACGTTTTATGTGTTGATGAGCTGCTACACTTGTTGGTGGAAGTGTTGACAGTTGTACAGGTTTATTTAGTTTTGTAAATTTGATGAATTGCGTGTAGCGGAAATGATCAATGTTGTCCTCAGATTTTGAAGCATTATATAATGCCAACAAGATGCGCACTCCATTTTCTAATAATGTTTGTTTTGGGCAGTTTTCTTGTTGAAATACTTCCACCGGTTTATCTAAATCAGGAGTTTTTTCCAATGCTCTAGTAACAGTTTTTTTTCCTTTTTTAAATAGCGCAGAAGTCGTGTCACAGCCACTGAATGCGTGTAAAAATAAAATGTGCTTTTTAGTACGAGGATATTTGTCAAAACTTTTAGTAGAATATATTTGTGTTTTGACATTGCCTACATGTCCTATGCATCCAAGAAAAGACATGAGCATATGAAATCCTCCAAGTTTGACAACTGTTTTAGACAAGTCTGAGTTTGCATCTGACGCAGCAACCATTTCACGTGCTTTTGAGTACAGGGGCTGATCAAATGTAATTATGCACGTTTTTTGTTGATGTGACTTGGCAATATTTATAGCACTATGTAAAGTTGTATAAATTGTGTCTAAATTACTGGCAGGATGATCAATGAAAGGTAGAAATATAACCTGAGAAGTTGAAAAATTTTGATTATTTTTCGTAAGTTGTTGAAGATAGCCATTCCACCCTGGCAACGGTGAAAGATTCTTCCATTTTCCGTATAACCACAACAAATCAACTGCATTAAATTTTTTTTCAATCAGTACTTGATCATCATGTAGATTTTGGACTTGAATCTTGCTGTACCCAGGTACAACTGGCTTTTCATATGCTAAAAGAGATACATGTGATATTGCTGCTAACTCTTTTGCACTCGGTTTAGTTGTACATTTTTTTATGCGATCATCATAAATTACAGCATCTTTCGGAGTAATTATTTTTATCATTCCCATAACGTGAAGAGTATTATTACCGTCAAGAGTACTGACATTAATATCTGCATTGTCTCCAACATATTGTACCAACGCACCAGACTCTGATGGTAAAATACGAGGTTGTGGATGGTAAACTGATGAAACTTCATACTGTATGGTATTACTATATGATGCAGCAAATCCTAAAGATGATAAAACATCCAACAATTTTTTAGACCCATATCTTCTGTGAAGAAATACGGAAAGGCCCAACAGTAGCTGTGATGAAAATGAACGTTCTCGTATCGAAGCCATTATTGCGTGGCTAATAGATGTGCATTTCGTTTTTAAATGATCTACTTGTCCTTTTCTATTTTTTAATATCATTTCTTCCAAAAAATGTGATAATGTTTTTGGTATTTCTTCATTAATACAATCTAGCATTTTATTCGGAGGTGGATACGTTTTTGTTTCAACTACAGATGATCTGATGTCTTCCCTAATAATAGCCGCAGCAGCTTCTACAATCCGTAGACGTTCTTCTACAGGAGTACTTTTTTTATTTTCGTACCAAGCTTTTGATAATACGTTAAGCTGTGTATCACGGAAAGATATAATTGTAAATGATCCAATTTTTTTTGTGATTATTATATCAGTTAAATACTTTTGTTGTAATTTTGTAATAATTGTCTTATCGTCAGGTATGTATTCCGTAGGGACATCTTTAAGTTCTTTCAAAGTAAATTGAGAATCTTCATTATTTTCTATATAACAAAAAATCTCCTTCATTGCTTGAGTGACTTGATCATCTTGGCGAGGCATTTTATCTGCAGATGGTACTCGGGTTAAAAAGTTGGTATAGCAAATAGTATGATACTTTGCTTCAGCAGCGATCAAATCATACTCGTAATATATACGTTCCTTTACTAATTCTCCTAAGGAATCGTTTCGTTCTTCTGCTCTCTTAATTACGTTGTCTTTGAATGCAAGAGTACTTACATTACTTATTGTCCGTCTATACTTTAATTTTTTTTTCTTTTCTGCTATTTCATCAGCTTCTTGGCCACAAAATAAGCATAACTTTCCAAAATCAAAGACTTGATTTCGTTTTTTACGAGGTGCACTTGACGTTGAAGGTTCACTCTCATCTGTGCGTCGTTTTGATGCAATAATAACATTTTTACTCGTGTACACTTTTCGACACTCGGAATGCACATTTACAGAACTTAAAGTATTTAAATAGTCTATATGTCCATCATTTCTTTCAATACTTGCAGTTTTTAAAGTTTGTAAACCACGTACGACATTCACAGAAACACCTTCTGAAAGTTTCTTATCACATATAAAACACAAATCAGCCATAGCTCTTAAAACCGTACGTCCGTAGTTGCAACGGTACAATTTCAAACTAACGAATAATTATGACTCATACAAAGTGGAGAGAGTGGCCTTGAATACTATACAACATCTGTCCCGGCAATGAATAGAAAAGGGCATAGGGTAGGGACAAGTATTTCCAGGTATATAAGTATTGAGAAATTTACGCGTTTTAAAGAAAAGATATATAATGTCGTGTTAACTTAAAATAAAACTAAAATATATAATCCAAAATTAATAATATTTTATACTTAAATAGTTAAATATGAATAGTTATATATAAATAATCAAGTTACTTACTTTAATTAAATATAAATTACACTGGTCGGCAAAAATAAAAAAATGTCCGGGAGCAAAAAGATGAGTATGTAATTCTTATTGGCTTTGGTTAGCAGAATGCAAATCTGTTTACAGATGTATGCTACCACGTCTAGTTTTCGAGATACTGCCGTTGAAATAAAATACCGAAATTTATATAATAAAATACCTATTTATTTTCATAAAAAGAAAATTATAATGTTTTTACTTTTACAATATGATTCAGAATGTTCATTTAAAATATACCTATGAATTAAAAAACTAATACAAATTAAAAAATAAGCGTTATTTTGTAGATCGCTTCCTTTTATAATTTTTAATTTCTGTTTCTCGATTTATTCCCCAGCAAAAATCAGCTAACATTGCTGGGGTCCACTTGCCATTGTTTCTTTTTTCCATGCGCGCAATGTCTTGATGGAATCTTTCCTCATGTTCGTCGGACACGAAACCCAGATTTTCCGGGAAAAAATCTAAATGCGAATGCAAGAAGTGTATTTTTAATGACATGTTGCATCCGCGTTGTTGGTATGTTTATTTTATCTAGAGTATCCTTTGATATCTGTCATACAAAAATAGCAGTCATTTGTGTGATTTTGTTGCTCTCTCCAGATCATAGGGTGACTTAATCTTAATATTTTTTTAGTCCCTTTTAACCAGCCGGTCAAAGCTATAGCACATGTTTTGCAACATATCTTTGTCAACCATTTTTTGTCTCTTTCATCTATTTCCAAACCAAAATAACAATGATAAGCATTTTTTATTAACGGTGTTAATTTTTTACGATGTAAGGCTACTACAAAATCACCACAAATATAATAAAAATTGTTTGGTGAATTTTTACATGAACGTGGCATTGTTTTGAACCTAAAACAATTAAAATGAAAGGCATTGTAATATTTTATACTCAATAAGTATTATAAAATGGTTATTTAATCGATGAAAATAATATTATTTAAAATTAACTTACCGAAAACCAAATGAAAACAAACAAATCACTCTTTTGTTTTTTTATAACTTTCTCCACAAGCGTCGCTCACTAATTCAAAACAATCACTGCACTTGCGCATTTTTGTTAGTTAGTAGTAAACCACAGCTTGCTATCTTTTTCTAATACAGAGCTAAATACAGAATACAATGACAATCATGCGAAAACGTTTACGAATATCGTTGCCTGTATCGAATTATGATGAATTCTAGAGACACCTTAAAAAAGCTCATTACATCAAAATTTTACGTGCTGGACAAATTATCACTACATATTTGTATTTAGTCTGTCTATACGTATCAAGTTCGCATATTCACATTATTGCTCTGATTTTGATGCCGACCAGTGTTATTAATAGTTAGTACATAAATAATAGGCATTGTTTAATATTTATAATTTCCAAGTAAATAATTGACTTTATAACGTACTGATAAGCATAACTCACGCTTGACCTTGCATTAGGCCGTATATGACTGTACGATGTGCACTCTTCGCGCTCTACCTTCAAAACGGTTGGTCGTATGAAAAAAAAGTTTAAACAAAAGTTGTAGGGAATTTTATAGCCTACAACTTTTATAATAAATGCAAATCTCATTTAACCGATAGGAAGCCAGATATTCGCGAAAAACCGATTTTTGTGACCTTTGACCTTGAATATCTTGGGACGCGGACACGATAACGATTGTGACTTTTGAGACAACATTTAGAATGACAAAACAAAGGTTCATACCAATTTGCAGCTTATTATCTTTCATTCCGAGGTGAAAGCCCTAATATGACTGGGCTATATACCCTGCTGGACCCAGCGATGATGCATTTTTCGGTATACAACGTAGATGATAAACAGATCCATCAATAGTAATATTACAAGTAAAAGAATGTTTGTAGTGGACGCATGGAATTTCAATTCTTTTATATATGCATTATTTTCAGCAGCTGTCAAAGTCCAACAGCTGTCAGCTGTCAGCATGTCTTTTAAAGCTCCTAAAATCTCGTCTTTGCTTAAGGAAATCAACGATAAATGATATGGTGTCTTGTATTTGTTACCAAAAGACTCACGAGAAGAAAGCGTGTCAGATCTAAATGCCGAAAGCTGCAAAATATATTTTTTATAGCATACATATATTCGTTTGCTGATGACAGAGAGAAAATTGCCTCTTGGCAAGAGAAGTCTCTACACGGAAGGCATCGCTACGACTTACAGCAATCATATGTCGACAAAACTGCGTCGAACGGCTGGCTGCGGCGTGGAGACCTTTTCCCAGAGACAGAAGCATTTATGATGGCAATCCAGGATCAAGTAATTGATACACGAAATTACCAGAAACATATAATACGTACACCAAACCTTCATTCAGATACCTGTAGACATTGCCACTCGAGTCCTGAAACTATTCAACACATAACATCCGCCTGTAGATTACTGTGTCTAAATAAGGTAGTTTTTCGGACCAATGAAATCTCCATAGAAATTAAGGTAAGATATGAGTTTACAACTTTATTATTTTTCAGTTAATGTTTACGTGCATTATTAATTATTTATATCTTCTAGGTTTTGTGTGCTCTTAGTTTCTTGGCCACTGGATCTTGCCAGCGCATTGTAGTCGTCTCTCTGCATCTTGCCCAACACACTGTGAGTCGTTGCGTTGCACAGGTTGTGGGTGCTGATCCATCCTGCAGTAATGGCAAAGTGGACAATATTTCCACAAACGCAACAAGACAGGATATATATATATATATATATATATATATATATATATATATATATATATATATATATATATATATATATATATATATATATATATATATATATATATATATATATATATATATATAAGATACTTAAATATAAAATTTCATAAATCTAGCATAATTGCAACCAGTGCCGACCGAGCTTCAAAGTTTAGTAAAAAACGTGTTTTATCCTAAAGTTTCAGTCCGCTATAAATTCACTATAAATGCAATGAGTGAATAGAGAATAAAGTGAATAAAATTAAATAATAAATTAGATGAACATTAATCTTTAATTAAAAACATAAAGAAATAAGAATCATTCAGGATAACTTCTTTTTAGAGTAGTTTTTTTACAGTCTGGATACAATTTTCGATGTTCCTGGACACAGCGCAGCAAGAACTGTTTTTGTTCTTCTTCAGCCGTGATAAGTCCGTCAAAATCTTGCATTAATTTAACAGCCCTTTCAGCAGTATCATTTACAACTCTCAAATAACTTATTCTTCTTTTAGCCTCCAGAAAAGCAGCATTGTTATTCCAAGAAGATACATCTTCCTTTAGAAAACTGTCGTCGATCTGCAGTCGTGATAAAAATTGTTTGCTCTTTTCCGATACGAAATCATCCAGTGCTTTGTCTAAAAAAAAAGAAAAATAAGTTAAATAACAAATAAAAATCAACAACAATTTTGAAAATAAATAAATAAGTATTGGACATTGAAATTGAAATCCAATAAACAGTCAATTTAACTTACTAAACAACTTTTGAGTCAGTTCTTCCTTTGACGGGTCATAGCGTTTGCTAAAATCCGAGATTTTGTCCCTGTTGAAGTTGGCAATCATCTTTTTCTTAGTTTGGTTGTCAACTTCATCATCAAATAGTGGTAGAATGACTGTCTCTTCACATAAATACCACAAGTGATGGCTGAACTTGCTTATAGAAGCTTTAGAAATTGTTGCGTCAACTTTTTCATACTCTTTTAACATCTTCAAGAAGCGCCAATCTTGATTAGGTGCTTTGGTCGCCACTGTACATTCGAGCCAAGGTTTAACATACAATATTACGAGAAATAAGCAAACATCTTGTAGAGCCTTTTTGTCCTTCGCAGTTACTCTGCATTGTGACTGAAGTAAACATATTTTTAAAAAATAGATCGCTCTCGCCATCCAGCGTGCCAGATGTATAGCTCCGGGGGGCCTTAGTTTTAATTTTTCCTCTGTGTCCTCCTAAAAATATTATGCACAGTTCGACCAATTCGCGGTAATCATCTCTTACAAAACCTTTATCTAATTCTGCCTTATAAAATAGTAACAACGCTTGAATGTCTGTCTCGGCAACCCGTGCTTTTACGAAATTAAGAGATGGTTCAATTTTAGTACCATCAATGTTTTTCCAATTTTCTTGGAACATTTTGAACATCGGAAAATCTGGGATACTATTAATTTGCTTAATCTTGGTTTCGAAGACTGCTTTTAGGACTAATTCATAAACATGATGACGACAGGTGAAAAGCAACAATTCTCTTCCTAAAGTTTGCTCCAAAATAGCACAAGCTCCATTGAAACGGCCCATATTTGAAGCTGTTGTATCGCAGCACATTATTTGCACTTTATCATAAAGGTTCCAGTCAAAGAGAGCTGCTTCAGCCTTCGCTTGATGTTTTCCAGAAGAACTTTCTAGTTTCGGCACTGCAAGAAGCTGATCTCTATCGTCAAATGAAGCTATAACTGGCAAGCGTTCTTCTTTGAACTTAGTACATCCAACCCCGGTAATAGTTTTCCATCCCAATGGACTGTGACTATGTCGGGTACATTGTTTTGGAAGTTACATTTTATTGCTTCTGCTCTTGATTTTCTAGTTTCAGTACGAATTCGCTGAATCGAGGATTTGTTAATACAGAAATCGCGCTTTAAGAATGTAAACGGAATCTCTAATGCTTAACTGGCATCGATCTAAAGCTGCAACTAGTTTAGGTGTTATAAGATTCTTTCTACCTTTTTGAACTTTGTTCATGGCAGGGAACGTCTGGCAAGCTGAGTTCAGAATTCAAGATCTGTTCTTCATCTGAATCTTCTACACTGTCTAAGTTATTTGTGGTGGAAGTAGATGCAACAGGTAGTGATTCTCTTTGTCTTACAATCCTTTCCTCTTCTTCCAACCGTCGCTGTCTAGATCTTTGTTCTTTTTCCGCCAATTTTTTGTCTACACCACCTAAGCATCTGTAATGTTCGGGTGACGGAAGGGGTGTTAACGGTGAATAAAACAGTGAACAAGCAGCGATTAAATGTCAGTAAGACTACTTTAATGGGCGTACAGAGATGTTGCTCACTCAACAAATTGGACAGAACTCTTATATTAATGGAAGTGAGGATCCCTTTTATTGAACTCAGATATTGTCTTATCATTATTAATGAGGTTTCAAGGATCACAACAATTACTAATAGTAATATAAACAAATCATAACTTAACTAGATGAGAACGACAAACAGTTAATTCCTAATTAGACAAACATAATCAATGTTGTGCCCGTGATATTGCTATGGGAAATGTACATACATTACAATCCTCCCCCATTAAGATAGACAACGTGTTGTTTATAATCAGTAACAATACAATTACAATTATACATCCAAAATTTTTCATATATCAGTTACAATAATAATATTCTTACACAACTAAATTTTACATTTTTAGTTTGTTTTTAATTGAGCAACTCTAATGCTTCTGCGTAATGGTTTTACAATAACTTCTTCGTTTGAACTGGTCGAAGGTATTTCTTCCAATTCTATGTCACTTGGTCTATTATTTACTTTTAAAGTTATGCAATTTGTTATTCTGGAACAACAATTTCTTGAATCTTCAAGTGCTAACAATCTACCTCGACTTGTACAAAAGAATTTACGATTGTAAATATATTTTTCAATACGATATAGTAAATAACATCACAATATTTTTATTATTGACATAAAAATATACACAAAATATACATTACTCACAATTTTTTATATAGTATATCTTCCTCTATCTTCGACATTAATTCTTCAATCTTATCAATTTGATGACTTGCTAGATTTAGACTATCTTTATCTAAATTTTCATGTGTTTTTAAGGGAACAAATTTGATTTTAGTTGTTACATTTTGTTCTTTAATTTTCCTACAACAATCATCATTTATTATATCAATTACAGGTAAGAACGAATTACGTTCGCTCACCAATCCATGAATTTCACTTTGAAGTACTATATTTGCTGTATATAATTTACAACTATCCACAATTCTTAATATTCCAGTGTCAACTAAATCAAAGTCTATAGGTTCATTATTTTTACAACTTAATGTAGCTACCGTTTTGTGAGGTACCACAAATAACCAATTATTATCATTATACATTTTGTACCATTGTTCATGAGTAATATAGGATATTCTTGTATTACATTCTAAAGGAACTTTTGATTTTCCAAGCATTAATTCTGTTTCACATGTTGGATTTCCATGTACAGAATACAAAGGTGAATTTAGTGTACAAATATATTTTTGTGACATTTTCTTACATTTTTTCAAATCTTCAATATAAGTATAATATAATTTATTACTGGATATCATAAAATATTTCTCTTTAGGTAAAATGAATATAAATGTATTGTCTCTATTTCTTAAAGGTACAGGTAACATATTATACAGTTCATAACTTGTTTGAGTAATTAGAGGTGTTTTAATCACAAATACAAGTTTATCATTCATATAATAACATATAACATTCACTAATGCTATCAGTTCTGGTGCATTATTTATAGTTAAACTTAAAGGATACTTGGTTTGTAAAGGCAAGTGTGACACGGTTTTCTTAAGTTCCTTAATATATTGTTCTGGACTAATAACGATTGGATGTAAAGCATTATTTTTAGTAAATAGAATTGCATTTATTATAGTAGAAATCTCATTATTAACTTCTGACGTAATTAATGTTAGTAAAGATAAATGTTCTTCAACGTCTTGTTTCAAATTAATATCAAAAATAATCGCGTCAATATCCCACTTCTGACACCAAAATGTAATGTTCAGGTGACGGAAGGGGTGTTAACGGTGAATAAAACAGTGGACAAGCAGCGATTAAATGTCAGTAAGACTTTAATGGGCGTACACAGATGTTGCTCACTCAACAAACCGGACAGAACTGTTATTCTAATGGAAGTGAGGATCCCTTTTATTGGACTCAGATATTGTCTTATCATTATTAATAGGTTTCTAGGGTCACAACAATTACTAATAGTAATATGAACAAATCATAACTTAACTAGATGACAACGTCAAACAGTCAATTCCTAATTAGACAAACATAATCAACGTTGTGCCCGTGATATTGCTATGGGAAATGTACATACATTACACATCCCGGTCGACCTGGCTCTCTCTCTGTTTCATTAAAAATAATTTATCTTCCTCTATTTTCATTCTCTTAAAAGCATCAGCATGTGCAATATCAAACAAATTATCAAGATTAATTATAAAATTGTTCTCACGACTCTTAAACGTAATCTGAATTTTCTTACATTTTTTTTGCAACTCTCTCCAAACATGATATAAATCAATAAGTTTCTTCACGCAGTTAGGAAATGCCCTTGTTGGAATTCTTGCTTTTTCCCAATATATGATGCACTCCCTAATCACAAGATTTGCACTTTCACTAACAGTCAATTTAACCTCTCGAATATTGTAAAATAGGACTGAGAGAAGTTGTTGATTAGATGGTAATTTTGCACCATTTATTTGGTAGCTAGTCAATCCGATAAGAAAAATATTTTGTTTATCACTCCGTAATTCCACCGAAATGTTTACGCAATAAACAATGAAGCACTAATAGTCTCAAAAATCACGTACGAAATGGCACATAAAACATATATAAACAGAACATATTAAAATCAAGACTAGATTATTACATTTACTTTCTATTCTTACATTAAGATTTTTAATTATTAATAAAGGTTTTAATTCTATATATATTACAATAATAATGAATCAAATCCAAGTAAAATTAACTTGAAATCATAGCCATTTAAGACAAATGTGCATACTTTTAAAATAAAACTGCGTAATTTTTTTGAAATATATATTTTAATCAATTTATTAATTATTCTTATCTTCTTTTTTTAAATTGCGCACATATCTTTTAATATGGCGACTTTCTTACAGCATTTTTTTCTTTTTTTCTTTCGTTGTATTCGTTTCTAAACTTTCCAATTTCCTCTAGCCACTTTAAATGAAGCTCATGACTTCTGGCATCCCTTGCCTCCTCCAAATCTAAGCGCCGACGTTCAATACGTGCAAACTCCTCAGTAGCACTTTGTAATGGCGTGATACGCCGGCGTGCCTGGGGAGCTCTGCGTCGTCTCATATTTGAGGTGTCGCTAGAAGGAAATGGTGCAATAGGAGCTACCAGTGGCGTCAATTCAACTTCTACTTCTTCTAAAGGGGAAGTTCCTAAAAATATTTGAAAACTTTGAGTTTGTTACCATTTATAATTATTTTATACAATTGTTATTGTACTGTACTATACTACTATAATTCTTCTACTACTCTACTATTTTTAATAAATTTATAATTGTACATTCTTTTTGTTTTTGCACTCAGACATGTAAAAATTTATAAAATTTTATTCTTATTTCACGGTCTCGCCATAACTGAAAATTTACCATAGGGTTTAATTACACATATTTCTACAAATCAGTATCGAACAAGTTGGCATTTACGCGCGCTCTGGAAATCAACTAATAGCCTTTACTCTTCTCTGCTTCTCTCTATTCTAAAGCTTTTTGGTAAACTATGTTTTAGTTTTATGTTCAAACGCGTAAATATACACTCAGTGACAAAAAAAACCGGACACCTATATTTAAAATAAAAACTCCAGGCCACTTGTATTTATTTGTTTAATTCCAATTTTTTATCATTACATTCATTATAACACATGTAATAATTACTTAAAAAGTTAATTTTAATGTAATCTGATCAGAAATTCAAAAGTTACAGAAAAATTATGTAAACACCGGAAAATCTTTATAGTGATAAATTAAAATTTAAGTAATAATTATTACCTTTTTGTACTCCTAATAACGCGTATTACCTCCTCTGGCCCTTCGGAGAGCTTCCAGTCTCCTAGGCATCGAGTGAATAAGCGACTGAATTTCATCTTGTGAAACAGCATCCCATAACTCTCTAACAGCAGTTTGTAGCTGATGAACATTTGTTGGGGGTGAAGGAAGCTGCCTGAGGCGTCTCTTTAACATGTCCCACAGGTTTTCAATGGGATTCATGTCTGGAGAACGTGCTGGCCAATTCATTGTAGTAATTCCTACATCCTCCAAGTAATGCCTAACAATACGAGCAACATGCGGCCGAGCATTATCCTGCATTAACACAAAGTTATCCCCAATAAATGGAGCAAATGGGACCACAGCTTCCTGAAGAATCTTTTCAATGTACCGTATAGCAGTCAGAGATCCATTCTGTACAATAATTAGTTCGGTACGGGCTTGGGTATTAATTCCACCCCATACCATAATTGACTGTCTTTGAAAAGGTTGTGAATCTCGCATGGTACATGAAGCATAGCGCTCACCACGTCTTCTCCACACACGGTCCCGGTCATCTGATTGCCACAAAGCAAACCGGCACTCATCTGTGAAGAGAACAGCCCCCCATTGCTCAAGTGTCCAATGGAGATACTGATTTACAAAAAGTCTCCTTTCTACTCGATGCCTCTGCAGTAGAAGAGGAGCTGATGCGACACGTCTAGAGGCTAAGTTATTCTCTTGAAGCCTTCTAATGACTGTCCGAGAGCTCACCCTGACACCGCGGACCGTTTGTAGTTCGCAACGTATCTCGGGAGCCGTGACATGACGATTTCGCAGTACTGTAAGAGTAATAAAACGATCGTCTCTAGGCGTCGTAGATCTTGGTCGACTGCTACCTTCTCTTCGATCGAGACTTCCGGTGGTCCTAAGCCGTTGAAGGCCATCGTGGATGGTAGAACGCGGCACACCTAAAACTTGAGCAATGTACCGTACGCTACGCCCTTCGTTGGCCAAAGCATCTGCTCGGGCAAGGTCTTCACGACTTAAAACCATCCTTTTAAGGGAAAAAGTAAATTTAATTAAATTTTTGCAAAAATTAATGTTTAATCAAAGAATATCTTTTGAAAAAATTAAAAAACTCACTTGATATGCAGACTCAAGAAAAATCTAATTTGTTTAATTTTTAAATTTATACTGTTCTAAACAATTGAAAAGAATAAGGATCACTGATAAATGGTAAACAACAAGTCTGCAATGATTAGTTGTTATTATTAAGAGCTCAAAGATCCGGTCCGGTTTTTTTTGTCACTGAGTGTATAATGTAGCTGGGTTTCCGACTCGGGAACAAGGCGACATATAATTGGCCCTGTGAAAAACATGGATTTTCTAAGTTTATGCCACATACACTTAGCGACTGTCCGTGTGATTTATTTATCGACATTGCAAATGCAAGCCGCACTGGAAATTGTAGGCGTTTAAAATTAAGTGGCATGTCGTTCGTTATCATAGGGATGCGTGAGATTAAAACATCTTCGCCTTTGTATTTCCCTTTTAAAATTGTGGCTTCGATGACGTTGTTAAATAGTTTCTTCACTGCAAGCCGGGTGCCATTACAAAGACGTGGCTGGTTTATGTTTCGTAACATAATAATTATGGATCCGACTTTTAATTGCAGATTATGAGGTGGTAAGCCCGGCAATTCCAACGAATTTAAAAATTCTGTTGGATAATTGACAACATCATCTTCATTACTAACAGAATCAACCAATTTGTAATTCTTCGATTCACCTGGTAGTTTCTCTTGAATCTCAAAGTTAATTTCGTTAACATCAATATTTTTTGTAGCCAGTATAACACGTTCGCCTAACCAAACATGATTTTTGTAATTTTGTGCAATGTTTGGGAAAACCATCTCCATGAGTTCGGTCTTTGATTGACAAAAGTTACAAAAATTGGTAGGGAATTTTTTTTTTTTAGCTTCACGCGTTATCCTGCATGTTGCAGGGTAGGCAGAGGGAACTGCAGGAACCATAAGAAATTACTTGGTCCCTGCTTACTCTTTCCCCACTAAGTAGGTTGGTAGGGAATGTAATGTACCCAGATGATTGATGATTGAAAACATTTCTCCAGACTGGTCTTCCTGCAATTGGACTCTCATGTTTATACTCAATTTAAGCGTTTTAATGTATTTCCATAAAATGGACGACTTCAAACATGCATTCAGTTCATCAGCTGGCGTAGAGCGTATAACAACTGGCAATATTTGTCGAAAATCACCTGACAATAGTATCATTGCACCACCAAAGCGGTTGTTGTTATTTCGTAAATCTTGCATCGAGCGATCTAATGCCTCCAAAGATATTTTATGTGCCATCGTACATTCATCCCAAATGATCAATCTGGTTTGCTGTAGCACTTTGGCCATTGCAGAATTCCTCGAAAGGTTGCAAGTTGGAGTTTCATTCATCTGAAGGTTCAACAGCAGCTTGAGAGCTGAATGAGCTGTTCAACCGCCTTCCAACAACGTAGCTGCAATACCCGATGAAGCTAGGGCTGATGCAATTCCATTTTGAGATCGAATCGATGCTAAAATCAATTATAGCAAAAAAGTTTTCCCGGTGCCACCGGGAGCATCTAAAAAATAAATTCCGCCTGTTCCATCATTCACTACTTTCATGAGCGTATCGTAGGCATGTTTTTGTTGTTGATTTAAAAGGGGAACTGTTCTATCAACGATTTTTCGTAAAGTTTCGGAATCGTATTGGGTTTCTCGTCTCAATTCTTGATCAGATGAACCGTGCATAGGGCGATTAGGTGCTATCATTCCTATTTGTATTAATACTTTATTGGTAAGAATCAAGCACATATCCTCAATTAAAATTAATGCTTCATTATGAATTTGTTCGTTCATTTTGGCACATTTCAAAGAAGTTGGTTAATGTTGATGATGGTGGCCTGTCAACTCGTTGTAATACGTTCGCATCTGTAAAATACACCCGTTGACGATTTTCCAAATGTAGAGCCAAGTGAACAACAGTCGGGTGTCGTTTATGTATAGGAAACGAAAAAATTCGCCACATTCCTTCGTTACTACTAACATAGCGGCCCATTTGATATTGAGTGACTTCATCGTTCGAATTTTCGGCAGCAACTTTTCGGCAACAACCTTTGTTCACATACTTGAAATATGTTTTATAGATTTTACGGAATGGCAAAATTCGACGTTTATGTGTGCTTTATATGCCTTGCAGAGTAATGGTGAAAACGGAACAACCCAACGATTATCAACTTCAATATCCTGTCTATTTACTTTGACTATTGTTGATTTCCCATTATCATCAATGGATCGGCGGCGATAAAGTGGATATCCATCATTTTCAGTAATAGTTTCTGCTACTAATTGTCTTGGGTAGCGTTTTGAGCATTTGCCTTCAACCATACATGGAGAAATTCGATTTAATATTCCACATGGACCATGAATCATATTTTTTGTAATAATCTCATATAACAGTGGGTCTTCATTATGATCGGAATTTTCAGCTGATATCACATTATGAATTTCATTTGGTCTTATCCTCTCAACCAACCAAATGAGGATATGTGCATGTGGCAATCCGCGTTTTTGCCACTCAACTGAGTACATCCAACAGCGCGTCTCGCCGAATACACGATGCTTAACAATAAAATCCATTAGTGATTTTAATTTCATTTTAAACACTCTTGCAGTGATGTCGTGGCGATCCATGGGTGATTGGCTAGTAAATAATTCTTGTTGAATTTCTGTCCACTTTGGATTGCATGTGAATGTGATAAACAAAACTGGTGTGCCATAATGTCGTACATAGCACATAGCATCTTGAGCATATTCATGCATATGTCGCGGACTTCCGACATATGTGGCTAGAATGGTTGTCCTACCAACATTCTGTGCATTTCCATCAGCAGTGATGGCATCCCGAAGATGAATGTATTCCTCGGAACGGAGTTGTGCCTGATTCAACCTGATAAATGTCAATAGTTCAGTTTCAATTTTCACATACATTTTCACTTTTTTGTTCGTCTCAGCACCTGTAAACAAATTTCTGTGTTAATAATATAAATTTTTAGTTAGTAAACATTTATTTTAATGTAGTAAATATATTGTTAATTAACCTGTAACTGGATTTATCATCTTTATTGAAAAATGATACCCGTCTTCACCTTGCCAAAATAGGATAGGATATTGTAAGGCATCATATGATCGATATTTTTCAGATACACGCTGAAGTTGATTGTTCCGTCGATGTATATGTCTCGGTTTTCTAAATTTTCACCCACTATGACAATAGCCACTTCATCAATTGTTGGTGCATTAAAACGTCCAGCATGTTGTTCCGCCGATAGGGCATCGGCTCTGATGACAATTTTGTGGCTATCTGACGGCATGCGGTCTAATGCGGTTGTGAATAATGCAACTAATTCATTGTATCTATGGAAAAATGTTTGAAATTGTTCCACAATGGATCTTATTACCAAATTGTTAATAAATATAGATACCTACATTTATTTTGCATATTTTTAAAACGTGCGTAACAAATGTCAATGTCATTCAGCCATAGACTATATTAAAAGAGCATCGTATGTTCGGAAACGCGGTTACTTCATTAATTAAATTCTATTGCACTAATTTATTATTTTTGGAAATAACTTGCCACAGAATATTTATTTACAGATAAATATTATTTAATGTACCGATTTTGACGGTAATATTAATAATGCCAGTGATGATTTCATTTTAATGTAAGTATTTAAAAAAAGATTAAAAAATATAGATACCTACATTTATTTTGCATATTTTGAAAACGCGCGTAATGAATGTCAACGTCATTCAGCCATACACTATATTAAAAGAGCATCGTATGTTCGGAAATGCGGATACTTCATTAATTAAATTGTACCGCACTAATTTATTATTTTTGGAAGTATCTTGCCACGGAAAATTTATTTACAGATTAATATTATTTAATGTACCGATTTTAACGGTAATTTTAATAATAGCAGTAATGATTTCGTTTTAATGTAAGTACTTAAAAATAATAAAATATGTGTACTATAAGTTAGATTTCCGAACGCATATACACAAACTTCGCATAACTTGTTTAGTCATCCCATAACTTCAATAGTTCCGATGGTTGACAAAATAAAAGTATGACTACAAACAACTCCCTTAGTTTTTCTGGACACTGTGACAACGAAGCTTTGCTTAAAGTGTTTCCCCAATGGTCATCGTTTTCAAGTAAATCTCGGTCACGGCATGCTGCTTGATACGTCCTTTTGACAATACCGTTTACAGTTTTAAGGTATGCAAATGAGGTCGAGGTTTATCTCCGGATGTCCAACTACATCTTCACCACGCTTCTTCTAGTGAATTTATTATTTGCCCATGTATAGTATTGCGGGACTTCATGATGCAAAAGAGTTTTCGCAAATTCATCTTCATTATAGAGAGAAAAAAATGCCAGTAATGTGGTATTGCGTGGGTTTTGAACAATGTGATGAGCTGTCCCTGGTGTAAAATACACCCTTTGACCGTTCCCTAGATGAACGGCCACATGCACTATAGTAGGATGCCGCTCGTGAATAGGAAATTCAAATAAGCGCCAGACAGCTTCAGATGTGCTTATGTACCTTCCATTTTAATAGTTTTCCATCTCATCGTGTGGGTTTCTAAGGCTAAAAGTTGCCTGATCTGAACCTTTATTTATATATTTACATATATATTTAATGGCTTGGACAGAGTGGCAATACTCCACGTTTATATGAGCATTAAAAGTCTTACATAGTAGCGGGGAGTATGGAAATATCCACCTATTATCTATCGTCACCATGTTGCCCCTGAGTTGTAACGTAGTGCTCCGACCGCCATTTTCTGTATCGCGCCTACGATAAACTGGATACCCATCCTCTCCGGTCTGGGTGTCGTTAATGAAACGGCACGGGTATTTTTTTGTACAGACACCGTTCTTCATGCATGGTGCAGCTAAATTATGTTCTCCACAGGGTCTATGTACCATATTTTTAGTTATAATGTCGTGTAGTACCGGATCAATTTGTTGATCGGGTAGCTCTGCAACTATGACACTGTCGATCTCATCTGGTTGTATTTTAGTTTCTAGCCAGAACAGCAAATGACAATGAGGTAAACCGCGCTTCTGCCACTCTACACTTATAACATTTAGCCATATAACATTTTACTTTACCGAATATCTGTTCTTTGACAAATAATTTGATGAATTTCACACACACGTGAAATTATGTCATGACGGTCGAAAGACCGTTGTCCTGGTAGCAGTTCTGCTTTAATTTCAGGCCATTCGGGGTTGCATATAAAAGTGACAAATAAGTCAGTTCTACCATAATTTCGGACGTACGTCATCGCGTCCTGCGTTTTCTCGTGCATGAAACGCGGAGAACCCGTAAATGATGATGGCAATATGACATGTTGACCGATATTTGATGGGTCAACATTTGCGTCATGATTTAAGGCATCTCTGAGATGGATGTAGTCATCAGCCCTCAGTCTTTGTTGATTCCGCCAAATATAATTTAATCTTTCCGATATCATTTTCGCTATCATGTCAACACAATATTGACTAAATAAGTCTCTGTAATAATGTAATGGATTAAAAGAGTAAGTTCTAAACATTAATCTAAATGCATAAAATTGCATACACGAAACAGTTTTATTACGCGCAGAACCCTGCTAAGGAATAGTCAAATAATATCCGTCTTCACCTGTCACAAATATTACAGGATACTGCAATGGATCATAGGACCGATGTAGCTCAGAAACTCTTTTGAGCTGTTCGTCTCTACCGTGTAAGACTATATCCCTTGGACTTTTGTCTTCATCGACCAAGAGAACGGCTACCTCGTTTACAGTAGGAGCGTTGTATCTGCCTCTGTGTGCTGTCTGTGGAGTGCGATCAGAATGAATAATTAGCTTTAAATTACGTAATGAGTTAAGTTCTAAGTTTTGTTTAAAACTTCGTATATACACGTTATGATTATTCAAAGTGGTCTGTAACTCGCGAATTAAATCCATTTTTAAGGCTGGTGCGATGCTTGATCGCAATGATAACTGGTCTGCATCCGAATTAAAATATATTTGCAGGAACTGTGGGTTTTGGCCTGATGATGGTAAAAGGCTACCAATGAGATGATACACTTGTCCTTCAATTTTAAAAGTGGGCATAAATTTTCCTTCCCTGATTTTGCGCCAAACGAAGTCATTTGAAAAATACTATTGTATTTACGTATGTTTGTTAAAAATGACCAGATAATGGATGGTTATTAGTTAAAAGATTTTTATTGGTTGTAACGGCTCCTGAAGGTTAGGAAGACACACTTTACCTGAAGCACAACACATACCATTAGGTTCGTCCTCCCATTTCTTGGCGCAGAGCAGATCTTTTTCATGACTTCGATTTGGACGGACGCTTGTGCATAATCAAGCTGCGGATCATATCTGAAAGCCAGTCTGTTAATGTTAGCTAAAATGCGATTGCGCACTCTATTTGTGGACAACTGCTGTCTCTCTGCTTGCTCTAAGTCGCTGCAGACGCTCGACACTCGACTCTCTTTAGCGCAACTGAGAGGTCCTTATATTTTGTTCATGAAGACTTTGGGAACGCTCCAGCCTCGACTCTCGTGCACGTAACTCAGAGGTTCTCTGATTTTGTTGCGCAAGTCGTTGCGAACGTTCGACACTCGACTCTCGTACGCGTACCTGAGAGTTTCTCTGATTTTGTTCAGCAAGGCTAGGCGTTGTGAACGTTCAAGTGAAGATTCTCCTATACGGCGTATTTTTGCTGCTCGTGCTTGAGAACTATGTTTAGAAAGTTGAGACCTGGTTCTCTTAGGCATTTTCAAATGTTTAAGAAAATGTTAATAGCGTGTAATATTCTAGCCTTGAAAAGAACTGTTGGTTAGCCCTGAAAAGAACTCTTGTATAGCTCTGAGAAGGACTGTTGTTTAGATCTAAGAAGAATTTTTGCGTAGGTGTAGTTTTAAGAACAAAATCTAAAAAAATCTCATGAAAATTATTAGACTTCGCGCACGACCGCTGCGTAGGGAGCCGACCATAGATAATACACTATATTAGAAATAGATGCGCCACTGTGGGTTTCTGTTTAGAAAACTACTATGTACCGTGTACGCTAGATGTCGCTGTATTTACTAGCTAGGACCACTAGATGGCGCTTAATGTTATTAGAATTTAATAGGAATAATGTAATTTTAATTTTGTTATTAACTTTAACCTTTGGTTTATTAAAGTTAATAATAAAATTAAAAGAAGAATAAATAATGTACATAGGTTCAAAAATCCAAGTTTTGGTGTTTTTGCCTCTATTTACATTATTTACTTAGCATACTTAAAAGTTAAGTAAAATTAAAAGCAGAACATATATTCAAATATTTATTTTTTTCTTTTTATGAGTATTATAATATTTAATCGCTTGGACTTTAACATTATCCTCATTACTTGTATTATTTGTAAACTTTTCCGTAACCTGTCTGTTAACATTAGTGCACCAACTATGAATTATTAAATATATAATATAATTTAATAAAACTCCTTTAAGGTTTTTATGACTTTCGCAAGAAAGAAACGAAAAATCACAATATAAATCAGCTTTTTGAATAATTTTTTCTTTTATATTTTTTGTTTGTGGTTCTTTACCTAATTGTGTTTGTATGACTGCACAAACATCATCTAAAAATGAACACAACACCTCCGACGGATACTTACAGGATTTTTTGGTGTAATCTCTAAATAAAATATAGTTATCATTAGCAGGAGGTGTTGTGCTTAACAACTGCATTTTACTTGTGTTACAATTTTTACATACATTTTTAATACATTTATGTACTAAATACCCAGCAACATAGCGTTTAGCTTCTATGCTGATTATGTTGCTGAGTTTTAAATTAACACTTTCTTGCAACAAATTAAATAAAGAATCCACATTTATTTTTTTATTTAATGTGTCTCTTAGTGTTAATTGAGAATTAATAAGGCAACTTAAAGGTTTTAAAATTTTGTTATTGTCACGTTCACAGTGTGCACCAATGGAATGTGGCGAAGTTAAATTATTTACAAGTAAAGTTTTGTATGCTCTAACAAATTGATGGCATGTTGGAGATACATTACGGATCCCATTACTTCGAATATTACAAAAAAAAATCTCTAAGGGATCACATGAACAGTCAACAAACTGCTTATTCCATGATATTTATTTAACTCAAAAAATAACTCCCTTGTGGCATGAATGTTACGTATCCAATTTTAATGGATGGTACCTCAACAAATTTTTATATACCATTTTTATTTACTTCAAATTTCATTGACTTTAATATAGGTAATGTTTCATCCCACAGTTTGAAATGTGGAGAGTTCATTTTCAATGCAGTCTATATAGTTTAGCATCTTCCTAATAACTATGACCATTGAAGGAGTCAAAGAGTTTATCTATAAGAAGCAGCAGGTCAGCTGTGGCGACACACTCTTTTGGCAAAATATTATGATCTGGAAATATAAAAAAATATATTAAAATTATTTTTAGACATAGGCCTTATCATTAGATTGATAAATAAACTTCTTTATTTCACACAAGTAAAGTTGACAATTAATAAAAGCGAAAGACAAGAGAAAACATAAGTATGCAAAGGCAGTCTTATCACTAATAGTGATCTCTTACAGATAACCTCAGGAGTAAAAAGCTGTTATATTCGTAATACGTTGCATAGAAAGTTTATGCCAACATAATAAGTAAAACTTACTACTGCTATGAAAAAATATATACTACTTGCTAAGAACCGCATAGCTGCTGATACTCGCTGGCTGAACACTTGTCTCTACACAAATACCATAAAGACCATTACAAGAGTTATGATTAAGCTAGCGTTACCTTTATTAATGTAACCAATCCCATAAAACGTTAACTACTAAAATGATTGGGCAAAGTTATCCCCACTTTTTTCTTTTTTTCATACATTTGGCACATGGAGAAATGAAATACAATGAAATGTTTTATTCAAATTTGTTTTATTCAAATATTATGTGTTTAGGAAAACAAAAAATAAATATTTCAAACTTATTGTATTTATGGAATGCGAACATTAAGAATCGATATGACAATATTTAGCATATAATAACAATAAATTCTAATTAATATAACAGTGCAACGTCATTATGACATGACGTATTATTGTTTTTTTTTTTATATTTTAAGTAAATATTTAATAACAATGTTTAGACATTTAACATTTTATAACTATCTTTGGCACAAGTAGGAATCACATGTTCACTTAAATAAATATAAAACAAACGTCAATATTCTATAGAGAATGTTATTAGAGTAATCTAAGATTATTTGAATATCGAACATTTATTGAATATTGTAATTACTGAAACTAGCACTAAAAAAAATTCGACCACGTCGAGTAATCGTTGGCTTGGGTAGTATTTTAATTACATCTTCTAAATGTTGCATAGAACAAATGTCATCAACTACGGGATATCTGAAACATGTACCTATTTCACATTTGGAATCTTTAATCTTTCTCACAAACTTAATTGTGGGAGTTTTATCATTAATTGCTATAACATTACCTACATAATGCTTTAAAGTTTTTTTTTGTGGCAAACTGAGCAATAACCCAGTCATCTTTTTTCAAGTTTTCTTGGTTATCTATAAAATACTCAATTTTCAATTTTAAATACTCAATTCAAGTCCAAATGAAGTATTTGGCGATTCGAGATTTTCTTTTTCGTATTGTTCCCGCAAGTATTCAGATATTAGATAGTCATTTTCTGCTTCCAACTCTGATTCGTCTGTGTCCAGTAGTAATAACCGTATCCTCATCTAACACCTAGCTTGATTCGCTATCAGATGTATTCTTCCTTTTTTTCTGAATATCGCCTTCTTGACTTCCTGCTGGTGCCTTTAAAAATATTGTATGTACTTTTAGAACAATCAGTACTCTGCTTAAATCGAAAATTGTCACGGATGTACCTGGCTCACAATTTATTTTTTTATTTCTTTTGACTTGTATCGTCTTTGGTGCTCTAGTTTCTTTTAAATAGTCTACCAATGCTTGATCAATTCCATACGATAATATTTCTTCTGTCATTTCAGGAATTTTCTTCAGAACTTCTTGAGGGTTAAACGGGAAAACTTCTGATGCTCTAAATCCACTTTTTATGTTCTTAGCCTCTCTCATTTGAATTGCGTCAACTAATTCACTGAGTAATTTAGGAAAGTGCTTTTTGTTCGAATTTGTTTGGTTTGGATTACAGAGCTTAAACAAAATTTTACGCCAGAGTTTTTTCAATGGTCCAAAAAATGCTACGTCTAGCGGCTGAGTGAGATGTGTGGACCTTGGAGGAATGAAAACGAATTTAATGTTGTTTTGTTTACGTAGCTCTACTACTTTGACGCTCAAATGACTAGACAAATTGTCGAAATTACCACTTTAGTACCTGAAATTCTTTGTGCCCATGAGAGAATTATCGTTTAAAAGTAGTTCTCAAACATGGCGCTATCAAACCAACCTGATTTTGTGCAGTTATATCTGGTTTCAGGTGGTCCTCCACGAACCCATTCTGAGTACAAATGTGTTGATTTATATACAACATATAACGGAAGAAGTGTACCGCTTACAGTAGCTGTAAACATTAGAGAAATATTTCCTTTTGTGGAGTTGGCTATTCTTTCAGGATACTTAACTCCTCTCCGAAAAATACACTTCGAAGAACCTGGAACATCCGATAAGTTTGTTTCGTCAAAGTTGATTATATTTTCTGCTGGTATGTCTTTTAATGTTGTGTTTAAATTTTCAAAGTATTCAGTCAGTATTCTATTTCCTGCGAGCTCTTTTCTGCTCTTGCCTTCGAAATATTTTGAGTAATTCTTACAGTCAATTTATCAGCATGTCTTTCCAAAAAACCTTGGACCCATGCATCACCAGGAACCTTAATTTTAAACATATGGTCTCGAGAATTTTTTTTCATGTACTCGTGGACTAAAAGCTTAAGATCCAATTTAGTAAGTGGAGAACCAAAATCACTAGACGTTTGTAATACTCTTACAATTTGGATTTCTTCTGTAGCTGATAAGACAGTAGGATGACCAACTAATTTTGAATGTTTCTTATTTATTTTATTTATTATTGTGCGTCTTGGGATACCAAATTATCGTTGGGCGTCACATGAAGATATCTGGCCGGAATTCACTGACTCGCATGCCAGTTTCAACATATCTTCAGTGTAGTTTTTGTGAGATCGTGAACCAAGTTCACGTCTCAATTTCCTTTTTCGAATTCGTGATTTAAGTTTCTGCAAAAAAACGAGCAATATTAGAAGTTCTCATAAAAATAAAAAATATAGTTATAGTGTAACATAATAGTGTAGCAGAACGAAAGTCATATTAGGTCATTCTAATTTAACATAGACGTTACCTATCGTTCGAACCACCCATATAGAAGAAATTGCGTTAAAAAAGTCAATAGTACGAAAATTCATCAAAATTAGTTCAGTAGTTTGTGTGTCCAGACATAACAAACAAATAGACAAATAAAAGCACTTTCTATAATATTATTATCTATAGTTAGTTAGAATGTGTAAGTTAACAAAAATATAAAAAAACAACTTATTGTATGCGCCAACCCTAAGCCCTTTTTTATGACGGGCATGTTATAATCGTCGATCGGAATATTACTGCATAACTTTGCCCACCATCATAACATTTGTTTTAAAAGTCCTTGAGCAAATACATTAACATTAATATAAAATAGAAAACGTTTTCTATAACAAGTTATAAAGTAAATTTACCATCACGCACACTTGAAATTAAAAAAATCTTCGAAATTTGCCCGCAAAAATACACTCCGTACTGTACGAGTTCTGGCAAGTTACTGAGTGAAGATTGCGACAGACGCGATAGTCAGTGTTGCCCTACATATAACCTATTTTTCGCCAAAGTAAATAAAGGTCGCCACAATATTCAGATATTTTTTCTACGTCGAAAATACGTAATAAATAGTTCTTCGGGCAAAGATCCCCATGGTGGCAATGTTGGCGTATTTCACGGTAATTTATCTTTATATATATGTGTTTCTGTTAATTTATTTAATAAGCGTATATCACTTTCTCCAACGTCAACCTCTAACAGCATGTGTAAATGACTCCATTTTGCTATTTTAATTTCTTCTTAAATTTTTTGTCAATAAATTGTTCCTTAAGCCTTTAAGGAGATGCGGTGGATCAAAAATTGGTATGATTTTTTTTTCATTTATTTCAAATCCAAAACTTTTCCATTCAGTTCCTTCATGAAAGTACCTTTGCTTCGTTTCATATACTAAACTATTTATTACACTTATATTTGTTGGCGACTGGTCGCAAATTGTTTTTAAGGCCTTTCAACATAGATACCAAGGCATGGTCTGCCAATTTATTGGTTTTATGACAAACCAAAATCTTCAAATCCAATGATTTCATCCAATTTTTTTGGAAAATAAGCCCGGTGATAATGCCACCTCATCAAATATTAAAGTGCACAGTTTTTTTTCATTACTTAACTTAATGACTGGTTTTTTTATATGTTCAATAATGATGTCATTTACACCTGGAGTAAGGGATATACAGCTTAAAACTTTCTGCATGGTTCTTTTAGATGGCAAACAAAATAGTTTTTGTAATATATTATAAGCTTTTTGACTTTCTTTATATATAGTCAAGCATAGTATCTTCTCCTGTGTAGTAAATCTTCTACCTCTTGGCAAAATAGATGATTTTTTCAATTGTAAATTTGTAAAAATTCTTACTGGTTCTGGAAGATTTTCTATGGTTTTTAAAAATGCCTTATTCTGTGACCAGTGGCGTAACTATACCGTTTGAGGCCCGTGGCAAATTCGGCGGATGGGGCCCTGGGTATTATTATAAAAAAAACATAATAATAGAGAGTTAAAATGAAATAACAATTTTTGTCTTAGTACCAAACAAAGTGTTAATGACATCATCAAAGTTTAAACTTCGGGCCATGGAATGTTCGATGGATATTTTAGCTAAGCCGCTTAACCTTTCCTGTCCCATAGAATTCCTTAATAAGTTTTTATAAATTTCAAAATGACCGCTTGGCACTAGCCGTAGTTACAGGGATGGTTATAAATAGCAGAAATGCAGTGCACATTTCAGGAAAGCTTGGAGAAATGAAATGGTTTTTTATTATCAATAAGTCGGCAAGTTCTGTTATAGAAGACGACGTTTCTATTTCGTAAAAGCGGATCTAAAACTGAGATTTTCCTTAGCAAACGAGACCGATATGTCTTTGTTATATAGATTGACAAATACTAATGCTTTTTCTAATAAATCATTATCATTTAAATTTCGCAAAGTGGCAGGTTGCAACACATTGAAATTGGAAACAACTTCATTTATTCCAAAGAAACGCGATTTCAATTGATTAATGATAATGTCTAATACACGATAGAATATGTTCACTTTAAAGAAGCTTTCAGAATCTTGGAGACGTTCATTCTCACAAATTTCATCAAAATGACGTTTCACTGTCCTCTGACGAGTTTTTGAAAATTCCAGGTTTATAGACCACTTTACTGCAATATTATTTGCTTGCATTTTCAAATCTTCAAATTTTTTTCGGTACTTTTCAAGGTCTTCCAGACAGACTTGCAAAAGATTTGAGGAAATTGAAAGATCAATGTTCTTAGATTGAAGTGCTTTAGAAGCCACGTCGATGTTCTGTAATATTTTACAATGGAAAACCAGTAGAACAATAAAGTTGTAGTTTTCCTGCTTCTTCTTCAGTAAAATAGCTTCATTTCTCTCGTTTGCTTTGGAACTTAATAAAATAGTTTTTGTCAGAGCTTTTTGAGTTTCAATAAACCGAACTTATAAAACAAAAATGGCATCGAAACGGCCTGCCGATCTGGTTGAATTTAATGTTTTTAATGTTACTGGATTTGACGGTTTTGAAGACACCCCCGTCTCGCTTTCTTTGTAAGTTAAAAAGCTTGATAATATATTCCATCTTTTTATACTATACCCAAAAAAATTATAAATCTGTTGCACAGTTTCAAAGAATGTTTGTATTTCTGTAACCTCTTTTACCGCATTAACAACCAAATTTAAATTATGAGCAGCACAATGAACATACACCGCATTTGGTTCGATATCTCTTATCAGTTTTTGAACTCCGCCATAAGTGCCTTTCATGTTATTAGCTCCATCGTACCCTTGCCCACGACACTTGTACAGAGAAATATTTTTGTCATCAATGGATTTTATTATCTGCTTGGATATTTCTGAAGCAGTTTGATCCTTAACTTCGTGAAATCCCAAAAATGTTTTTTTAATTACGAGCGCCCTTGGAGTTCCATTCTCATCTTTCTCGATAACGCAGTAACGGTAAAGTTCACACAATTGATCTGTTTTGGCAATATCTTGAGTAGTGTCAAATATAATGGAATAAAATGGTGCGGTGACTATTTCATTTATCAGAGCTTTTTCTACTATTTGTACCAGAACAGCTATCAGGTCATTTTGTATTTTTGGACTTAAGTATTTTATCTGGCCCTTTGGTTTGCTCAACAACTCATGTAAAATAGTATCGTATTTGGCTAATAACTCCACAATACTTAAAAAAATTCCTTTTGAACTGGAAACGGCAATGTCTAATATATTTTCTCTGTGCCCACGAAAAGCTAAATTACACGTTGAAAGCGTCAAAGTAACATCAAGAAGTCACTAGACTTAGAGTACATGGCGCCAAAAAGATTTTTCTTTCTTAATAATAGACTCTTGCTTTTCATCTATAGTTCCATGTAGTTTCCACTAAACTTCCACTGTTGATATACGAAACAACAATGCAAATGCTCTTTCGATGTTTCTTGTCTTTCTATATCTTCAACAATATGTTTCCAATCGCTATAGCCTTCAATCCAAAAATCTTGCGCATTTTTAGTTTTAAATATTCTATTTGAGAACAACCAACATGGTTCACAGTACGCCTTCTGAAGCAATAGAGAAAAAGAAAGCCATGTACGTTCTAATTTTACGCCAGATATAGAAATAGTGTAATAATATTTGTCCAAGAAAGATCTATTGTTACTGTCCCTTAAAAAGGGGCCTTTAGGTTTACAGTGTCCGTTTTCAATCACAAACCGTTTTACTTTAAGATTGAGTTTTTTAAAATTACCCTTATCGGTAACATATAGCGAAGATTTAATTTTTCTATATCCAGAAATGAATCACTTTGAGTTGTGCTCGTACTTGGTTGTTGTTATCTAGATTTAAATATTCACTGTTATCGGGTTCTGCAATACCGCCACTTTTGTGCACTTTATTTTCACAGGGCTGAAAATGAAGTGCACAAAAGTGGCGGTGCCTGCCAAATTTTATGCTCCTGCGACCGCGCATTTTTCATAAAAAGGTGTCCAAAGCTTTGGACGTATTAATATACAGATTAGGATCCTTCTATGTTCGCGGCCCTCTCTGACCAGGGGGCCCCTTTTAGCTCGGGGCCCGTGGCATTTTGCCGTTTTGCCACCCTATTGTTACGCCACTGTCTGTGACAGTCTTTTTGCCTGAAGAATAAGTTTCTTTTAGGTCTTACATTTTTCCTTCAATTTCAGAAGTCGAGCTTTTAACAGCTTTAACTCTTTCGAACAGTTTTGTGTTAAAGTATTTGTTTTATTGTAACATGATACTAAAATATATAATTGTTTTTGTTATTTCATTTGATAAAAACACTGTTGATATGACATTGCATTATCTAACAATTAAACAATAAATAGCATGTTTTATAAATATTGATATAGTTAGTTATGTTTAATTATCTATACAGTAGTATCTCTAATCACCGGACGAATAGTTGTCATAAGGGATTTCAGATAATCAAGTAAAAGACGAGAAGACATTTTTGAACATCTTAGGTTTAAATGTGGATGATGATCATTCATCTGATTATATCTGTATTTACTTAAACAGGAATCAGGTTATGTAAAACCAGGATCAATGTTTATTAAAAGACTAACAATATACATATTCGTGGTTGTGCACAAATTACCTACAGACATAATTATTGAATAAAATTTAATATATTGCAATTTTAATTCATAAATGACTACTAACAAAACCTACCATCAATATTTGCTGAGGAAACTATGAAACAAATCTCGATACTTGCAAATCTAGTGAATCTGTGGTTCAACTTTATATTGTATTTAAAATGCTGTTTTATAATTTAAAAGTAAATATAGCAATCATATTTACCCATACCATACCCATAACTTACCTTAAGGAAATAATTTAGAGGAATTAGGAAAGCTTCTTTGTAGCTGAAATTGATTCATATTTAAATCCAAGTGGTGACTACAAGATGCGTCATTGTCTTCCTTTTGTGTATCAACGCATTTTTCAGTTTCAACAGCATGTGATGAGTGTACAGTCTCAAAAGTTGATGCTGTTAAAAAAAATAAAGTTTTTTAATACATTTGTATTTATTTAAATATATTATAAGTTAAATGAATAATCTTAAAATTGAATGATAACATATTGTCTTGATTGTATCTTCCTTCGTCGTTTCTTTTAGAGTTCCTGATTGAATGTGAATAGACTGGTGATTTTTACTGAATTAAACACTTCCATTTTATATATTATTATATATTATTATTCCACATAAAAAAGTATAAAAATTCACCAAATTAATAATTATTTAGGGGGTTGTATTTTGAAATAGCTTTCTTAAATGGATGGTTACATTATAATAGCTAACTGTGATTAATCGGTGTAATATATCCAGTGGTAAGAGCTTATTACGGGGTGATAAGAAATAATTATTAAAAAAATAATATGTACTATTTATAATATACATAATCGCTACAAGACATTGTGTCAACTTGAAACCATGTTTATTTTATAGAGAAAATACTTATAAAACTAAACTGATATTGCTAAAACTTCAGAACTTAGTAACTATAATTGGTCAAAAATGTTTTATTTACTATATGTAAAATCTGTTACCTACTATATACTAATAATTAAATTCACAATTTGAGGGCTTCAAAACAATGAATATATAACAAATGCATATGACAATTATTTGAAATTGTTTTTAAAAATACCAACATCATGAAATTGGATCAATTTTATAAGAATGTAAACCAAATAACAACTTTTTTTGGTTTGTAGTTTATCTATTATGTAGTTACTACCGAGTTTGTAGTTTAACTATTATGTAGTTTATATATTATTATATATTTATAAAATATAATTGATTATTTATAGTTTTTTAAATTAGTAGTATCCAACATCAATAAAAACAAAATTATAGTTTGTGTCTACCACAGCCATTAATACTATTGAGAAATAGTGCTTGTAGTTGAAAAACATCGATCCACTTTCTTCTGACTTGATGATTCTAATATGTTTGCCGTCAATGGCTCCCAAGCAATGAGGAAAATTTGCATTCATCTCGAAATTTTTTGCCATTGTTAACCATTTTTCTTCCGATGGTAGTTTCATATAAATTGGAGAAAGGGTTTCCCACAATGCTTCAAATACTTCTTGTACAATACAGCTGATAGTTTTTATACCCATTCTGAAACTGTAATGTAGATCACTAAATGTGTTCCCTGCAGCTAAATATCTGTAACAATTTTTCTCTTTTAGGCAAAGATATCATAAAAAAATGGAACAATGCAAGAGATAACTGGATGAAATATCATAAAAAAATTAAGGAGTGTAAATCTGGCTCTGGTGCAAAAAGTCTACGAAAATATAAATTCTACGATCAAATGCTCTTTTTGTGTAAAATTGTGGCTCGCCGAACAACGGAAGAAAGTATTACATCAGAAAAAAACATCACAGAATCTCACAACAAAGAAACTGACTTCACAAACCAATAACGACCCTACCGCACCAGCCAATATTACCGATAGAACAAAAACAAGCAGAAAGAGAAAGACAGACTGTAGTGAAGTTGATCGACAAATGCTTACTTTAATTAAATCAGTTGAAGATGAAGACAAGAGTAAGAGTATGTGTTTTTTCAAAGGTATTGCTCCGATTGTAGACAAGTATAGTGACGACGATTATGTTGAATTCCAATATGAAGTCATTAAAGTTATGAGAAATTTAACTCGGAGAAATCAAGTGTCCATGCAGCAGCAAAATTACAATTACAATACTAATCGAGGCTACACTACGGCTACAGCCGACTACAGGATACATGAATATCAACCAACACAACCCACTCCGTCGACATCCAGGGTGTCCTATGAATATCAGCCAACACAACTCAATTCATCCACATCCAGGGTGCCTCAAGAACTCATGCAACAAGAGGATTCCCAATCTTCAATTATTACTGAATTAAGTTCAATCACATCGCCTGATTACGATTTCGATTTTTCTAAATCTCCTTAATTTCTTTTTTTAATATAATAAAACATTACTACCTACTTTTGTTTTAATAATTACAGGTAATCCCCTTTTCTATAATTTGAAATTGAACATCTCTTTAACATACCTTAGCGTAACGGCTAATCTCTCTGCCGGGGAAATAGATTTACGCATGTCAGTGTCTTCGTGTCTTATTTTATAACATATGGCTGTCAATAATAGTTGAAAGGTTTCTTTCTTTATTCGAAAATAATTGTAAAATTTTGTTTCATCTTCTTCCAACTGCGTAAAAAGAGTTTGAAATGCACCATATTTTTCCCTTTAAAATAATATATGATGCACCCACGATGACCTTTTACGTTTTTCTATTTCTTTTTGTTTTTTCTTGTACAAATAGTAGGCCAATATGAGTTTCTTTTTCTTATTATTCGACATTTCACACGTGTGTAATCTCTGACTACCAGCTCAAAACTAACGCATATAGACGGCATTCTATCCATCCGGTAAAAAAAATATGTATACAAGGATAGCCGTTTATTGACGGTCCGTTATCCGGTGAAAAAAACGGACGTCTACAAGCGCTCTAACTCATCGTAATCTAATAAAAACTGTGAGTAATGAAACGTCGTGTGAAATGTTAACATTCTTAACCTGTTGTGCTTATACTACCATTATAATACGACTAAAAATATACATCACAAACTACCAAGAGCCTGTACCGCTATTACATACCTTCCTAAATCTGACGACTGCTTAAAAAACGTTCCAAATGTTACAAATCTGCGATTTTTTTACGTCAGTGCTAAAATATAGGGTTGTTAGGTTTGTAGTAATATTTTAGTAGTAATAATCTTTAATTACTACTAAAATATTACTTAAAATATTTAACTTTTATTTTAGGCTAATTTTTATATATATTATATATTTGCCGGCTAAATTAAATTTTTGGATTCTATATTAATTAAAATTTCGTGTTTGAACAGGAAATTGTTATAATTAATAAAGTTGTAATTATAATAATTGTTATTTTTTATTATGAGTGTATCAATCCTAATTATGATGACTCATGGTTTGTTTACTAATATTCCACATCGAATGTGGCTGGAGTATAAGTATAACAGCATTTTGAGTGAGTCGTTTACTTGAAGAACGGTAAAACTTTTCAAAATGACGATCACATATTCTTATATTGTTATAAATGTAGGAATCTTCCTTTTGTTTCATGTCTTCATTTAAAATATTTTTCCATTGATTAAATTTCTCCAAATTTGGGTATTCAGGTTTAGGAAATTGATGAAAAGGACCTGAATTGTTTTTATTAGAAGTCAATAAACGGTTAAGGTTGAAATTGATGTACCAAGTTGTAATTGATTGTATACATATATGACAAACAATATTTTTATAGATTTTACTAAATAAGTATATATTACTTTACTAAATAAGTATTATACTAAATAAGTATAACCTTTAGTCGCACACCGAAAATAACAATTAATAGCCGATTTTCGTGGTATTTTTTCAACTTATCCAAATACGTAGTTTGCAATCAAAATCCAAATAAGAAGAGCCGGGGTCGATCGTAGTCGCAAAAAACAAAGTCCAATTGAGAAAAGCCGGGGTCGATCGTCAAAAGCGTGGAAATAGGAGTCAATGGTAGAGGAGAAGGTGGTAATGTGGCCCCCTACTTTGTTTTCGGGACTTTATAAAAAAAATAAAGGCTCCAAAAACTTGATAAATACTTTATTAGCTTCCTTAGTTATTCTTTTATCCATATTTCACAATGGAATAGATGAAACACGTATAGTATAATGAAAAAAAAAATTATTATTAAGTAATCGAATTTGGCCAAATGAGATCAGGTGATGGTTTTGTGGCCCCCTGGGGGGTCACATTAAATGTATAGCATTATTGAAACCTAACGACAAAAATCACAAATACAATAATCGCCTTCCGGACCTGCACAGGCTGTATGAGCCCACAATTCGCAACTCTGACACTGTATCCATTGCTCTCCAGGTCTGTCATTTGAAAAGTTCGCTTCGCAGAACCCGCAGAGGACATCTATGTTTTCAGGGACTCTATTCAAATGCGAGTTGTCATCATCTGAGTCGTCATTTTCCGCTTCACTATCAGAGCTGCTGCTGGATGTTACATCTCTCTGTCGCTGACCAGCTCTGCTAGTGCCTCCTCTACCACGTCGTCCTCGTCCTCGTCCACGATTCTCTGCTAAGCGCAAAGATTCAATTAAGTCATTTTTGTATGGAGAGGATGTGATCACCTTTGCTGTGGACGCCTTTCTACCGCGATTAGAAGTTCTAATCTTAGCCTCAGGAATTGGCTGAATATCTTCTGGTAGAATCAAACTATTCTGCAGTTCTTGTAGCTTCTTATCTACGCTTGATGGAGGAGATTGGGCAGTATCAAGACCTGTATCATCATTGGCAGGCATCGAAGAAGTTTGACCAATCTTAGATGCTTGGGCTTCCGCTATAAAATCGATGTCAGTGAATACTTGCGGGTTGAATGGATAGATGCCAGTTGCACGGAAACCATTAACTGCTATTTCTCCCGTTGTGCTCCTCATATATGCCCGACCAAAAAGTTCAGCAATATCAAAAGGTTTCAGCAACCTTTCAGAATGCAAATGAAATTTCCGAATCTCCTCACTGTAATGGCATTTTAAGGCGCCCATGAAAGTTTTATCTAAAGGTTGGAGCTTGTGTGTAGTATGAGGTGGGAGACTAATAATAGTAACGTGGTTTTCACGAGCTAATTCTATTATTTCTATGTTCCGGGTATGGCTGTAGTGACCGTCAAAGATAAGTAATACAGGAGATTCCACAGTTGGTTTTGTTTTATCAATGAAATGCCTGAACCATTCAGTGAACAAATTCGATTGGATCCAACCTGATGGGTGGACTTTACCAATCGATCCAGGTGGAGCACCTTTCATCAATACATCCGTGAAATTTTTTCGAGGGAAAATCATCATAGGTGGCACAAAAAAACCTGATGCACTCATGCAACAAACAAGAGTACACAGTGAACCTCGCTCTGCCGCTGTTAGAGCTCCTATCTGTTTCTTTCCTTTTTTACCTATCACCTGGGGTATTTTAGACTGAACAATCGTCAGCCCAGTCTCATCTACATTAAAAATCCTGTCTGGAGGATAATGAGTCTTTTCCATTTCAGCTTCTAGGATATCAAAAAATTCTTTGACTGCTAGACGATTAAAGCCTTGAGCACGAGCATATGATGTTCCCATTGGTCTACGAAGGGATAAATTGTCTTTATGTCGCTTTAAGAAATGATCCAACCAAGCCCGCCCTGCCATTTCATTCTTAAAGTTATTGGAAATACCATTTCTCATAGCCAACTGATATGCCATTTTTCGAACATCCTGTCTTGTGAGTCCATAATATCGAGCCTCCATAAATAAAATATATTCGACTAACTTTGTTTCCAGTTCCGGTGGAAGTACAGGTTTCCTTCCGAGTGGTTTATTAACAAGTAATTCTAAAGACTCTTGAGGATCCTTCACTAACCGTTTTAGTGTCGATCTAGGTACACCAAACATTTTAACAGCTTTTTTATATCCCATCAGCTTATTCTTCACCGCATCGACCGCTTTTTTCATTTCTTCAGGGTCCCACGTTTTTTGTTTCTTCCTCGAAGATGGAGATGAAATACTTTGCCTAGGCATCTAAAAAATTAAAAAAAAATAAGAAATTGATTACTACGTTTTAGGTTCCTACATGTAATGTGGCCCCCGGGTCCACATTACAAGCAATGTGAGGGGGCCACATTACAGATATGTAAACTATTTAAACAAACATATCTAACATGTTCATAAAATGCTTAAATTTCATATTTACCTTTGAAATATCGCAGAACAATGTTCAATGAATACAACGTGTCCACACAAAAAGTCAAATTCGATAGTTTTCTATTTTTACGCAAATAAAATCGCAACAGTTCAAAAGTTTTCACAGCAACGTGTTTCGACTGTTTGAAATGAACGTATAAACGGGCCGACATCTGACGGATTCGATAGGTGTTAAATATTGTTGTGACAAAGACGATTCAGTTTCACCAAAAAAATGATAGGTGGCGTTATTATAAATTGGTAATATCATGGGGGGCCAAAATACATGCGGGGGCCGCATTACCACCTTTTCCTCTATATATATTGAAATTATAGGTGCAGTGAAAACAACTTAGATAGGATTTCATATATATATTATTCTTTTATATATTATACTATATTTTATTTAAAAGCCACACATCTGCAAAGCACGGATGACAGACACAAAGTAAAAGAAAGAAAACTATATAAGTGGCCAGTATAACATATATCGATAATAGATTGATTTTATATTTTAAACTTTCGCGATGTAATTTATTCATATTTGCTTTGTAGACGGGTCTTATCGCGATAATCTTTACGTATTACAATACCTTTATTGCCCGACGTTTCGGTGAAGTTGCATTCACCGTGGTCACGAGCTGACTGATTCACCGTGGTCAGCTCGTGACCACGGTGAATGCAACTTCACCGAAACGTCGGGCAATAACGGTATTGTAATACGTAAAGATTATCGCGATAAGACCCGTCTACAAAGCAAATATGAATAGATTGATTTTTGTTAATCGATAAGTAATATATATACTTAGTCTTGCCATAAATATTGTTATAAAGAAAAGCACGATTTTTTTTTATACGTAACATTTATTCCTTTCATAGTGAGTTAGTTTAATACATCAATATATAACTATTAAAAATATACAATGTTTATTCGAAGTGGTCCCCATTGGCTGCAATACAGTCTTTTAAACGTTGAGGCCAGTTATCAATAGCAGCACGAACTCTTTCTAGAGGAAAATTCTTCACTGCCAACCGAATGGATCGTTTTAGGGACTCCAAATTATCATGGCGTTTAGAGCAAGCCTTACTCTCTAAAACTGACCATAAATCATAATCCAATGGATTTAGGTCAGGACATGACGACGGCCAGTTTTCAGTGCTGATAAAGTCCGGAACGTTAGTTTTCAACCAAGATTGGGTGGATCGAGCTCTATGACCCGGTGCCGAGTCTTGTTGAAAGCACCATTCTTTGTTATTGAACATGGTGTTAGTTAAAGACTTAACTACCGTCTCAAGAATGGTATTTTGATATACTTGTGCCGACGTTTTAATACCTTTTTCACAAAAATATGGCTCAGTCACCCCTTCATAGCTAACCCCCTACCAAACCATCACTGAAGTGGGATAATGCCCACGTTGTACTCTGTTTACTAATTGAGAAGCTTCTTTAGAGCTTCCAGCATAAATACGGTCATTTTGTTTATTAAAATACTGCTCAATTGTAAAAATTTTCTCATCCGTAAACAAAATTTTGTTGTGACCTCCCTTTGCGTACCGCTTAAGTAGTTGTTTGGATTTTACCACCCTATTCTTCTTTAAATTATCAGTTAAGAAGTGACCAGTACGTCTCTTATAGGCTGCAAGTCCTAAGTTATCTTTTAATATACGCGACATGGTTCTAGGAGCTATCTTCATCTCCCGAGATAAAATCTTTTGCTTACGGACAGGATTTCTTCGAATTCTTTACCTAACTGCTTTAATCACCTTTTTCACACGAACGGTACGTGGACGGCCAGATCTTTTTCTGTCACAAACAGAGGAGGTATCATTGTACCTATCAATAGCCCGGTAAACAAACATTTGACTAATACCAAGCGGGTGGAGGGTTTTAAAAATTGCACTTTTCTCCATACCTACTTTATGTAAGGCAATCACAGCGATTCGGTTCTCTTTATCACCCCACTCCATTTTAATATAACAAAATATTTAACAATATAATGGCGCGAAAATAAGAAAACACATCAAGCAATCATATAAAAATGACAGATTCCAAATTCAAACGTAATATTTTCTTTTTTTGAATAGTAACAGTATTTATGGCCAGACTAAGTATATATACTATAATAAATTACCTAAAGAGATAAAAAATGCAAATTCATTTAACATCTTTAAAATTAAACTAAAAAAACATATAGTACATGACAATACATTATTAAAATAAAATAAATGATTTAAGCTAATGCAAAAATAAAAAAAAAGAAATAAATAAAATTAAATAAAATAAAAATAAAGTATGAAATAAATAACTGATGATCAAACTGTTTTTGTTACTCTGTGTCTATGAGTTTGCATTTCTTGTCGCTGTTTTGTACACAATTATTGTTGCTTTGAGGGTATGTTTTAAATTCCTTGTTTAAAGCAAAAATTATTGTAAGAATAATATGTTCAACTTCTTCAAACGAGCGCTTACGAGCTGGATGTGTAGATATCTTTTCAAGATGCATAACTTTTGTGACTGTGTCAGCAGATTCGGTTTTTAGTTTTATTTCCTGGTCTAATAATCTTGTTTTTACAAAGGTTAAACTTATATTGTCTTCTGATAAAGTTTCTATAGCTGTAATAACCCCATCATAAACTGTAGGTAACGTTAAAAATAAGTGTGCTACTTTATCCGTTTCTTCTAATTTTGCTCCGGCTGCTAATAATTCTGAAATTAAGTCGTCAAAATGCGCAAAATGTTTTACCAAAGGCATATCGCCAGTTAGTTTAAGGGCCAACAAATTTTTACGTAAAGACAGTTGGGTGGCAATACTTTTTCGTTCGTACAACGCATCTAAATCATTTAAAATGTCTTTTGCAGTACTTTCTTCTTTCGCAAAGCCAAGATATGAATCTGCCAAGTATTCTACGATGATACTTTTGGCTATTAATTTTTTTCTTTTCCAGTCACTATCTTGAATTATATCATCATCGTCTATAATCTTCAATAAATCCATCTCACAAAGTAAAGCTCTGATTCTAAATTTCTTCTTTCGCAAAGCCAAGATATGAATCTGCCAAGTATTCTACGATGATACTTTTGGCTATTAATTTTTTTCTTTTCCAGTCACTATCTTGAATTATATCATCATCGTCTATAATCTTCAATAAATCCATCTCACAAAGTAAAGCTCTGATTCTAAATTTCCATATACTATATTTTTCACCATTAAAAGGCTTTATATTTCGTTTCAATTTTGATTTCTCCATTATTCTCAAACTTGACCAAATTAGTCGGATGTCAAAGAGAAAATTTATTTTTTTTTATGTATTTTGATTTATTTAAAATATACCTACCTGATAAGACTGGGCCCATAACTTATTGAAATTATAGGTGCAGTGAAAACAACTTAGATAGGATTTCATATATATATTATTCTTTTATATATTATACTATATTTTATTTAAAAGCCACACATCTGCAAAGCACGGATGACAGACACAAAGTAAAAGAAAGAAAACTATATAAGTGGCCAGTATAACATATATCGATAATAGATTGATTTTTGTTAATCGATAAGTAATATATTCAACAATATAGCCGGGTCAAATTTTTGAAAAAGAACGTACAGGACCAGAACAACAGTAAGCAACGGCAAATGAGCAACGGGATAATTTAAAATTTGATTCAAATGTCAAATGAGCCTGTTGATCAAATATCGATATATCGAGATATCGATATTTATTACTAAACAATTTTTAAACGATATATCGATAGTTCGAGATTAAAACGTCGATATCGGTGGTCGATATTAGTATCTTTTCTTTGATTTGAATATATTTAATGATTGTAAAATAAAACTGCCGCACTCATTGAATTACACCAATATAATTACTAATTACCACTTTTAGCTATCACAATCAAAGATCACAATGTTACAGCTTGTTTTTCCAAAACCACCAGTACTTCCCCGAAGTGACATAAAAAAACATTAATATTTTCGCGGGCGCCCATCCACAGATAAAACACGCTTGAGACCGCAGTGCCACGCGGTGTTGCCAACATGATCTAACATTTAACTTACCGTTTTTCAATTTATTTCCTCCTGTACTCTAGTTTAATTATTTTACTTTTTATCTTAAAACTAATTTTATGTTACACAATTTTTTTTTCTATAAAGCAAAAAATATTTGTGTAAGATTAAAGAATAATCTTTAATCTTTACCGAAGGGAAAAGGCATACACATGCACACATAGTATAGCTATTTTTTACTAAACAAATTATAACGAAAAAAGTATATAAAAAGACACTAAACCTTTTTATAAATTTCAAATTATGAAATAACAAGTCTTAATTGTAAAAATTTTAATTTTAATAATTTTTTTATTTAATATTTTTTGGTATATTTCACCATTTTTAAAACCTCTACTTTAACGTAACATAAGATTTTTTATAATTAAATAGACTTGTTAAATAAAGCCGATATACCGAAATATCAATATATTTTTTCTATTTATCGTGCTCCGAATGAATTTGAGAGCTACTTACGCCACCTATGAAGTTATAAAGGAAAATAGTGTCAAAGTTATTGTTCCTTGTTCGCTAGATGGCAGCATTTTCTATACATTATTTTCTTACACGTTAATTATATGACAGTTTCATCCCCCTGATAGTGTATATCAGTAGGAGCTTATATTAAATAACGCTGGTTAGATCTCGTATGGTAGGTGGGATGTTAAATTCCAATCAGCAGTTAGTGCGTAAATCGTAAGTGCAAGATGGTCCGGTCAAAAGTACCTTATAGGTGATATAAGCAGTTTGGCGGAGTCAAACGACCAATTACAAAGCAGTTGGGCAGGGTCATAGTCAACAGTTGGGTGGAGCCACCTGACAATCACGCAGCTGTAGGCAGAAATTTTAGTCGCTTCATATAAAGTGCAATGTTGTAGGTTAGGTTTAAAGAAGTTTATTTCCAAAAAGAACACAATTCGCTTACAAAGGAAATTTTAAAATTATAACTACAATTAAGATATTACAAATAATAAACATATTGATATTAAACAACATCAGTCAAATCATCTAATATATGTGTTCTTAATCGTTTTATGTCACATAAGCTAGTTACCTTATTATATACGAAGTGGCAAATAAAAGCATTGAAACGTCGTGCAAAGGATGAGTTAACGATTGGGACTGGTACTTTAAAAATACGATGCTTCAACATATTAGAATATTCGTTAGAATTGACAATAGCTTTATGAACAGACAGAGCTATTTTGTGGATACACAATTTACGAACACTGAGTACTTCACTTTCTTTATAAACCAGATCAGTTGGATGTAGTATTTTTAGGGCGGAACGTTGGGCCCTTTCTAAAATTAGCATAGCAAGTTTTAGAAGTGCCACACCAACAGCTGATACAGTAACTCAAAATTGATTGACATAGGGCGTAGTATATGGTTCTTAGGGTTTCTAAACCAGCTACATCTCGCAAATGTCTTACTATATACAAATATACAAGTTTACGAACTCTCTCCGAAACCGCTGATGTGAGCTTTGAAATTTAATTGTTGATCCAAAACAATATCTAAATACTTAATCGTAAGTAAGTTCCCGGTCAAAAGTACCTTATAGGTGATATAAGCAGTTTGGCGGAGTCAAACGACCAATTACAAAGCAGTTGGGCAGGGTCATAGGGCCAATAGTCAACAGTTGGGTGGAGCCACCTGACAATCACGCAGCTGTAGGCAGAAATTTTAGTCGCTTCATATAAAGTGCAATGTTGTAGGTTAGGTTTAAAGAAGTTTATTTCCAAAAAGAACACAATTCGCTTACAAAAGAAATTTTAAAATTATAACTACAATTAAGATATTATAAATAATAAACATATTGATACTTAACAACATCAGTCAAATCATCAAATATATGTGTTCTTAATCGTTTTATGTCACATAAGCTAGTTACCTTATTATATACGAAGTGGCAAATAAAAGCATTGAAACGTCGTGCAAAGGATGAGTTAACGATTGGGACTGGTACTTTAAAAATACGATGCTTCAACATATTAGAATATTCGTTAGAATTGACAATAGCTTTATGAACAGACAGAGCTATTTTGTGGATAAACAATTTACGAACACTGAGTACTTCACTTTCTTTATAAACCAGATCAGTTGGATGTTGTATTTTTAGGGCGGAACGTTGGGCCCTTTCTAAAATTAGCATGGAAGTTTTAGAAGTGCCACACCAACAGCTGATACAGTAACTCAAAATTGATTGACATAGCTTAAACACTGCTTTCGTCCAGTCAGGTAACTTTTGAACCATTCTAATGGCACACCTCTGATACCCGCATTTTCGAGATTATTGAGGAGAGTGTTATGTTTTAATTTCTAACTGCCAAAAAGTGTTAAACGTAGGTATAGTTTGTATAGGCATGCTAATACAAAATTCGAAAGTAACTCTAGTCCAAAAGAAAAAAATATACATTTTCTGCGGGATTTACAATAAACTAATTCCATGAGTATTAAGTCACGGGAAAAATTAGTCTGGTAATGATAATTTTAATTGTTCAAAACTTCTCTGTAAACTGTATTTGATGTAATCTTACCATTTGGTAGTAAAATATATTGTCTATCAGGAGTTCCAACCTGAGATAAGCCAACATATATCGGTCCATGGGAAAAACACGTCTTTCTCAGGTCAATGCCCATCAGAGAGAATGTTTGAACTTGGGACTTGTTAATAGTGAGGGCAAAAGAGATCTTCACCGGAAACTTTAGCCTTTTAAACAGTATGGGTAAATCAGTGGGAATCAGGGGTATCCGCGGAATATAAGCCAGTTGTCCCACGGCTGGCCCTGTGAGGATCGTCGCCACGATAATATTGTCCCGTAACTCTTTTGTAAGCAGTTTCTTAATATCATGATAGGAATGCCAACTTTTAACACAAGGTCGTGAGGAGGTAAGCCAGAAGGGTTTAAAGAATTCAAAAATTCTTTGAGATAGTGCACTGTATCCTCAATGTTATACACCGTATCAATAGACTTATATTGTTTGACCTGACCGGAAATTTTCTCTAATATGAGTTTATTTATTTCATTCACGATATCGTTTCTGGGTATTACACTATTGCCTGGGTACACTATTGCCCTAGAACAAAGCTAATGATAATCTCTCTCCAATAAATTTTCAAGACCGGGATATATTGAGTCAATAAAATATTCTAACCTGTGCAATATGAGACATTAGGACACTAATGTCTCGTCAGGCTTAATGCCATTGCTGTTGGTGTTTGGAGAGGCGTACGAAGTAAGATCATTGAAAGTTTCTTATCTATGGTTCAAAAAATGGGGACTTTTTTCCGAGATACAATGACCAGAGATAGATTTATGCAAATTTTAAGATTTATACTGCTTTGATAAAAGAACCGAACGATCCGAAAGGTTACAAACCGATAAATTTGCACTCATTTCTGAAGTATGGAACAGATTTATAAGTAACAGCCAGGCTTGTTATAGACCACATCAAAATATCACAGTGGATGAACAACTGTTTCCAACTAAAGCCCGTTGCAGATTTACACAATACATGCCAAATAAGCCGTATAAATTTGGCATTAAATTTTGGTTAGCGGTTGACGTTAAAAAATATTTAAAACTTACTTGTTTAAGTAAGAAGATAAGTTTTAAAATATATTTTGAATGGTTTCCCTTACTTGGGAAAAGATGACACTCGATGCTTAAATTCGTTGGGCCAGTTTGTAACGTTGAAATTAGCCGAACCGTATTTACATCGAGGAAGAAATGTCACGACCGAAAATTTTTTGACAAGCATCCCACTGGCCAAAAAATTGCTTGAACTAAAGACAACTTTGGTTGGGACCATCCGCTCGAACAAGAGAGAACTACCAAAACCAGCGAAAGAAACAAAGGACAAAATGCCGTTACGAGGGCCAAACTGAAAGTTTTTAGAACTGGCAACTTAAAAGCATTATATTAAAAAAATAATTTTAAATTTTGAAAATAGAACTCTTTACCTATAATATTGAGTATACATTTCATTCATTTTTCATTTGTTTTACGATTTGGCGTCAAATTGAAAATTGTCTGTGCACGTCAGAATGAATTTAAGCCGAGAAAATTTTCGTGCAATGATTTTTTATGACTTTCGATGCCATATAAGTCAACAAGAAAGTTATGATAGACTTCGATTGGCTTTTCACGATGAAGCCCCATCTCGTGCCACAGTTTACAACTGGTTTAATGAATTCAAACGTGGTCGAACTAATCTTACCGATGATTTGCGTGAGGAACGGCCTTCTACAGCGACGACTGAAGATGTTGTGCGGCGTATGATAGAGACTGACAAAAGAGTGACCTATCAGCAGATTCGGACAAGTCTAGGCATAGGTATGAGTCAAGTGCACAAAATCCTCCATGAACATTAAGCGATCAGGAAGCTTTAGGAAGCAAGAGCAACAATTTCTAGAACTATTTCGTCAGTTTGTCAAGCTATATGAAAATATGTTCGACCACAGTACATAGAAGAGATCACAATAGAAAAACTTCAAAATATTGCATTAGATTTTGATCTCAAAACTAACTTTCCTCATTGCTTCGGGGCAATTGATGGGAAACATATACGTTTAATAAAACCAGACAAAAGTGGCTCTCTGTTTTATAATTATAAAAATTATTTTTCTATCGTTTTGCTAGCGGTTGTTGACTCAAACTATAAGTTTGTTTTTGTCGACGTGGGTTCATATGGAAAAGAAAGTGATTCTACTGTTTTTAGGAATTCGACACTGTACAAGATTTTAATGAGAAATGAATTACCATTGCCTGATCCTCAACCACTTGGAAATGATCATAATTCGTTATTATAATCCCAGTAATCCCTTATGTACTCGTCGGTGATGAAGCTTTTGATTTAAGTAAGCATGTTATGCGCCCATACGGCGGAAACAATCTCAATGTGAAACAGAGAGTTTATAATTATCGCCTCAGCATAGCTCGTAGATATGTGGAATGTGCATTTGGAATCATGGCAAATAAATGGCGCATTTTGCATAGGCCAATTGATACATCATATGATTTAACTATTAATATTGTAAAAGCATGTTGTGTTTTACATAATTTTGTTACACAACACGATGGTTTACGACAACAAAACGATATGGCAATAAATAGGTTCCCACAATTGAGACTTCATGCTAATGAAGAATCATTAGCCGAAAATTTTATCAGAGAGAGAGAGATTGGCTAATTACTTTATGAGTCCAGAAGGGGCTTTACCATGGCAATTGAAAAAAATATAAATTAACTTTGTAATTATTGTGTTTTGAATTTATAAACATCGAAATAAATAACAACTCACCAATTTTATTCTTTTTTTGATCCTCAAACTCCTCGTAACCTTGAAATAATTTCTTATAAACATCTGCCCATTCATTAGCCTTACGAAATTTATCACTGTAGTGTTCGTGTGATTTATCCCATATAATGGGTCTTTCTTGGACCAACGATATGAGAAAATCAATATCAATATTCTGCTCACTTATCGTAATATAAAAAATGTAATTACGCTCGTCTAGCTTCGTCCTCTACCTGTGGATTACTGTCCGTCGTCGCAGCGGAGCTCCGACAACGCAGCGCATCACCTTCCCTCCCGCTTCGTCTCTTGTCCGTCGGTCCGTTAAAACGTCGCGCGCGACGACGCATTGGTCTAATTGGGCATGTTATAAAAAATATATGGAAAATAACGCAGCGAAGACACTGCGATGGCGCATCAAAATGCAACGCAGCGCAACGCACTAATGGGGCCTCGCTCTAAAGGTGGAGTGTGCTGTTTTCCCATCATTTAACAGGGTAGCAGCAATCCCCGAAGAGGCAACGGCTAGTCTATTTCTCCCGGATTGTCTTATTTTTGCCAATACCAAATTTGCAAAAAACGTGTTGCCAGTGCCTCCGGGGCGTCAAGAAAGAAAATGAAGCCTCTGTTACATAGCACACTGTCTTAAGAAAATTGAACCTCTGCAATTTAGCACAAAATTATTGCATCAAAAGCTTGTCTCTGGTCTCCGACTAATTTCGGTATATTTTAATTAATAAAAACTGACAACCCACTGGGATCGTACGAACGTATCAATATTATGTCCGATGCATTGTTTTCATTTAAGGTTTTCTCATTTAGTTCTAAAAGTCTATTTTCTATTTGTAATAGACCTTCATTGTACATGTCATCATTATAGGGTAAAGTGAAATTCTGATTCTGCTGTCTATGTCTTATGTCGTCACATGAATCGTCTTTGAAGTTTTCCCATAAACTGAATGGTACAGATAGATAACAAAATAACAATATCACCACAAACAACTCCCTCAACTTCAAGGGACAATGAGAAATTGAGGCTTCTCGTAGAGTATTTTTCCACTGTTTATCGTCTTCTAACAAACCACTCTCACGAGAAGCAAGCTAGGTATGTTTCTTTGACAACTCCGTTCACGCTTCTTAAGTCCTGAAATAAGGCGGGGCCACGTACCTGGTGAAGCAAGACTCGAAGAAAAAAACACTCCGATTGAGAAGGGCACACTATATACTCTTTCCAAAGGAGGATTTTTTTTATTCCAGGATGACCAGCCACATCTTCTCCACGTTTTCTTTGAGAAAATTTGTTATTAGCCCAGGTATAATAGTGAGGAACCTCATGGTAAAGTAAAGTTTTTGCAAAGTTGTCGGAATTGCACAATTCAAAGAAAGCGGTCAGAGTTGCTATTGGTGGAATTTTAACAATGCTTTGCACATTAGCTGGGGAAAAGTATACTCTTTGGCCGTTTCCTAAATGTACGGCCAACTGCAGAACAGTAAAATATCTGTCGTGGAGAGGAAATTCTAAAAGTCTCCAGACCGCTCTCTCTCCATCCTCAGGAGCTACTTACTATACGCGCAATTAAATTCAGTCAATTTTTACATCACAACAAAATTGAGTCAATTCTTAAGGATGGTGTAAAGAATATTGGTAGAAATAGTGTCAGTTGAATTATCTTCTCCTGATGCTGCCAATAAATTTTTAAATAATCAACTGATTATTTAAGAGAGGAACTCCTCTCTCTGGCTAAATATAAAGCAATTATTCCCACATACAATGTAGCAAGAATTGCTAAGGGAGTTCCCATTGACTTTTCAATGCAAGAATTTGTTGAATCTCTTGTGCCTCCTTCAGGCTGTGGCAGCATAATGAAAGCGAGACGCCTAAATCGTAAGAATGTTAATGAAGTGGTTGTTACTTGGGTTCCCACACAAACCGTGGTAATAACCTTTCGTGGACAGATGATGGGTCACTTCACGTCACGGTCGATCACGTGGTGATTCTTTCTATTCTTCCTCCCTATCCGGCTGTGGTATCCTAAATAAATCCAATGACCCTACTGATTAACAATAATTAACAATAATCTTCTATTTTCGCTAACAGAAATGTTCATTAATATTATCTCACCGTGTAATGAAATTTCCTTACTGTCCAACGTTGCTCAAAATTTAAATCGCTTATTTAAACTTATCAATAATGGCCCCAGTCATCTTTCTACAACGGAATAGTAATAGTATTCGTGCTAAAAAACACGAAATTATTGCTATTATCAACCTGCACAGACCTGTCATTATTGCCATTTCTGAAACTTGGCTGAGACGGGATGCCCCTTTTGTATCTCGGGCTTCGCTTGTATGTGTAATGTAGGTATAAGTAAAACAATTGTCATCCTTCAGTCGGAATGAATAAACGGTACTCGAAAGTCGTGTCTGTGTTGTTCTTAACCCTTAACTTGGTAAGGTACATTAGACTGTACATACATTTCAAAAAAAATTTACTGGTTAAATAATAATATTTTTTTGTTTTGTTTTTATTAAAAATATTACTAAATAATTTAGAATTAGTAGAAAAATATTTTCGTTGTTGCAACACTGAACAACACATGTCAAATTCAAAATGGCTTCGAAACAACAAAGTGTTGGCGGGACCCGGGTAAGTTTTTGCGTTATAAATTACTTTTTAGCTCAAAAACTAATAAAAAATGGTGTGTTATTTGATCTAAAAACTATGTATTACTCAAAAAGTGATTTTATGCGTTACTGTCTCAATTTTTATGGCCGATTTTGGTTGAAACAAATGTATGTACACTGCACTGCACGTTGCCAATAACGCACTAAAATACTAAAAATGAACTATGGTAACCACGCTGTACATTGCTAAGTTTACACAGTTTTTGTTTTTCAACGAATCGGCAGTTTTTGTTTATTTATTTTTTTACCTTCTCATAAAAACTGTCTGCTTTGAACTTTTTTTTTTCTTTTTCCGCCTGCAGAACTTACAACTAACTCGCGCCCATAAGATCTTGGCTTTGGTACCCGCGCAAAACGCATGCTCTGACGATAGTTCCACATCTGATGAGGAAGCAAATGCTTATATACCGCCTTCACCAGATACCTCTGATCCACCTTCAATAGCATCATCACTAGAAGCCCTTAATTTGCTTGATACTTCAACTGACTCCAACAACGAACAGCATGATATACCCATTACTTTACCACTCACACCAACATTTGATGAAGTTTTTCCATCGCCGAATACAAGTAACTACAATGTTATACCCACATTGAACTCCATCCAATCTTTGCCATCTCCTTCTGTTGAACTATCATCTCCCCAGCCTAGCACCAGCGGACAGCAGTTACTACTTACCAGGTCCAAGCGTAAAAAGACAACAAAGACTGTAGTGACCAAAAAAGTAAAGGTTCAGAAATTCGCCCTAAATTATCAAATAGAGACAGTACTGGATTATTTTTATTTCTTTTTTTCTCCTGACTTAATTACTGACATTGTTTATAATACAAATTTATATGCAGTTGAACAAATAGGTCGATCTATTCAGCTGACAGAAGATGAGATTAAAAGCTTCCTGGCCATTCAAATCATGATGGGTATAGTACAGATGCCAGCTTATACTGACTATTGGGCAAGAAAAACAAGATACCCTCTCATTGCTGATCTTATGCCTCTCAAAAAGTATCAACAAATACGTCGATATATTCATTTTGTTGATAATACTTTGGAAGATTCAGACCGTTATTTCAAGATTCGCCCCCTAATGGAGAAAATACGCAAAAATTTTCTGAAAATTGAAGAAGAAGAAAAATATTCCATTGACGAGATGATGATACCTTATAAAGGTCGTAAAGCAGGTAAACGAAAGCAGTACGTAAAAATGAAACCTAAGAAATGGGGGTTTAAGAATTTTGTCCGTGCGGGTGTTTCGGGTATCATCTACGATTTTATTCTGTATGGTGGCGACGATACCTTTCGTGGACTGACTTTTTCAGAGAAAGAAGCTACAATTGGTTTAGGAGGTATGGTGGTGCTTGCATTGTGTCAAACTATAAAGAAAAAGCCGGCCATTGTGTATGCTGATAACTTTTTTATGTCGCCTGAACTAACATATATTCTGCGGGAAGAATACGGGATCCTTAGTCTAGGAACAATAAGGACTAATCGTCTCAGAGGCTGTCAAGAGTTATTGCCAACTGACAAACAATTAAAAAAGAAGAAACGCGGTTCTAGCGCCCATGTGGTTTGCAATAAGAATAAGTTGGCAGTCGTAAAGTGGAACGACAATAAAGTGGTTACACTTATTAGCACCTACATAGACTCGTACCCCTTAGAAACAATCAAACGATACGATAAGGATGAGAAAAAGAAAGTAGATGTAGAATGTCCTCAAGTGGTCAAACATTACAACAAACATATGGGAGGGGTCGATTTAGCAGATATGTTGATATCGTTATATAGAACTCCCTTCAAAAGTCACCGTTGGTACTTGGGAATATTTTCACAACTTGTTGATATGTGTATAAATAACGCTTGGCTCCTACATAGAAGAGATGGGAAGAAGACTTCATTGAAAGATTTCAGATTTGAATTGTTTGATGGGTTGTCTAAGTCTAATAGAATAGGAACAAACCAAAACTTTACAGACGATATAGGCGAGAATCTGAAAATCCATAAACCAGTCTCAGTCCGACCAACTGATAGCGTCAGATTTGATAACACAGGTCATCTTCCAGAAGCAGGTAATGAAACAATGCGTTGCAAATATTGTAAGAGTGGAAGAACATCTGTCTACTGTATAAAATGTAACGTCATTTGTGTTTTGTTGTGGGAAAAATAAAACGTAATTGCTTTCGTAATTTTCACCTAAAATAATAAAGAATAATTTAAATATTTCCTCCTTTTTTTGAAATAAATTTATAATAACCTGAATAATGTAATTCATTATGTCCTTGGTAGTGTACAAACAATTTATTTATAATATTTCTGTAAAATTGGCAGTGTACATTGTGATGTAGTTAAGTTTTCTCGAAACCTAGGATACCTAGATTTTTATTTTTATTTTTATTTTTCTCAAGTTGTCCATTCATAAATTAAACAAAATTTATCAATAATTTCCTTTTTTTTCATATTTTTAGTTCTTGCCAAGTAAAGGGTTAATATTTCCCAGTATCCATCTCAAAAATACTTCAGTGGCGATGAGGATCATTAGAGAATCTAGCGTGTGTGATATTTACAAAAAAATGTCAATCGGGAAGATTTCTGAGTTTAATATACAATCGGACAATTGGCAGTTATACGTCGAGCGTCTTGAACAATATTTTTTAGTTAACAAGATCGGCTTAGAATTACAAGTACCTACACTTATAACTGTAATGGGAGCGGAATGTTACGAACTATTGGTGAGTTTGTGTACTCTAGAAAAACCGAATACAAAAACTTTTAAGGAATTAAAACGATAATGGGAAATTATTTACAACCAAAACCTGGTGAACTTGCCGAAAGATATAAATTTCGTCAACGAAAACAAAAAGACGGTGAAACAATCGCAGAGTATGTGGCGGTGTTAAAAAAAATGTCTAAGACTTGCGAGTTCGGGAACTGGCTACAGGATAGTTTGCGAGATCAGCTAGTATGTGGTATCAGAAGTGATATAATACGTCAACGATTATTTGCGGAATGCAAGTTGGATTTTATTAAGGCGTATAATTTCGCAATTAGTATAGAAGCAGCGGAAAAGGACGCCGCTATTGTTGAGGGGGACGCGAGATGCAGCGGTGTCGCGGCAGATTGTCAAGCGGTATACGAAGCGATGCCAGCGCAGCGCTCGGCGGGAGCGGGCGCGGCTCGTGCAGCGCGCGGGACGGCGCGCGGCGTGGCGTACGGCGGAGCGGGACCGGCAGCGGCTGGCCGTGCGCAGTCGCAGCAATGTAGTGTGTGTGGTGGAGCTCATACTGGATTGTGTCGATTCAGCCGTTATGTGTGTCGAGTATGTAATAAGCGGGGGCATTTACGACGCATGTGTCCTAATGTGATGAGTCACCATACCGTGGATGCGACACCAAGTTACGAGTTTTCCGATGAAGAAAGCGACATGAGTGACGAGGTAATTTATATTAATATGAATCAATTATCTATCACAGACTGTAAACCAATAGTTATACCGCTACTAGTTCATAAAAAAATGCTCAATATGGAGTGTGATACCGGTAGTGCGATATCTTGTATTAGTGAAGAAATTTATTGTAAGAAATTTATTGTATTAAAATATTATACAGGGGAGATTGTCCGACCCCTTGGTTTTATAACGCCGCAAGTTAAATATAAGAATTTAGAAAGAAATCTTGATTTATATGTGGTTAAAAATGGGAAGTCATTATTATTAGGAAGGCAATGGATCGCAGCGCTCGGCATTCAACTACCAAATTTATATGTTAAAAATGTGTTAAATGTAAATGTCGATGACTTTGATTTTCACGCTTTTAATTCCAGATTCTGTAAGGTGTTTGCGGACGGTTTGGGACGATTCACTGGTGATCCCGTGCGCATTCACGTGTCGCCGGGCGCGCGGCCGGTGTTCATGCGTGCGCGCCCTCTGGCGTACGCGCTTCGCGAGCCGGTCGAGCGTGCATTAACGCAGATGGTTCGAGATGGTATCCTCACCGCCGTCGAACGCTCGGAATGGGCGACTCCAATAGTTCCAGTGGTAAAGAAAGATGGTAATATCAGAATATGCGCGGATTATAAATTAACTTTAAACAAGGTCATTGAGGTCGATCGTTATCCGTTACCTAGGGTTGAAGATTTACTCATAAAATTGAATGGTGGTGATCGTTTTAGCAAAATTGATCTTTCACAGGCTTACGCTCAGTTTGTTTTGGATGATTCCATTAAATATACAGTTATAAATACTCACAAAGGATTGTTTAGGTATAACCGCTTAGTGTACGGTCTTTCTTCGAGCCCTGCTATTTTTCAAAAACCATTGGAGCAGTTATTTGATGATTTGGACCATGTAGGGGTTTTTATTGACGATATTATAATAACCGGAAAAACCACTAGGGAACATATTGACAATTTGTACAAAGTTTTTGAGCGCTTGGAAAAATTCGGCCTTAGGGTTAAGAAGGAGAAATGTGTATTTTTCAAAACCTCTGTAAAGTATCTAGGGTATGTTATAAGTCGAGACGGCGTTCATACGTGTCCAGATAAGGTCAAGGCTATAGTTGATACGCCGGCCCCCACGAATATATCAGATTTAAAAGCATTTATCGGAATGGTAATGTATTACTCTAAATTTATTAAAAATATTAGCACAATTCTGGCTCCACTATATAACTTATTGAGATCAGGTGTTAAGTTTGTATGGAGTAAATGTTGTCAAGACGCTTTTAGTAAAGTAAAGCAATCACTGGCATCGAGTGAGGTTTTAATGCACTATTCGATCGATTTGCCCGTGGTGGTTACGGCGGACGCTAGTAATGTGGGCGTGGGGGCGATTTTGTCGCACGTGACACCGTCCGGCGAGCGTCCCGTGGCTTATGCGTCGCGATCACTCACTGCTACTGAACGGGCTTATTCGCAGATTGACAAGGAAGCGCTAGCGATAGTTTTTGCATTAAAGAAATATCATCAATATTTATACGGTAGAAAATTTGTATTACGAACAGATCACAAACCATTGACACATATATTTGGAAAAAAAACAGGGATTCCAATCATGGCTGCATCGCTATGCATCGATATGACTACGATATTGAATACGTAGCGTCGAAACAAAATTGCGCTGATAGTCTTTCGAGATTACCGTTACCTTATAACAAAATAAATGAAAAAGGGGAAGTAACGTATGTAAACTTTGTCCAAGATTTTTTGCCGGTCACTAATGAGGAAATAAGAAAGGCAACAAAAAAAGATAAGATACTAAGTAAAATTTATATTCATTTAAAAACAGGTTGGCCAAAATCGTGTACAGACGATAAATTAAAACCTTATTTTTCAAGACGTTGTCACGTCTAGATTATGTATAGTAAATAAAATAAGACGTGAACATAGTTAATTACAGAATTTTATTTGCTTATAACATTCAGTCTAGACTTAGATTAGATTATATATAGACTAGGTAGGTATTATAATTTAGACAGCTCGGTTTAAGTCTAGGCTCAGGCGTTACTGGAATACCGAGGGTACGCTCCTTGTAATTGTGAGGTAGTCGCAGCCTTGCTATCGGAGGTAGACGCAGCTTTGCTATCGGTGGCTTTGACTCGACGCGTGTCCTGTTGGCCGGCCGCTGGCAAGGTCGCGCAAGGTCGGGGACCGAAACCAACACGACGATTTTAACTCCAGGGGTAGTTCCTGAAATGCCGGAAACCAACACGTGTTACGGCATTTATTACATAAATCTAAAGCGCAACAAGCTAAAAATAATAGCTTAGCAGAAGTAAAAAAGCATCTAAGAGTAATAATAATTAAGTGAAAAGGCTACGCAATTATTTTAAAATATTAAATTATTTGTTGGTCATGGTTGGGGTAAATTTACATTTAATCAGACACGGTTACATAAACCACTTGCTATTAATAAAAAAAAATATAAGAGGGTATATCGATATAATATAACAAGGAAAGTACAACTATTGATTATAATTCTTACTAAACTACACTAACAATGTTTTACATAAAAGGGCAATTACAACAAATATTTATTCTAGTTCAAAGGGTTACCATTAAAACGGTATAAGCATCTAAAATCTAAATAATACTTATATAAAATCAACAAGGCGAAGCATTAGTTAGGGTATAAGCACACTAAATTAACTAAAATACTTATAATTAAATTTTAAAATGCACAACTTACCCAGTACGGGAACACAATAACACTTACTAATGTAAATCCACCAAAAGGGAATAATAGAATTTAAGTTTCTTAAAAAACCAGGCTATAGAATTATATTTAACTAAGACTGGAACACGGTCTTTAGCGACAAGATATACATAAGAACGTAGGTAGACTAATACTGATAGTAATGCAGCGACAAGTGACCGCTTGCCGGCCCGACGCGTCTTTTTAAACCCGAGAATTGTAAAGGATATGTATACGTCTATAACTATACCCGTGATTTATCTAATACGATAGACAGTAAGGACGGTTTGTTTGTATATAAATTTTTATAATTTTTTTTTATATGTGTATATTTTTAATGTAGAATTATAGTGTATTTAATGTACATATATTATAAAAATAATATATCTTACAGTACCCCCCTCGCTAGAAAGGATTTGCCTACTATAGGAAAATCCCAAGAAATTTATACGTAACCTTTCAAGACCTTAAAATCTTTGACATGCCACGCTCCTAAATCTCGTCCCAACATATCTTCTAATATGTAAACTAAAGACGATCGCTTCTCTTTGATTCGACACTTTTGGAAACGGGGAGCAAGTTTTTTACTGAAATAAGTGTCTTTATCACTTTGAAAGTAATTACGTTTCCAGACTATATCTCCTACATTGAAATCAATTTCCTTGCGTCTTAAATTGTATCTTTGCGAATTTTTTAAATGACTTTGCCAAAGTAAATTTTGTACTTTATCAAAAATATTGCTTAAGTGCCCTAAGTTTTCAGCATAAATTTCACGAGGAAGAAACAAAAGTTCATTAGGGTTATCATTATCTATGTAATGAGACCCACATGCAACAAGCTCCCTGCCGTGAACCAAAAATGCAGGTGTATAGCCGGTTGTTTCATTGATTGAATTATTTATAGCGAAGTTAATTTTCGGTATATTAATATCCCACGAACGGTGATCATTATTAACAAACATGGATAAAGCAGTAACAATTGTTTTATTATATCTCTCAACCGTATTCACTTGTGGGGTATACTTTGGTGTAAAATGAATATTGGGAATTTTATACTTTTTAAATAGACTATCCAACTCACGGCTAATAAACTGAGTCCCATTGTCAAGAATGATAGTCTGAGGTATGCCATGCACAAGGAAAACGCCATCCTCCAACTGTTTACAAATAATGGGAGCAGTTGCTCTTTTAATAGGAAATAATAAGCAATACTTAGAGAAACAACAGGTTACTACAAATATATAAGAATTTTGTTTTCTTGTACAAGGCAAGGGACCTACAAGATCAATTGATAAAACTTGAAAAGGTCTGACACAATTTTTAGGCCTGCCCATAGTGCCAAGTATAGAATGAGTGGGTTGTTTATAGGTTTGGCAAATTTCACAATTGGATACAAATGTAACTACTTCTGAATACATACTAGGCCAATAGTAGTGCAAACTTAATCGTTTATACGTCTTAAAAATACCAAAATGTGCAGACGTAGGTTCAGAGTGGTTACTATTAATGACATTAAGTCTATCTTCTTTTGGAATAACCTCCTTCCAATCAAATTCTGATGTTAAGGAACACTTGTTTTTCATTAAACGGTATAAACGATTATTTTCCACCTTATAATTGGGAAAACTACTTGGCGAGTTAATACAATCGTTAAAAATGTTGAGAAACCATTTATCCGAAGTTTTAGGATGGTGTGAAATAAGATTTAAAGGGACAGAACGGGAACGACTGTCGGGAATTATATTATCTTTACCGCGTCTGTGTTTTACAAGAAAATTGAAGGAAGAGAGTCTTATCCCCCATCGCGCAAGACGACCAGTGGGATTATTTAAAGATAAAAACCACTTTAAAGCTGAGTGATCGGTATATACTAAACAAGTCTGTCCGTTATCTAAATAGCAACGCCAGTGTTCAAGGGCAGTGAGAACAGCAAGTGCCTCTCTTTCCGTCACACTGTAATTTCTTTCAGCGCCACACAAGGAACGGCTCATGAAAGCTATTGGATGTTCTACACCGTCTATTGTCTGAGACAACATAGCTCCTACTCCATAACTACTTGCGTCGGTGTGGACTTCAAACGGGAAATCAAAATTTGGACAGGCTAGTACAGGAGCTTTAACTAAAAGATCTTTAAGACTACGGAAGGCGTTCTCAGCGTCAGGAGACCAATGAAAAGTGGGAGCATTCTTTTTAGTGGATGTCAGTTTATTCAAGGGACCAGCAATTGTGCTAAAGTTGGGAATAAAACGACGGTACCAAGATGCCGTGCCAAGAAAACGTTTTACCTCTTTTTTATTAGAAGGAGTTGGGTAATTTAAAATGGCTTCTACTTTCGCAGGATCAGTACGTAAGCCATGAGCATCCACAATATAGCCTAAATAACGTAACTGAGATCTGAAAAATTTGCATTTCTCTAAGTTAATCTTAAGGTTGGCTTTAATAATTTTATCGAGTACACGTCTTAAAAGAGAGACATGTTCATCAAAAGTTTTACTTATTATAATGATATCATCTAGGTAAGCAAAGACTTTAAGTTCAAACTCGGGACCAAATAATAAATCTACGAGTCTCTGTTGAGTAGCAGGGGCGTTGGTTAATCCAAAAGCAGTGACTTTAAATTGAAAAGTTCCTCGACCTGGTACATAAAAAGCGGTTTTTTCTTTATCACATGCCCTAATTGGAATTTGCCAAAATGCCTTGGATAAGTCAAGGCTAGATAAGTACCTAGCATCTTTTAAGTTATCTAGAATTTCCGAAACATAAGGTAAACTATAAGCATCCTTCTTAGTACATGCATTTAGTTTTCTGCTGTCAAGGCAAAAACGAGGGTTGCCGTCTTTTTTATTTACTAAAAGAATAGGTGAGGACCAGGGGCTTTCAGCGGGTTCTATTACATCTAATGATAGCATTTCATCTATTTGTTTTGTTATTATTTGTTGTTTGGCTGGAGACATTCGATAATATCTTTGTCGAATTGGTTCTGTATCCCCTGTATCAATTCTATGTTCTATGAGGTGTGTTCTACCTAAACCTTTGTGCTGAAAAGAAATTACTTCAAAGTCTGAAATTAAATCATCGGCAGACTTCTTTTGATCTTCATGTAGATTTTCATACGATTTTAAGAACATAGTCTGTGTAGTGTTTGAAATATTATCTAAACAAGCATCAGATTGAGAATGGTATTGTACGTTCTTCAAATATTTGGGGCAAATTTTAAATTCTAGCCAAAAATCTATGCCTAATATTAGGGAGGATTTAACCTCAGGTATAACGTGAGCTTTGATGATATGCGTGTCTTTTTCAAAAGTGATAGGAAGAAGAATGTAGCCTAATGATTTTAATTTATGTCCGCCAGCAGCGCAAACTGTAATTTTTTTTTCATCAAATAAAGTATAATTCAATTTTAATAAATGTAAGTGAGAATTATCACCTAAAATTGTAACGACAGATCCAGAGTCTAGTAACCCTAGAAGATGTATATTATTTCTGTCATTACTAATGTTAACCTTTATATAAGGACGCGGGTCACCCTGTGGTATAGAATTGAAAATTGAAGCAGTCCTATAGGAATTAAAAAACTGTTTTATAGTAAGCAACCAATTTTGCCAATCCGCGTTATTGTCAAAACGACTTGGTTCTTTGCTACAATTTTCATTAATTAGTTTTTTGGATTGCAATTAGGACATTCAGGCAAACGAACATCTTTAAGACCACATCTGAAACATTTTATCACTCTCTCTGCCTTACATTCTCTCATAGAATGAGAATTATCTTTGCACCGAAAGCAATATTGTTTATCAGGGGTGATAGCATAAACTTTTGAATTAGAAGCAGCGTTGAAATTTATTTTACCGTTCGCACAACTACTATTAAAATTATTAAGTGTTTTATTATAACTTCTATAATTATAAGAAAATTCCGGAGCGAGAGTTTTAGAAGTAATACTAGGAGGTTCTTTAAAAGCGTCAGATCTTATTTTAATTTTTTCAAAATTGCGACAAAGCGACCTAAGGGTCTCTAAATTATTTATTTGTGTGCAAGTAGCTAAAATATTTGAGTAACAAGGACGTATGTTATGTAAAATAATTTCGAGTTTTTCTTCCTCGCTGATAGTTCTACTAATGCGAGAAAACATTCCTTCCATAATTGCTAAGTATATAACGATAGACTCAGATTCACCTTGAGTGCGATTACGAATTTCCGCCAGCATTCGATAATCATAATCAGGAATATCAAAATCGTATTTTAATTTACTAAGCAACATATCCCAATTATTTATAAAAGTGCTAACCCTGCGGAACCAATGTAACGCGTCACCTGTAAAAATATCATACGCTAAAGAGAACATTTTTGAGTCTTGTAACCCTTTAGCTAGTTTAAATTCTTGTAGGCGCTGAATAAGATCGCGTACGCACGTTTTACCATCATATTTTATCTTTGAGAGATCGGATAAAACGCCACGATCGCAAGTAACATTAATTGCAATATTCTCAGGGGGATTTTCCTCATCAGAATTACCCGATACTAAGTTGTGGGTAGAGCTATTTTCTAAATTATGTAAGGAAATTAATTCTGAAAATTCAGTAAAAATATTTTGGAATTGAGAAGAAAGTGATTTCAAGGTAGTAGCTTCATCGGAATTTATAGGTTTATTAATTCGAAGGATTCTAAAATGTAAATGGTGTAAGAGAGAACGAGTTCTTTCTAACAATGAGTTTTGAAATTTACATTTAAGGTTATCTATGTTTAGAATAATTTTTGTTAATGTATCAGAAACTCTTTTTACATCTTCCGAAAAATCAAAACACGTCTCTAAAATGTCCTCAGACGGGTATAGTTGCGTAAGTTTAGTAACTTGACGGCGCAAATCAATTACTTTATCGCACGGGATTTCGCCTCTTATAGCTACTTCGTAGATTAATTCCGGTTTTTGAAGTAGTAAAAATTTTATTGGATACGCCATTATAAATAAAATTACGTAAGTTGTGCAGATTAAAAAAAAACACTATACTATAGCAAGAAGATAGAAGAGAGATAGCCAAGCAGTAATCCGTTCTGTTACAATAATCAAAATTTGTGACAGAACGATAAGTGTTTTCAAATAGCAAAGAAAAAATAACGAGTAAAACAAGAATAAAAGAAAAATAATTAAAAAGTACTAAATTTATCAGCTTATATGTTATTTACTACAGAAATAATACAATGGCTGTAATATATTACAGAGAAAAAAAAAGAAATAAAAAAAAAAACTAACATACAATATACAATATAATCAAAATAATTGGTAACATAAAAGCTGATAAAACATCAATATCGTTTTATACACACACAAAAATATTACCATCCACCATACAAAACAAAAAAAGAAAAAATAAAAAAAAAGTAACGTCTAAGCCTTTTTCACGTTGGGCGCCATTGTCACGTCTAGATTATGTATAGTAAATAAAATAAGACGTGAACATAGTTAATTACAGAATTTTATTTGCTTATAACATTCAGTCTAGACTTAGATTAGATTATATATAGACTAGGTAGGTATTATAATTTAGACAGCTTGGTTTAAGTCTAGGCTCAGGCGTTACTGGAATACCGAGGGTACGCTCCTTGTAATTGTGAGGTAGTCGCAGCCTTGCTATCGGAGGTAGACGCAGCTTTGCTATCGGTGGCTTTGACTCGACGCGTGTCCTGTTGGCCGGCCGCTGGCAAGGTCGCGCAAGGTCGGGGACCGAAACCAACACGACGATTTTAACTCCAGGGGTAGTTCCTGAAATGCCGGAAACCAACACGTGTTACGGCATTTATTACATAAATCTAAAGCGCAACAAGCTAAAAATAATAGCTTAGCAGAAGTAAAAAAGCATCTAAGAGTAATAATAATTAAGTGAAAAGGCTACGCAATTATTTTAAAATATTAAATTATTTGTTGGTCATGGTTGGGGTAAATTTACATTTAATCAGACACGGTTACATAAACCACTTGCTATTAATAAAAAAAAATATAAGAGGGTATATCGATATAATATAACAAGGAAAGTACAACTATTGATTATAATTCTTACTAAACTACACTAACAATGTTTTACATAAAAGGGCAATTACAACAAATATTTATTCTAGTTCAAAGGGTTACCATTAAAACGGTATAAGCATCTAAAATCTAAATAATACTTATATAAAATCAACAAGGCGAAGCATTAGTTAGGGTATAAGCACACTAAATTAACTAAAATACTTATAATTAAATTTTAAAATGCACAACTTACCCAGTACGGGAACACAATAACACTTACTAATGTAAATCCACCAAAAGGGAATAATAGAATTTAAGTTTCTTAAAAAACCAGGCTATAGAATTATATTTAACTAAGACTGGAACACGGTCTTTAGCGACAAGATATACATAAGAACGTAGGTAGACTAATACTGATAGTAATGCAGCGACAAGTGACCGCTTGCCGGTCCGACGCGTCTTTTTAAACCCGAGAATTGTAAAGGATATGTATACGTCTATACTATACCCGTGATTTATCTAATACGATAGACAGTAAGGACGGTTTGTTTGTATATAAATTTTTATAATTTTTTTTTTATATGTGTATATTTTTAATGTAGAATTATAGTGTATTTAATGTACATATATTATAAAAATAATATATGTTACAACGTAACGAATTATATTTGGATTATGATTGTATCATGTGGGGTTATAGGATTGTTATACCTGATTCGTTGCGGGCCGCGGTGCTTAAGGACGTTCATAGCGGTCATATGGGAATGGTTAAGTCGAAGGGAATCGCGAGGAGTTACGTGTGGTGGGCTGGCATTGACGGTGATATTGAGAATATGTGTAGAAACTGCAATACGTGTGTAGCCGTAGCTCCTGCACTAGCGCGAGCACCGCCACAGCCTTGGCCGTATCACACGCAGCCATGGAGTAGAATCCACATTGACTTCTTAGGACCATATCGGGGTAAAACATACCTCGTGTTAGTAGACTCTAGCACTAAATGGCTAGAGGTTTTTGTATGTAATTCGAGTTTTGCGAGCAACTTTTGCACGTTTTGGTTTACCAGTAGAAGTAGTATCCGATCAAGGTCCTCCCTTCACTAGTACCGAATTTAAAGATTTTTTACAAAGAAATGGAATAAATCAAAGTTTTTCTCCTGCTTATCACCCTCAGTCAAACGGTGCAGCAGAAAACGCGGTTAAACTTTGTAAACAGACTATTAAAAAAGCTATTAGGGATAATAAGGACATAGAATGTTCTTTACAAACATTTTTACTATCATATAGAAATTCGGTACATAGTACAACCGGCGAAACACCAGCCCTTTTGCTTCAAAGGCGTACTTTACGTTCACGCTTAGATTTATTACGTAGCGAACGTGGTCTCGCTGATAACGTTAGAGCTGCACAACAGAAACAACAGAACTACGCTGGTGGAACGCCATGAGCGTTAAAAGAGGGGGAGTCAGTTTGGATCAGAGAATATGGCAGTAATGATAAATGGATTAAAAGATCCATAGCGCACCGACACGCTTCACGGCAGTACATTGTAAATACGGATAACGGTCGACCTGTGGTACGTCATACGGATCAAATAAGACGCAGATCACGATTATCTGATATTGCCTCTTCAACTCAGGACGAGGGCGAGGGTGAGGATACGAAAGAATGCATCAACGATAGGTCATTGTCGATTGCGGAGGAAGTCAAAGCGGACACTTCTATAGCGGAGGCTAAACAGCCCCATTCTGAAAATTTAGTAGTGGACTTAAATAGTCCGGCTTCCTCGCCTCAATCGACAAATTCTAACCAGTCTAATCGTCCCAAGCGAATCCGCCGTCTAGTTGATCGTTTTGTAATTAAATAATAATTTATTTGTTAAATATTTTTCGTGAATTACATATGTTGTTATACAAACTAATTAGGCATGTAGCTCTAAGTTAAGTAAATTAAGATATGAAAAGTAAAATATTGTTAGTTAAGCTTTAAGAGTTTTAGTTTATATAGTTTTATATCTTATTAAGATTAGTAACTAAATATATGTCGGAGGTGTAATGTAGGTATAAGTAAAACAATTGTCATCCTTCAGTCGGTTCAGTATTTTTGCAATATTCTATGCTAATATGCTGATGACATCGTCCTAGTCCTAGTAAATAAAGTAAAATTTTTAGGCATATATCTCGATAACCGTTTCAATGGATTAGCACATACTGAATACATTTCCAAAAAATGCGAAAAGGAATGCCCTTAAAGCGTTGTCTGGGGTGTGATGGGGTGCCCACCCGCAATCTCAAAAACTTTTATATTAGGCCTTGGTGCGTAGCCATATTGACTATGGTTTTTTGTCCTTGACCTCTGTTTAAAATCCGCCTCTGTTAAACTAGATAAAATTCAATATTGATGTCTCCGCATCATAATAGGAGATATGCGGTCTTCCCCTACTCACGCTCTCCAAGTGGAGTGTGTAGACCCCCCTTTCATTTACTGGCTGTGTTGGTGCAGCTTGTTGGATCCCTAAATTTAAAATTATCTTGCAGTTTAAACGTCCCCCCTCTACATCACTATTTACAGGTAGACAGTTGCTTTATTAGAAGCAATCCTGTTTGCCCGTTCTCATGTCTTGCGTCAGACTGTTATCCTTTCTGACTCTTGTCTAATGGCTAATTCGCGAAGGGGTAACACCAACTGGCCTCCCAGAAGCCCCGACCATAGCCTGCTTGACTATTTTGCATGGGAATACCTTAAAAGTAAGGTTTATCAAAACAATCCGACGAAGCAAAACATCAAGTCAGAAATGGCATCTATGTCGATAGGTTTATGTCAACGTGTTATCGCCAATCTTCGTTTCCGTTTAGAAGAGTGACAGCAACGCAACGGTCTTCATTTGGATAACATCATCTTTTCCAAATAATTCTCCAATTCATATGCTAATAACAAACAGTAAACTTTTTTATTGCATACAAATAATGTTTGTTTCATTGAACTTACAAGTACCCGATACCCTTTCTGGACACCTTGTATATACTTAGTAATAGCTTTATATGTATGGTTCTTATTATGTACATTTTGTGTTGTCCTTTTCTTTGTAGGTGGTAGAATGATTAATGTGTCCTTCTATTTTTTGTCAGTTGATCTAATTCCTTAAATTGTTAATGAGTTCTTTGATTTTCGCTATTTTTATATATTTTAAATATAACAATTTAAACGGATTTATCGCGTACATTAACATTTTTTGTGAAACTCGACGTTTCAAACAATTTGCAGTAGTCCATGGTCACGAGTAGACTGAGGTGGCATTCGTCTGTCATTTAATATAATTATTATATCAAACTACCGCCAACGGTTCCTGAGTTGCCTCGCGTACTGCCCTGGATTCCTGCAGAATGAGCTGACTGTATCCTGTTCTCTGGTTGTTTGGGATTTTAATTTTTTTATAAGTGGTAGAAATTTACCCAAGTGGTAGAAAGCTTCCAACCATCTTCTCTATTGAAATTAGGATATTTTTGTATGTCAATAGCCTCGCGGATCTTTCTAGGAATATATTTATTTTCCCTAGCGAGTAGCGGTTTATCAAACCTGATGTAATGGTTAGGCTTGTTCATAGAATGCTCACACACAGCTGACTTTAATCAGTTCATTCTTGATATCTGAGATGTGCTCTTTCACCCTAACACCGATGCTTCTTTTTGTCTGACCAATGTAAGATTGCACCTGCACACTGCAAGGGAATATTACATTTAACTGTCTCAAGAATTGGCTCACTTTCTTGTTAGGCTTTAAAATAGCTTTAATTGAAGCTCTTCTTAAAATGTTGCCGATCCTGTCTGTAACCCCCTTTACATATGGTAGAAGAGCTGGCTGTCTCTCTACTGTGGGTGACTCGGTAGTCTTCTTTTTTTTCTTTTTTTTTATATTATCCGGGTAGGCATATGACTCCACTTCACCTGATGGTAAGTGGAAGTGGAGTCCAAACGCGAAGACCACTAGTATTGACAACAATAATGAGCTGCACTAGTCACCCTCGCCATGCCGGCCCGCAAAATGCCTCTTCACGCCTCGTTTGAAGGCACCCAGGTTATAAGAGGAGGGAAACACGTGTGCTGGTAGAGAGTTCCATTTTTGGCGGTGCGACAAAGAAAAGAGTTGCCAAATTTCTTTGTGCGCGGTAGGATAGATGTTACAGTTAGGCGGTGACAACGCGAGCCAGCACGCGTGGATCTATGATAGAAAGGGGAAGCAGGGATTAGAGAGAATAATTCCTCAGAGCACTCGCCGTGATACAGTCGATAGAAAACGCTTAGCGCCGCTATTTCTCGACGCGAGCGTAAAGATTCCAGGGTATTTTTATGATTTGTGTGTTAATCCACACTGAGAATAGAAACAATACTTAAAGAAAACATAAAAATTTGAACGCAGCGGGACTCGAACCCGCGCCTTCCTGCGAACCGTGCAGGCGCTCTCACCACTTTTTTCTATCCTCAGTGTGGATTAACACTTTAAAAATCATAAAAATATTTAATAAAAATAGCATTCTCTCTCGCCAAACGATTGTTCTTTGTAATGGTCTTTGGGTAGCGGAAATTTGTAAAAATCTCCCTACAGAGATGCTAACAACGATATAAGTTGTATAAAAGCATATAAGAATTTCAACGCGGCGTGATGTAGAACGTATGGCTCAGTAGTGAGAGCGCCTGCACGGTTCGCAGGAGGGCGGGGGTTCGAGTCCCGCTGCGTTCAAATTTTTATATGTTTTCTTTAAGTAAGATTCCAGGGTGTTTGTGACCTTTACGTCGCTAATAATGCGGACCGCACGTTGCTGCAACCGATCCAAGGCTGCCATTAAGTACTTAGCGGAGCCATCCCAGAGGTGTGAGCAATATTTAACGCAAGACCGCACCTGCGTTTTGTATAACAGGAGCAATTGTTGTGGCGTGAACAAATGCTATACCTTGTTCAGGGGCCCAAGTTTCCGTGAGGCTGTTTTAATAACAGCTTCGATATAATCCCTTGGATTAAGATCACAGCGAACGTCAATACCCGAACGAACAGTATGTTATTGAAGAACGATTTAACTATAATTCTTCAGCACGAAAGAAATATTGTTCACCAGTACCAGGCTATCAATAAAGAAGAATTCCTTAACTAAAAATGAAGCTAGCTATGTATGATACATATGGATTTTTCAGAAAACTTCAGTGTGAAATATAACGAAGAAATACAATCTTTTCATTTTGGACGATCTCGCACACAACTCTCACTTCACACAGTAGTTATGTATTTGAAGGGATCTAAAAGATCGTATTGCACTGTATCACCAGACTTGAGCCACAATGTTTATGCTATTTGGGCAAACCCAAAGCCTGTGCTAGAGGAATTACCAAAACAAATAGACACCATTCATTTCTTGAGTGACGGTCCAGTGACACAATATCGAAACAAAATCATGTTCTTCACACTAGCGACTAAAATATCCTATCTATTTCCTGGAATTATAAATAGGACCTGGAATTATCACGAAGCGGGTCATGGCAAATGAGCCCCAGACGGTGTAGTTGCCGTGTGCAAAAGAATTGCAAACGATGTTGTAGTATGTGGAGGTGATGTTACTAACCTGACTGAGTTCTGTGGTGTCGTTCAAAGTCGTTGTCCTGGTGTGACGATTTTTATCGTTTCAAAAATATAAATTGAAGAAATGGAAACATTGATTACGACTGATTAGCAGAGTTTGATTGCTTTTAATGGTAGATAACTGTGTAGGGTGATGGTGAGTTATCTACCGTTGGAAAATCTTTGTTTCAGAGAGCCCACCACCTCTGCGACGCTGAACACCTTGGAGAGGAGCTTCGACTGCCGAAAGATGCCCTTCATCAGAACAAGCTGCCAGTTCCGCGCCAGCGTTGTAAGAAGACCACCAAGCCACCCACAGTAAAGAGACAGCCAGCACTCCTACCGTATGTAAAAGGAGTTACAGACAGGATCGGCAACATCTCAAGAAGAGCTTCAATTAAAATTATTTTTAAACCTAACAAAAAAGTGAGCCAATTCTTGAGACCAGTTAAATGTAATATTCCCTTGCAGTGTGCATGTGTATACAAGCTTGATTGTGACTGTGGCTTATCTTACATTGGTCAGACAAAGAGAAGCATCGGCGTTAGGGTGAAAGAGCTCATCTCAGATATCAAGAATGGGCGTGTATTAAAGTCAGTTTGATAAAACCACTTACAACCATTACATCAGGTTTGATAAATCTCATATACTCGCTAGGGAAATTTACAGTTACGATCGAGACCCCGTCTCAGGCGCACGCGTCCGCTCGCTTATTTGTCCAAGGTGCATTTTACCAGTGGTTCTCAACCTCTTGTTGCTATGGTTAAATGTGGAAGATGCGAAAACGAAACCGCTGACGCAATTCAGTGCTGTATTTGCAAAAACTTTTTTGATTATCCATGTTCGGGCATTACTGAAGTTGGTTATAGGAAGTTGGGAGAGAGACAGGCATCTTGGAAGTGTGTACTGTGCAAACAGTCCGGAACAAAGAAACAGCCTAGTTCACCAGTTTGTCCATCTTCTCTTACAATGGAAAAAATAATGGCCGAGCTGAACAAGTTGTCGGATCAGCTTCTACCATTGCCAGGCCTAGTGAATGATGTACAATGTATCAAATCTGATATAATGTCTTTGAAATCCTCGGTCTATGAAATTGTTAAGAAGATCGACAATTTGGAATCGAGGGTGAGTCAGATTGAGGCTGGTCAGGTAAATGTAATGGAAATGAAACAAACTATCTTAAAATTAGAAGATCAGTTGGATGAAAAAGATCAGTGGTTAAGGTTGAACAATGTTGAGATAAAAGGTGTACCTATGAAACACAATGAAAACCTTTTTGACGTTCTGACAAAGATTGGAGCGAAAATTATGTATCCAGTTAATAAAAACACCATTAATTTTGTCGCCCGTGTACAAGCTCGTGACCCCTCGGATAATAAAATCAAACCCATTGTAGTGTCTTTTATCAACAGATATGTGAAAGAAGACTTTGTCGCTGCCGGAAAGGCCACGAAATCTCTTTACTCTTCAGATATTGATATTCCAGGAAAAAACAGAATCTATATTAATGATCATCTAACAGTCAAAAATAAACAGCTACTGACAAAACAAAATCTTTAGCAAAGGAAAAGAACTATCTTTTTGTCTGGGTAAAACACTCAAAAATATTTATACGAAGAAACGAAATGTCACCTGTAGTAAACATTAAAAACGATAAAGATTTACTTAAAATAAAATGATTATACTTCCTTAAATTATGTTATTGTAATATAGCTGCAGTTAAATAATTACAATGTTAAAAAATAAAATAAATAATATTAAATATAAAAGTTTGGGAAACGCAGACATCCTTATCTATGTCTTTTGTTCAACGCTCAGCCAGGTATTTTTTATATACTATTCATTTATAACTAAACATGTTGAAATATTTCTTATGCATATTACTGTGTTTGGACGCTGTTATTTGTTTTCAAACTACCTACATTGGTTACTTAATTTCGCATTTTACTATAAAAAAAGATATGTATTTAAAACAACGTACGTACTAGTATGTAATATACTAGTACATAACTATGATACAACTAAGTGCTTTAAACCCTTTTTAAAACGTTCTGCTTATTACTTTTATAGATACTTCTCAGGAGGAAAAGCTATTTTATTTTATTTTGTAGTGCTTATTGTTAAGTTGAGACGTATGATTATCACGTTTGATCTTGAATATACAGTAAACAATATAAAAACTTACTGTATTTGTGTTAAGCGACACTGTTTATATTGCCGTAAAAATGGTTATTATGTTTATATATTATTTTTATTTAGTTTCTACTTAGTCGCTGTTGTTTTTTGTCGCCGTGACTAATCTCAGTATTTATCATCAGAATGTTCGTGGTCTGCGGACGAAGAGTAATATTTTCCTTAGAAATGTCCTATTAAATAATTATGATTTAATTACATTGACAGAATCTTGGTTGGTGGAGAGTATTATGGACGTTGAATTATTTGACAGTAGATATACTGTTTGGCGCCGTGACCGTAATTATAACATCACAAATCAAACCAGAGGTGGTGGAGTGGTAATGGCCATAAAGAGGGACTTACAAGTTAATTTCAGGACAGAATGGCAGTCTTCTGCTGAGGACATGTGGATGACGGTAGTACCTAGGAAAGATAATGCTTTCTCTTCCTCACAGTTACACATTTGCACTATATATCTCTGTTCCGAACATAGTGGAAATTCATTTATTCAACAACTTCAAAATTTTCTGAATAACCTTGAAAAAATAATTAATAATCATAGCGCTGATAACTTTTTAATTCTAGGAGACTTTAACATGAGTTCAATTAATTGGGTTGAATCTGATGAGGGTCTTCAACCGCTTAATTTATCAGAAAATCATATTAGTAACTTTATTGATATATTAAATATTTGTAACCTAAATCAGTATAATAATATTAAGAATAATTTCAACCGCATTCTAGATCTAGTATTGTCGAATAAAATTGCTGAAGTTTCTCATTGTGACGATCCTCTTGTACCCGAAGATCCACACCACAAGGCTCTCTGCATTAGATACCCTTTTACATCTTTGGAATTACTTTCTATGTCACCAAGAACTATGTACGCGTATCAAAAGGGTAATTATGAATTAATAAATGAAGCTTTATCACAGTATGACTGGGAATTTCTTTTACACGTAGGTGATGTTGATTCTGCTGTGAGAGCATTATATAAAATTTTTTATGAACTTCGTGATAAATATATTCCTATCTCTAAAAGTAAAACTAACAAATATCCTCCATGGTACGATGCTAAATTAATCAAATTAATAAAAGAAAAATATAAATACTTATCAAAATTCAAGGTATACAATAATCTAAATGATAAGTTAACTTATGACTTACTTAGAATGCGAGTTAAATTAAAAGAAGAAAGTTGTTATTCTTCTTACATTAATAATACGGAGGAGTCGATTAGTCGTAGCTCACAACAATTTTGGTCTTTTATGAACAATAGTTATTCCAAGAACTCACATGGTTATTACCCAAGTACAATGATGTACAACAACATTTCGTCAAATACCGGTGAAGGCATTTGTGAACTCTTCTCGTCTTATTTTTTCTCAACTTACCAAAAAACGACTGCCTCATCTGTATCAACAAATTTGCATACTATTACAACATTAACTGACTATTCGAAAGGCGATATCTCAACAATAGAAATTACTCCTACAATAGTTGAAAAAGCGCTCAAAGCCATTAAACCTAATAAATCGGCTGGTCCTGATGAAATACCTGCACAATTTCTTATTAATTGCTCTAGACAATTAGCACAGCCATTGTCAATACTTTTTAAGAGATCTATTAACGAAGGCCACATGCCATTAATATGGAAGTCTGCTTTTATTTCTCCTATTCATAAAAAAGGCTCGAAACAGAAAGTCGAAAATTACCGACCGATCTCTAAGTTATGTCTGGTAGCAAAAGTTTTTGAGCGAATCGTATACGATCAATGTTACAGTGCAATCAAGTCCAAATTTAACCACCATCAACACGGATTTGTAAAAGGCAGATCAACTGTTTCTAATTTAGCATTATTTTCAGACTTTCTGACTGGGAATGTTGATAATCACAATCAAATTGATGTTATTTATACAGATTTTAGCAAAGCGTTTGATAAAATCGACCATAATTTGCTCTTGCTTAAATTAGCCAATTTGGGAATACGAGGTGACCTATTTCGATGGTTCTCATCGTACATAAGTAATAGATTACAAACAGTTATACTCAATGGCTTTAAGTCTAACTGGTCGACTGTACCTTCAGGTGTGCCGCAAGGGTCATTATTAGGTCCATTCCTATTTATTATTTTTATTAACGATATAGAGAATTGCTTCGCTGATTCAAAATTTTTACTTTTTGCTGACGATCTAAAGGTTTTTCGTTGTATCAATAATATTACTGATGCCAATAAACTTCAAAAAGATCTTGATAGTTTTAATAATTATTGTTCAGTAAATAGATTGGATCTCAACGTTAGTAAATGTAATGTAGTTTCATTTAGCAGAAAAAGAGAATCTTTTCATTTCGATTATTGTTTGAAAAATCAGATTTTAACTAGATTAAACTCAGTAAAAGATCTGGGCATTGTATTTGATACTAAGCTTATTTTTGATCAGCATATAGACTACATTACAAGCAAAGCTTATAAAGCATTAGGATTTATTATACGAGCTAGTAAACCATTTAAGAAAATGAAAACCTTAAAAATTCTCTATTGTTCTTTGGTCCGCAGTCACTTAGAATACGCGTCTCAAATATGGAATCCTTGTTATCAAACATATCGTGATAAGTTGGAGTCTATTCAACATAAATTTATTCGATTCATTTCAAACAAATTTCGACTTCCTAAATCAACCTATATAAAAAATTGTACTGACCTGCATCTCGTTCCCTTATTCATTCGAAGAAATATTGCAGATATTTGTTTTATAATAAATCTTTTTAGAGGATCAATTGATTGTCCTGCATTACTTGCTAAACTAAACATAGCAGTTCCCACTAGAATACCAAGACACAAAACTATTTTACATGTTTCTTCCTCTAAGACAAACTTAGGACGTATCAGTTTAATTATTCGCGCTTCCCGTCTCATAAACTCAATTTATCATGAACCTAATGTAGACCTGTTTATGGGCAATATGAACAGTGTTCGCCGTCAATTAACAAATATACTTTTAAAGCACAGTGAATGCAATAACTAATGTTAAGTAAACCTATATTGTTATTTGTCTGTATTTGCTACCTATATTGTTATTTGTCTGTATTTTATTCTCTCTATCAATACATAACTATTCGAAAGGGGTGAATTGTATATAACATAGTTACTATTTGTGAAAACTTGTAATTAGCTTCTAGTTACTTAGTTTAAGAACTATATTGTTAAATTAGCTGTAAGTTTTCCTTAAAAAAAATAAAATAAGATAAGATATATATATATATATATATATATATATATATATATATATATATATATATATATATATATATATATATATATATATATATATATATATATATATATATATATATATATATATATATATATATATATATATATATATATATATATATATATATATATATATATATATATTATATATATATATATATATATATATATATATATATATATATATATATATATATATATATATATATATATATATATATATATATATATATATATATATATATATATATATATATATATATATATATATATATATATATATATATATATATATATATATATATATATATATATATATATATATATATATATATATATATATATATATATATATATATATATATATATATATATATATATATATATATATATATATATATATATATATATATATATATATATATATATATATATATATATATATATATATATATATATATATATATATATATATATATATATATATATATATATATATATATATATATATATATATATATATATATATATATATATATATATATATATATATATATATATATATATATATATATATATATATATATATATATATATATATATATATATATATATATATATATATACAGTGGAGCGTCGATTATCCGAACGTCGCTCAACCGAACGACCGCTTATCCGAACATAGTACGCGCGGGTCAATGCCCCCACCTCTCACCACCGCCCGCCCGCGCGTCAGTTTTCGCACACTTGTCGCGACTTGTTTACTTCGTTATTGTACGTCCTAGTAACTGCTAGTCGATAAACAAAATTTTTCCGCGTGAAAGTAAACTCTTTCTTTGAAATGCCTAAACGTAACGTGTTGTCCTTTCTATGAAAGATAAATACGATATTAATCAACGGTTGCAAAAAGACGAATCTGCAACCAATTTATCTATTGAATACAAAGTTGGTAAGTCTACCATTACGGATATAAAAAAACAAAAGACGAGCATAAGCAACTTTATATCCCAGCTCGATTCTTCTGACGGATCCTCGAGTCGTAAAACGATGAAGCTTGCCTCAAACACGAATTTAGATGATGCTGTATTTAAGTGGTTTACTCAAAAAAGATGCCAAGGAGAACCTATTTCTGGCCCAATACTGTGTGAAAAAGCAGTTCAATTTAACGAAAAACTAGGAGGGACGTCTAATTTTCAAGCAAGCACAGGCTGGTTAAAACGATTTAAGTCAAGACATGGCATTCGTGAGCTTCAAATAGAAGGAGAAAAACTATCTGCTGATTCATCAGCAGCTGAATCATTCAAAATCAAACTAAGGAATATACTGAACCAAGAAAATTACGCTCTGGAAAACGTTTACAATGCAGACGAAACCGGGCTTAATTGGAAAGCTTTGCCGCGAAAAACTCTTGCTTCACGTCGTGAATTAGCAGCACCTGGTCCTAAAATAAGCAAGGATCGTATCACTGCGTTAGCATGCGCTAATGCTACTGGCAGCCACCGATTGCCCATGCTTGTAATTGGTAAAAGTAAGAAACCACGTTGTTTCAAGCACGTTAATATGTCTGCCATGCCTATCGTTTATACTTCGCAAAAGAGTGCTTGGATGGATAGTACAATTTTCGTGGAATGGTTTGTAGAAACTTTTATACCCTCTGTAAAAGCCTACCAATTGAAAAATGGTAAAAGAGAGAAAACATTATTGCTTCTTGATAACGCCCCAACTCATCCATCATGTGATATCCTAAATGAAAAAGATGAGTTTGTAAAAGTCATGTTTCTTCCACCTAACGTGACTTCATTATTACAGCCCATGGATCAAGGCGTTATTGAGACTTTCAAACGGTATTATAGAAAAGAATTGTTACGTAAGTTACTTTTAGAAAAAGAAGAGGATGGAGAAGAAAGCCTGATAAGAAATCATAAAAAGATTGATTTAAAAGACGCGTCCTATATGATCGGAGCAGCATGGGACAGTGTAAAAGAACAGAACTTGAAAAAAGCGTGGAATAAAGTTTTGGATATAGAGGGAGATCCTCAAATTGGATGTGTAAATGAGAAACACGAAGATGTATCTGAAATGATAGATATGCTCAAAAATCTCGATTGCCACGAATGTGATGAAGAACAGGTTCAAGAATGGATGGATATCGACGATGAAGATCCCGGGTACCAAATTATGCAGGATAGCGAAATTTTAGACCTCATGACTAATAAGGATGACGCCACCACTAGCACCACATCAACTGCAAGTTCAGATAATGAAGATGAAAACATAGTTAGTGCTTCTGAAGCGTTTACTTGCTTAGATATTGCCTTGCGCTGGTTTGAAACACAGGCCGAGAGCGACCAGTATCAAATATCTGTTCTCAAAAAAGTACGTGATCTAGCCTCTCGTAAGCGGGTAGGCTTGCTTCGGCAGACGAAGATTCAAGATTTTTTTAAGCGTTAATTGTAATTAGTAAACACTAGTTTGACTACAAGATTGTCTGCACTTTTTTTTGTTTATTTCCTATTTGTCATTAAAGATATTCATAAATGTAAATAATATGGTTTTCATTTACCTGTACGTAAATTTGTATGACTGAATCAATATATATGTACATTAGTTCGATTATCCGAAAATACCGGTTTTCCGAACACCCACGTCCCCCAATTAGTTCGGATAATCGACGCTCTACAGTATATATATATATATATATATATATATATATATATATATATATATATATATATATATATATATATATATATATATATATATATATATATATATATATATATATATATATATATATATATATATATATATATATATATATATATATATATATATATATATATATATATATATATATATATATATATATATATATATATATATATATATATATATATATATATATATATATAATATATATATATATATATATATATATATATATATATATATATATATATATATATATATATATATATATATATATATATATATATATATATATATATATATATATATATATATATATATATATATATATATATATATATATATATATATATATATATATATATATATATATATATATATATATATATATATATATATATATATATATATATATATATATATATATATATATATATATATATATATATATATATATATATATATATATATATATATATATATATATATATATATATATATATATATATATATATATATATATATATAACTTATAAAAATAGAATTAAATTAAAATCGGAAGCAGATGAAATTATCATTCATCATGTAGAGCCAAATAATAATGCTTCAGACGATTCTTAAAAATATTAAGCGATGCCGAATGCCGTATGACATGCGGCAAATCATTCCACAGTTTTGAAGTTTTTACCGTAAAAGACTCGCCGTAACAGTTAGTGTGGCTTACAGGTAGCTTCAATTTGTTATCACTTCTGGACCGAAGATTAGGATGCGGAGAACAAACAGACGAACGGAAAACAAACCGCTCTTTGAGATAGTGAGGAGTGTGAGGATGGAAAAGAATGGTATAGATAGTACAGAGAGCATGGAAATTTCGACGGTGCCGGATAGTTAACCACTGAGTGCGGTATTGTGAGACATGATCGAATTTTTTCAACCCGAATATATACCGAATACAAAGATTTTGCAACCGCTCCAGTTTATCCAAAAGTTCTTGAGTTAGATGTAAGTAGCAAGTATCTGCATAATCAAGAACGGGAAGCAAAAGAGTGTTTGCGAGAGCTATTTTAGTTTTAATAGGTAATAGGTTCTTCCATCGCTTAAAAGTACCTATGGTTGCAAAAAATTTCCGGCTAACATTAGACACCTGTGGTACCCAGGTAAGTGAGCTGTCCAAAATGATGCCAAGGTTTCTCACATTCTCACTAAAATTAAGGTGAATGCCATCTATAATTATTGGTGGCAACTGTAAATTATTTATTATAGATATTTGATGTTTGTTACCACAAATCATTAGCTGCGACTTAGAAAAATTTAAATGTAGCCCAAAAGACTTACTCCATGAGTTTATGATTTGAAGATTGTGATTAATTCGTTCAATAGCTTTGAGAACATCATCGATAGATGATGATGAATAAACTTGCGAGATCGTCTGCATAAAGATGACAAGATATCGTTAGCAAATCAGTTACAGTGTTAATGAAAATTGAGAAAAGTAAAGGGGATAGTACTCCTCCCTGAGGGACACCGGCTTTAATATAACAAGGAGTAGAAAGCTTACCATCATATCGGACACTATGTTGGCGATATTGTAAATAAGATTTAAACCAATTGATTGCATTAGATGAAATATTAACTTTATGTTCAAGAATAGCAAGTAGGATGTCAAAATCGACTGTATTAAAAGTATTGGAGAAGTCTAGAAGAACTAGGAATGTGACCTGCTTTTGATCCATTCCATATCTAATGTCATCACATACTTTAATAAGTGCTGTCGTAGTACTGTGCCCAGGTCTAAAACCAGATTGAAATGGACTTAATATATCATTTTTATTCAGAAAATCAGAGAGTTGATGGTGCACAATACGTTCGAAAACTTTAGAAAGAAACGGTAGGATAGAAATAGGACGATAGTGTGAAAATGTTGTCGGGTTAGGAAGTTTGGGAAGAGGAAGGACATGAGCTATTCGCCAATCATCAGGAAACGTACAAGATGATAATGAAAAATTGAAAATATGCTCAAGAATAGGAAGTATCACATCCAATGCTAACAACAACATCTTGCGACTTACACCATCACCACCAATAGCATCCGACTTGATTGCTGTAATATTTTTCTTAATATCATCACTAGTTATGTTAAGAAAGTAGAAAGGACTATAGTTGTTTACAGATTGAAGTTTTAGAGCGTTGATTGTTTCGATCTTGTTTGTGATATTCATAGTGGCTGAGGTAAAGTATTTGTTAAGGTTATCAATATCAACATCAAGATGAACCGGTATAGATCGCTTTCTTAACCCCATGGATTCCAGGAATCGCCAAGTTTTGCCAGAATCTTTACCTTCTAACGATGCATGAATATAGTTACGTTGCGCATCTCTACAAACTTTGCTACATTTATTACGTAACCGCTTATATCTAAGCAAATTATTTTCGGTTGGATTGTGTTTGTATTTACCTTTTGCAGAATTACGTTTGCACATGAGAGCCTTGATATCATGAGTCAGCCAAAGAGCTGGTAAATGTTTAAGTTTAATTGGTCTCAAAGGCGCATGAATATCAAAAAGCTCTATGAGCAAAGAGTTAAAAATACTAAGTTTAGTATCTACTGTAGGTGCAGCAAAAACACTATCCCAGCTTATATTGCTAAGATCATACATAAAGGTGCTGTTATCGAAATTTTTAAAACTACGTCTCATAACAACTATGGGCTTAACTTTCGGAGGTCGAATTTTGTAGGAAAGGAAAATGAGATCATGATAGGAGAAGGCTTCCACTGGGAATTGCCCGTGAGAGTGAACATGATTTGGAGAAGAAACTATCATTAGGTCTAATTGGGATGGGACGCAATTTGGAAAGAAGTGTGTCGCATTAGTAGGGAGTAGATGGAGGTTAGAGCTGTTAATAATATTTGTGAGCCTTTTCGCACGAGCATCATCTTTAATAAGACAAGTATTAAAATCACCTAATATTATAGTATGATCCACAGCCGATACATACTTCTTCAGCAAAGTTTCGAAGGTTTGAAAATAATTAATGTGTAAGGAAGGACTATAAAAAACACCCAATAACACTTTCAAGGTTCCAAATGAAAGTTCTATAAAAATATGTTCAGCAGCTTCTGAGTATTGAGAGGGCGATTTATCTAAAATAGTAAAAGGTATATGACTGCGAAGATATTGTGGCGTGATAAATGATGTCGCACAATGACACATACGAAGATCCAGTTTTGCATACCGCTTTCGTGCTTGCGCCCGTGCCCGCGCCCGCGCAGTCCCCGCCGTCGCCTAGCCGCCCGGCTAGCCAGTCCACGCTTGCACCTTACGCACAATAGACGCTAATCGCTTTTTGTGGCTTTTTAATAATTACGCTCTCGCGATCTTTATTATTATATTCTTTTGCTTGTTGTTTATTGTAAAATTAATGTCAGTGGATTAAAACTCTTACTAAATCGAAGTCTTAGTGTTTCAACTGTCCTGCGTTACTGCTTCTCCTGTTACACACTACACACCGCCAGCTGATCACACAATAAGAACTACATTGGTGACCCCGGAAAAGGACACGGAATTCAAGATGACTGAAGCCGGCGAAGTTTGTCGGGTCAGCATTAAAGTACCCCCGTTTTGGACCGAAGATCCGGATTTGTGGTTTGTGCAACTTGAAGGTCAGTTCATAATTTCTGGTATTACTAAAGATGAAACTAAATTCTATCATGCCATTTCACATCTTGAGTATAATATTGCAAATGAAGTAAGAGACATAATTCGCAATCCGCCTGCTACTGAAAAGTTTCAAAAGCTAAAAAATGATATTATTAGTCGCTTGTCCATTTCTAAAGAACGCAAGCTAAAACAAATGCTGAGTCATGAAGAGCTAGGCGATAGAAAACCTTCTCAATTTTTGAGATATTTAGAAACTTTAGCTGGAAAAAGTGCGGGCGACGATTTTATCAAGACTATTTGGTGTGACAGATTACCACCTAACATACAAGCAGTAGTCATTTCACAGATAGATAAGACGGCCGCGGAACTAGCTGTTATTGCCGACCGAATTCACGAGTATGCCCCGCAACGCACATTTTCACAACACGTCGCAGCTGTCGGTCCTACACCGACGTACAGTATGTCACCAATACATGGTACAATGTCATCTCATGGCTGTTCATTACCCAGCACCAGCAATAGCACCCTGGAATTGCAAGTAGCTGAACTGACCAGGCAAGTAGCTGGGGATTCGTCGGGATTTTCGTGGTAACAGTCGTTCCCAGTCGCGTTCTCGGTCCAGAAACTTGGAAAACCCGCAGTTCTGTTGGTATCATAATACTTTTGGCAACAAAGCTGTAAGATGCTCACCAGGCTGCACATATCTAAAGGAAAACAACAACGGCAGTCGTTAATGGCGGTAGCCGACTGTCGACCATCTATAGGCCGCCTCTTCATCACCGATCGATTCACAAAGCTACAATTTCTAGTCGGGCTATTCTACAGGCTCAGACTTGTGCGTTTTTCCCAGATCGGCTATCAGAGAGCGTCGGAAGAAATCAAAATACGAACTTTTCGCTGCCAACGGATCAAGTATATCTACCTATGGAACGATACAGCTAGAACTCAACCTCGGACTTCGGTGAGCATTCATCTGGAACTTCACTGTAGCAGATGTGGGCAAAGCCATCATTGGTGTGGATTTCCTTGGATACTATAATCTGCTAGTTGATTGCCGCAATAAGCGCCTTGTTGATAATGTGACTAATCTTTATGTCCAGGTGCCACACCAAAAGTCAGCTGATTCCATTTCTTCTGTAAAAGCAGTAGCTGGAGACAACTCATTTTACGACATTCTGAAGAACTTTCCCGAGGTAACGCGTCCTGCAGGGAAATTAGATCTACCTCGTCACAAAACCGTCCACTTCATTCGCACTACGCCTGGACCACCAATTAATTCTCGTCCTCGGCGACTCGCTCCTGATCGTCTAGAGATAGCCAAAAAGAATTCGACGCTATGCTACAAAATGGAACCGCATATCGTTCCGAAAGCCCATGGTCCTCACCTTTACATCTAGTTCCAAAAAAGGATGACAGCTGGAGGCCATGTGGTGATTACCGAGCATTGAATGCACGCACTATTCCAGACCGTTACCCGATCAGGCACATTCAGGACTTCGCCTATAAGTTGGCTGGAACAACTATTTACTCCAAAATAGACTTAGTAAAAGCGTATAATCAGATTCCCGTCAATCCAACAGACATACCCAAAACAGCTATCACGACACCCTTTGGATTGTTTGAGTTCCCATTTATGACCTTTGGACTAAGAAACGCGGCACAAACATTCCAGAGGTTCATCGACGAGGTACTCAAGGGATTGGAATTTTGTTACGGATATCTGGACGATATACTCGTATTTTCGACCACTGAACGCGAACATCTAGATCATTTGAAGCAACTCTTTTCCCGACTTCGTGAGTACGGCATACTAGTCAATTCTGCAAAATGTAATTTTGGGCAAAAGGAAGTCATATTCCTAGGACACAATGTTTCATCTACTGGGATTAGGCCGCTTTTAGAAAAGGTGCAATCAATATCTGAATATCCAGTTCCGAAGACAGTCAAAGAACTTAGACGTTTCTTAGGAATGATAAACTTTTATCGGCGGTTTATTCCCTCTGCGGCTATTTTACAAGCACCTCTAAATGAACTTCTTACCGGACCTGGCATGAAAGGATCGAAACCGATCACGTTGTCACCGGAGCAGCTGGACGCCTTAGAATCTTGCAAGGTTAGTCTCTCAAGGGCCACGCTTCTAGCTCATCCAGATATGAATGCACATCTTGCCATCAATACAGACGCATCAGACACCGGAATAGGCGCAGTCCTTCAACAAAAAAAGAACCGTACTTGGCAGCCGCTAGCGTTCTTCTCACGTAAGCTTAGTCCGTCTCAAAAAAAGTATAGCCCGTACGACCGGGAGTTACTGGCAATTTATGAATCTATCAAACACTTCCGTCATATGGTTGAGGCACGCCACTTCACGGTATTCACAGACCACAAGCCGATCACTTATGCCTTTGATTATCAGCGAGAGAATTGCACACCGCGCCAATATCGTTATTTCGATTATATTGCACAGTTCACTACGGATTTACAATATATACCAGGCAAGAACAATATCGTGGCAGATTCTCTGTCTCGCGTCGACGAAATCATTGCTACAATCGATTATCAGCGCCTCGCAGCAGCCCAGGTCAAGGACGCTGAACTTCTAAATCTTCTTCAGAATGGTACAACTCTGAGGTTAGAGAAAGTCAGTTTACCAGGTAGCAGTGAAAAGCTGTACTGCGATTTGTCAACAAATAAACCAAGACCATTTGTGACACATGAGTTTCGTAAACAAGTATTTGAATCACTACACAGCCTAAGTCACCCTGGAGCATCAGCATCAGTCATATTGGTTACTGAACGATTTGTTTGGCCGGGAGTACGCAAGGATTGCCGCCAGTGGGCCCGAGAGTGCCTCCAGTGTCAAGGCAGTAAAGTTGGTAGGCACACATCTGCCCCCTTATCATCTTTCGAGACGCCATCTTCTCGCTTTCAGCATGTACATATAGATCTGATTGGACCCATGCCATACTCACACGGCTATAGTTACTGCCTTACTGCAATCGACCGTTTTACAAGATGGCCTGAGGCATACCCTATAACTGATATCACCGCTGAATCCTGCGCCACTGCATTTATTTCTGGCTGGGTTGCAAGGTTTGGCTGCCCAAGTCGCATTACCACGGATAGGGGCCAACAATTTAAATCAAACCTGTTTAAGGCCATGGCCAGTCTTCTGGGTACTACATGCCACGCTACCACTGCTTATCATCCAGCTGCAAATGGAATAGTCGAGAGATTTCATAGACAGTTGAAGGCTGCTATTATATGCCATGATAATCCCAGCTGGTCAGAGGTTTTACCACTCGTACTCCTGGGCATACGTACCGCATGGAAACAGGACATACAGTCAACTGCAGCAGAACTAGTGTATGGCGAGTCGCTGACATTGCCAGGAGAGTTTCTCTGCCCTAAATATGACTACTCTAGTAGCGATATAATAGACTTCGCTCAAAGACTGCGCAGCTATATCATCAAGCTGTCACCACAACCCACCAGATGGCATCATAACAGTAATAAAACTTTCTATGTTCCCAGATCTCTCAGCACAGCTTCTCATGTGTTCATCCGGCAGGGGCAGCCACACAGATCCCTCGAAGCCCCATATCAAGGTCCTTTTAAGGTCATCCGGCGCAGAGATAAAAGTTTCGATGTGGACATCAAAGGCAAAATTATTACCGTTTCTGTAGACCGATTGAAACCTGTGTTCGCTGCCAATGATGGTAATGATAACGACGCAAATAAACTTATCACAGACACTCTACCACAACCAGCTACCGATCCAGTTGACCAACCAAATACAACGCGAAGTGGACGCCGCGTAAGGTTCCCGGACTATTATCGCCCATAGAAACGGTCTCAGCAGGGGGGTGGTGTGGCGTGATAAATGATGTCGCACAATGACACATACGAAGATCCAGTTTTGCATACCGCTTTCGTGCTTGCGCCCGTGCCCGCGCCCGCGCAGTACCCGCCGTCGCCTAGCCGCCCGGCTAGCGAGTCCACGCTTGCACCTTACGCACAATAGACGCTAATCGCTTTTTGTGGCTTTTTAATAATTACGCTCTCGCGATCTTTATTATTATATTCTTTTGCTTGTTGTTTATTGTAAAATTAATGTCAGTGGATTAAAACTCTTACTAAATCGAAGTCTTAGTGTTTCTACTGTCCTGCGTTACTGCTTCTCCTGTTACACACTACACACCGCCAGCTGATCACACAATAAGAACTACAATACATAGCAACCCCGCCAGCTCTTTTATTCGTACGATTCTTTGTTTCGTATCAGATGGAAACCTGGAATGGCGTAAGATGTCGAAGGAAGGGAAGGTTTAAGGAAAGTTTGAGAAACTAGGATTGTGTGAATGTTTTTGGAGTCAAAAGAAGAGAGGAGATCGGGGTAATGAGCAGGGATGCTTTGGGCATTTAAATGGACTATGTTAAAGTTTTTGGGAACTGAAGAAAAATTTGATTCCAGAAGAGAAGCTAAAGGTACAGAAGTACTGTGGAAGCTATCATCCGAATCTGCCGAAGCTGAATCATAAACACTATCAGTATCAGAAAAAGCACCATTATTTAAACCTAGAATTTGGCTCATGTTATAAAAAAAATATAAATAGATATAATATAGATAATAATATACAATATAATAATTAAAAATATATATATAAAGAAAAAAAAATATAACTGAAGTATATAAAAATAATTAATATAATTTTTAATATTGAATTAAAACTAAAGATTATATCAAATGAAGATATCAAATACTTTCACCCCGTCAGCAAAATGTAAGAAAACACACAATACACAATTATTTACATTTATAAATTCAACAGCAGATTGAGAAAAAGACACACAGCAATGTTGTGTAACTATAGGTTGTAAATAAATAGTAATGAAGTTTATGTATTTCGTCATCAAAACTCTTTCAAAATTTTAGAATCTTGCTTAGAACACGTTGAGCCATAACCTATAGTTATAAAACATCATTATGCAACAAGATAAAATAAATATTTGTAAAGTAAGCAAAATATCAACATGACAAATACTAATGCACAATACAATAGACATAAGTTTTCACAAATGTCACAGTGCCTACGAATTTTATTCTACAGTTTATATCTAAAATTAAGAATTATAGAAAATACTGAAGCGAAAAAGAAAAAAAAAAACAAAGACAAATAATCTACTAGGTTCATACAAAATCAAATCTGGCTATGATTATAATAATGCAGGTCACACACAGGTTATTAGATAGATAGTATCTATGTATACATACATCTAATTATAAAAAGAAAAATTTGAGTCCATGCCTCCCCATAAAGAAAAAAAAACATAAGTATAAAACGTCATGACATAAACAAATTATCTATCCATTAGAATTAAAAGATTTTAAATATTTACAGATTATATACATCTAGTAAAAAGAGAATGAAAAGGAATTGCAAAATATAATCTGTTGTAACTGTGAGTTGAGACTTTGAATATCACTTTATATTTGACACTTGACAACTGACGTGAATCAATTTCAACCAATATTTGTTTATTTCACAATAAAAAAACGAATAAGAAGATAAAAATTGAAATTATAAATAGATAAAACGAAAAGACTAAGATTTGAATATTAAGATACATAATAAACATGAAAATAAGTAAAGATGTTTTGTTACCTGCATACATCTACGAGTGAAGAAAAGAAAAATATAGTTTACTTTTTAGTTATCCTTTTGGGCCTGGTGGCCTGTGCAAACAAGGCAGCAAGGGTTCGCAAATAGCGAACCCTTGCTGTCTTTAACGTTGGGGTTCACACCCACCCCAGATGAGGAAGACTGCCCGTGAATCTGCGTATTTGGAACATTTTCAAGCTCACTCAAAGTATTAATTTTATGACGACTACCGTTTGGAGCAATAATTAATATAAGCCCATCTCTCGTCCAGCATCTATATACGCCAAATCTTTGTCGTGCTGCCATGAACACACTATGGCGTTCTTTGGTCAAAAATTCAGAAACAGTGATCCCGGTATTTTTAAGATTGGTTTTTGCAAACCAAACACTATTCCGTATAGTAGACTCCCTGAATTTTAGGAGTATGGCTCGGGGCTTGTCTGTGGCACTTGTTCCTATACGGCTGCATCGACTTACGGTGTCCACTGTGAGATCCGGCATCTTAAGGTGGTTCGAGAGCTCCCTCACTACAACTGCAGCGGTATCTTCATTTTTGGACTCTTGAATACCATGCTCCAGAAGTATTTTCCTTCTGCTTCTCATATCCAACTGCTCGCACCTCTTCGAGAGTAGATCAACTTGTAAATTCAGTGATTCAAAGATGACAACACAAAGGAACGGAAAATGTTGAACTGCGAAGCCAAGTTGGATGTGGGGCTGGTTGCTGGAATGGACGCACCTTGCGAACTCTTCTGAAATTCTGCCATTTGGTTGTTGAAGTGCTTGGATAACAATTCAATAGAATGTTTAATAGAATCCATGTTTGATAAGTTGGTAGAAATAAGGTGTTAAAGTTGTGTAAATATTACTTGTAAGTGAACTATAGGACTTAAGCTGACAGGTATGTAAGTATTTAGTGCATATTATAAAGGTTTAATAATTATTTTCAATAAACTAATTGTGGATAAAATAAAAACGATGTTCACTTTTTTATGCACCTACCCGAGTTCTACATTAATACTTTTTCGTGGGAATTCAGAGAACGTAAAAAAGTGAATTTTTTTCGTCTACGAGTTTGAAGCAGGGTTTATTTAGAAGATCTTCGAATTTTAAAAGGTAATTTGTTTTTTTTATGGTTTACGAGGGTCAAACTGAAAGTTTTTAGAACTGGCAACTTAAAAGCATTATATTAAAAAAATAAGTTTAAATTTTGAAAATAGAAACTTTACCAATAATATTGAGTATACATTTCATTCATTTGTCATTTGTTTTACGATTTGGCGGCAAATTGAAAATTGTCTGTGCACGTCAGAATGAATTTAAGCCGAGAAAATTTTCGTGCAATGATTTTTTATGACTTTCGATGTCATATAAGTCAACAAGAAAGTTATGATAGACTTCGATTTGCTTTTCACGATGAAGCCCCATCTCGTGCCACAGCTTACAACTGGTTTAATGAATTCAAACGTGGTCGAACTAATCACACCGATGATTTGCGTGAGGGACGGCCTTCTACAGCGACGACTGAAGATAATATCAGTGTTGTGCGGCGTATGATAGAGACTGACAAAAGAGCGACCTATCAGCAGATTCGGACAAGTCTAGGCATAGGTATGAGTCAAGTGCACAAAATCCTCCATGAACATTTAGCGGTCAGGAAGCTTAGTGCCCGCTGGATACCGCATAATTTGATAGAGGCTCAAAAACTCCGTCGTGTTGATTGGTGCCGAGAAATGATCCAAAAATTTAACGGAAGTGACTCAAATGCTGTGTTCGACATACTGACGGGAGACGAAAGCTGGATTTACTGTTATGATCCGGAAACCAAAAGACAGTCTGCTCAGTGGGTGTTTCCTTCCGAAGAGTTGCCAACTAAATTGAAGAGAGGTCGAAGTGTTGGAAAAAAGATGGTGGCCTCGTTCTTCGGAAAGACAGGTCATTACGCGACAGTTGTCTTAGAGGATCAGAAACCGGTTAATGCAGAGTGGTTCACTTACAACTGCTTGCCACTTGTCTTGGAAAAAGTTCGAGAGAAACGACCTCGCAGCAGGATCCTCCATCATCACGACAATGCCTCGTCGCACACCGCCAGGCAAACGATCGACTATTTGGCGACCTTGAAGTGGATTTACTGGGTCACCCGCCGTATAGCCCCGACCCTGCATCCTGCGATTTTTATTTATTCCCGAAAATAAAAGAAAAACTTCGAGGAAAACATTTTATGAACGCCGAAGTAGCAGTGGCTGCGTTTTAAAACGCCGTTGAAGAGACCCCTAAGGCCGAGTGGGCAAGGTGCTTTTCTCAATGGTTCCATCGAATGCAGCGATGTATTGATGTAAATGGACGCTATTTTGAAAAGTTATAATAAAACTAATAACTTGCTAGAATGTTTAGTTTTTGATTTTCTAAAAACTTTCAGTTTGACCCTCGTATGTGATCTTATTCTTAGGAAAAATGTTAATATTTTCAAGTCTGCTTTTGGAAGTTTTGGGAAATCTTGATTTTTTGTGGTGGGTTGTATATTCCCTCTGCCTATCTGCCTATACATTTAATGGTGGTTTATATATTCCCTCTGTCTGTGTGGCGCTTGATTGTGTGGCGGTTGCTTTAGCTTGCAATTCCTTTTTTGCTTCATTTCGGAAATGAATCGGCAGTTGAAAGATTTTGAAATAGAGGAGGCCCTTCAAGACATGTTTAGCTTACCTGATAACCCTGATCATTCGGAGGATAATTTAGAATCTGATGAAGAGTGCCCAAATTTTAGTTCTGTTCGCCTTCAGCAAATTCTGGAAGATATAGATGAACCTCGTCCCGTAAATTTATTACTAGACAACATACCAATGCCTAGTCCATCGTCAGTTGATGAACAGATTGATCAGCCATGTTCACCAGTTCAGGAAGCTGATAATAATTTAGCCAGCTCAACAACACTACATTCATTAGATTTCAGTCCAATTCTTGCTTCAAACAGAAGAGTAACACGTCTTCGTTAAGTTACACTTTTGCCAAGTACTTCTGATTTACGAAGACCAGTACGATCAGTACCAGTCTTAGCTGTTATCGAAGATTCTTCTGATTCGGATCAGTCGGATACTGAGGAGGTACTATGGAAAGAGAAAACTTTTACAACAGATAGCAGACCAGATCCTTGTAGCTTTGACGAACTCCGAATGCAGCCAATCCAAGGGCTCAACAGCAAAACAAGACCTATTGTTAATTTTGAAAAATATTTTACTGAGGAAGCATATGATCTGATAGTATCACAAACAAATTTGTATGCTCATCAACAAACCTTCAGATAGTAGATGACCATTGATACAAACGAACTAAAGGCTTTTATAGGTATACTCATTATCATGGGTTAGCATATTCTACCAAGCATTGATCTGTATTGGTCATCAGATCCAGGTTTTCGAGTGCTGAAATAGCTGCAACAATGCCTTTCAGAAGGTTCAAAAATATTATGCGTTGTCTACATATTAATGACAACTCGTTGGCCCCAGAGAAGTCTAGCCCAGATTACGACAAACTATACAAGATCCGACCCCTTATAAACATTATCAATAACGAGTGCCAAATCAACGTTAAAAATTCTTTGTGACAGAGCATCGACGAGTCCATGGTCCTTTTCAAAGGCAGAAGTAGCTTGAAACAATACATGCCTTTGAAACCAATAAAACGAGGCTACAAAGTCTGGTGTCGTTGTGACAGTCCGACTGGAGGTATCCAGTCGCACTGTCACGAGTTTGATGTATATACCGGCAAGACTAATGATTCAGTTGAAGAAGGATTAGGAGCAAAGATTGTAAAAAAGTTGTCTGAGAAATTAATACAACTAGAGGTAAAGAACGTTCACTTGGCATTTGATAATTTTTTCTGTGACTATAAACTACTAGATTACTTATACAAAAATGGAATTTATGCTACGGGAACAGTGCGCAGACACCGGGCGGAAATGCCTCTAATTATCAAAAATAAGACAAAGCTGAAACTGCCAAAAGGACACTTCAAATGGAGAGTACAAGAAAACGTCGCATTTGTAGATTGGCAGGACAGTAAAGAAGTGCTTCTTATGAGTAACGCTTTCCACCCTAAAATTGCTCGAACACATGTAACACGAACTGAGAAAGATGGCTCAAAAAAGAATGTACCTTGCCCACTTGTTGGAAAAGAATACAATAAGCGAATGGGTGGCGTTGATCATTTTGATTGGCTGAAAGGGACGTATTCAGTGGGCAGGCGAAGTAAGAGATGGTGGCTACGACTTTTCTATTTCCTTTTAGACACGAGCATAACTAATGCTTTCTTGTTGTACAAAAGCAATAAAAATTGTACACTTACCCATCTCGAATTTAGAGTCGGCTTAGCACGAGGATTGATATATTTACCAGCAGGAAGAGACGCTCGACCGGTAGTATGGCATCTTATGTGAGCAGGCGGAAGATCACAAATGAAAACCGGCAAAAAACTATTAGTGCTGTGCCCGAAGAAGTACGGTATACCAATGTGGGCGATCACATGCCGTGCCAATTGCAATGGTACAAGAGATGTAAAATGTGCAGCACTAAAACGAACGATAAACGTTCGAAAATTATGTGCGCTAAGTGCCAAGTCGCACTGTGCATAGCACCATGTTTCAGCGAATTTCATAAACAATAAAATTAGATTTATGTAAAAAACTAAATATTTGATTTTTGTAATAAATAAAAAATCTTGATTTTATATATATATATATATATATATATATATATATATATATATATATATATATATATATATATATATATATATATATATATATATACATATATATATATATATATACATATATATATATATACATATATATATATATACATATATATATATATATACATATATATATATATATATATATATATATATATATATATATATATATATATATATATATATATATAATATATATATATATATATATATATATATATATATATATATATATATATATATATATATATATATATATATATATATATATATATATATATATATATATATATATATATATATATATATATATATATAAAAAACAAAAATAATACAAGAAAAAATTAAATATTCTTCAATTAAATTTAGAAAAAAATGAAATAATATGCTAATTTTATTCATATTCTGTCTTTTGAAAAAAGTTGCACTCACTGATCTCTCTCGACTGCGCCGTGGTTCTTCCTTGAAGTTGAGGGGTTGTTTCTCAGGAACCCTGGTGCCGGCGAACTTGCAAACACTAATCCTGGTGAGTCACACTATGCTCCGCCTGATGAGCCAAGAATTAAGTGGCTGGGCTCAAATTTGTAATTTTTACAAATTTTTTTGTAAGAGCCGATGTTACTAGTGCGGGCGTTGGACGTGTACTGGCTCGTCAATGTTATCGCTTGGTATAGGGTCATCATTATGTTCTATTGAAGTGGCTTGTGGCACCACTCGAGAAAAATATTCTAAGATACCTAGATTATGCCAATTGTCACCGTAATGTACGTTTAGCAGTTTGTTGACATCTCTTAGTTTCAACTGTTTTACTGTCTCTCCTTGTCGGAGCAATCATTGTGGTATTTTTATCCTTTTTACAAATATTTTTATATTTACCTAAATCTTGTTTGTAATGCATTTCTCTACTAAGGTCAACCAGGTCATTAGATCTACTAGCTCTTTTGAGATATTTTTTTTTACATTTGGCGAATGGAACACACCATTTACCGACATTTAAAAATGTACCCTTTACAGTGGTTTGTCAGCTTATTCATTATTATGTATTTTTGCCATTTTATGTATACTAAGATCAGATGGTATATATAAACGTTTACTACTAACTCTGCAATAGTGAGGTTCGGAACATTTAAATAGTTAATAAGTCTTTATAAATGATATTATACTTTATTTTTTGTCAGTCTATATATGAGATCTATAGTCGCCACCACGATTTTCTTTTACGAAATTTCCTTTTAGGTAATAATTTTTGTTATTTGTAATTGTATTTGCAGAAAACTTTTTTGGCAAAAGAAAATTGTTTTTTTTTAGGAACCACAATAAACTCTGTACATCATAGCTTTAGGTTTGTAGTGGTTGGAAGTATTCTTAGGACGTCTTCGTTTTGTTTTTACAGGTATTACATGTTTCAATATGAATGCATCTTGTTTGAGTTTGTCATTAACACTAAACCTACCACGGCGGGTCAAATGACCAATTTTAAACTTTTTGTCAGAATTTCTTGTAAATAACATTATCATATCGCCATTTGCATTTACTACTTTTATTAAAAAATACATTCAATGTATTTTTTAATATTTACTTCTCTCTTGTTAATATTTTTATCGAGAAATATATGTACTCTGTCCTAACTACCGCAACGGGTCATTTGACCCACACAAAGATAAATATGATATTATGAAGATTTGTATGTGTGGTTGTGCTACAAAATCATTGCATTAGACATTTTTGCTATTGCATCATATATAGTGCTGTTTTGCGAGTCAAGAATTCTTATTTTGTTATTTTACTAATAATTCTTATCCCAAAAATGTCGAAACATTCAAGATATTTGAAATCTTTAGAAATTATAAATAATATAGATGAAGAGTGTTCGGAATTTAGTGAAGACGAACTATCTGAAAGTGAAGTGGATAGCATAGAACAACATGATGACTCATTTGACACTACGGACGAATGTGAGTCCACAGGTAAGGAAAGTGAAGACGAGAATATTTTGAACATACATAGAGGACAAAAGAGAAAAAGATTGTTATCGAGTTCAGAAAGTGAAAGTGATGTGGAAGACCGATGTACCGAAATTGCGGCTGATGGTACAATTTGGCAAGAAATACAAGAAGGTTCAACACCTGGACGAGCACCAATTTATAATATTTTTAGGGAGGTTGTAGGCCCGACAGCATTTGCCAATACGTTATAAATGGATTTCCATATTTGGGAAAGGATGAAAACAGAGGAACTTCATCTACGCTTGGGGAATTCGTTGTTCTCAAACTACTGGAACCGTTCACAGGATGCGGAAGAAGCGTCACTACAGATAATTTCTTTACGAGCGCATCATTAGCTGCAAAATTACTAGAAAAAAGAACCACTATTGTTGCAACTATCCCCACTAATAAAAGAGAACTCTCAAAATTCGCCAAACAGGCCAAAAATGGTATGCCACGCTCTCAACAAAACTATATAAATCGAGTCATTGTTCACTTACCATTTACAAAAGTAAGCCAAACAAAAAAGTGCTTCTACTAAGCTCCAAGCATACATCTATAAGCATCGAAAAAAACGGTAAGCGTATACCTGAAACGATCAGATTCTACAATAGTACTAAATACGGTGTGGACATGACGGATCAGATGGCAAGAAAATACTCTGTGAAATCGAAATCGCAAACATGGCCTGCGCAGATTTTCTTCAACATTCTTGACCTGGCTGGAATCAACTCATGGGTTTTATACAGAGAAACAACCGGCGAAAAAATTTCTAGACAACAATTTTTATTCCAATTATCTGAAGAACTTGCCGAAGATTTTCAACATGAGCTACAGAAAGAAAAAGAACTTAAAGAACGAAGTTCGAATTCGCGAAAAAGGTGCGAAAGAAAACAAAACTACAAAAATCTGTTTCAAATCCAACAAATATGTGTGTGGTAAATGTGCCTTCGAAAACCCAATAATTTGCAAAATATGCGGAATATGAATAAAATTAGCATATTATTTCATTTTTTTCTAAATTTAATTGAAGAATATTTAATTTTTTTCTTGTATTATTTTTGTTTTTTATATATATATATATATATATATATATATATATATATATATATATATATATATATATATATATATATATATATATATATATATATATATATATATATATATATATATATATATATATATATATATATATATATATATATATATATATATATATATATATATATATATATATATATATATATATATATATATATATATATATATATATATATATATATATATATATATATATATATATATATATATATATATATATATATATATATATATATATATATATATATATATATATATATATATATATATATATATATATATATATATATATATATATATATATACATATATATATATATATACATATATATATATATATATATACATATATATATATATATATATATATATATATATATATATATATATATAAAAAACAAAAATAATACAAGAAAAAAATTAAATATTCTTCAATTAAATTTAGAAAAAAATGAAATAATATGCTAATTTTATTCATATTCCGCATATTTTGCAAATTATTGGGTTTTCGAAGGCACATTTACCACACACATATTTGTTGCATTTGAAACAGATTTTTGTAGTTTTGTTTTCTTTCGCACCTTTTTCGCGAATTCGAACTTCGTTCTTTAAGTTCTTTTTCTTTCTGTAGCTCATGTTGAAAATCTTCGGCAAGTTCTTCAGATAATTGGAATAAAAATTGTTGTCTAGAAATTTTTTCGCCGGTTGTTTCTCTGTATAAAACCCATGAGTTGATTCCAGCCAGGTCAAGAATGTTGAAGAAAATCTGCGCAGGCCATGTTTGCGATTTCGATTTCACAGAGTATTTTCTTGCCATCTGATCCGTCATGTCCACACCGTATTTAGTACTATTGTAGAATCTGATCGTTTCAGGTATACGCTTACCGTTTTTTTCGATGCTTATAGATGTATGCTTGGAGCTTAGTAGAAGCACTTTTTTGTTTGGCTTACTTTTGTAAATGGTAAGTGAACAATGACTCGATTTATATAGTTTTGTTGAGAAGCGTGGCATACCATTTTTGGCCTGTTTGGCGAATTTTGAGAGTTCTCTTTTATTACTGCGGATAGTTCCAACAATAGTGGTTCTTTTTTCTAGTAATTTTGCAGCTAATGATGCGCTCGTAAAGAAATTATCTGTAGTGACGCTTCTTCCGCATCCTGTGAACGGTTCCAGTAGTTTGAGAACAACGAATTCCCCAAGCGTAGATGAAGTTCCTCTGTTTTCATCCTTTCCCAAATATGGAAATCCATTTATAACGTATTGGCAAATGCTGTCGGGCCTACAACCTCCCTAAAAATATTATAAATTGGTGCTCGTCCAGGTGTTGAACCTTCTTGTATTTCTTGCCAAATTGTACCATCAGCCGCAATTTCGGTACATCGGTCTTCCACATCACTTTCACTTTCTGAACTCGATAACAATCTTTTTCTCTTTTGTCCTCTATGTATGTTCAAAATATTCTCGTCTTCACTTTCCTTACCTGTGGACTCACATTCGTCCGTAGTGTCAAATGAGTCATCATGTTGTTCTATGCTATCCACTTCACTTTCAGATAGTTCGTCTTCACTAAATTCCGAACACTCTTCATCTATATTATTTATAATTTCTAAAGATTTCAAATATCTTGAATGTTTCGACATTTTTGGGATAAGAATTATTAGTAAAATAACAAAATAAGAATTCTTGACTCGCAAAAACAGCACTATATATGATGCAATAGCAAAAATGTCTAATGCAATGATTTTGTAGCACAACCACACATACAAATCTTCATAATATCATATTTATCTTTGTGTGGGTCAAATGACCCGTTGCGGTAGTTAGGACAGAGTACATATATTTCTCGATAAAAATATTAACAAGAGAGAAGTAATATTAAAAAATACATTGAATGTATTTTTTAATAAAAGTAGTAAATGCAAATGGCGATATGATAATGTTATTTACAAGAAATTCTGACAAAAAGTTTAAAATTGGTCATTTGACCCGCCGTGGTAGGTTTAGTGTTAATGACAAACTCAAACAAGATGCATTCATATTGAAACATGTAATACCTGTAAAAACAAAACGAAGACGTCCTAAGAATACTTCCAACCACTACAAACCTAAAGCTATGATGTACAGAGTTTATTGTGGTTCCTAAAAAAAAACAATTTTCTTTTGCCAAAAAAGTTTTCTGCAAATACAATTACAAATAACAAAAATTATTACCTAAAAGGAAATTTCGTAAAAGAAAATCGTGGTGGCGACTATAGATCTCATATATAGACTGACAAAAAATAAAGTATAATATCATTTATAAAGACTTATTAACTATTTAAATGTTCCGAACCTCACTATTGCAGAGTTAGTAGTAAACGTTTATATATACCATCTGATCTTAGTATACATAAAATGGCAAAAATACATAATAATGAATAAGCTGACAAACCACTGTAAAGGGTACATTTTTAAATGTCGGTAAATGGTGTGTTCCATTCGCCAAATGTAAAAAAAATATCTCAAAAGAGCTAGTAGATCTAATGACCTGGTTGACCTTAGTAGAGAAATGCATTACAAACAAGATTTAGGTAAATATAAAAATATTTGTAAAAAGGATAAAAATACCACAATGATTGCTCCGACAAGGAGAGACAGTAAAACAGTTGAAACTAAGAGATGTCAACAAACTGCTAAACGTACATTACGGTGACAATTGGCATAATCTAGGTATCTTAGAATATTTTTCTCGAGTGGTGCCACAAGCCACTTCAATAGAACATAATGATGACCCTATACCAAGCGATAACATTGACGAGCCAGTACACGTCCAACGCCCGCACTAGTAACATCGGCTCTTACAAAAAAATTTGTAAAAATTACAAATTTGAGCCCAGCCACTTAATTCTTGGCTCATCAGGCGGAGCATAGTGTGACTCACCAGGATTAGTGTTTGCAAGTTCGCCGGCACCAGGGTTCCTGAGAAACAACCCCTCAACTTCAAGGAAGAACCACGGCGCAGTCGAGAGAGATCAGTGAGTGCAACTTTTTTTCAAAAGACAGATCTCGTCATTCTGAAAAAATTGACCACCAATTGCACCCGGATCGGATGAAAATTGGCGGAGTTACAACGAGGAAACTTAGGTAATTATAACCTAAAAAACACGTGGTTTTTAAACAAGCACGTGGTTGCCTAAGTGTAACTCGGGCGCCGCCACAAGCCTCTAACCAACCGAGGAATCCGCCACCATCAAGAACTCAGCGCTGTGGGAAATCTGCTCCTCCAGGTAAAGATCGAGAGGAACCATCCCTATAACAATCCTATCACCCCTTGCGACGGCTCGTTTGAACCGCCCCAAGGAGCTCCTGCCACTCCCCCATTCTGGGCAAAACCACCCCCTACCCCAAAAAACACACCCCCCGCCACCCCCTTTATTTTCCTACTAATTTGGAGCTGAACTCTACAGCACCAAATTATATTTCCCACCCCCCCGTGTGAGGGCTTAAACGAGAGGGGCTGTCGTGGAGAACTCACCCCCACCACCCCCAACCCCCGGGAACCTACCCCCGGGAAGAAAAAGTTTTTATATCACCAACGTCACCCACACGAAGTCACGAATAAAACCGCCCGGCCTACATACCACCCCAAAGCGACAGTACTCGAGACCAGAGCGGAGACCATCACCTTAATTTCATCATATACCATCGACAGGTGAGTCCGCACTGACCAGAAAAAAAAAAAAATAAATAATAATAATATAATAAACAATAGTGTAGCAACAATAATTGTATATTGTATATTGTATAAAATATAATTATATATTATATAGATAGGTTGAATTATATACTGTATAGATAATTTAAACTATTGTACGTATACTTAGCGTCTAGTCTAGTGTACCTTGGTGTAGCCAGTAACTTAATTAATATAGATAAGCATATCCTACACACAACAATCCTACAACATGTCAACCAAAAGCGAGATTGTTAAGGGATCCTCCCGCAAACAAGTAGACCAACCACCTGCAAAATCTTCTTCGCTGAGGCAGAAAGTACTAACAAAAGCGGCCTCAGCAGCGGTCAAAGAGGTGGCCACTACACAATCAAGTAACCACTCCGCCAAAACATAATGTCGCGGAGCTCATTATCACTCATCAAGACACCGATCCATGTGCTCTAGTGCCAACCGAAGGGTAAGCCTTCTTTATACAACACCCAAAAAAGGCACCGGGGTCGAGATGGACATGGTGACGGGAGTCGCCAACGACCTACTGCGGAGAGGATTGGAGGCGCTGGAGTCAGCCACCAACATGAAAAGAGAAGCGAAAGCCACAGCCCACGACAGTCTGCAGGGCCTCTACGAGACGGTGCTATCCCTCTCGGACTCTAGGAATAGACACAAGTGCAACCTAGAGAAGAAGCGCTCGCGACATGCACAAGAGCTAGTGCACGTTGAGAGAGCCCACAACAAGCACATACAAGATGTGATCAAAGAGATGACTGCTGGGTTGCACAAGGCCAACAACAACATCGAGGCCACCCTGAAAGAGACCCAATCAGTAAGGAGCTGGCTGGGTTACGAGACCACAGAGCCTTTCAGGGAGATAGGAGAAATCCGAGAGGCACAAAAAGCGCTCACCAGGGAGGTTCAACGCATAGCCGGAAATCACAAAGACGCAACGAGCAATACTGACGCAGCAAACTGGAGGACGATAGAACACGCCATGGTTAAAATAGAAGCCCAGATGACCAGCTTGGGCAACAGAATAGACGTCCTCCAAACTGAAATCGAAAAGACGCGAGAGGCTATGCTGTCGGAAGCTCGAAAGCAGCAAGACGTCACGCCCCCTGCGCCCCACACTGACCCCCGTCTCGAAGAGATCCTGCAGACCCTAAACGACACAATGACACTTTTGAAAACACAAAACAGTACACCACAACCCCCTCCCCCCCCTCCTCAAATAGACCTCACAGCCGAAATAAAAGATTTGGCGGAGAAAGTAGAGATTGTGTCCTCCGAAATTAGGGCCATGAGAGACCTTAAATCTAGAAACACCTCGCCTCCGAGACCGTCACTCGGTGCAGAGTTAGCGGTCCAAGAGGTGAAGCAGTCCCTGGCCACCATACAAAGAGGGATGACAGAACTCACCAAGAGTGAGAAGCCCCCGTTAGGGCCGCACACCTTCGCCCAGGTCGCAGCTACACCTAAGACCCCACACCCTAACCACACTCTAATCATCTCGTCCAAAGTATCTGCGGAGACCAGTGAGAATGTAATAACGAGGATTAGAGATACCGTAGATCTGAAGAAAACCGGTGCGAAAGTGGATAGGGTTGAGAAAGGCCAGGGACCAAAAAGTGGTCCTAAGATGCCCCAGCAAGGAGGACAAAATCATAATAAAAAACCTGATCAAGGGAAATAAAGAGCTGGCAGTCAAGGAGCCTATGAACCAGGACCCACTCGTATGCGTACGAGGAGTTCTTGGCTGCTTCACCAACGAAGAAATCGTCGACCACATAAAGGCGCAGAATAAACATCTTTTGCAAGGCGTTGGTGAAGCAGACCTAAGAATGAGGGTTCGTTACAGGAAGAGGGCCCGGAACCCGCACGAGTGCCATCCAGTGCTGGAGCTGTCTCCTCCGATCTGGAAGCAGTTCATTCAGGCGGGGAAGATATACGTGGGCTTTGGACGTTGCACAGTGGAGGATCAATCCCCCCTTGTGCAATGCGCCAAATGCCTAGGATATGGGCATACGAGGACTCTCTGCAGAGCAGAAAAAGAAATCTGCAGCTACTGCGGAGGTGAGCATGCAGGCAAAACCTGCTCAAGTAGAGCCCAGCTACAGCCCCCCCAATGTGTGAACTGTATCAGGACCAAGAAAGAAGCGGAGGATCAAATCCATACAGCCTACAGCCCAGAATGCCCTGAGAGGCAAAAGTGGGATGGCATAGCGAGGTCCAGGGTCCAATACTGCTAAGGGCTCCTTGACAGACAACACACCGGTCACGCTCCAGGATAGAGGCGGATCAAAGAGCGAAATCAGGTTGATTCAGGTCAACCTGCAACGCTCAAGCTGGCGACAGCAGAACTTCTCAAGACGGCGAAAGAGAAAGGTGTAGCGATAGCGCTTGTCCAGGAGCCGTATGTAGGAGGGACAGGCGTGGTAAAGCAACACCCAGGCACTACCACCATCCAGTGCTCTCTAAACCGGAAAAAGCCGGTTAAAGCGGCTATCATAATCTTTGGGGACGACCTGGAGGTAATCCACGACCCCCAGATCGTAACCGAGAACATAGCCGCCGTCTACATCAAAGCCGGCAATCTGTCGCTAGCTGTACTGTCGATCTACCTCGAGTGTGACCAAGGCATGACCCCCTACCTTTCCCACATAAAGACCGCCACCGACAAAATCCCCACAAGAAACACCATCGTGGCAGGCGACGTGAATGCATGGAGCCCTTGGTGGGGCAGCAGCTCCGAAAACCACCGAGGAGCAGATTTCCACGCTTTCGCAACGGAGATGGGTCTACACATCCTCAACGCAGGACAAACACCAACTTTCGAGACGTACAGGGGTGACAGGCTGTATCAGAGTTGCGTGGACGTAACTCTGACTAGTCAGTCACTACTGGGCAGGGTGGAAAACTGGAGAGTGGACAGGAATCTGATAACATCAGACCACAATGCCATCACCTTCGCGATACGACTAGACAGGGCCTTAGTTCCCCTGAAGTCTACAACAACGCGCATCTATAACATCAAGAAGGCCAGATGGCAAGATTTCGCCACAAACTTCAGAGCCGCCCTAACTGAACACAGCATATCAAAAGAGCTAATATGCAACGTCTCGAAACCAGACGAAGTGGATAAAGTCCTTGAAACATATACCACCATCATCCATCGAGCATGTGAAGCATCCATACCGAAGGCGGGAGCGTGGAAAGGCGATCATAGGCCACCCTGGTGGTCAACAGCCCTGGAAAAACTCCGAAGGGATGTGCTTAGGAAGAAACGCCGTATCAGGAACGCTGCACCCCAGAGGAGACAATTCACGATCGACCAGTACGTACAGGCAAGGGAAAACTACAACCTTAGAGCGACGGAGGCAGCCACACTAAGCTGGAAAGAGTTTTGCACGTCTCAAGATGGCGAAAGCGTTTGGGACGGCATCTACAGGGTCATTAGAAAAACATCAAAGAGGCATGAGGACATGCTGCTAAGAGATACGACGGGCAAAACTTTAACGCCCTGTCAATCTGCTGATCTCTTAGCAAAAACGTTCTATCCTGATGACAATGTAGAGGCCGAAACCGAAATCCACGGGCGCGTCCGCCAGTTAACAGACGGCAAAACAGCTGCGGAGATAGAAGATCTTGCGGACGATGATCTCCCGTTCCCGGAGCTGGAAATGGTTCTTTTGAGCCAGAACCCAAGGAAAGCTCCAGGTCCTGACGGACTCACGTCTGACATATGCAGAGCGGCAATAAACTGCGACAGGGAGGTCTTTCTGGCCTTGGCAAATAAATGCTTGGCCTTGTCATACTTCCCCAAGCAGTGGAAGGTCGCTCACGTATGCATTCTCCGCAAACCAGCAAAAGAGGACTATACCAACCCAAAGTCCTACCGACCCAAAGGGCTTCTGTCGATCCTAGGAAAGACATTAGAAAAGCTCCTAGTGGGAAGGTTACAGTGGCGCCTACTGCGCACGCTCCACCCTAGCCAGTACGGATTCATGCCACAAGGGGAACGGAGGACGCCCTCTATGATTTAATCACACACATCAAAACGGAGATCACACGTCACAAGAGGACAGTACTGCTGATCTCCCTGGACATAGAGGGCGCCTTCGATAACGCATGGTGGCCAGCCCTGAAAAAGCAGATGGTACACAAAAATTGCCCGAAGAACTTATTCGCCTTAGTGGCATCCTACCTACAGGACCGGAAAGTCGTCGTCAACTACGCCAGAGCGACAAGCGAGAGGTTCACCACGAAGGGATGTGTCCAGGGATCCATTGGTGGGCCACTCTTCTGGAATCTGATTCTCGATTCGCTCCTACACAAACTGGCGTCAATGGGGGTACACAGTCAGGCCTTTGCGGACGATGTTGTTCTCACATTTTCGAGCCACCACACCAGCGAATTACAGACTTTAGCGGAATCCACACTAATAGCTGTACAAGAATGGGGACATGAAAACAAACTGAGCTTTGCCGCGCATAAGACCCACGCGATGGTTATAACGAAAAAGCTCAAGTTTGATACCCCCCAAATCCACATGTCAGGGAAACCGCTAAGTCTTGTTACAGAAATGAAATTGCTGGGCCTCACCATAGACTCCAAACTCACGTTTAACGCGCACGTGTCCGCCACATGCAAAAAGGCGGCTGAAATATACAAACAACTTGCATGTGCCGCAAAAGTGTCATGGGGTCTAAACGGAGAGGTAGTGAGAACAATATATGTGGCGGTGATAGAGCCCATCGTACTGTACGCAGCAAGTGCGTGGTCCCCAGCAGCTGAGAAACTGAGCGTGAGAAACCAGCTCGACTCGCTGCAAAGAGGATTCGCGCAAAAGATCTGCAAAGCGTACAGAACGGTATCTCTCACATCGGCACTCGTCTTATCAGGCCTTCTCCCCCTCGACCTCCGGATCCGGGAGGCTGCCACCCTATTTAAAACAAAGAAAGGCCATAGCGTGAAGCTCTTACCGCCGGGACGCGAACTAGAAAGCAGGGTGGGACCTTTACAAAATCCCCACCCATCACGACTCAGGACAACAGAGTACGTGCGCTTGGAAAACCTTGACCCTCAAGCCTTCGAAGAACATCAAATAACTGGTCCCTTAATATATACTGATGGCAGCAAAATAGAAGGCAAGGTAGGCGCTGCCCTAACAGTTTGGGACCAGGGCAGGGAAAAAAGGTACTCCACGTTTCGCCTCGAGCCGCACAACACCGTCTTCCAATCGGAAATGTGGACGCCAACAAGTCCACCAACCCAGCTACAATACAACCACCACTCCTAGCCTCCCTCTCCAGAAAAATCCAAACTATTCCGAGCACTCTGCGCGGCCTACTCACGGGAGATCGCCCGCCGCAGGCAACAACATCAGACGCCGTATGCAACCTCACGCAAATACTAAAACAAACTGCTGGAAGCGGAGGAGCCGCAATCAAGATCAGGAGTGTGGCCCTTTTCATGAGTGAGGACGCGGAGAGACTCGGAATAGCTTTCTATCGTTCGGACGGTTCAGGCAAAGTTCAAACATCACCTGGACTCGCATCACTACTCAAGGGAAGCACAACGTCAACTACGATGTCGCAAAAAGGATCGACGCACTCACGGTGCGCACAGAGGTAGTCCCTCCCTACAGAATATTGCAGTCGCACAATAAGTTCATAGCACTGTTCGAGGGGGGGGAAGAGTCCCCGTTTACACTCCCGCCTCGCCCCTCAAAGTAGTCATACCATCAGACAAGAGCGGGCGACAGAGGCATTCTTTGAAACCCGCAAGTATGGGGGCAAAGAAAGCAGCCGCAACTGTCCGCTCAGACACGGCAGAAGCAGAATAATACCGCCCGAGAGAAGACCAGCTAAAAACCCAGAAGACCACGCGATTAACGCATACATCGAGTTCCTGGCTATACTTAAGGCAACCCGCGAGGTGAACCTAGCCACTTGCAAAAAGATCCTGCAGACCTACCAGAGGGGCAGTGAAGCACTCCTGGAGGTGGAACTCGATGAAGCCGATGCAGCCATATACGACAATGACGCATCCCAAATCATCCACGGGAAAATGTCCGGTCAGTATATGGCAGCCTACAATGGCACCAAGGGTTTTGTGGGCCTGGTCGATCTCGAGGCGGACAGAGTGGCATCCCCGATTTTTGCAACACCAAAAGGCGACCCGATTGTGATGGTAGCCAAGTGCACGAGGATCATGCTGGATGACCGGATACTTGACATGGCAAACACCATTTCAAGCGATCCTGAATCCCTAGCGGGCTTCGTGGGCTGGAAACTGCCACATCTCGTATGGATAAACGGGGTACCGGGGTGCGGGAAGACGACTCACATTATCAGGAATTTCGATGAGGAACATGAAGTAGTTGTGACAACCACAGTCGAAGCCGCTCAAGACCTTAGAAGGAAGCTTGCGCACCGCTTCGACCCACAAGCCCACGCAAGAGTGCGCACTATGGCCTCCGTTCTGGTTAATGGGTTCAGGGAGGGCACTACCGTCCGTCGGTTGACGGTGGACGAGGCTCTAATGAACCACTTCGGAGCCATAGTCATGGCGGCGAGACTGTCGGGAGCAGAGGTTGTCACCCTCATCGGGGACATAAATCAGCTGCCTTATATCGATAGAGAAAATCTATTCGAAATGAGGTACAGCAGTCCCAAACTGATAACTAACATCACATGTGAGTTGTTCTGCACGCACCGAAACCCCATGGACGTGGCCTATGCCATCGCAGAGGTGTACGGAGATATGTATTCATCCAGCCCCGTCATCCAATCCCTGAGGTCAGAAAAGTTCACTGGCGCGCAAATACCAATAGACAGAGAATGTACCTTATTCCTGGTCCATACGCAGGAGGATAAAAAGCTCCTATTGGACCAGGGATATGGTACTGGTCACAACTCGCGCGTCATGACCATTCACGAAGCCCAGGGTCAAACCTACGATGACGTCATCATCGTCCGAAGCGGAGGGGCAAGGATGCGGATTCATGACAGTGTCCCTCATGCGGTAGTCGCAGTAACTAGACACACCAACACCTGTGTCTATTACTCCGACGACGACGGAGATGCAATAGGCAGTTTTATAAATCGAGTGACAGCGGCCTCGGCGAGGGAGATTTTAGACTATAATCTTAAAAGAGCAATCCATTTGCGTGACGACCCTGTAATAAATGGCTTGTTGCAAAAATTAAAGCAAATATAATAAAATGTATGACTGTATGTCCCAAAATTTCATTCTATCTTAACCAATAAGTCAAAGTTTATCTTCTCTAGCACTTTAGTAACGGCAATTCATAACAACTAATAAGTTTAAGTTATCAAAAAAAAAAAAAAATAAAAAAAAAAAAATACATGTTTATATATATAAATAAATAAATGATTAAGTAAATTATTGTAAAAAAAAAAAAAAAAACACATCATATATACCTATATATATACATATAAATATAAACACCACATACGAAGTAAGTTCATATATTGTATAAAAATTGGAACCGATATACATGTAATTAAATCACTGTAATTAGAAATAGTATACATATAAAATAGATATAAATTAAGTTAGCATTAATAAACCTGGTCAGTGAAAGGACTTCACCATAGTCTTAGTCTTAAGCCTTAGAATAGAACCCTGGTCTTGAAATCGCAATAATAAAGTCAAATAAACAAAAAAAAGGCACGGGCAATTGTGCGCCGGTGGACGAGTTTTATTTAAAAAAAAAAAAAAACATTGACGAGCTGATGTGTGAAGAGCAGGAGGAGCTACCATCATTAATAATATAGTATTGTTTTTTTATGTAAACTATTAATTCATATATTTTTTAACTTATTATTTTATTATTAAAGTCTATCCATTAGATTAACTTAATCTGTTTATACAACATGTCAAGAAATACACGCAGAACGGAGTTTTAAAATTTTTATGAAGATATTCATTTTATTTATTAACACATTGTAGCACAATTTTGGTCAGTAACAACAGTAGATCTTTTAATTTTATAGCAATTACCAAACAAACAAACCTACTATCTATAGTTTCCTATAGATAGTAGGTTTGTACAAAAGAAACAACAAAGTCCAACCACAAGACAAGGTAAAGAGGACGTGTGGTCTGCCACCAATAGAATACTAAAAAACACTTCTCAACGGAAACCACCATCTACCCTTTCGGTTAACGGAACATATACTAAATTTATGTAGAGAGCATTGAAGACGACCCCCGCGCTGGTGGGCCACTGAAGAAAACGTCAAATTAGTCGAAAAACTTGTACTTGAAGATGCCCGTGTAAGAGTGAAAACATTAGCAGAAATTACTAAGCTATCCGTGGGTACCATTCACACAATCCTTCACGAGTGCCTGAATTTGTCAAAGGTCAGTGCAAGATGGGTGCCGCGAATGCTCACCGCGCTACAAAAACAAGTGCGAGTTGACTGTTGTAAGGAGTTTTTGGACCTCTGTGGTGAAAATCCGCAAAGTATTTTCGATCGGATTGTTACTGGTGATGAAACGTGGGTTCATCACTATGACCCAGAGAGTAAGCAAGAGTGCAGTATGCACTGGCACAAAAAAGGATCAGACCCGCCGAAGAAGTTCAAAGTCACTCCGTCCGCAGGAAAGCTCATGGCCACGGTGTTTTGGGATTCTAAGGGAATCTTGCTAATCGAGTACACAAAAAAAGGTCAAAGTATTACTGCTGCATCATACGCAACCACCCTGCGTAATTTAAAGGAGGCAATTAAAGAAAAACGTGGAAAATTAACTGCAGGTGTGTTGTTGCTTCACGACAACGCGCCGATTCACAAGGCGTGCCTTGCCCAGGCTGCTGTGTGGGAGTATGGATTTGAAGAAATCAATCATCCACCCTACAGTCCGGACCTGGCCCCTAGTGATTATTATCTATTCCCTAATCTCAAAAAAGACCGTCGTGGAAAGCATTTTTCGGACGATGAAGAGTTGAAGGGAGCAATAAACGAACATTTTTCGGGCCATGAAGAATAATATTTTTCAGAGGGTATTGAAAAGTTACTTTCAAGAACAAATAAATGTATTGAGATGTTAGGGGAGTATATTGAAAAATAAAATTTATTCAGAATTTTCCGCCTTTTCCTTCATACCAATACCGAGAATACATTGAACGCCCCTCGTAGTTTATACGGGTAAAAATACTACCCTAGGGCAATCTTTATTTGGCTTTACAAATGATACATCCAAAGTTGTCCTAACTTTAATGTCCCAATACTTGGACGCGGGGCACACATTATACGTGGACAATTATTATAATAGTGTGCAATTAAGCAGATTTTTGAAATCTCGCCGTACAGATGTCGTTGAGAAAATCTAAATCGCTGTAGGCTCGTTACTCCCTTGGAGATTCAGCGTCTCAACGAAAGATCTGTGCCTAGGGGCACTATTCTAAGTCGACACTGCGGTGACATCTCTGTGCTTGCATGGAAAGATGTTAGGTTGGTCACCACAGTGTCGACTTTTCACCAAGAAATGTTGTCCCAGGCAGACGAGCCGGTCAACTCCTCAACAAACCAGCTGTAGTGGTAGATTACAATAAATACATGGGAGGGGTTGACCTGAAAGACCAGAAGCTATCAGGTTACATATTGGAGAGAAAAAGAGGCCTTAAATGGTACATTAAAGTATTCCGCAGAATGTTAAACATATCTATACTGAACTCATTTATAATTTAGAGCCACATTGAACAAAACACAAAGGTGTCTCACAGACAGTTCAGGTACCAGTGAACTGGCTGAGCAACATGGCACAGACGCTAGAATTAGGGCTCAACCTGCACCCAATCTGTCGGCGCGATTGAACCTCACCCTAAATCACTTTCCAGCGCACAGGGATGTTGATGGCCCGAGGACAGCTAAGCAGGTACGCTTTATAAGAAAGCTCTGTGCCAGGTGCAAAGTGGTCAAGACCAACGTCCTGTGCACTGCCTGTGAGGCATTTTTGTGTATTAGGACAATGTTGGAGCGAATATCACACATTAGAACATATTTAACCTATTAACATGGTGGATCCAAACGGGCGTCTAATGGGGCATTCTAATTCCATTGAAATTATTATGTTGTGCCGGCGACTCGCCTAGCGAGTCGATCGTGAAATATACCTACACGGTAACTAAAAAGGAATTAAGAAAATCGTACTGGCAGTGAACATGTTGAAACCGAAGGTGAATACAAGTTTTTATGTATGCTTACAGGAAAAATGTCTGTAACTCTTCCGCCAGCAACTTCCACCTCCTTAGGGCTTATGGTGGCGAAGGAGATACAGCAGACACCACAAGGCTCTCTGAGGGTGACGGATAATGTTGTTTTGGAGAGATCGGCTTCTGGACGCTTAAGAGTATGCGAAATTATATAATTTGAATTGACCTGAAACTGTTTAACGTTTAATCGGCAATATATTTATTTAGTTACTTGTATTTTGACAGTATTGGCGTCCAGATAACCTTGAACTGGCCGAAGGAATAGAATTGGTGGATCAAAGGGAGGAAGGGCCCCTAAGCCCCGAAAACTCTTTCCTTTGGATGATCATTATGATGTAAGTATAATACTTTATATAATTTTAGTTTCAGATGATGTTGACATGACTACTAACTACTACTATTGACACGATACACCTAGAAATATCAAAATAATGTAATCAAATATCTATATCTTCGGGTGTACAGCTAATATGTAACTTGGGAGCAAATGTTTTCACTAATGTTTTCCTTTTAACGACCGTGTGGTGTAGTGGTGAGCGTACCTGACTGCTAAACCGCGGGTCCTGGGTTCTAATCCCGGCCGGGGCAAATGTATATATGGCTGATAAATGTTTGTACTCGTCTATTCCCTAATCACATGGGTGTTAATTGTGACGTTTCTGTGTGTGTCCGCCACCTGTAACACAGGCCTAGGCCCACAACAGGAGTGTGAGTGTGTAGCGTTTATTTATTTATATTCTTTGAGTTAATGCTTTGGTTGACTGTGGTATTTTGTTTTAGGTTGGGTACGATTTTGAAGACTCTCTTGCCCAAGTCCTCGTTGACTCCGACAGCGAGAACGAAAATGACTAGTTGGGGGAACAAGAACTGCTCGATCTCATCGGCGTCGACGACGAAGATGAGATCGAGATAGAACAATCAGAACCGAACACAACCTTCAATTGGTCCGGGGATTACTCAACGTTCTCTAAGACCAAAGAAGAGTTTCAAAAACAACCCGGTCCCAGAATTGAGGGGGCAACGCCATTGAACATTTTTACACAATTCTAGGATCGGCCACTTATAGAAGGTATTGTAAACGAAACAAACCGATACGCGTGGGACTTTATTGCCTCATCTTTTGAAACCGGGACTCTGCCCCCGCAATCAAGAGTCAACGACTGGGATGAAACGTGCGTTGACGAAATTTATAGACTTTTATCAATTTTGATTTTAATGGGTATATGTGTCCGAGGACGAATTGATGAATACTTTTCGAGAGGAGTTTTAAATATGCCTTAATTTCCAAAGCTTATATCCAAAAACAGATTTTTGCTCTTGATGAGATTCCTTCATTTTGTTGATAACAGTTACTTAATTCCAGAAAAAAAAATAGCAAAATTACAGCCGTTGGTTGAATATTTATGTCAAAAATTCAAAACCGCTTATTCACCTCACAAAGAACTGTCGATAGACGAATCATTGCTGCTCTGGAAAGGACACTTGAGCTTCGTTCAATGCATCCGATCCAAAGCAGCGCGATTCGGAATATAGACTTATGAGCTTTGTGAGGCGGTAAGCGGTTATGTATTAGATATAATAGTTTATACGGGAAAAAATACCCTAGGGCGATCTATATTTGGCTTTACAAATGCTACATCCAAAGTTGTTCTAACTTTAATGTCCCAATACTTGGACGCAGGACACACATTATACATGGACAATTATTATAATAGTGTGCAATTAAGCAGATTTTTGAAATCTCGCCGTACAGATGTCGTTGGGACGCTAAATCGCCGTAGGCTCGGTACTCCCTTGGAGATTCAGCGTCTCAACGAAAGATCTGTGCCTAGGGGCACTATTGTAAGTCGACACTGTGGTGACATCTCTGTGCTTGCATGGAAAGATGTTAGGTTGGTCACCACAGTGACAACTTTTCACCAAAACAATGTTGTCCCAGGCAGGCGAGCAGGTCAACTCCTCAACAAACCAGCTGTAGTGGTAGATTACAATAAATACATGGGAGGGGTTGACCTGAAAGACCAGAAGCTGAAGCAGGTTACATGTTGGAGAGAAAAAGAGGCCTTAAATGGTACATTAAAGTATTCCGCAGAATGTTAAACATATCCATACTGAACTCATTTATAATTTACAGCCACATTGAACAAAACACAAAGGTGTCTCACAGACAGTTCAGGTACCAGTTGGCCAATGAACTGGCTGAGCAACATGGCACAGACGCTAGAATTAGGGCTCAACTTGCACCCAATCTGTCGGCGCGATTGAACCTCACCCTAAATCACTTTCCAGCGCACAGGGATGTTGATGGCCCGAGGACAGCTAAGCAGGTACGCTTTATAAGAAAGCTCTGTGCCAGGTGCAAAGTGGTCAAGACCAACGTCCTGTGCACTGCCTGTGAGGCATTTTTGTGTATTGGACAATGTTGGAGCGAATATCACATATTAAAATATATTTAACCTTTTAACTGCATTAAGTCAGATCTGACAAGGCGCCTCGCTTGCCTAAGGACAGATCTGTCCAGAAACGACACACGCTAAATGTTATAGAATTTATATTCAACATACGGTTCAAAACACATTGCGTTGATATTCTGGATAAACTACAGACCCTAAACTACAACTTATCGTTCAGATATTCAAAACATACGCTCCCGAACAAACGATACAGAGCATTTAAATTTCGAACACTACAGTTGCTCGCGGATGCTCATTATGCACAGTTATTTTGCGAATTGTAAATTGATACATGATAATAGATTGAATTTATTAGATGAAATGTTATGTTTTGTTACTATTTATTTAATATAGAAGCTATGTGAAACAATAAACTATGTGAGACATTCGTAATATTCAAGTATTCTGCGATAAATGTATGAGCCCAAAAATAATGTTTTTTACCATAGTTTTTTGTACTTCATTTCTAAGTGTATTCCTAACGATTTCAATGAAAAAACTTTATAATTACGACGCATGTTTTATGAACTTCACGAATCACAGAGGAAAAATTAAAACTAAGGCCCCCCGGAGCTATACATCAGGCACGTTGGATGGCGAGAGCGATCTATTCTTTAAAAATATGTTTACTTCAGTCACAATGCAGAGTAACTGCGAAGGACAAAAAGGCTCTACAAGATGTTTGCTTATTTCTCGTAATATTGTATGTTAAACCTTGGCTCGAATGTACAGTGGCGGCCAAAGCACCTAATCAAGATTTGCGCTTCTTGAAGATGTTAAAAGATTATGAAAAAGTTGACGCAACAATTTCGAAAGCTTCTATAAGCAAGTTCAGCCATCACTTGTGGTATTTATGTGAAGAGACAGTCATTCTATCACTCTTTGATGATGAAGTTGACAACCAAACTAAGAAGAAGATGATTGCCAACTTCAACAGGGACAAAATCTCGGATTTTAGCAAACGCTATGACCCGTCAAAGGAAGAACTGACTCAAAAGTTGTTTGGTAAGTTAAATTGACTTTTTATTGGATTTCAATTTCAATGTCCAATACTTATTTATTTATTTTCAAAATTGTTGTTGATTTTTATTTGTTATTTAACTTATTTTTCTTTTTTTAGACAAAGCACTGGATGATTTCGTATCGGAAAAGAGCAAACAATTTTTATCACGACTGCAGATCGACGACAGTTTTCTAAAGGAAGATGTATCTTCTTGGAATAACAATGCTGCTTTTCTGGAGGCTAAAAGAAGAATAAGTTATTTGAGAGTTGTAAATGATACTGCTGAAATGGCTGTTAAATTAATGCAAGATTTTAACGGACTTATCACGGTTGAAGAAGAACAAAAACAGTTCTTGCTGCGCTGTGTCCAGGAACATCGAAAATTGTATCCAGACTGTAAAAAAAACTACTCTAAAAAGAAGTTGTCCTGAATGATTCTTATTTCTTTATGTTTTTAATTAAAGATTAATGTTCATCTAATTTATTAATTAATTTTATTCACTTAATTCATTGCATTTATAGTGAAATTATAGCAGACTGAAATTTTAGGACAAAACACGGCACTGGTTGCAATTATGCTAGATTGATAAAATTTTATATTTAAGTATCTTATAGCATTAGTAAAAATTATAGAGGGTATGCATTTCGAAATTCGAAAAAAAAATTTTTTTGTCATATAAGAGACACCCTAGTATAAGTTTTGTATCGAAAGAAATGTACTCTGTAAGAATATTTTCATTATTATTATTATTATATATCTACAAAACGAGCTAGATTTGGAATAAAGTTGTTTAATTTGAGTGAAAGTGAATCTGGATACGTACACAATATAATTTTATACACCGTTAAGGTTCATACACTAATTATGGTTCTAACTATAGACAAGAAAAACAATCAACAAGAATCGTTTTAGAGTTAGCACATAACTTACTGAATAAAGGGTATAGGATTTATTTAGATAATTTCTACACATCATTTCGTTTGGCTGAACTCTTGCGTCAAAACAATACAGACATAGTCGAAACAATGAGTATAAATAGAGTCGGGATCCTTAGTGAAACAAAAACAAAAAAAACTACAAGAAAAAAATTAACACATAGTAAGATACAAAGCCAAACTTATGGTTTTCAAATGGAGACAAAGGACCTATACGTACCCAGTTTGATTTATAATGAGGAAACGACAATGATTGAAAAGAGAGGAAGAAAGAACACACAACAAAGAACAAACAAACTGAATGTTGTCCTGGATTATAACAAGAATATGTGCGGCGTAGATTTAGAAGATGAAGCTATGGTGGCCTACTTAGCTGCCTGTAATAGAAAAAAAATTATAAAAATGTTCCTTCGATTGATTGATATATGCTGTTTCAATGCGTATATAATGCGTAAATTATTTTTCAAAAAAATAAATGAAATAAGAGCCGTAAATCCAACACTATATATAAATAAACGTAAACATATATCTCACAGCCTTTTAATTTATTTTAAGTATAAATAAAACAATAATATGAAGTCAAGTTCTACGGGCGTGGCGTATGGACACGTCCTTATTTAAATTCACAACTGATGATAATGTGATAATTGATTACGCTGAATTTGCTGACGACATAATACCTGTTGACTCTTACTCTGTACAAATCCGAACACATATTGATGACTTAAGTAAACACGTCACAATTGATGTTAGAATTGTAGCTTAAACTGTAATGCTGAACGAAAATAAATTCTTTCACATCGTCCCAAGTGAAAATATAACTGCAAAGAGTTTTCTGTACCATGCAAACGAATTGTCGTTTCCAGCTATTTACTTAGGACAATTTCGTGTATTCCGGGACGATGTTACAATGACACCTTTCATGATGGCAACTAACAACATATCGGCACGGATAGCAATGTAGCAAGTTCTATCTGACGAATATATAAATAACTGTATAGAGAGCAACTTAGCTTTTATGAAATCAATTCCTAACTCTGAAACTTACTGGTATGTACGTAAGCAGAATCTGTTTACATTGATGCGCCAGTTACGTAAACTAACCATGATTTTGACGATCAGTACTAATTAAATAGGATGGCCGCATCTTTTAAAACTTCTGCGGAAACTCAAGAATGGTGAAATATTAACGGATGAACAGATTAAACATTAAATTACTTTCATAAAACCACCTTGGTCAATGAAGATGCTGTAAGTTGCGCCATTTATTGCAATAAGTTGGTTAATATTATCATGTTAATTTTACAATGAAAGAAAGTAAGTCCACTTAGAAAATTAGAATTTCAATCACTTCAAACGCTTTGAGTTCCAATACAGGGGTAGTCCATATATTGTTATGGTTGACACCTCAGGATGCTTTAGGAGAAAATTATACAGAAGCAATTGCATGAATTAATGCTCTTTTCTCGGTTAATTCATCAGAAGCTTCTGAATTCACATAAAACTACAAACTCATAGGCATATTTTAACGTGTTAATAATACACGCGCGAATGCTTGGAAATGTCGGTTCGAGGCGCCTTTCTTACCTATCCTGACGAATATTCATGCGCCCGGTACGTCGTTGATTAAGCCGTTTTCCAGCCATAGTGTACTATTTCAGGACCGGTAGAACCGTTTTAGTTTCTTTTATTGAAGCACACTTTCATTAATGAAACTAAACCGGCTGGACCGCAATGGTTCCAAAGCTTCCTTGAAAGAAATCCCTGAAGTAGTTATGAGACAAGCTGAGGGCTTATGAATTCAAGGGCCGAAGAATTAACCAATTTTTTAATCTACTCGTAACGTCTTAACTAATAAAGATTTGCAGGATAAGTCGGATCAAATTTTCAATATGGCTGAAAGGTGTCCAACTCAACAATAAACTTGGCAAGGTATTAGCCAAGTCGTGACTTCCGGTGAAAGAGGCGAAACAATCACTGTTGTTGCTTGTTGCAACGCTATTGGCAATTTTCTCCCACCTGTTCTAATTATCAAATGGGGAAAAACAAATTTATATGCAAAAATAATCCGCAGAAATTTCCTCAGAACTGTTTAACAAATGGCTGAGTGAACCTTTTATACCCCGCAAGCCTCCAGAAAATGTATTCTAATATTAGATGGCCATTCATCACATTCCAGTGTTATCAATATGCTAGAAACTTCTCGTGAAAATAATGTGATACTGCTTTGTTTACCTAGTCATACTACTTCTGCTTTACAAGCTTTAAATGTATCTGTATTCAGACCATTTAAAAATACTATTATGTGGAGAAACAATTTTATTTACACCAATCCACAAAAAAAGCTGAACCGGTACAATTCTCAACAATTGATAGCAAGGGCGTTTTTGCGGCAACGGAATCTATTTAGTCAATCCAAATCTTTCTGACGGTGAATTTACTATATCAGATATTGTATTGGGGGAGCTTACGCAGGAACAAGAATCTGAATCTATAAACGATCAAATACCAGGCACTTCTGGAGAACCAGCGTACGTGAACGCATACCGGAATCTGACTATGGCCAAGGTAATGTACTAAGACAACAAAACGAAATTACTTTACAAAGCAATCAAATCTTAAGCTACTATGCTAAAAATAATCCAGAAACTATCATTCGATTTTTCTATTTCCATTGGATTTTTCTATTTCCATTTTCTTCGCTCTGGCATCTAAGGCAAAGCGCGGCGTTGAGTTCCGCCACTCAACACGTAATGCCTCGAAAACGGCGGAAAGTGGGGACGGAGTAAGCAGGGACTAAGTAACGGAGTGTCTTAACACTAGGTTCATATGGTTCCTGCAGTTCCCTCTGCCTACCCTGCCATGTGCGGGATAAAGCGTGAAGCTATAAAAAAAAAAAAAACTATCATAAATGAAGAGAATGAGCAGAATATTGTTAACAAACTTTACGGAAAAGGAAAAAATAACCGGTATAAGTGGAGTGAACAGCAACCGACCCGACGTAGAATTCCAGAACGTAACATCATAGTGCGTATAATGGGCAACAACGGTCCCGCGAAAGATATATTACTACCTCAACAGACGTGGTCACTTTTTTCACCGACGATGTTTTAAAGATCATTATTCTACACACTAATTCAGAAATTCAAAGACAGCAAAAAAATTATAAAGAACACATAGATGATGAGAACATTGAAAAGGATGCAGGATCGAGTACTTCAAAAATGCCATAATTTGTGGGAGCTGTATCATCGTCAGAGCTGAAAGCAATTTTTGAACTTTATTATCTAGCTGGAGTATACAAGATGAATGACATGAATACCAATGAAATGTTTGACAAGAATACTGGGCTGCCCGTTTTCAGGGCTACAATGAGCCGTTGCCGTTTTGAATTTTTGACCAACTGCTTACGATTCGACGACAGAGAAACTCGTGAAGAAAGACGCAAAACAGATCGTCTAGCTCCGATTCGATAAGTTTTTGATCAAATCTTGGATGTTTGCTCGAAACTTTATACACCTTCTGATTGCTGCACTATAGACGAACAACTTCTATCCTTCCGCGGTCGTTGTCTCTTTAAGATGTACCATGTATCATGTTGTCTACACTACACGATTCTCCCGACAAAGACGATGACGTCGATTTGCCAGATATAATATTTTTTTATAATAAAACAAAAGGTGGAGTAGATGTGTTTGATGCTATGGCGAAGAAATATTCCGTCCAAAGAAAGACAAGAAGATTGCCTTTAACTATTCTGTATTGTCTTTTAAATGCCATTGGAATAAACTAACTAACTCTTCAAATTGTCCAAAGATAACAATAAGACTGACATAAAATTCCGACGAACTTTCTTTAAAGAATTGGCACTGGGGCTAATAAATGAGCACTTGAAAAATCGTTTACAAATCCCAAGTTTGAGGAGGGATGTAAAGGAGGTCATTGCAGGTATCCTGAAAAAAGATGTGCCAGCACCAAGTGCCATGCCTGATCATCAAAAACAAGGACGATGTGGAATGTGTCCCAGGAATAAAGACCGAAAATGCAAGACCAGGTGCAATAAGTGCCAAATCCCTATTTGCTTGGAGCACCAAATAAAAGTGTGCCAAAAATGCTCTATTTAATAAATGTTATTAATTTTATAAGTTGATTTGTGATCTCAATTACCTAAGCAATAAAGATAATTATAAAATATTTCAATCGTATTTCATTTCCCAAAAATAATAATATTTTAACTTTGGAGTACTCGAGCACTCCCTGTAGGAAAATAGGATGGTAAAATAGGTGTAGGGCTTAAGGGTCAATATTTGATAGTACGTATATAAGACATAAAAAAGTTACAACAATATTTAATATATTAGCAATATGAACGAAGCTGCCATAATGAAAAACTTATTAGAAAATTCAAATGGATTGAGATCCATTATGAAAGAAGACGACTTGTGCTTCGTCGATAGGGGTTTTCGAGATGTCGTAGAAAATATTGAAAAATTAGTATATATTGTTTTAATGCCAGCGTCTAAGGGAAATCGCAAACAATCAAATCAAATCGCAAAAAACTCCCGAAAGATCAAATCATTCCAGGAGTGTCACAAAAGTACGATGGGTTGTTGAGGCGGTACATGGAGCTATTGCTCAGAAATATCAGTTGTTGCATCACAAATTACATAACAAATTATTGCCTGTATTTCGGTCGCTGTGCCTTATTGCTGGATTCTTACACAATACGATTGGGAATATGATGAACTCGGATTCAGAACTTGCTGATACTATAATTGACTATATGATAGAACGCCAAAAACACAACAAAATACGTTACAAGATCTAATTGAAGCAAAAAATATTACTCGTCGCAAAAAACCTTTTACAACACTGTCTTCCACTTCTCTCATGGATTTTCCAGAATTAACTGAAAATGACCTTCTTCTTCTTCTTATTCTTCTTTTAATTTATGGCGTTTCGAGCGTGCCAGTTGAGCACAATTCACTTCGCCAATGTCAAGTTGATGAAAATGACCTTACATATCCTTTACAGGAAAATATCAAATGTCACAAGCGGTATGTTAGCTCGCTGACTGCTGGACGATGATAGTAACGATATTAATATTGAGTATTTAAAAGAAAACAGCAATATGGACATATATACAGCAGGATGAAAGTTCATTCTCGACATATAAATAGCAAGACATATCAATGTTTTATTAAATATAAACCAAATATAAACAACTATAAGGGCATAAACAGATACAGCTGTGATTTTGCTAATGGAAATAGGACTGTAGACTGTTGCTTACATGTAACATCGATAATTTATTATTTGTCGTATGCCAACCAATCAAAAATCATTAAGCCTGCTGAAATATTAACAAATATATTTGATGTTACAATTGTACTACAACTATAGAAGAAAATAGTAATGAAGATTGCATTATCAATATTTTGACATGAGCAATAAAAGTTATTAGTAATGTAATAAACAAATGTTACTTCTATTACAATTTTAGTGGCTTTTATTAGACTGCCCGAAATAAAGTATGTCTTAACCTACATCGAATTTCTTTATTTTAAATATGTTCCACCCATCCCACATCTCTTTAATTGTTATGAATTGTAGTTGAATAATCACTGATTGTACGTAATTTTTTTAGTCGGTATACCTCGAGAATTAGCCAAAAATACCACCCCTAAATTTTTCAATCTTTTTGTTGCTTTCTTATAGTTGTTTGGAAAACTGTGAAAAAAATACAAAATATAATTCTAATCAATAGCTTCCACGTAGCTTTGGTAAAATTCAAATATAGATATTTTATATTATCGTATATAGATATTTTATGTTTCGCAACGCAAGAAAAACTATTTTTAAGTATGGGGTTGCAGCCCCTTTTTTGCAAAAACGAATAAACGTAGGTGATTAATAATTGGCCAAAAATTATTTTCAACAACAAGCAACAAAACGCAGGCACCGATGTTAACAAAGACACTAGTGCAGATTTCACATGGAAACCCGGAGAGAAACTTTAGTATTTTTAAGTATTGATTAGATAATAATTAAAGTTCGCTTAGTATTTAACACACATATTAAAAGATTTAAGAAAATGGATTATTTAAATTAATTTAAGTTTATTTTTATTTTAAAAAAATAAACAGACAGGCATCCTCACACGAGGCGAGTATCTCCCGACCTATTTTTAACCCTTTCAGACCTCGCGTGCACAATTGAGGACATAAAAGTTTTGAGTCTTTTTACTACTAAATTTAAATTTTACGTAAATAAAAACTGTTGTCATCGCTTGCGAACATTCTAAATTATTAAAAATGAAACAACTAGCGGCATCTATTGATACGTGTGTGCACTTCTAAGCCATTTTCGGTTAGTTACCAGCGAAACTTTGAACTGAGTAGGTAAGTCATTTTTATTTTATTGAAATTTCAAGTTTTTCTGCTAGATATGTTTTGAAATAAATATAAATGGATAAGTTATACTATATAGGCAAAGAACAAAGTATTTTACATCAAAATTTTTAGTTATTTTTACAATAAATCGCGAATATTCGTTATGTCCACAAACGTGGACAGTAGGTATTGGTTAAACATTTTTTTCAAAATAGGTACTTTGCTGCTGTTAGTAAATAAAGTTATTTTCTGGTAATAAATGTTATAATTTATTATAAAATTTGCGTGGTAAAGTCTTAAATTGTGTTTTTACAGGTAAATTTATGATCAAATTATAATCATGTTTTCGAGGGATGCTTTGAGAGCTTTGGAAAAGGATAACCAGTCGGAATTTGAGCTATCTTCGGATGATGAGGATGTGGGAAATAATAATAATGTCCCATTTGCGAGACACGTTAGGTTGGGGGCCGATGTAGTAACTCAGAATCAAAGAGAGTACACCCCACTTGACCCCCCTGACGAACAAGAAGACGAAAGTGAAGACGAAGAAAGGTCAGCTTTCAATTACGAGTCCGAGCCTGAGGCGCCAAGAGAGCCGGATATTGTGGAGGGCGAAGAGGAGCAAGTTACGCCGAATGCTGAACTTTTCGATTACCTTACGCCAAAACTGAACATAAAGTGGAGGCATAGACAAATAAATAACACAATACCAACGGATTTCTTGCTACCAATAGCTTTAGAACCCATCGTGCAAGATCCCATTTGTTATTATAATAGATATGTTCCTGTAGAGCTTTTTGAACAAATGGCCGAAATGACAAACTTATATGCAGTACAGTCAGGAAAAACCAGGTTTAAGCCTACGTCCAGCTATGAAATTGAAATTTTATTTGGTTTGCACATGGCAACGGGAGTTTTCAACTATCCAGTTTTGAAAATGTACTGGGAAAATCATATTAGCATTCCACTTTTCACTAACAATATGGCAAGAGATAGGTTCTTTGAACTTCGTAACAATCTCCATTTAGTAGATAATATGAAAAAGCCTACTAATTGCACTGACGTGTTTTATAAAGTAAGACCAATCTATAATGCGATCCGAAACCGATGCTTAGAAATACCGCTAGAAAAAGAATTGTGTGTCGATGAACAAATAGTTCCTTTTACAGGGAAACATTCTGCTAAGCAGTACATCAAAGGAAAACCTTGTCCATGGGGAATGAAGCTTTTCTTTTTGTGTGGGAAAAATGGCCGTGCCTATGACTTTATTATTTATCAAAATTCTATTCCAGAATTAGACAGGTCACTGATAAAGAAAGTAGGCTTTGGAGCTGCGGTAGTATTACATCTAATGAAAAGAGTCGGTGACAGTAGAGGTCATGAGTTATATTGCGATAATTACTTCTCGTCTTATTACATGCTCCAAATTTTGAAACACAAAGGCATAATGGCTACCTGCACTGCGCGTGTCAATAGATTTACAAGGCCACCGTTGCTTAGTGACAAAGATATAAAAAAGAAACCAAGGGGTTTTGCCGAAGAGATTTGTAGTACGGATGGAGATGTCACCATGGTGAAATGGCTTGATAACAAACCAGCCAACTTAGCTTCCAATTTCGTTGGTATAGGAGAAAAAGATATGGTGAAAAGATGGTCCAAAACAGAGAAGAGATTTATAGAAGTCGAGAGGCCTGAAATTGTAAAAAAGTACAATCACGCCATGGGAGGGGTAGATCTCCTTGATCAACTTATGAGTTATTATAGAACGTTTATAAAGTCAAAGAAGTGGCCTTTGCGTATGATATTCCACGCATCAGATTTGGCAGTTGTTCAAGCCTACCGCGAGTATGATATGGATTGTGACTTGCTTGGGATACCAAAAGCAAAACGGCTCGCACTTCTTCACTTGAGCAGTCCTTTACCAGTAGTTGTTCCTAGAAGACCAGGAGAAGTACGTCCGTCAACTGAAATTGCTCGAGATGGTATTGGTCACTTTCCAGCTCATGACGATGGTTGTGGAACGCGCTGTAAGTTAACGGGGTGTAAAGGGAAATCCCGCATCAAATGCATAAAGTGCAAAGTGCACTTATGTCTGACTAAAGACAAAAATTGCTTCCTAAGTTTTCATACCTAAGTAACTAAAGTTCCTATTATTTTGTTGTCTTTTTAGAAGATTTTTTATGTTGTTTTATTTTGTAAGAAGATTTATTTTTGTTTTGAAGATGTTTAATTATTTTTAGTTTGAATTTCATACTTTTGTAATAATAAAAATGGCCAAAATCAAGCTATTTGTTATTTGTTCAATTATACCCATACATCAGTTATTATAATCACTTAGGCCGAATGTCCACATTTGATCACATAAAGAAAACATCAATTTTCTCGGAAAATAATCTAATAATCAATTTTTTTTTTGTTTTTCCATGCTCAATAGGCGAATATCTAACTGAAATAAAATCGGCTCAAACAAATTCTAAAAAATAAAAAATCAGGTCTGAAAGGGTTAATGACAGGTCACTATCCGCCATAATAGGCAACTATCCCTTTTTTTACAGGTCACTTTAAAGTGGATTTACTCCGAATTAATAATATTTATATTTTTTTAAGAACAGAATATGTTACAATAATAATAAACAGTAGCTACACGTCCAACGCCCGCACGATTAACATCGGCTCTTACAAAAAAATTGTAGAAATTCCAAATTTGAATTTCCATCAATTTTTTTATTTAACTTATGTAACTATTAAATGAAAAAACACGTGGTTTTTAAATAGGCAATGGTTGCCTAATTAAAACTCGGGCGCCACCACCTACCTCCGGCCAACCACCAGCGCAGCAGGTCGTTAGAAACCACCCTTATCCTCTTCAGATTACAAGTACACATATGTGCACTTTTATTTATTAAATAGCGACATTTATTGACATCTTTGTAAGTTTAAAAACACTTTTGAAGCTACAGAGCATCTCACAAATAGCAAAGATGGCGCTTTCGCAAACATTAATGCTACCTAAATTTTTTTTGAATTTTTGTGTTTGAAAATCTTCTTGATCACTCGCGCTCATTTCGTTATAAAATCGATTAAAAATAAAATAACCAAGATTTTAACAAATATTTGGTGTGGTGCTATTGTCCAATACCTGGAGTAACGTGTGAAATAGTAAGTTTCAATTTTTTTTTCTTTTTTACACTAGTGTTACTTCAAAAATTTTCAGTTACACATATGTGTACCTCGGTTCTATACATGGAATCTTTTATTCCTTTGGGTGTTCCAGATTGCAGATGGATGACGAGGAAATAGAACGAGTTTTGAATGAAAGTGATTTCAATTTCCCAGGAGACGATGACGACGATGAGTATATGCCTCCAGATGACCTTCAAAATCCTGAGCAGCTGGAAGAATCTGACGAAGAGGAAGGGCCGTCTGAAAAACATACGCAAGAAGGGGTACTTCCATCAAACACTGAAAAATACGACCTCTCTTTGATTCTATTTTGAAAAAATGTCATGCGTTACCACACTCCAAACATATGTCCCCAGACGAGCAGATGATCCCTTCTCCGGACGATGCAAATACCGCCAATACGTGCCATCAAAACCCAACTTACTTGGCATCAAGAAATTTGTGCTGACTGGTCGGGATGGCCTGGTCTTGGGCTTCGAAATTTATGGTGAAGATACTACACCTCAAGAGGTCATGCGGAATCTTGGATGAGGAGCCGGTATAGTACAAACTCTTTTCTCCACGATTACCAACCATTGTGTTCTTTAAACTAATGGTTTTTTGACGAGTCTTTTTGAATACAAAAGCAGTTACGATGCTCTCTACGTGTCGGGAGTACACCTGTAGATACCTGCAAGCGTTGGAGCAAAGTCCAGAAGCAAAAGATTGATGTCAATCAGCCAGTAAGAAATTATAACACTTGTATGAGTGGGACAGATTTGTTGAGCGACCGATTGATAGAGCACTATCAGAACGCGATGATGACGAGCGTGCGAGCCTTCCGTCACTTTTTAGATTTGGTAGTCGTGAACTGTTGGATTATGTACACACGCGGCTGTAAGGAAGAAAATATTTCAAAGAAAAGCTGAGGCTACTACAATTTTGGTTCAATTTAGACAAGGCTATGATGAAATATGACGGTGGACGATATGATCCTCATTTCGTTACCTCTGGTACTACTTCAAGCCCCAACCGAGAATCCAGCAATTCAATGCCCAGCTCCTGCTCTACTGAAACCGAGAACTACGCGGGACATCCTTCAAAGAAAAATTGGCCGATCGTATCACAACCGATACCGAAAGTTAGGCTGGACAATATAGAGCATCTGCCGCGTTATATAGATGCTAAATTTGCGTCTAAATGTAGACACTCAACATGTTCCTCACGCTGCCGTACCATGTGCCTAAAATGTAAAATGAGCCTGTGTGTTCTAAAAAACAATTGTTTTGAGATTTACCACACAAACAAAAAGTTAGGTCCTTGAAATCTGAGGTACACATATGTGTAAGTAGTTTTTTTTTAATTTCCACTAATATAAAAAATCTCAAAAAAAATGTTTGTTTAATTTTAACCCAAATGAACCCAAAACACGTATAAAATATTTACTTATACAGTTATTTCGAGTCCAGATCTCAAGAGGATATAACAGTCCCATCACCCCTTGCGACGACTTGTTTGCACCGCCACAAGGAGCTCCTGCCACTCCCTAAATTTTAACAAAATCACCCCCGACCCTATAAACAAACCCTTTTTCCTCTATAAATTTGGTGCCCAACTCGAAAGCACCAAGCTTTCGAGTTGGGCACCAAATTTACGGCACTGTAGCTGCTTAAAGACACAATGGAACACGTAAAAATACAAAGAATACACCACCAGCTACCACCTCCCCACCCTTCCGAAATAGACCTCACAAGAAACCTCAAACCTCTTCGAAAAAAAAAATATTCTATAATTTTGCTATATAATAATATTTTTTGTTACACCCTAAATTTGTGACAAAGGAAAAAAAATAAAAACAAAAATAAGAAAAATAAACCAAAAATCCTACCTTGTGAGTTAACCTATTAATGTTAATATGCTCCTATACCTATAATGCTAGTTATAAAATTTTACTTTATAAATACAACCTAAAACATAAGCCAAATTAATCATCCAAATCTAGAATAAATCTTACAATCAAGTTTTCGTCTCATACAATAAAGAAAAAATATCAAATATGTCATTCAATAAAGAAAAAATATCAAATATGTCAGTTTAGTCAATAAGTTATTAAGTTATGTTATAACATCAAAACAGTCACGAATAAAATGGCCTCGTACTAGCTGCAACAAAATAGATGACACATAAAAAAGGCACAGGCAAGTGTGCGCCTGTGGATGTTATTCTTCTTTAAAAAAAAATTATAATATAGCAAAATACAAAATAGACCTAACACACAGCCTGGATGGATGGATTTCCTAGACTTATGAGTAGTGTTTATAGGTCTAGAAGAAAATTTATCAACTCAAGTTAATGTTGAAGAAGAAGATAATTGTAAAAAATTAAAAAAGGTATTTCCCCTTCAGTCTAGAACTCTCTTCTATACCATGTCCTTCTAGTTCCAACTTAAGGACATCGGAAACTGATACGATGCATTCAGCTCGTGATACAAAATTTGAAGGTGTTCCAACTTTACAGATAGAGATTAACACAAAACACCACACAATACAACAAAATTGTGAAATTTGTTTTGGACCTTGGTTGAACCATAGAAAACTTGTCATAGAGGGATTAGTGAAACTTTGGGTCATATTAAAAGATATAGAACAAATCATAGTATTATAATGCTTGTGAAATATGCAAAAAAATGTATGATAGGGGCCCTATTAATTTTGGCAGGTCAGATGTTCTATCACTTATTGGACTTTATTATGTCCAAAGCCTGGTTATTATACAAATGAGTATGGAAAGCCAAGCAGGTCTAAAATACACAGCTGTCATCAGCTGATTTTCGTGAGGCAATTGCAAGAGTATTGTGCAAGATAGGGATTAAAGCCCTAACAACCCATAGGAGCATTAAATCCGAAATGCAGGTTAAAAAGCGCAAGGGTTCAGCCCAAAATAACCCCCCAGTAGCTGTACGTCAAAATCAAGTTGAGGCCTGTATGGCTGAAAAAAAATTCGCTGCAAGTATCCTAATTGTGCTGGCATGTTACAAACAGTTTGTGAGAAATGTGGCACAGCATTGTGCTATTAGAAGCAAAATATCTGTCACACTCACCTGTTTCCTATTTTTTCTAGACATTTGAATAAGTTGTTGATAAACCAAAAAATAAGTATTTTTATATATCAAAACATATATGATAAACAACTTAAATGTGTCATTGAGTCATAAAAGACCATCTGCATGATATAGTTTTTAAAAAATAACATTGTAAAGATTCAAAAATAAATGACATACTTCACTGTACTTATGGAAATTATACTATTCTACTTACACTATACTTTTTTTCTTTGTTCCCATACAGAATTTATCAACATTTCTAATGTAACAGTCAGCTCAGGGTCACCTCGTACAACATTCATATTGCAACTGATTGACCAAGGTAGATTTAAAATAAAACTTTCAGAAAAACTTTTTTTTAATTTTTGCCAATAGCTAGCCAGGAGAATCTGGAAAGCGCAAGTAATATTTCTGATGAAGTCACTGACGAGGAAAATAAAGAGAAATAAATGAGTAAGAGAATAGAATAAACAAGACAATGGTATTGTTTAGTTCCCTGGCAAAAAAAGATATGAAAAATAAACAGATTTAAATTTATAGCACTGACATGTGATGAGTCTAGAAATAGTAAACAACAGTGGAGCCTACATTTTTTTTTCAATTTTTTATAGACAGATTGTATAGTGCTATTTTGCGTACTTGTACGAGACGTAATGAGGCATAATATTAAAAATTACAGCTGATGAGAGGAATATCACCGCTTTCTTAAACACACACGTTTATATAACACAACATTATACATTATTTATTATTTATATGTGTAAGTGTATTTGTTATAAACTTCACATTAAAACAATTAACATAATCTCAATAACAGTTAAATAACACAACTTAGTTAATATCTTCTTCTTCTTTTAATTTGTGGCGTTTCGAGCGTGCCAGTTGAGCACAATTCACTTCGCCAATGTCACGTTGATTGGAGAACACACAAAGGAGAATGTACGGTAAAAAAGAAAAATATTACACATTAGAGGGATGCATGTTTATAAGAGATCCAGTTTTAATTCTTCACCTATAAACAAGATAAAAAAATATATATATATTTACAAAATATACACACGATATTGAAGGTTAGTAACAAATATTAATCTATATGGGTGTTTAGTTAATATCACAAATAACATAAATCGTGTGAAAACTATGACATTAGAATTTTGACATTTATATCTAGTGATGAACGAACTAGTTAACTCGAGCCGAATACTCTTTAACTGGAAAACACTTACATATGCCCCTAGATGTTAAACAAATTATCGCCTAAAAATATGATTTACTATGAAAAATATAATGTAAGCCAGTAAGTGCACAATATAATATTTAGGATATTTTTACAATAAAATTATATTTTTTTAAATCAAATAAAAAGTAAGAAGTATTATAATGAATTTTCAAGACTGCTATTTTAACGTCCTGTAACAAGTAGGTGTCTACGCTCACTTTGAAGAAAACGTACACATTCTATTCCCTTATAAGCAAAACTAGACTAAAAAAAATAATTTCCTGGCCAAAATGATTTCCTGGACACTGAAAATAAAACAAATATTTAAAATCTAGTACAACACTTGAATATTAGAGGTCCCTAACCCATAATATTCAAGTGCTGTTAAATATTTCTTGTGGCAGTATACTGTACGAAATAACGTTCAAAATGAATGGGTCAAAATTTATAAAAAAAAATGTAATTCACATGTATTATCTCAGCCTTCAACGTAACAAATAAAACTATCTGCATAACAAGTCTTTATATTAGCAATATAAATTCTTTTGCTTATAATTATTATTATGTATAGACAACATACGATTTGAAGAAAAAAAATTAGGATAATATTACGAAAAGTGTATATTTAAAAGAGAACCGCTTAAAATACTCATTACCTATTTGAAAATACGTAATATATTACAATATAAACATAACACATTAGATTAGGAGTATAATACTTAAAAAGAATGCATAATGAACTAATTACTACATATATAAATATTGTACATTATTTTACACAACAGGCAAACACAAACATTTAACAATAAGAGATGTGAAACTTCATGAGACAGGACATTATATATAATAATTATTAGGACAAATGAAAATATGTGGGAAGCGGAGCCTTGTCCAAGCCACATATTTCTTTTTCTCTTTATTTATGGCAGTTTCACCTATAATAAAATATACAGATTTCTACAATGTATACAGACAACAAATAAATAATAATAGATAATATTTTTCATTGGTGAAAGCCACATTCACACAAAATCGAAATTCATTTGTGTAAATATTTGACATTTGACAAGTAAAATGACTATAAATATTTCAACAGTCACTGTCAGACGTCAGTTGAAGTTTGTACTTTATTTCGGATTTAGGTTTTCAGCAGTCAGTTGTCTTTCATAGAAAAATTATAGCTTATTTGTCAAGTTTTAAAATACGATTATTCTATAAATTTTAAAGTGAATTTATGCAAGATATTTAGTGATATTACAAAATGACTCAAGCTAGATTAGCCTCATGTATCCCATTGCCTGTGGAACACAAATTACTGGTTACTGTGATAGAAAAGGCCAAGGATTGGGCTCTGATGCACGGTGTTGGTATGAGAGATAAGAAAAACTTTACTAAAGATGCCATACAGGTAATATTAAATAAACTGATAAATAAATAACAAGTTACACTGAAATTTATAGTTGTATATTTAGCTATTTTTTATTTATCTATGAATCAAAAATTAATCTGTTATGTTAGGCTGATGATGAGGATCATGAAATATTCATACATTAGTTTATCTTCTATTATTGATTTATTTCCATTTTAATTTTACTTTAATAAGTAAAATTTGGGAAGTAAAATTTAAGAGTGTAATTCAATATTTTTAATTTAATAGGCAATACAATTGCAAGTTTCAATTGTAAAACAAAAAATGTGCTCAAAATAGATATTTTTTAATTTCCAAGGCTATTTGTTTTCTACTGTTTCATCATTATAAATTGAAAGTCAGCACTACATAAGCCTTAGTGGTTTTGGTTGATTAAATATATTTCTTAATCATTCAATCATCTTTATACTTTATATTGTTGTATAAATATTTTGTATATTATATTTATATATAAACATAATAACATTGTATAGTGTACTTTTTTAATATGTCTTAAATAATATATCTATTTATTTATTAATTATTTGACACTAATCTATTACTAAATTGATTGTGTAATTTAGTGTCATTAATAAATGAATTATAAATAAACTGTTAGTTAATTATATTAGTAATACATATATACTTGGAATAGAATAAATATAGAAGAGATTAAAGAACTTACCTATATCCAGTCTTGTTTTAAATTAACAGTTATGAATGATACAAAATAATAATGCATTCATCTTTTCTGAAGTATGTATTATAGTAGATTTATATATTGATTTTTTTTACCTGAGGTGATTGGCAACTATACCACAACCACTAGAAGACAATTATAAACATCTCATCTATTTTAATTATAGTGACATGCAAGTTGTAATTTTGGTGATTATTAAGGAAACTGACTTAACACTTAAACAGTTTCAAAAATGTATATTCTTATATTTATATTCTATGCTTTATGTATTTCTTTATTTAAGTTATTTTTAATTTTATTTATCCTTAGTGTGCATTATCTTTGTCTTTTTGCTACTTACTTCACTTTCACAGGTTGGCTGGAAGAAATGTCTTATAGAGATAAGTCTTCCAATGCTAACTATATTTCTATATCACTGTATTTAATATATTTTCTTAATGCAATAAAAAATATTTCGATATTTTCTTTAAATTTAACATAATTTCATGGATCATAGATAATATTTTGACATTTTTCTTTCAGATTGCACCATTTGTCCTTCTTCCATCACCATTTCCCCGTACAGAATTTAACAAGGCCATAGAGCTGCAACCTGTATTAAATGAACTCATGCACAAGGTATAAAGTGTCAGTTTTATTTCTTGTTTATATTTTTGTACTATAAAACAGAATCAGCAGAGAGAATCTGATGGTACAACAAGTGCTAACACAATTTTTTGTATTAATTTAATTTATTTTTAAAGGAAAGACAAATTTTTGGCTAAAACCCCCACATAATAGGGTTTGTAGAGGAAACTTAGTGTAATATATTACGTTTTCGTCTTTGTCTCGTCTTTCGAGACATCGCTTGTTGACGAAACTTAATGCAATACTTTGTTACCAAAGCTAGACAAAATAAAAATAATGCATTTTTACCGAGTGTGCGTGTCGCGTGTACACTTCAATCCATTAATAATATATTACGAAAATATTTCTAAATAAAATAAATTCAAAGAATTTGTGACATTGAAAAATCGTAAAATTTTCAAAGCCACTTATGTAAGATGTAAGACTTTTTGTAATTTAGTAAATATTATCTATATTAATTGTCTTCGAGTATCAGAAAGCATTTGGAATGTTATCTCTTTCATTTTCTCTGCTCATAAGCACAACGACAGTGAAAACGTGTTGAATTCCAATTTGCAAAAATGGTCTTTTTCCCTCAATTTTGTAACACAAAGCTTAATAATGACTTTCCAAAACTCAACTGACAATGTGCCTGAATTAGAGCAGGTAACGAGGAACGAAGTGTCTTGATAATTCTTAGGTCTTGACCCCCAGAAGAATATTAAGCTCACTATATTTATATACGTATGTTTTGTAGATGGAAATTGCTAAAACAATAAAAACTGATTTTAATTAAAACCCATTTTACAAGGATATTTATCAATATTGATACAAAATGGCCGTTGTTGATACATAAAATGGCGGTTGCTTAATCATAAACAAACTACATACTAAAATAACAACGGAAATATTATCAACAACATCCAATTGCAGGTAGCGCATGATGACGAATTTTTGGAACATACCTTACAAAATGCTCTCCAAGTTGACGAATTTACAGCAAAACTATTTGACATATGGGTAAAGGTCAGAAAAGAAGGCATTGCACAGGTAAGATTGTATTAATTTATTAAGAATATTCAAACGTAACAGCTAATATTAAACATAAATTATTATTATTATTATATAAAAAATAAGGGTCATATACATATATTTAATTTTTTTTTAATATATTTATTTTTGGACCCAAGTAATTATATTATTGTGAAGATTACGATAATAATAATATAGGGTTATTATATATTAGACGGATAAAGTACTGAACGGATTCTAACACGTCATACTGTGACGACATTATGTATGATTTTCAACGCCATAGCATATTATGAGCAAAGTTTAGATACGAATCTGTCGTCTTAGCCGATATCGCTAGGCATGCTGAGGTCGGACATCATGCTGGAGTCAAGATGTCCACACACAGAGAACCAATGTGCCAAACATACACCATATTGTTCTTGGAAACAAGTGGAGATCAACAGTATAGCTTCCGGATTCGGCCATCTTGGGCCTGTGTCGCGGGAAATTCAGAGGTAGTCCATAGCTCGTTGCATTCAAAATGGACGCCAGATTTTATGTCACTCTGGTAGTTTAAATTGGCACAGATTTGAAACGAAATTTTTATAATTTTTCTTTAAATGTAGTTTAAAAATCTGGTTTACCATTTACGAGTGAAAATAAACTATTTATTATTGCAATGTTATGTATATTGTAATCGAATTAGACGACATGAAAGTTAACTCACTTTCTGTAATTTATTCGCAAATTAAACAATAACAGTATTTAAATAACGGCAAATGGATTTTAAATAATACTAATGGATACAGATAATGAAGAATTCATTAGTATGTTAATGTTTTTTGTTGATAGGATATGTTTATTATCTATTGTGTGTAATATTTTATTTGCAATCCATTTGTCACAGTAGATTATGCAGATAATGTATATTATTGCTTCTACATAGAATGATTTGTAATTAAATTTAGATTTTTGCCTTCGCATTTAAAAAAGGAAATAAAATATACAGAACACATATAAAATTAAATAATATACCTTAGGCCTTATGTAAAAAAAAATAGATACATAAAACAGATAGGGCGCCTCAAACAAGAAAGTGAAGCCGAAAAACCAACTATGAAATCCAAAGCGAATGTTTAGTTGAAATAAATAATATTATAAAAAAAATAACTGTAGTGGGAGATATTCCTAATTTTACACGCACTTAAGTATGTGTCAAACGAAGTGTTGCTTTACATCCTTTGACGCTCAGGCGCTTATCTATAAGTTCCTTAATCTGAGCTTTTGGCAGTTTTCTCAAGTGTATTCATATATTTTTGACAATTAAAATGTATTCATTATTTTTAAGAATTGTTAGTATGCAAAATTATTTTATTTGTATATTTTTTTTTGAATACTCATTTATGATATTAAAATAATTATCTTTAAGTGTACTTGAACTGAACTTTGGTGCATGTGCATTGTGCTAGTATTTTATAAGAATTTGCGAGAGGGACTTTAATGTTATGTAACTGTGAAAAACGGTAACAATTTTATATTGAAATGAATTCTTTATTATTTATTTAACGTTGTTTTTTTCAAACAATGATATACTTTTTTTTATCATAAAGTGTCATATATGTGTGAATATTGAGGGTATATTATGCTATGATTTATTATGACATATAGTATTAATTTATGAGGAAAAATTTCTTTCTTCAAAAATATATATGTATTTGTTATGTTTATATATTGTACAAAATATTTCACTATGTCGACTTTAGAATGGTGGTGGAGTATCAATTTAGTTACTTAATACACAGAAATAAATTATTCATAACACGTTTTCAAAAAGCAAACTTATATTTGGCTTGGGATTAAATTGTATTTAAAAAAATTTACTTCAATATCTTTTATTCTCTTTATAGATATAAAATTTATTTTCTTTACAATTATTTATTTTATGATTTTTATTAAAGACATTTAATATAAATATAAAAAAATATATGCGAAAATCAATAAAAGTATCTAATAATTGGACAAAATTAATAATATTCCAGTCGCTCAGCCTCGGCCTCTTCAGATCGGACTACTTGATGCAAAAACCGGACTGCAACAAAATTAAACAAGTGGAGTTTAACACCGTGGCAGCGAGTTTCGGTGCCATGACGTCGAACCTTCCCTCCATGTTTCGGTACCGACACTGCGATGGGCTAAAACCTTTAATTTGATTAACCACATATAATATATAACCACAGATAACATAATATGAAATGGATTGTTATTTTGTATCTGTACTAATCTCAAATTTTTCATTAATTTCATTAAATCATTTGGCACGTTTTTTTATTAACTATTTATTAAAACACTAATAATGTTTACAATCTATTTTATATTTAATATTTATTATTTTATACTTATATTTCTCTTCAAATTAACAAGGTCATAGCCCATAACGGTTTCCGTGTTATCAGTCAACATCTCTCATGTGACTGCTTTATAACATCACGCGTTCATTTCTCACTTATGCTTGTTGTCTATGCACGCTTCCGCCATTTTGCTTGCACCAAATATTTTATCTATGCATGCTTTTTGGGTAGATGTACAATCTGTGGCTAAGGTTCTTTAGATGTAAAGATTGATTTGAAAATAGAATTTAAAAGTTTGGCGTGCATGTATATAAGCGATTTTAGATTTTTCTTTCCTACTTGAGAGATGTTCCCTGACCTTGGATTGTCGGTCGAGATGGATTTTTGTTATTTTATTCGTTTTTTTATTTGGTTTTTGATAAAAATTTTGTCCAATTATAGATTAATAAATGGCTTAGGGTACACATCTTTCAAATGTTACTTTTAATTTTTTCTTCATGCCTCACTTGGTTTTATGTGGACAGATAATTTGTAGATTAATTGTACTTAATTAAATAAAAAATAGATTATAAATTAATTATAGTCATGTAATTCAAAATTTACAGGTTTATTTATTCTTAAGCATGAAGAAAAAATATTTCTTACATAATTTATACATTCGTCAGACTTTTATAATTTTCAAATATTTTATTCAGTAATATTTAAATTACTAGTTATTAGGGCCGAAAATAAAAAAATAATGACATTAGTAATGTTATATAAGCTGAAATTTATATAGCAAAACCAAATGTGATACATTTACATACATTTAAATAACTTTTAACTTAGTTTAAATATATTTTTTAGTTACGTAACGTTAAAAAAGCATGTATTATTCTTGTACATTGTTGTCTACTTTAATATGCCAATTTCATTGATCGATTTGATTTGTTATTTTTTTTATTTATTGATTTCATTTATACTCGTACATACAATTATTAATTATCTTTTTTATTCTCATTCATTATTTCCTGTTTCTTCAAATAAGTGAAATTGTCATATTAATAAGTATTTTGTCCTTTTTTGTTAGATATAGATAAATAATTAAATAATAGTTTACTCTATATTGTGTTGTTAGCATGCGTCGTTATTTGTGGCATTTAGTTTTGTTGGAATATGTATGAATTGTTATGTTATTTTATATTGGCATTGACATGAAAAAAACCTTATCAGAAAATAATAATTTATTTAATCTGTGGTTTCTTAATTATAATGACAGTTATTATTTTCTGGCGGGAAGTTGAAATTTTTTCTAAATTTTATATGTATATTGATTTTTGTGTGTTTGGTTTTTCAGTTATATTCTACGACAGTTGGGACATAGTGAATTAATAAAAGATGTAAGTATTTTTTGTACTTAGTAAATTTAGTTTTTTAAAGAACAAATCGTATAGAAGATATTGAATAATCGTATAATTCTGAAATTTTGAATTAAATTAAAGTTAACTAAATTAAATTAATGTTAACCCTTAACATAAGCTTTAAAAAATAAAGTTTTTTTCTTATGGGGGCAAGTGTTTCGTGAGCACTAATCGGGGACCTTTGGTTTGCTTATTTTGGATTACTTGGGAGTAATAGGAGTCTCAATGACGATTACGTCATCAGTAGTTATTCATTTTTTTGTACTAATGGCAACATTCACAAATAATATTATAACAATAATTATATATTAAAATATATTTATTCAAAAATGACTACGTAACCACGGGGGGAGGGTGTAAGAATTTAGCTTACTTTTAGTGACAAGGGGATTGGGGAGTAAATAATTGTAATAAATCTGTAAGTAATAAGCGCATGTTGTTGCAATATTTACAAATATTATTCTGATCAAAAACGTTATAGTTTAAATTGCTATTTATTATTTTTTTCTCTATTCAGATGCCAGAAAACCGAGCTCTATCGGGCCTTTGCTCTGGTATAATAGAAGCGTACGATTTATTCGGTGTACCGTCAGCCGTCGTGCTATTTGTTGTGGAGGAAGTATCTTATAATATATGCGATCAAAGGTTTCACGAATTTGAAATATTTGAAAAGAGACCGGATATTATGGTAAGATTTTCACAGACATGGCTGTTAATTTTTTATCTGTGTTCATTTTTCGTCTATGGTAATATAGTTTTTAATCTGTGATATTATAAATAGGTTTTTTTTATTTTCCAGATATACCGAAAAACATTGAATGAAATTTATGAAGAAACATGCTTGAATGACAAAAAACAATTAATGATGTGAGTTTTCATAGTTTCATTTTGTTATACATGTATAGGTAAAATATATTTGAAACATTTTTAAGCCATCGCAGTGTGACGATATGTGATATTTGCGTTTACTGTATTCGTGGGTTCGATTTCCACTTAGTAGATTGAATAAAATCCATAGCCCTGTTTTGATACCAAAAACTGCGGCGTTTACTTCCGCTACAAAGAATTTAGTGACTTGACATGACATTGGTTACATGCAGTATAAGTTGCGTAAGATATTTAATGGCGACTGTAATTTTTATAAATGCAAACCAGAATAGAAAAAGACCTAATATGAAAATAAATTCAGTAAGGATAAAATAAAAAAAATAGCTTATTTTTTTAATTTTTTTGTACCCAACATATATTTTATGATTTTTATTATGAGTGTACGATCAGGAACATTATAATTTAATTATTAATTATTATTTATTATTCAGAGATTGATATTGATTTAAAAAATTACTCCGCCAGGTAACTTATTGAATTTCTTTATTTCCTTCAATAGAGACGGTCACCCAGTGGCAGTAGTGTACTACAGGTCGGGATACGAACCTGCCCAATATCCGTCCAGTAAAGATTGGGACGCAAGACTACGTGTGGAAAGATCTACGTGAGTTAGAAAATATATTTATATAATAAATTATTTATATATATAACATACACAGCAATAATAATATATAACATACGTAGCAGTTGGCTTGAAATTATTTTTAAAATTAACTGATTATACTTAAAGAAAACATATGAAAATTTTAACGCACAGCGGAATTTGAACCCGCGGCCTATTGCGAACTATTGAAAGGCTCTGACCACTGAGGTCGTCTGCGTATGTGTCTTCTAATCATTTATTAAAAAGTCAGAAGAGAAGAGAAAGAAAAATTGTTTTGATAAAATTTTCTTTTCATACCATTTTTCTTTCCGTCTCTTTCTCTTTTGATTTTATTGAATATTTTCTATTTTATGTATAGTCCAATTTCTGAACTTACGTATCAAAATAATAAATAACGAAACCAAATATGTTTCATTCCATCTCAGTGATTCTAGGGCTTAGCACAAGTTTGTAGGGCAATTAAATACCTAGGCATTAAAGCGAATAGTATAAAATATCCTGGAAACAACACAACTATTTGTCACTTAACAAGTTAAAACAGGAAAGTAAAGAAAGCTGAAAACATATACTTCACTTTATCTTAGCCAAAAGGCAGCGGCCAACGTTAAATAAAGTGACAGTGATCTATAATTTTTTAACATTATCTTTAGTTAGATGTAATTCTTTTGACATCTCATCTCATTCAGTTTTTCTAAGGTTAAATAATTTTTCTCTACATAATTTATATATAATAATATGTTTCAATAAACAAACATTATTAATATAGTTTTTTAACTATTTCAGGGCAATTAAATGTCCCTCAATCCACTACCAACTGGCTGGTACGAAGAAAGTCCAACAGGCGTTAGCGGCACCAGGAGTTCTGGAGAAGTTTATGGGGGCCGGAGCCTCTACCGGGAGGGTCCGGGATATATTCACCGGACTCTATTCCCTGGACTTTGATGAGAGTGGAGAGAGAGCTGTTGATATGGCCCTGGCTGATGCTGAACGGTTTGTGGCTTTTTTATTTTTTTTTTTTGGTTACTTAGTGATGAAAAAATTTGGAATAAAATGGTGTTAGTCAATGCTGTGCTGTATCTTTCTAGAATACGTTACGTTGTGTGTAGGAAAGTGTTAAAGACAATTGGAATCTCTTAAGAAATGAAATTGTTTAAAATTTTGGAATTGTGATATTACTAAAAGTTAAAAATTATGAATTAATATTACATACTATATTGTTATTTGTTAGGAAAATTTAATTTTATACCGGAATGTCTTATTACCGTCATGGCGCAGAAGCGCAACGTCTGCCTGTAACGCGACGGTTTCTGGGTTCGATCCCCGGTCGAAGAAGATGGATTTTTCTATTTCCATTTTCTTCGCTGTGGCAAAACTAGGCACTCAACACGCAATGCCTCGAAAAAGGTGGAAAGCGGGGACGGAGAAAGCAGGGACTAAGCAACGGAATGTCTTAACACTTGGTTCCCACCAAACTGGATAAGAGGCTCGGGGCCAATTTCACCCGTCACGGATAAAGTTTCACATAGTAAGCTACTAGTTAATACTTTCTAACTATATATATAAAGGCCAATACATTGAACAGGTCTTTATCTTCTAGATAATTTTTCGAATTTAGTGAGGTATCTATTCGATTTTTTTGACATTTGACCTTTTGACACGACCCCTTCCCCCCCTTAATATCTCGCGTAATTTATAGGACTACCCCTTTATTGGAGGAGAGTTAAGGGCCGGTTTCACCAGTTGCAGATGAAGTTCCAGACATTAAATGTGTGCCTTATCTGGCTGATATGCAACAAATTTTGGTTTTGCAAGTCTCAGATGTGACTGTGATTATCTAGCGGACCTATTTAAAGACCTGTTTAATGTAATGGCCTTTATCTACTAGACAGTATTAACTAGTAGTTTACTATCTGAAACTTTATCCCTAATAAAATAAATGCAAATCTAAATACCAAGTTTGGTAGCAGTTTTGTCCTGAAGCCGCAGCGCGAGGGCGGCGGCAACAACCTGTACGGCGCGGACGTGCGCGACGCGCTGCTGCGCATGCGCCACAGCCGCGAGCGCGCCGCATACATACTCATGGAGAGGATACTACCGCCTCTGGTGAGTTATTTGTTTGGTTTTTTGGGTTTGTGGGGCGGTTGTTACAGCTCTAGTGAGTGCTTTGTCCTAATTTGTCCTGATAAATTGCCGCCGAATCTCTACATATTAGACTTATGTAGAGTATAATAATAATGATTTAATTTTTTTTATTTTTTATAAAATCACAATAAATAGATAAAAAATTGGGAAAATGAAGACAGAAATTTTTTTTTTATTATATTTTTAATAACAGCTAAAGATTCAACATTAAAAGACATTAACTTCGTGAGACGACACCTAAACTATGTATATGTAAACGCGATATTTATGAGTGTTCCATTAGCAAGAATTAAATATTTCATACACAAAACGCGGCGTTGAGTTCCGCCATTCAACTAGTGCTTAAAAATTAATTTTAACTAGTAACATTTTGATCGCTGCAGGTTTCCGGGTACGTAGTGCGGCCCGGGGCGGCCGTCCCGCCGCCCGTCACCGATCTGGTCTCAGAATTGGGCATATTCGGAGTTATTATTGGGTAAATATATTTTATTTGTACTATTATGTATCTTTCGCTAAAATTAGGTCTTTGATTTTTGTGTATTATATTTTTTATCTTTTTTATGTTATGTCCAGTGTAAATTGGTTTTGTTATTGATATATTTATAAAATAACATAAATAAGGACCGTTGTGGCGCAGAGGCGCAAAATCTGCCTGCAACACGACGGTTTCTCGGTTCGATTCCCAGTCGGGGAAGATGGAATTTTCTATTTTCATTTTCTTCATTTTGGCAAACAGGCAAAGCGCGGCGTTGAGTTCCGCCACTCAACACGCAATGCCTTGAAAAGGTGGCAGGAAGAAAGCAGGAAGTAAGCAACGGAGATACTCCGTTGCTTACTTCCTAACATTATGTTCACATTATGTTCTTATGGTTCCCTCTGCCCACTCTGCCATGTGCGAGATAATGGCGTGAAGCTAAAAAAAACATTAATAGAGAAACAATAGTCTTGATCATTAACTAATTTTATTTTAAAAGGTGTTTTTTTTTAATTTTTCTTAGTTTCTAAATTTTTTTTATATTAAATAAGGATTTCAACCAAATAACCAATCTCACCTAAGCTCGAAATTTAAATTCACATTTAAAATTCCATACATTATTATTTATTTGTTTTTAAAACTAGGACAAAGGATAAAATCTATTGTAACCGTCAAGCGGGACATATGCTTAGAACTAAACTGGCAGATGCCAACGAAGGAGGCGTTGCTGCCGGACTGGGCGCCTTAGACTCACCTTACTTGTTGGATATGTAATTTAAAAAGAAATATTTAAATAAATAAATAAATGATTCAAAATGTTGCCCCATTTTTTATTGTTTTAATTTTTTTTTAATAATTAAGTTTTTTTTATTTTGAATGTCTAATATTGTGGTAAAATTGAATCGTTTATTTATTTACTATTTTTTATAATGTTATAATATTAATTTAAATGTATACAGGTAAATAAATTTATTAGTAATAAAATATATTTTTATATTAAAATAAATTGTTACAGACCACTGGACTTTTTTGTTTTGTTTGGTTGTAATTTTTCAGTGCAAATTGTATTTTAAAAAAAGTTATATTAAAAAAATTACAGCTAAATTGAGTTAAATTGATCTTTTGGATAAAAAATATAAAATAATGCAGAATGCCTTCAATAATTTTAACCAATAAATAAGTAGAGAAGGCAAAATTTGAAAATTTTCAAAGAAATATGCAAATTCATTACCTAATCTAATAATAATTATAACAAGATAAATTTATATTGAATTTTACAAATGGCTAGTTATACATAATAATCGATTTTAGTATATCAATTGTTTTGTTAGATTTCATATGCCATAAACAATTATTTTGCTGTAAAAACAATAGTGAGATATTGGTCTGCATTGCTTTGATTAATTAATAATTTTTCTTTTTTAAATTTTCATATATTTAATGCGTCAAGTGCATTTATAAATAGTACGTCAACTGACTTTGAATTTAATTTTGTTTAATATTTAATTATTTTGAGCATTTTTAAAATATTTTCTATTTTGACATTCCGTAATTTTTATAATGAAATATTCAAAATATATTTGTTGTAAACAGTATTTTTTGTTATGTTGTGAAAAATAATAATAATTTGCATTTTTATGATTCCTAACATAGAAGGGTTTTTATTATTAACATATATAGATATATAATATGTATAAGGCAGTGTGGTGCTGTTATAGACACTTGTAGTTTTATATTTTTATTACAATAAAATATTTTTTTAATTTGATATTTTATTTCTATCTTATTCTAGATGTGATTGTAAATATCGATTTATTCTAAATTATTATTTATGCATTGCTATAGTAGTATAAACGTAAGATAAAAAAAGACAATATAGTTACTTGATTGTTGAATAGAATATAGTTTTTAAGCAAAAGAAACAGCTGTCTGTAATTATATAAAGTACTTAGTTACTTGATTGTTGAATAGAATATAGTTTTTAAGCAAAAGAAACAGCTGTCTGTAATTATATAAAGTACTTAAGGAGTTCCCTCACAACACTCTCACTAACTTCTTATTCTAACATACTACTGCGTTTAATGTGTGAAATGCTAAGCATCTTCTAAGGAGATAACATACTCATCGAACCTTTTTTATATAAATCACTAAAACATTAGTTTTCTTATTTAAATTAGGTAACATTTAAATAATAGAATAAATGAAAGAAAGAAATATATTATTAAGAAGAATGAAATTTAATGGACCCGAATAGAATAACATTAAATAAACAAAAAGTGTTAGAAACCGTCGCGGCGAAGAGGCGTAAGCGTCTGCCTGTATACGCGATGGTTCGAGGGTTCGATTTCCACTAGGAGAAGATGGATTTTTCTATTTTCATTTTTTTCGCTCTGGAAACTAGGCAAAGTGCGGCATTAAGTTCCGCCACTCAACACGCAATGCCTCGAAAAAGGCGGAAAGTGGGGACGGAGAAAGCAGGGACTAAGCAACGGAGTGTTTTGACACTAGGTTCAAATGTTTTTACAGTTTCCTCTACCTACCCTGCCTTGTGCGGGATAAAGTTATGTGACACTTCCAGCAGCTCTTACTTCGCACAATTCATCGACTATACGTATATACCCTACATTTTGTTTATTACTAAAATTAATATTTTATTAACTTTAAAATATTTCCTTTGTGCAATGTATATTATTATTTTTATATCTATATTATTTTTGTATTAAGTGTATGTTAGATTCTCATGTAAATTAATTGTATTCTTATGAGTAATAAATAATCTTAGACCTTAATATTCATAGTTCACACGTACACAATCAGGCATCTTCTCTAAGGCATTTACATAATATTGATATATAGCATCTTTTACTCTAATATTAATTGAGTTATCAACAACTGATACAAGCTATGATAAGCGTACGTTAACAAGAATAATCAGATCTCAACACTAGGTTATGTTATAAGAAAAAAAAATTAGAAACTTATACAAATTTGCAAGTAGCGTAAAGAGAGAAAGAGAGTAGAGTCCTGTTTAATTTTAAGATAAATGTAAAATTAATATTTTCTATTTTTATGAATTTTAAAAATTTTGATGATTTTTAAAGTGTTCACATCCACACTGTTAAAAATAATACTGAGCAATACGCTAAGTGGTGTGAGCGCCTGCACGGTTCGCAGGAGGGCGCGGATTCGAGTCCCGCTGCGTTCAAATTTTTATATGTTTTCTTTAAGTATTTTCTATTGTGTAAACCAACCCAAATAAGTAGCTTGGCTTAATACACTTAAATAAACTCGATTTGCTTTTAAATTCCTTCCTCCCATCTATTAAGAAGAAACCAGGATATATATATTTCAAAGTCCAATGATAGCAACTTAGTGGTCCATTCAAGGTGACGGTGGTCCAAAGAAAGCAACTCGTCATTGAAAAGTTATATTAGTATAGCTCTAAAGCCTCTCAACTTTCATTGCCAATAATTTATATATCAATAATTTACATAAAAAAGCATCAAATTCCATTAATTGTCTTAATTTGTAGGTGATATTTTATGAGATATGATGTCACAAAGTTAAGTGGTCCAATGATAGCAACCTTCCCTATATTTATAATGAAACAATATATCCCAACATAATAATTTTATTAATATCATATATATTCTACATTACACTGTATTAGTTTAGAAGTGTTCAGAATATTTGGGCAGTTTGTTCTTGAACAGACCTCCTTTCTCATCTTGGTAGCCCTCCACGTATTTGAACGCGGGATGCTCATATATAACCTAAAATGGATAAAAATATTAAAACTTGTATAAAACACATTTCCTTGCTTCACCAAAGGTCAAGAAATATAAAATATATATGTTTATTTACTTTTACATGTTCAAATACTAACATATATTAGGTATATATAATAAAATAATGAATTAATTATTTTAAATTCCATCAATCTATAGGTATATAAAAAAAAATTATGACTTTTTTATAGTTTTTACAAATTCTACACAAATACGTAATCCGCCATTTTGTTGCGGCAGCCATTTTACTTAAAAAACAAATTTCTAGGTTTTGAAGATTGCGTAACAAAATGTTACACAATTTTCTAAGCCTTAAAAATGAACATATACTAACCAACATGGCAACTTTAAAAAAGTGTCTAAAATAGTTTAAAAAAAATTAACTAACTAAATTTACTTCTCCCTCTAACATAAAAAAAAGACAAAAACAAACCGTATCCCTGGCATAGCTATCATCAGCGTCAGTTATAAGCTCCGGAACATCAAATCTGGGTATATTGAACAGATTCATCAAGTAGTTCTTATAGTTGGTGTACAGCGCCCGCTGGTCCGCCCACTCTATCTCCCGAGGGAGACGCCAGTCCTTCATCTTGGGCTCCTCTCTCTCCGTGTACTGGTCAAAGTTCAGACGCTCTATGTCTTCTACAACCTGAGGATTAATAAGTATATTTTTTTAACTAGTTTCACACTGTAGCAGCAGTATGTATGTAGCAGTAGAGGAAGACACAGGGAATCTAGAATATATTTTCACTTATGACTAGTAATTTTTAAGTAACAAATATTATGTTTAGGCAAAATCTTCAAACTTTTACATCAATTATAGTTAAACGCATCGGACCAACCCTTGGTTTGAACACTACAGATCATCGAGTCTCGAACAAGATCTCGATAAAAAAGAGCTTAACAGACCACCGTGACCGTTTAAGATTCAAATAAAGTTTTCTACATGATTAGCCGCAATACTTTTTTTTATGATTTTTAAAGTGTTAATCCAGACTGAGGATAGAAAAAATACTTAAAGAAAACATAAAAATTTGAACGCAGCGGGACTCGAACCCGCGTACCCGCATGAACGCATTGCTCAGTGGTGAGAGCGCCTGCACGGTTCGCAGGAGGGCGCGGGTTCGAGTCCCGCTGCGTTCAAATTTTTATATGTTTTCTTTAAATATTTTTAGCCGCAATACTATCTGGAAAGCTCTAGAATCAAGCCAAAGATATATTAAATATATAAGAACTATTAAATATTAAATATATAAATAAAGAAGACAAAAATCGACAGAGGAGTCAGACAAGATCTGCTATCACTAAAAATTATCATAGCAGTCATAAAACAAGAATTATGGCTATCTTAAGTGACTATATAGTTGTATTTTCTGAGAACTCTAATTAATGATATGTTCACTAGACAAATAAATTATAAAAATGGGGCCAGAAATAAACAATTTTTAACAAAATATATTCTAGGATTTCAAAGAAATGCTCAAGGGAGACCACAATAAACAGGACACCTGTTTTCTACCATTCCTGTAATATGGATCTCAAACTTAGGTATATATGCAAAGAAAGTTATAGACAAAATTAGAACATATCAACATCCCATGGGGAGAAGCATGAAAAATGTTAAAAAAAGTGATAAAATAAGACAAACCAAAATAAAGAAAAGACCAAAATCATGAATGTCTCGCACATGTCTTCAACATTAAGTGAAAGTGCTTTGGACATGTAGTTCTTCATTCTGGACATGTAGTTCTTCTTCCTACGTCTAAACTACTGTCTGGACCAGGCCCTTCAAACACTGGGCAGATGGCATCGCTCAAGTGGCACACAAGAACCGGCCAGAAATCGCCAAAGACCGATCGAGTAGTACTATTTGGAGCAGGCTTTCACCCAAAGAGGAATCCAAGAAGAGTATATCTATGATCTTTAATACATGAAAGTTGTTTAGTGCAACTAACCCAACTAAGAACTAAATAATCACACAAACCTTTTAGCTTTTCTTAAAATCAAAAGTATTATTGTTATTACTACATGATAGAGTACTGTAAGATATGATAAAATAAGATAGTAATATAAAATAAGCACTTACAACTTCAACTTCACCACCACCAGTCCAATCGTAAACTAGTAGTTCTGCATGCGTGGAGATGTCTCGCAGGTACTTGTTCTTGTATTGACGTTCAATTTCCATTAGATAGGGCTTGGTTAGGGCTTTGCCTTCTACTTCGTATTTGTAGCCTCGCCGTTTGATTGCTTCTTGTACCTGAGAGAAAAAGTAAGTTAGTAATGTATTAAATGAAGGCAATTATTATTTTAAATTTAATTTAATAATTTCATTATTTAGTCATAAGATTCTCTACTGCAATTTTTTTGACAAAAATATTTAAATTAATCAAAACAAATCATTATTTTAATAAATTACAAATTATAAATTCTAAAATATGAACAAATAGGCACCTTGTCCACTGGCACATCCAAGTAAATAACAAGATGGGGTCGCATCAGTTCCTCAATAGTATTTGCTTTCAGTTCATAATACACAGACTTAATTCCCCTACCTATGTAATTTTGTGAAAGCATAGCTTCCAAAAATACAAAGTCCGAATATGGAGACCTTTCTAGAACAACCCCCTGTCCAGTGTTCAAGAGATGAGCTAGGGCATCAATATACTGTTGATATCTTGCAATATACGACATAATTTGGTAGTTTCCAGCTAGACGATGGTTAGGTGTGCAGTTGAAGTTAACATGATCAAAGGTTCTTGTATCTTCGGGTATGTCCTTGTCGAACATACGTATGTCAACGCCATTTGGACGAACATAATGGATGTCCATGTTAGCTTCGGGAAAATGTTTCATGCCGAGATCTTCTGCCAGCTTCTTAGCAAATTCCGTTTTGCCAGCAGCCACTGGACCCTCAACGACTAAAACTTTCGTATTTTCGTCAAACCTATGAGTGGTTCGATCGAAAAGACTACGTATCCAACCATAGTTTTTGTTCTCGTAGTCAAAAGGTGCAGGTTTTGGAGGACGCGGTGGAAGCGATTCCCTCAGTGCTTTGCCCATGATAGTCCTGTTCTGAATGATCGTACATCCTGCTATTTTACCACCCTGGACGGGGATCTTCACAAATCTTATAAGTGTCGCCATTTTCAATAGGGCCTATAAAAATATGAATATGAGATGTTGTAAATAGCTTTGATATGTTTATTAACATATTTATATACGATTTATAATTGCTTTATTTTCCTTACCCTTATTTAGTTCATAATAAAAAATTAACCAGCAGATATGACATAACACCTATATATTTGACATAAGCGTTCCATTACATATTTGATTTAATATTGACATTTTATTTATATTTATTTAAGAGACAAAATATTGAGTACTTACAATAAAAATATTTTTCTCTATACAAAGTGCTTAATAAAATAGATTAGATTAAAAACATTTTTTGGAAATTCTGTAAATTAAAATGAATTTTTGTGAACAAAAATTAAGCATTTGACATCTGTCATAAACTAATGTCTTTCTTTTGTCTGTGGTTAACGTCAAGAACCATGTGAGAATTATTTAACAACAAAAAATAACAATTTTAGCAGTGTTTTTCATCAAGATCTTTATATTTATTGACTTAAATACAAAATGGAAGTAGAAAATATTAATGTAGATGAATTTTTACCTGCCAAAAATCCTATAAAATTGAAAAATGTGCAGAATAAAGTCGCTACGGAATCTGCTGAAGGTATGGACGTAGAACAACAAAATGATGCGGGAAAGAAAAGAAAACGTAAATCCAAATTAAAAAAAATAAAAAGAAATGCAGAACCAAATGAAAGTAAAGTTAATATGAGAAAAGTTGCTGTACCAGCTCACAGGTATAACCTCAAAATTTTTAAATACATGTTGTATATATAATAGAGATTATTTTTGTTGTATTATTTTATAACTCAAATTTGCTATAAAACAGTTTTATTTCTTCAAATTCATTATATAAATACTTTTTACAGATATACTCCATTACGAGAAAATTGGTTAAAAATTTTCACACCAATTGTAGAACATCTATTACTCCAAGTTCGTTTCAACACAAAAAGCCGCAATGTTGAAATCAGAGTTGGACCAGAAACTAAAGATATAGCTAATTTACAAAAAGCTGCTGATTTTGTAAAAGTAAGTTACAAATACTACTTCCTGATTAGTCTTAAAAAACAATATTGTTTGAAAAATTGTTTTTTTTTTAAAGTTAATAAATAGAATATACTAATTTATGTTTGTCTAAGTTACTATTGTTGATTTTAAAAATTAAAAACAATACTTGAATAAAATTATATGAGTTTAGATAAATTGACTTATATGTCAATGATATTCTGTCATATTTTCTAGGCATTCATTTATGGATTTGATGTGGAAGATGCACTGGCCTTGCTGAGATTAGATGACTTATTTGTTGAATCCTTCGAGATAAAAGATGTAAAAACTCTGCAAGGTGATCACTTAGGTAGAGCTATAGGAAGATTGGCTGGTAAAGCAGGCCGCACAAAGTTCACCATAGAAAATGTTACAAAGACTAGGATTGTTCTAGCCGATTCAAAGATCCACATATTAGGCAGTTATCAGAATATTGCTTTAGCTAGAAGAGCCATTTGCAACTTAATCATGGGTTCTCCTCCTTCCAAAGTGTACGGTAATTTGAGAAATGTTGCTAGGAGAGTTGCTGAAAGGTTCTAAATGTAAATAAACATATATTTATACAATTTTTTGTATTTTATTTTATATAGTTTTTTGACCAACAAATAAATGATAAATACATATAATTGTATATTTCATAGGAATGTTCTGTATATTATAATTTTTGCTAAAGTATCCATGGACCTAATTATTTACATTTTTAATATATTACTGCTTCAGTAATTCAGAATTGTAGCCATTAAATATTTGTAAATGTTTTTTTTTATTTTTTATTTAAGCTTTAGTAAAATAATATTTTTTTAAAAAAATCTACAACATACATTTACCTATAACAATAATTGTAAACATATTTTTTTGCATTTAACAAATTTATGCCATGAACTATAAATATGAATATAACTTAGCTTCACGCTTTATCCCGCAGAAGGCAGGGTAGGCAGAGGGAACTGCAGGAACCATAAGAACCTATATATATATATATATATATATATATATATATATATATATATATATATATATATATATATATATATATATACATATACATATACATATACATATACATATACATATACATATACATATACATATACATATACATATACATATACATATACATATACATATACATATACATATACATATACATATACATATACATATACATATACATATACATATACATATACATATACATATACATATACATATACATATACATATACATATACATATACATATACATATACATATACATATACATATACATATACATATACATATACATATACATATACATATACATATACATATACATATATATATATATATATATATATATATATATATATATATATATATATATATATATATATATATATATATATATATAAAAACCTAATTATTTAGAAAAAGTACAGTACACCCTCAATAGGTTGAAACTTAATAATTTAAATAACATTCTCATTTAAAAAAATATAGATGTGAATGAAATGATAATTTAATAAAATAATAATTAATTAGGCTCTTAGTAATTTGAAGTCTCAGGTATAACTTGCCTTTAGCATAATATTCTGAAATATATATATATATATATATATATATATATATATATATATATATATATATATATATATATATATATATATATATATATATATATATATATATATATATATATATATATATATATATATATATATATATATATATATATATATATATATATATATATATATATATATATATATATATATATATATATATATATATATATATATATATATATATATATATATATATATATATATATATATATATATATATATATATATATATATATATATATATATATATATATATATATATATATATATATATATATAATATATATATATATATATATATATATATATATATATATATATATATATATATATATATATATATATATATATATATATATATATATATATATATATATATATATATATATATATATAGAAGAAGGCAGGGTAGGCACAGGGAACTGCAGGAACCATAAGAACCTAGTGTTAAGACACTCCGTTGCTCAGTTCCTGCTTTCTCCGTCCCCGCTTTCCGCCGTTTTCGAGGCATTGTGTGTTGAATATATTTTATAAATTAAAATATACTTATAATATAGCATATCCCAGCTTGCCCATAGCTTGAGACCCGAAGTAGAAAAACTTGTGTGACAAACAAAAAGATTTCTTTATGTTTATATATATATATATATATATATATATATATATATATATATATATATATATATATATATATATATATATATATATATATATATATATATATATATATATATATATATATATATATATATATATATATATATATATATATATATATATATATATATAAAAACCTAATTATTTAGAAAAAGTACAGTACACCCTCAATAGGTTGAAACTTAATAATTTAAATAACATTCTCATTTAAAAAAATATAGATGTGAATGAAATGATAATTTAATAAAATAATTAATTAATTAGGCTCTTAGTAATTTGAAGTCTCAGGTATAACTTGCCTTTAGCATAATATTCTGAAATATATATATATATATATATATATATATATATATATATATATATATATATATATATATATATATATATATATATATATATATATATATATATATATATATATATATATATATATATATATATATATAAATATATATATATATATATATATATATATATATATATATATATATATATATATATATATATATATATATATATATATATATATATATATACTTACATACATACATACATACATACATACATACATACATACATACATACATACATACATACATACATACATACATACATACATACATACATACATACATACATACATACATACATACATACATACATACATACATACATACATACATACATACATACATACATACATACATACATACATACATACATACATACATACATACATACATACATACATACATACATACATACATACATACATACATACATACATACATACATACATACATACATACATACATACATACATACATACATACATACATACATACATACATACATACATACATACATACATACATACATACATACATACATACATACATACATACATACATACATACATACATACATACATACATACATATATATATATATATATATATATATATATATATATATATATATATATATATAATTGAATTTAAATTTATTGCCATTGTCATTGGATACATTCAAACGTTCTCATATTTTCATTTGAAAATGAATTAAAAAGAAAACTAAGAAGTAGTTAAAGAAAATACATTCAATATTTTTATGATATTTAAAGTTACCCACACTGACAATATAAAAAAAACTTATATAACTCTACCTTTTTCTCTATTCCGCTGAGATTCAACATATCGAGAGTCTACTATAACACAAGTTGCAACAAAATAAACAACCATCTCATACATTACTATTAAAATTTTATATTTAGCGTCTTTGCGTCAGCACAAAGCCTCAAAGTTCCTTCCTTTGAGTCCTAATATACCTTCTTCTAATGTTATTAAGAACTTTGAAAAACTAGAAAAGAATTCATATACATAAACTAAATAATTTAGAATCCTTTTTATTACAACAATATCCTATATTTAAAGTGTCTAGGCACTCGGGACAGTACGAGACGCGCGTCATAGCTCAGTGAGGCGAAGGTCCAGGGTTCGGCGGCGCTCCACTCCGCGCAGTACACCGAGTCCTCGTGCTGCTCGTAGGACTGCAGGACGCCATCCTCTAGACTATAATAAAGACTTCTTTATAAAAGAAAATATTTTTAGATACTTAGTAACGTAAAGAATCTTCTATGAGCCTTTGCAGTAGAATAAGGTGTCAACAGAAAGATGACTGTTAGTCAAAAAACAAGTGATGTCCGTAAATATTTATTTGCAATAATTATTACCAAAATCTAATGTTATAACTTATGTATGTATGTAACATATATACATATATAGCATCACGCCCTATCCCAAGTGGGGTCAGAGAGAACTGAGCGCCAAACACTGCGGTCCCTACTGGTTTTTGAAGGTGGCAAAAACCAGAAGGCCACAATGATAATGTAATAAGAAAAATATACTAGAAATAATATACATACACCTGTCCTTTCCTCTCCTCGTCGTCAGGCTCACAGATGCTGGCAGCTGCTGTCAGTAAGGCTCTGGCGTCAGAGCTGCCTGTCAGCAGCAGCTGTTCGTGGTACGTATTGTATCTAACTGTCCAAACCCTATATGGGAAAATAACTCAGTTAATGTAAAAAAAAAACAGAAATTAGGCCTTCGCAAAGTATTGGAATGCAAATAAAATATGCAAATGATTTAAATTGTCGTACATGTTATCAGGGTTCCGTGGCTAAAAATGAAAACCAGAACCCTACAAGATCTTTTTATTATTAGTCTAACTTTATGTCTGACCATAAATGATATGAAGTCAACACAAATTTTCTAAATATTGCTTCGCATCAAATTAGTTATATTCACTGGGATACATGAAATCTTACCAATGTGAATGATCAGATCTACTGAATATAGGTTCTTTCCCGTTTCTGTAGTCCCAAATGTTCAACGCTGCGTCATCGCCTGCACTTGCCAAATGAAACTGTCTGTAAATAATTAAAAAAAGACAACATTACTTGCATATTATAGATAATATATATTTTATAACTTCACGCTTTATCCCGTTCACAAGCAGAGGGAACCGCGGGAACCGTGAGAACCTAGTGTTAAGACACTCCGTTCTTTGCGCACCGCCTTTTGAGGCATTGTGTGTGGAGTGCCGGAACTCAATGTTGAATTTGCCAGAGCGGAGAAAGTGGTACAGAAACCGAGTGAGAATCGAACCCTCACACCACCGTGTTTACTGACTGTCCTCTGAAGTGAAGCAAGTATTAAGTAATATTAAATACCTGTTAGGATTAAAATCTAAATCCCTGGCGAGTTGTCTGTGAGCGCCGTCTACCGTCCACGCCGGCTTATTGCAGTCAGTTCGTGTGTCGAAGCACTTTATATGTGTATCTTGTAATACTGCAAACTGTTTTTAATTTTGTTTTAAATTTTATTTATACATAATAAAATAAAAGAACTTTAACTTAAATTTAATATGAATATTGATCATTTCTAACTTTTAGTAAAAGAATGTCATCATACATATATATTAATAAAAAATCTAAAAGTTGTTTTTTTTCAAAAATACAACAAATTAAAAAGTTACATACATAATAAAATATAACAATAAACTTAAATCTAAAGCACTAAAAAAATATGCACAGTTAAAATCTTAAAATATTGTAATATTTCTTATACTTAATGTTTGTTTACTAACAAGTATTTCATTTTTTCTCTAAACTCACTTGACTATGACCTTGTGAGCTCCATTTCCCACCAGTAAATTTCAATCTAGTTCTACCCTCAGGTTCGATGCAGGAAACTTGGTCACCCGTACTAATGTCCCGAATACTAACATAGTTATCCAATACTATGCCTATTTTGTTTGTATCTGAAGAGTGCCACTCAGCACAGCGGATTTCTTCTTCTGGCTTCTACAGGAAATCATTAGAAACCATATTATATAAAATATAGGAGATTTATCTTTACTGTAACTAACTGAGAGCTTACACTATGCTATCTAAACTCAAGGGGGCCTCATTTGATGCTGGATGATTTCTACAATAATTTATAATTTTTTTTTGTTTTTATGTGAATTTGAATGATCAACAACTTAGCATTTCTTTAGAGATGGGTAATTTTATATCAGGAATAAATGTATACACACATAATCTGGACATACTTTTAAGTAAATGGTTTGTTAGGTTAATTTCAGAGTACATTAAAATTGGGAATGATTCTTAATTTTGTGCATATAATGTCCTTGTAAATGGTATGGCTATGATATTCACAGTACAAATTGTGACAACAGTTTATGTAAATTAATTAAATAACAAAAAGATTAATTAAAGCTCTTTGGGATCCTTTATTTTAAATGTATTAAAATAAAAATATAAACATCTGTCTTCTTTTGCTTTGAAAAATTTCATTATACTGTTTCAAACATATAAATAGAAAATGAGTTTCATAATTTTTAAACTATTAACCATTATTTGGTGCTTTTAATTTAAATAAATAATTAAAATTTACTTTAGAAGGTAACAAAAAGTATCGAAATATTTTTAAACTAGAAACAAATATTTATTATAGCATGATAAACCTTACATCTGGTGTGATAGTCTTCAGTACCTCCATTTCTTCTGCACTTCTACTCTGTACTGCACTAAGATCATCTAGATCTTTGGGAATTACCTAAAAGTTCATGTTAAAAGTTATATTGAAATTATAGATAGGTAGCTTAGAAAAAAAACCCAGAAGGTCAACTGATGAAAAGTATCAGAAAGACAATAAAAATATTTTTATATAATTGAAAATTATTTAACTTACATCAGTCGTGGGAAGTTTAAAAATAGATACACCCATTGTACATAGACAAGTATCTGGATCATAAGCACTGTGTGTAGTCATCAATATTGCAGCATCATGGGGAGAACAGCGGAGATGCCATATCTCACCAATATCATGTTTAAATACCTGTAAATTTGAATTTATTATACAGACAATATGAGTGTTTATCCAAAATGTTAAATACTTTAACGGAACACTTAGCTTTAAAATAGTATCTTAGAAATTCTCAAAGAAAAAGAGGAAAATCTTACAGACAATGAGAAGATGACATAAGGAAAATAGATTGTTTACACTGGTTGTAAAGGCAAAGTATAGGAGAGAATAAAAAGGGATGAGACGGAAAAGATCATCATATCTGATAATAAGCAGACAAAAAAAGGAAAAGAAATAATAAAAAAATGTTAATGAAATTCTGTCAATAAAGGCTATTTTGATTTGATTTAATTCATTTCAATAATTCACATTTAATTTTACCTTGGTATGTAATGCTCCTGTATCTTCTTCTAATTCCACAACATGAACCTGGTTTGTATTAGGTTTTAAACTTTGAGTCCCAATTAAAAATCTTATTGCATCACTTTCTCCATATTGAGGAGACAGTGCTCTCGTCTAAAAGTGATAAGTTCAGATAAATTTATGATGATTTTTATCAATACTAAAAACGTTTGTAATCAATACCTCTTGCGATTGTGTAGCTTAAGTGTTATTAAATATGCAATACAATGACTAAAACAATAACGAGACTCATTATTTAAAAATACATAATTTAAAACATCAACATTTTTTTTTAATTTTATTTTTTACTTTGCTGTTTTTCCAAATTTCTAAACTTTAATAAGACTTTACTTTAATTTACTTTAATAAGAGATTTACCTGGTTTTCTAGACCATAAATAATTGAATTGCCTTCTTCCATTGTTTCAGAAGTGTTGTATTTTAGACTGATTATTAAAAGCAAATCGATTATTAGAAAACAATAAAAACAACTAAGAATATTTAGCAACCTTTAAGGAAATTGACAAGTGTCATATATGACATATGACATTAGCCAAACGTTGAGAAACTAAAATAATGTTATGAATATCTATCGAAATTGAATAAAGTCAATAATATATATTCAATTAAAAATATTTAATTTCACAATATTATGCTAAAAGCAGACAAAACTTTTAGACTATTTAGACATCAACGACTAGGCTATATTGTTGAATTTTTTAGATGATTTATTAATATGCCCAATATAGAACGTATTTTTATTTGTAATTCAAAAATATACAAGTACTATACTAGGTAATGCTAGGTTGATTTCAGTTTCTGTGACTCATATTTAATGCCAAGTTTGATTGCGTTGTTATTTATTTATTATAACTTTTCCACTTAGAATCAATAAGATGATCACATGTGTACATCAGGTAGAGCGAACGGAGGAGTGTAAGAGGAGTCCAATTCGATAATAAATATCGAATTGAGCCCCTATGAAACTTATACACTCCACGACTTAAACCTAAAGTTACGAGGATTCCAAACGCGGCCTGGTGAGAAGAGCCCACAACAAACTCAACCAGTTTTCCCTAAACCTATTATGATCACTTTACTAACGTCATTCTATCTTATTATTTTTGTATAGGTGAAGGTATTTAGAAGTTATATGCTATATTTTGAGATTGATGCTATCAGATTGATTACTAGACTAGTCAAAAGTTATTCTATATAGGAATTGTATATATAATAATGATTAATTTATTTGAAGTTTTATTTGTGTACTCATGCAACACCTCTACTCCTCCTTCTCCCACTACTTACCTCCACTTTATAGCCTTAAACCTGCTTTTTGTGGATTTATATGTCGGCGCTAGGCCAGGGTTTCGTTGTTCAGAGTTCATTTTTCATAATAAAATAACAGAGTGGCATGGCAATTGGTTTAATCTCGTACAATAGTTAATACAGAAGAGATTGACAATACATAATTCAGTCCTTTTATTTATTTAACAGCTGACATTTTCTGTTCAATATTCAAAATTAATATCATAAAGAACTTAACATTACAAATAAATTTTACTGATTCGAATAATTAAACATTAATTTCAATACTAATTACTTTCTAACAATAAAATCATAAAATGTATATTGATATGCGCCCAAATATATATAGTATAGTGTGCAATTAAGGCTATAAATAAATAAATGTCAAATGTAAATAAAAAGGGTGCCATGAAACCATGATAAAATAGAACCAAAAGAATATTTTAACTTGAATACTGTCTCGCCTTACGTATAAAAAATAGAACTACATAGAACTACTATAAGTATTTTAAAATAAACAGAATTTTCAAAAAATAAAAGTTAATAATATTCAACTGACATATGAATAAAATGTTTTGTTGGCATTGAAGTGAGTACGAAATTTCTTTCAATTTGTATTTTTTAGCTTCACGCTTTATTACCCTATTGCAGGGTAGGCAGAGGGAACTGCAGGAACCATAGAAACTTAGTGTTAAGACACTCCGTTGCTTTAGTCCCTGCTTTCTCCGTCCCCGCTTTCCTTCTTTTTCGAGACATTGCGTGCTGAGTGGTGGAACGCAACGCCGCGCTTTTGCCTAGTTTCTAGAGCGAAGGAAATTGAAATACAAAAATCCATCTTCCCCGAATGGGAATCGACCCACAAACCGTCGCGTTTACAAGCAGATGCTTACGCCTCTGCGCCACGACGTTTCTTCAAATTGTATTTAAATTAAATTTGAATATAATTATTTCAATAAGTGGGAATCAAACTCACAGTACTTGCATTTGTATTATACGATGTTTCTTAACGAAACAATATTACTTAAGATATTACAATTGCTTTTTGTACTTCTTTTTAAACTTAAGCTGCACCCGCACATAGCAGGGTAGGCAGAGGGAAATGTAGGGTAAAGAAATCTAGTGTTAAGACACTCCGTTCCTCACTTCCCGTTTTGCATGTTGAGGGGTGGAACTGCTTTGTGCTTTTTTGCTTGAACGGAGAAAATAAAAATAAGGAATATAGTTTTTTTCCTCTAAGTGAGAATTGAACCCACCAAATGTCACTTTTACAGACAGACGCTGTGCCTCTGTGGCAGTCTATTTTAGTTCTACCTTCTTACATTTCCACAAGGTGAGTACACTAAGTGGTTTTTCCTGAAAATTACTTGTATCGATTAGTAGATAGCAATCTAGATTGTAGGTGCATTAAAAGTGTACTTAAATAAATTGCCAACCGATAAGCACGCAAAAGTTAAACGTTAACAGAGAAAATTACTCGGAAAGTATAAAATATGGCTTTAAAATATCACGATGCTCCATTATTCATTTTTTAATTGTAAGGGAATAATAGTACGCAATTTATACAGTAATCACACTAAGTATATGATAACAATGATTATTGTCGTACTTAGGTGCCGTGTGTGATTTTTGAATGTAAATATATATACAGGTTTTAATTTCATGTTCCACATATACATATAGGTCAAAACATTATTTGTTACTCATGTATTTTTATATGTATCGTAAAGATTACTTGTTTCCAAAAAAAAATAAAAAAGAACTTATTAAATTAAAAAGCTAACTGTGACCGTAGCGGTTTAACCAATTTAATAAAATAATCGTTTTGTATCAGTTTCATCGGTTTAAGTATAAAGAATTTAATATATATTTAACTATTATTTATAAGCCAGTTAAAATTGACCAAAGTATAAGTAGCCGAAGTAGGAAGAAATCGGTCGACCGAAAATCGAAAATAATCTTATTGCAATTTATTGATTCCAATGTATTGATTCCGTTGGTGGATTAAATCTTTAATCGGAGATCAGATCGGCATAATTTTGAATCCCATGCTGTTCCGTATCTCGGTATACATTGTTTGATTTGAAGAGTTCATTTTCAGATTCTTTTTAGCTATCTTATCCTGCTTTACGAAGGACAAAGACAAAATGTAGAAAGATTCGATCTAAGTTTACACAACATATACTAAAATATGCTTGAAACATTCATATACACTGTTCTTCTCAGGGTTCAATTGATTTTGGATCATAAAATAAGTACATGAGATCTAAACTTAATCTCCATTAACCTGTTAAACGATAAAAATTAAGAAAAGATCAAAAATTGTTGGTCTTACAAACATTTTCGTAAATATACTAAAAGTAAATACAAACAAAATAAAATCAACTTCAATCAAAAACAAAAATTTACAATAATTATTTATCAAAAACGTCAAAGTAAAAGATATCTTACGAGGTATGAATCAGTCGATTTACACATAAATATTAGGATTTGACACAAAAGCGGATATAGCAGATATATAAAACGGAACCGATTGTGATAGCTGTGGGAACATCCTGGGAACTGACGGTTACGATTAGCTATCTATATTACATATTTCATGTACATATGTCGTATGTGTGACGCGTTGGCGCCAACACGTTAATGATATCACGTGTAAAATGGTTGGTACATTGTTTCATAGAAATATAGTCTATATGTTACAAGTAATTGAAGCGATTGTAGTGGTTGTGGGTTTGAAGCCCTCTCTGGTACGATAGGTATAGATATAGCTGGTGGTCAAGATAAAATGTCTTAAATTCGAAAAGCGGACGTGTCAGAATCTTTGTACTAGGTTTTAGGTTTCATTTAGACTATATTTCAATACTGGTTTCTTAATTTCTTACAATGTTATATATAGCATACAATGTAATTGAAGTAAAAACTGTGATTAAGTTACTTTTTATTCATAAGAAACTCTAATTGAGCGTAAAAACAAAACAATATCCACTTTTTCTGTTACTCTTGAAAGAAATTACTTAGAAGTTAACAGAAATGAAGACATATAGGTACCTACTTTTTCGTGCGTTTAAAAGTACGAACTCAAATAATAATAGTATATATACTGTAATGTAATTACATTTCTCATCAAAATCAACGAGAAAATAGGAGTTCAGTGCAAAAAAGTTCAAAAGAATAATATAATATAACCATTCTGCGATAGGCAGATAATGTTAGTAACATATACAAACATAATATACATATATATCGTGAACGTGTTACGTTTTTAGAATATAAAACGATGTTTAAAAGTTCACTAATCCAATTTTAGATGTCTGCATCACTGATGTATCTGAAATCACGAACGTGGCGGCGTCGCGTCAAAAGTTTCGCGCTTTTGCCTAATTTATTAATGTGTGGAACGATTATCGTAATCATTCCACACACTAATAAATTATTTATTAAATATATTTCTCAATATATTATTTATTAAATATTATTTATTAATTATTTTTTTTTTAATTATTGAATTTTTAAAAAGCTTTATTCAACAAGAAATATTTACTAATGTTATTTGGTAAAGTGTGAGTTTAGTATTTGTTTCGATGAACAGGTTTAGATGCAAGATCACTCATTAAAAATAATATTCTGATTTTATATCATTATAGTTAATCTTAAAGTAAAATGTTTTATTTTTTATAATTTCTTCTATATTTTATAACGCATAACTAAATTAATAGCATAAACTTACAAAATCTGAGGTTTCTTATCTTGTTTCGAAATATAACCTTCTTCTTGACATTACGTTTTTTTTAAATCACATATGTATTATTAAAAAGCTTCTTTTCTTATAGTTATTATACCTAATGGAACAAAAAGTTAATCGAGTCGCTTTGTAAGCACAAATCTCTAACTTTACTGCGCTTTTTACGACAGTTCTTGTTCTCTTCGGAATGTAAGCGTTTATATTTAGAATTCGCATTTTCCCGCTTTTATTCTTGTTTTCAAACTGACCGGCCAGTCTGTTGCTAGCTGCTGTTTTATATTTTTTAATTTCACCCGCCTTTGAAGCCTGCGACTGTTTTTTTTACAAATGAAAGAATACGAATAAAAAATAATTAGAGTAAGATTTTAAAGAAGGAATGTTTATAAAAAGTCACAATATAGATAAAATATATTGTATCATTAAAATATATAATAAATTAAACGACCCGGAAATGAATAAATTTTGTTCCATAATTACTTACGTTATCTGTTTTTTTAAAGATCTAGTAACAATGTTCCCATGAACTAGTAAATATTAGTAACATCAAATTAATAGTTATTTTAGGTCATTAATAACCACGCCCGCTGTCAGAGCACGATTCCATTCACTGTGAAATTAATAAAAAAAAAAAAAATATCCTTAATAATTAAAATTTCTCGTTTGAAAAATAAAAAATAGACCATGTAATTTTATTTAATGGGGGATGTTTAAAAACTCATTAGCGTATCATAGTACTGCATGCTTGGGATTATTAAGAAATAAGAAGGATCAGTGTTCATTATTCAGTAGAGTTCAGGCCACGGTAGGAGGTGGTCGTGCGACCTGTACATATAAATTTAGTTTTTTGTGTCGTGATTAATTTAAGGATTTAGTGAATATGAAGTGGATAGTGATAGCCAGCTTTGTGGCGTACCTGGCTGCTTTTAGTGAAGGCAACGGTAAGTTGATAAAATTACATATAATAAAATGCATGGGGACATTCATTAGTTTTCCTATTAGATCATTAATTAGTATGAATATTTTTAAATGCGAAATAAAAATCCTTAAAGTAAACATTGAATATTTGAACGCAGCGGGATTCTGCTGTATTTCTTTGCCCGTTGTAAATATTTTTTCTTTCCTCAGTGTGGATTAACACTTTAAAAATATGGTATTTGTCATTCTCAATAATTTAAAATTAAGTATAAATTGTTTATATATACAGAAATACGTTTATCATTTAAAATAACGACAGATTGATTCAGTGAGCTTTATCAAAGCTAAAATTATAACATAAAACAGGCAAAAAATATAAGAACAGAATAAGAGTTTAACTATTGTTATGTTAATTTATTACTAACCACTCATTAATATGCTAATTAAGACAAAAAAATCAATAACACAATAATAAAATGAAGATAACTGCAGTTGTAAATAAAAACATACGTATAATATCACCTGGCTAGATAAAATATTTTAAAAGACAAATGTATAAATATTTTTTATAATTTGTACAATATATGCTTTAACGTAGGATTTTACTCTGATTTCTGTACATACGCTATGTAATCATATTTTTTAAAATTGCAGCTTTCTACCGGCGTTCACATATATAAACTACACAGCATGAATTAAGTGGAAAGTTTATATATTAAAATATACAAAATATATAACACATAATTTGAAAATATGATATATTCTTGTAAGCTTCCCAATGAAAACGTGAAAAATGACAGAATAGTGATAATTGTTAGAATTAGCTTGGTCCAAGAAACACGTCTGCCTGACTTTTGGTATATATAAAAAATCAAGTAAATATCAAAATTCTGTAGGTTTTGCAGTAAGAAAAATTCAAAATGAGCACTCAAGTCTTGAAGGGTTTTTAAATTTAAACTACTTCTTTCTTTAATTTTTGTATATTTTAGAAGAATACTGGAACGTTAACGTATAGCTCGATGAGAGATTCAATATTTTAGTATAATCTTTCTTCCGAGTCAAACTTGACATCATCGCGTGTATATTGACAAAGCTTCGCTACGAGTTTTAATATGACATACAATTCTTCCTTATCGGAAACAAAAACTATGTTTTTAAAAAATTATTCGTACATTATTAATATCAGAGCTTGATTTTTATTATGAATGGTTTCGAACTTAAATATTATGGACAAGGTACATAAAACGAGCGTACCTCTATATTTTACCTGCGGCTTCCCTTCCGCGATCAATGGGACAAGGGACAGACTAAATATTTTAAAAGATATATATTTTTTATGTATTCAAGCTCGAAGGTACATCTTGAGTACAGTGAGTTCGCAGTATTTACAGAAGAAGTTTTGAAACAGTTAATTAAATAAAATATCAAATATGTTTTTCAGTAAATACCGCACATTATCTTACTAGAGAAGGAAAATAGATAGTACGTTCACTCGAGTGTAACGAACACACGACCAATCTCACAGTATCACTGCGCCACAATGGAATGAAGAATTGTATTTCTCAAATTAATAGCAATATTTTTTTATGTATGGACAGCGACCATTTGTAAAAATATCCCTAAAGATTTAAATTATTGTCATAAATAAGAGTAAGAGTTTCGACATATCTCGATCTGGATTAGTGGTCGGAGCGCTTCAACAGTTTCCGTGAGACGGGACTTCGAGACCCGCTCAATATTTAATACGATTTTAAAAAATACAAATGTCAATTCAATCAAAATTACATTAAATATCAACAACGTGCAAATTTGGAAAATTCCCAATTCTGAAAGCTAGTTACTTATATACCAGAGAAATATGTAGATTTGTTACTGTTTTATTATTATTATTATTATTTAGCTTCACGCTTTATCCCGCAAATTGCAGAGTAGGCAGAGGGAACTGCAGGAACCATATGAATCTAGTGTTAAGACACTCCGTTGCTTAGTCCCCGCTTTCTCCGTCCCGCTTCTTTTGTAGGTTATTCCCATTATTTCAAAAGAAACATACAAATAGAAAGATTAAATTAAACGCTTTATTCTTAACTGGTCTCCACTCAAAAATTTTTGACTGACTGACTTAATTCTAAGGTATACCCAACCATCCCTTTCAGTCACATCTTGTCCCTATAATATCAAAAAAAAAATAGAAAAAAAGTACAAAGAAATTATAGCAGCATTTAAAATGCAATTAAATTAATCATTAAAACTGGTGCAACGAGGATACTATTTAATTGTCTCTCCCATAGTTTTATTATTTCATTGTCACATCCTAATTATGTTGTTATTAACACGCACAGTTATATAAGCGTCATTAAGAAACCTTAGGTGGTTAAAGCGTTTTAAATTAAAAGTATTATCTGTGGACATGGAGTGATACTCTATGGATCTCTTTAAGTAGATATTGTAATAATATAGATAATAAATAAAAGATAATGTTAAGTGCTAAATAATTTAATCATAAATTGTTTGCTGTATTTTTTTATAATATAAAGTTTAAAAAAATTATACAACTTTACCCTATTTCCCGTATAAACAAATTATTTCAAATTTGTCTCCTTAGTTCTTATGAGGAAATTTATAAGTTTGAACTAAATCTTACTTTGGTTTTAAAGTCTTAGAACATTTTTTAACATACTACACAAAAGATAGTTTAGAGCTTGTACCAACAAAAAGAATGCAAAAACCTCCTTTAGTTAAAATATTTTTTTCTTTGGTAATATTGCTATGTTGCTCAAAAGGAAATGATTCCAAACAAAGAAAGCGAGAAACGTAATGTTTTGACACTATATTAAGTTCTGTGCTCTGTTTACACTACATTGCGACATAAAGCGAAGAGACAAGTTGTAAAAAGTACTTGGAGTATGTAGATTTAGGACTTAAGAATATATATATATATAAATATATATATATATATATATATATATATATATATATATATATATATATATATATATATATATATATATATATATATATATATATATATATATATATATATATATATATATATATATATATATATATATATATATATATATATATATATATATATATATATATATATATATATATATATATATATATATATATATATATATATATAAAGCGAAGAGACAAGTTGTAAAAAGTACTTGGAGTATGTAGATTTAGGACTTAAGAATATATATATATATATATATATATATATATATATATATATATATATATATATATATATATATATATATATATATATATATATATATATATATATAAAGCGAAGAGACAAGTTGTAAAAAGTACTTGGAGTATGTAGATTTAGGACTTAAGAATATATATATATATATATATATATATATATATATATATATATATATATATATATATATATATATATATATATATATATATATATATATATATATATATATATATATATATATATATATATATATATATATATATATATACATATATATAAACCTATAGGACAGAACTCTTTAATCAAATACGTCACTATCTAAGGTCGGGGTCGTCTTCATTCATACTACGCTATCTGTATCTGTCGTGATGTCATACGCCGCATGTTTCAAATATATTAAAACTAAAACGTACTTATATACATAGATATATTTTACCACCTAAATATCATTGCTTCTAAAAGACAGCAAAACGAAAAAGAATTTACAATCAAAATATTTTTTTATATAGAAATTAATTTCAATTAAAAATTCAGGAAATTACTGACATAATGTTTGCAAAAGAACATGCATACTTAAATTAAGTAAATATTTAAAATAACTTACATTAGCAAATTCACCCAGTAGCATTAATTTAAGTGTTATAAGATATAAAAATGTAAAGACAGAAAGAAAACGAAAGACTAAAATTTGATTAAAGATTTACTTGTATCCCTTTATTTGTTATACTTTAAACCAACATTGTTAGGACATTAAGGACAAGGATATATGTAGCTTCTATTTACAGTGCCGTTTTCCCGTACAGTGCCTTTTTCGAGACAATTGAGACACGTGTTACTGTTACGTGGTACTATTTCAGGGGTGGAATTCAACGATGTGCTGCCTCGTTACCATTGCGAAGAAATATAAATAATTGTTTTTCTCGGATGGGAATCAAACCTATGATCGTCGTTTAGTATATCTTTGTGCTACAGCGCGATGACTGCCTTATTTTCACATGTTACTGTTATTTTACCATATTCGAAATTATATGAAGTTTTTTCACTTGTTTAGAGACGCAGATTACGAATGCCGTATATAAAAGTAAGGAGGAAACTCCCAGTTTTAAAATAAATAAATTAAACATTTTTATAAGTCTTCCTTAATTATTGAAAAGGGGAAATTCCCGTTCTTCAATTATAAATATTCAATAATATCCTCTTCGTCTAAGCTTAAAACTTTTTTTACATCTCTGATAAGTAAAACCTGATTTGAAGATTATGCTAAAGTTTTCTGCTGGGATTTTCCACCCCATATAATAAATTATTGTAATAAATATGTTACAAATATATGTACGTACATTTGTGGGAACATTAGGGTCTGATGTCTGTAAGAGGATATGACACTGTTAGGTAATTTTTCATTTCTTAAAAAGTTAAAATGTCGTGTTATATTTAAGTGATTTTCGAATATTATAACTTAGTTATTAAAACTCTTTAAATTCTAGGTCTGTACGTCTATCATTCACACTCGGATACTTATAGTGCAAATAAAATATTGCATATAAAATGTTTTATAATCAAATCGCCAACCACCAAGAATTTAGTGGTTAATAAGTTTTTTATATTCATTTATATATATTTTTACTAGATCTGTAGAACTTATAATAAAGTAAACTTATAATAAATATAGCCGATAATTAGGACCGACCTACTTTGCCCAGATGAAGTAAATCGTGCCTTAAATCCATTGCACGTTCTACAAGTCTCATTCAATAACCCCCTTGTTCACAACTTTACGTCTATAGTACCTATATAGATATACTCTGTGGATGTGTCGATGGCACACTTTCTGATTCTTCGAACTGTAGTTGCTTGTTTAAGATATAGGTACTTATTTGTATATGTATTTAGACTGAGATATAAATGGTTGTATGCGTGTACTTTCCTTATAGGTATATATATTATACCTTCTTTTTCAATAACGATACGATTTTTTTCAATTATCGCAATGTTACATGTATAAACATTTATCTTTCGACACTTCCGCTTTGTCTTACAGAGCAGAGAATCAAACAATTAATTACCCAAAATAGGGATCGAACCCACAACCAATATGTCTCAAAATGTTGTCATTACAAATTGAAATAAAAAAATAGAAAAAAATAAAAATCAATGTACCTACAGACGTTTTAATTATTTACATTATTTTCGCTCTGGCAACAAGAGAAAAGCGCAGCATTTAGTTCCGCCACTCAACAGACAATGTCTCGAAAGACGTAAACCTGAACAGTGTCACTGTTAAGTGTGGGACACACAAAAACCAGAGGAATACAGCTATAAAAATAAAAAAGAATATCGCCGTAATACTAAACTATTCCTTTAAAATTATCAAGAAAGTTATGCTAAATAAAGATTTGCGAATATTGATGGAGAATTGTACATATAGGTACCCAATTTATTGATTTTTCAGCAGAAGCAGGACCAAAAGACGAAATAAGTAATATTAATGTAAATATTAAAATTTCACATTATTTTTAAGAAAAAATTCATACAATTAAACCCTGAATGAAGAATTCGTTTTAATTCCATTAAAAAATTAAAATATTTCACTTTATAATCGTGTTCCAACAACTGTAGAAAGCTTGAATACATTAAGGGATCCATTTAGTTGTAAACAAGATAAAATGGACGATGAAAGATGCGGGCATTAGCATAACTACGTAGTCCAATTATACAATACATGTTAATATTTTTTTTATCTTCATCCTACTATGCGGGATGGTTAAAGATATTTTAGTGTTAAATTATTCAATTGCTTTTTCATACTTTGGAAATAACTCTTGTCGTATTTTTGGCATATTGGCCTTTTGGAGACGTTTTGGACTGTGTATGTAAATGGAATAAAAAAATGCATTCCCTGAAAGTGCATTGAATCTATAACCATTGTATATACAGACATACAATGCCCTGACATTGACAACTATTACAGGTGTACAATAAGTATTTTTAACATATTTGTGCTCTAAAGCTTATTAAGTGTGACATTACTTTAAAAATCACAATATAACATACATTCACCTAAATATTTGGAAATAAAAAAAGAAACATAATAATAATAAATAATTTATAACACTTGAATATATTAAGATAAGAGAAGGAAAAAACAAGATAAAAACAAAAGCAAACCGGTGTGAATCGATGTCGCCTGTACCGTTAGGTGTGCCGGCGAATTGGATCGCGACTTCACACTATGCAGGCTTAAAGGATATTTATACGAGATGATATTGTGGATGAAAAAGCATATTGAAATTATATTTATATTTATATTATATTTTAAAAATGTTAAATTAAATTATATTTTTTTAAGTACACACACACACAGATAGCAAAATGATAGAAAATAACATTTAGATAAGAAAATAGTATCTATCATTGAAAGAATGTACAAAATAAGCTAACAACATCCCAATATGTAACTTTTTGATTTCAGTCATTTTATGGACCATAATAGGTAACCAAGTGTTAAGGCACTACACTCTCCGTTCAAATTCTGACTTATTTTTTATTTAAGTCTTTCAAAGTGCGCAATTACAGAAAGCTTTTTTTCAATAAATTCGACATACATAGTACATTTTACATTCTTCTCCCCTTCTTTTTTAAAATAAAAAGTAGCCTAAACTAATAGATTAAATGATTCAAGAGAAATGTTTATAGTCTACTACTAATATTAGAGTGAGATCAAAAATAACAATAAGTAAGAGTTTTTATGCTCTTATCCGCTGAAATCGGCAACAATGATATAGTCAAGTCAGGTTTCCATAGTTTTGTAGCCCATACAGGCAAAACTGAAGGCTTTTAGTTTAGTAAACTTTATTAATAAAATGACGATATATTCCGAAATTTAAGCAAATACGTGGAAAACAACCAGCCGTACTGTATTTTGGTAATATAATTTTTATATAAGCCATTACCCAAAACTGTAATTGGTTCCACAATCGTTTACGGTTGCCCTACTCCTAGATGATACTGAGGGACGAATAATCATTTTTTTAGGCTCACGCTTTATCCAGCATATTGAAGTGTAGGCTTAGGGAACTGCAGGGACCTTATAAACCTAGTCTTAAGACACTCCGTTGCTTAGTCCCTGCTTTCTCCGTCCCCGTATATATTTAAAACAGTATAAGCTATAACAGTATGTATCCTACTTTGATTTTGTTCTCGTGTAGAATATTATTAAATTATTATTCGCAGAAGTTATTCCACATTTGGAGTCCAATGTATAAGCATATTATTTTACTAATACAAAATCGACATTACTAACGCAACGATGACAACGCCTCTATGTCATAAAGCATGATTAAGCAGGTATAACCTCTATACTGAGAAATGTAACAATTATCATCTATACCAATATTATAATAAGTAAGAGGACGGTTTAGTATGTTTGTTTGTGTTGAATAAACTCAAAAACTACTGGATTTTGACAAAATGGCTACTTTTTATTTTTAAAATGAGGAGTGAAGAGGGTAAAATATAGCCTGTGTAAGTCGAATTTATTTAAAAATTATTCTTCATATGTGTGAAATCGGGATGGTCTGCTACTCGATAATATAAGACAGGCCACAAATAATTAATGGTTTCATATAAAAAAATCTTTTAATGTTAATAGAGACGTATCGAGAAAGACCTATAAACTTATTACAATGAATTGATAAATTCTAACCCACTGTACTTTTAAGTTAAACCACGATTATTTTCCTATAACCAAGAGGACGAATCCGAAAGTAAAAGCATGTTATATCTCGCATATCTATATTGATAACAGATTTATAATACTGTAATTGGCTCTGGGTAGTGAAATATCCTCTTGCAGCTCCCACAAACTCCGCCACTCAAAGAATGTCTTGAATTCTGGAGGATGAGGTGTAAAGCGTGAAGATAAATACAAAAATGCCCAATATACTGAATATAAATAAAAAAGATTATATTAATAAATTTATCTCATTTATCTTGAACTGTAATTATAAGGCACTGCAATACTAAAATCAGCATTAGTAATATGATTTTAATATAAATATTTTGCTTTAGTGACCTGGTGTCAGTCGCTCGTAAAACTATACACGGTTCTAGATTAAACGGTTTTTAATAACATAGAAATAAAATCACTATAAATTTTGTAGAACAAAATATATAAATTGTTTAGAAGTTTAATCTTTTAAGTTTGTTAGGATAGGCATTTCAAAGTAAATTTGACAGGTACTTAAAGCGGTATGCAATGAAAATGTGTTGTCAGGCATAAACACTCCATAGCCTCGCCTCGCCTTTATATGGTGTAAAATAAAAGCTTTTAAAATTAAAATAAAATGAAATCTTATGATTGTACCTAGATATATTATCGAATTAAATATATAAAATTATTTGATTATTATTTTTAAATTAAATTTGCAGCTATAACACTTATATAATTAAAAATGTGAAATTAAGTACTGAACATTTATTTAGATATTACAACTGTTATTTGAATTGTATTTATTGATATGATTGATTTAAACACAAAAATATAAAAATAAATTAATTAAACAGTTAATTATGTGGGAGTTTTATCCCAATTCGGCACCCACATGTACTCCCTACAGTATTGCTACTAGTTACAAGACACACGTAAATTGAAAATAAGTTAAGGCTTCACATACGTTTGACGATCACCAGAACGTTATATAGATATGATACTTTAAATGCACATATATTATTTTGCTTAAAAAACCACTATCTGAAAATTATTTTAATTATTATAAAATAATTTTACAGGTATTAAGAAATCATTTTATTTTAATTAATGTAATAAAATGCCTGTCAGTTGGTTGTGGAGTTCCCTATTCACTCAAACTAGATAAGGAAGAGTCTTTCCAGTAGTATCTATCTGCCTTTTGTAATGTAGGTATAATAAATTTATTTATAATAAATTTATTTTACAGCAGTGCGATGTTGGGATCCACCAACTAGTGTTCCATGACAACACTAAGATTTGAGTGAAAATTAAAAGAGAAAGCTTTTTTTTTCTAGGATATCTTCATCTAACGGCACTCTCATAACTAAGTTGAATTGTATAATAGCTATATGTTTGTTCTGTAATCAGAAATTTTCATTTCTTAATTCTATTTATAACGATACTTCGTCGTTACACAATATGTACTGTTTTAAAAATTTAATAACAAATAGAAGGTTTTGATATTGGTTCTTATAAACATAAAAACAAAATACAGCGGGCTACGATATTTTTTTAGTATATCTTATATTAATCTAACATAACTGTGTTAACTTAACACATAGTAAAAGTCTGGTTTGTCCTACTATATAGTATATGTTGTCTATTCCAGCCCGTGCTGAATACGAGATCAGTGCTGAGGGCAATAGCCGGCCGTGTCCTCTGTGATGCTATCGAGTATCGTGTTACCTGATTTTAATATACATATATATTAAGCTACATATACAGAACACTCCTATTACAGTTTAAATACTTGTATCATCTTTACGTATTTAAAAAGAAATATATAAATAAATTAAATAAAATTATTATATAAAATGTGATGAGTTCCCTTTTTCAGTAACAATTGTTTTTATTTTTGAGAGTAAAGTTAAAGCGTTAAAGCGATGATTGTGGGTTTGATTCTCACTGTGAAAGAGTGCCTTCTGATTCTTTTCTTCACTTTGGTAATAAGACAAAGCGTTGCATATAGTTTCGCTCGAAAGCAAATAGGTAACTTATATTAACATTAGGTTGGCTTTAGCTGCTTTATTATATGGAGGGTACAGCGTAAGACTAAAAATAAAGAAAAAAGATGGATTAAAATTGAAATGAACCTCTATAAGTCAAGTATAACACCAGTTACACTTGCATTGTTAATTAGGCTGCTTTATATTTTGGTTTTTTAATATCGTTATGAACCTAATATACAAAATTCTATGAAGATATAATACGAAGTCAAAACTTTTCCATTCCAGGAAACCCTTTTAATCTGGATCAAACAAAGCAGCGGCCGTGTGTGTGTCATTCTAATATAAAAGCTGTAAACAAAGTTATACCTAGAACGCGTAAATTATATTAATGACATCATACCTTATTAGCAATTCCTATAACAATTAATAAAAGGTTATGGGTCGCTGCGATATGATTAATTATGTATCGACATTGCACGCACTGTCAGAACTCGGAACATGTCAGTGTGTCAATGCCGTAGAAAATATAGGCCTGTTAACCTTTTATTAGAGAGATCGTCTTTTTTTGTAGTGGCCATTGTGGTACAGCGGTACAGTTTCTTGATTGTAACACAGTGTAAAATGACAGTTGCGGGTTCGATTTCTACTTAAGGGGATAGTTTAATTATACTCGCTAGATAAAAACACGGTATTGAGTTCTGTCATTCAAAACATAAGTATCAGAAAATTTAAGGCTACTTCGAGGCTACAAAACACGTTAGTGGAGGAGGAATCTAGTACTAAGGCACTCTCTGCCACGATTTTATTATGTTAATACAGTCGATGGTATACAGATATCTAGATATATAGTGAAGCTTTGAAATTTCTGATTCTTCTTCTTGGTTCGCTCACTAAATATTTTACAAAATTAAAGGAAATCTCTATAAGTTATACATTCAAAGTTTATGTCATAGTTCTGCTCTACACAATGTTAATACATTTGTCAACTGCCTCCGACGTCGAATTCGTCTCCGGTTCTGACACCAACTTCAAGTTCTGTTAGAAACAGTTACTAATTTCTCTTGGCCTTTTACACGTTGCAGAGCACTACCGTGCGTTTCAAAACAAACTTTTACTACGTACGACCGCACTATGGAACGAAGTCACTGCAGAGGTGTTTCCTACCCGAAACAACATTGGGACCTTCAAAAACCCAGCGTACACCTTTTTAAAAGGCCCGCGGCGCATCTTTGAACCTTAGGGCTTCATGGCTGTCTATGGACGACGGTGATTACTTGACATTAGTTGATCCTCTTGCTCATTTGCTACTCCCAAATAAAAAAATGACAGTCACATGCTCTCGATATACTTCACAATGGTTTCAATAGATTGATATGATAAATATATTTAGTCTAAAGTACCCACTTACTTGTAAAATCGTACGTAAATAGATCGGCGACGGCAGTCTCGCCACCAATTTGTTAAAATATTGCCGACAATTGGTAGCCCGTGTCTAGGAATTGTTTTAATGGAATTCGTAGACAATTTTTTTTTTATATTTAGCTTTTGACAGATATAAGTTATGATGTGACGCCATTGAGTCGCACCTAAGATATAACTCAGTAATACATGCCAGATCATTCTTTTTGACGCTTAATTCTAAATATAACAGGGTAGGTAGAATAGCATGTCCACATTAAATACAGCATGTAAAAGGACATGAACTAGTGAGTTATTTAAATATAATGAATATATATATATATATATATATATATATATATATATATATATATATATATATATATATATATATATATATATATATATATATATATATATATATATATATATATATATATATATATATATATATATATAACAATTATATTAAATTAAATAAAGATTAAATGTTATGGATAACGATATCCATATCATACATATATTAAGTAAGTCTAAGAACGTAGAGTTAAATGTACAAGTCCAATCCCTAGTAATGAAAATTTTGAAAAGAAAATTAAATTATTGTTCAAGATTATATATATATATATATATATATATATATATATATATATATATATATATATATATATATATATATATATATATATATATATATATATATATATATATATATATATATATATATATATATATATATATATATATATATATATATATATATATATATATATACTGGTTTTTAAAATTTTTGTCACCATTTTTAAGCTACATTATCGACGAGTAACATGGGCTATATCTTCTTTTGGAAAAAAATGATATTTTGGGTTCCGTAACATATTTGGGTGTTTCGGGAAGAAAAGACAATTTGTGCAGCCTGCGGATGATGACTGTCAGTCGTTGATATCAGTGTCGATGTCTTTGAATTGACCTAGGAATAATTTTGCTGATCGTGTTTTTCTTGGGTAGGATTTTTGAAGCGGTAACCGACACGTACGCGGGCGGTGCCGCGGGCGTCCGCTAAGTTAACGTATATAGAAATAAGTAACCAACAAATTAAAAAAAAAAAACTAACAATAAGCTCACCAAACTTCAGCCGCACAACAAAACTTTTATCTAAATATGCCATGTCGATGGTTGCTTAATTAAAATCTATAAATAAAAGTTTCCAATAAAACATACATATAATCGAAGTTTGAAGTTAATTTATTAATGAGCTTACGACTATATCTAAAGTTATCAAGGGTCAGACTCACGCTGGATCGGACGGAACAGTTATTTACTATGAAATACACACACGCTCCCGATAACGGTGCCGATAATAATTCTTTGAAGTCGATAATACGTAATTAGGTGACCATTTTGGTTGAATATACGACTAAATTATAAGGGATTAGAATATGTTTTTTATGTTAAACTAGTATTTCGCTCGCGGTTTCGCTTTCATTGTCTAGTATATTGTTATCCAATTATATGTACATCTTTGAAGGCTGTCTGGAAACGTGACGGTTTGTGAGTTCGATTCCCACTTGGGGTGAATTGTTTATTTCATTTCCATTTTCTTCGCTCTGGTACCCAATGTATTGAAATGTGGAAATCAGGGAAAGGAGTATGTTAACACTAGGTTCCCACAGTTCCTGCGTTTCCCGCTGCCTTCATATGCTATGAGCGGGATAAAGCGTGAAGCTAAAAATAAATTACGTACTATACGTGTACTAGTTTTATTTATTACTAGTGAAATCCACAACTAAGTTAGCGTAATATTATGTTCTACTACTTGATTTTTTCTAAACGATTTACCAATATTTTATATACCTAATTGTTTTTTCAGTTATACATTTAAAATCTTTTTGCAAAATGTACATCAGATTAAATAAGCTGGGCATTATGTTTATTTGTGAGATCTTTTAGATCTTGGACTTATACTTACAATACGCGAAGTGCTCTTAATGTTCTAAGACTTTAATTGAAAAATCATTACAATATTTTTTGTAATTTATATAATATATCGTAATCCTTTCTACTTTAGGTGTTCCAAATCCTAGATCTTTATGTCAATGGAAAGAACTTATCATATCTAATCATTATTGCTATGCTATACATATCAATTCTTATAATTGAGCTGGTTTAACTGCTTAAGTTAAGCATCAGATGTACGAGTCTTCAAAGTAAATAATAAACTAGATCTTACCAACATCTAATAGCTGAACGACAAAAATCACTTAAATTCGTCGTCACAGTCACATAAAAACATCCAAAGATGTGCATGTACAAATAAACAAAAAGACAAAAAATATTACCAATCACTCGTACTCGTACTCATATTTTATATTATGTATTAACATATCCCCGCATTATTGTGTTAAATTACTTGTTTCGTGTAAATTTAGACATAAAGACATAATTTTATAATTGTATCCGTATTTCAAAACAAAAGGAAATAGAACCTTTAGAGGATCACTGTGTGTTCGCCGGTCTGCCTGTCTGCCCGTCTTTCAAGATCACTTTCTCCAAATCACGTGGAAGATTTAAGTTCAAACCAATATTAAATATCTGAAAAATAAAAAATAAACTTCTTAGCCAACACAACCTAATGATATGAACATTGCATTTTGTTTGAAAATCTTTGCATAATCACCTACAGGGTCTTTTACCTTGTCATTGATTTAAATAATTTCACTATATTCTAGAACTCAAAATAACAAACACAGGAAAAATCTTGGATTTAAAAACATACAGAAAAAACACATTACAAATATCTACTGCATTTCATTTAACACGAAATGAGTGAATGCGACCGCAAATTTAAGTTTGTCGACTTTGTCACAATTTAAACACTGAAAAAAAACTCGAACTAATTCATATTTGTAATTTATTTCATACAAAATTTGTGGATACGACTGCAATTATAACTTTGTCTTTCTTATACGAAATATTTTCCTTAGCTAAAAATATAGAATCACATAATTGAGGACAATGGTGGCGCAACGGCGCCTACCTATAAACACGACAGTTTGAGGGTTCGTTTCCCACTCAGGGGAGATGAGTTTTTCTATTTCCATTTTCTTCAGGTTCATATGGTTCCTGCAGTTCCCTCTGCCTATCCTGCAATATGTGGGATAAAGCGTGAAGCTGAAAAAAAATAATTGGTACGGAACCTTCGACGTCCCGCGTCAAATACTACTAGCATTTACCGATGTTTCGTTTACTGTAGATATTTCAATAGAAAGAGTGGAGTTAAAGTTTTATATAATATGATAAAGGTAATGATTGATAAAATTAAATAAGAGATATTTTAACTATTTGCGATAAATTAATGGAGGAAGTTACGATTATAACTAAATTTACAGGATAACCTCCTACTTGTATAGTTCCTTTTTTTAGTTTCACGCTTCATTCAGAATATAACAGAGAAGATAGTGGTCCTGCCAGTGTCACTTACTACAGGGAATTAAAGAGAGAAAGAGAAAGACAGAGAGGGACTTCTTCGACGTCATCTTTGTTAGACCAGTGCGAGTAAATGAAGATAATTCATTAAAATGTTGTAATAAAATATGTTTGCATATTATAAAAATGTACTCATTTTATGACATATTAACACATGCTTTATTTTTTTTACTTAATAATTTAATCGATATTAGTCCAAATGTTAATATAAGAACCTAAAATAATTATATCTCACAGTAAAAACAAGTATATAGTATAAATAACTCAAAAATCATAAACGTCAACTCATTTTATGAACCGGCTACTCTATGACTGTGACTTTAAATTAGTCTGTTATGGGATGTTTAATTCGAAATTTTCGACATTCCCGCCGACAAAGCTATCTTAGTCGTCGTGTAATTATTGAGTCAATTGTTGTGGCTATTAATAGAACTGCAATAATTGCGAGGCTAAAGGGCAATTTGAGGATCGGCTCGTTCACTAAACGCATCACGTGGCTTTTGGCGGCTACTGTCCATGGAAAATTCATTAGATACTATTTTCACTAGTGAATTTGGGTTAAAAAACATATTGTTGTATATACTTTTTACATATATTTGTTAAATGTTTATTCAGTTTAAGAAAATAAAGATATATGTATATTTAAAGAAAACGGAAAAAAAGTTAAACGCAGGTGGAAATCATACGAATGATTTCTTAACATTTAAAAAAGAAATTTAAATATTTTTATCAACAATTTAAACTCTGCAACATTTTTTATTCAGCTCATTTTGTTCACTCTACGGGACAACTATGCAAACTGTTTGTATGACTTATAAAGTGCTAGCGACCTACTAATACTCTATTAATTTTTCATATAAATATTTCCTTACTAATTCTATAGAATAATTGACTGGCAGTTTGGATATTAATTATATTTTTTGTTATAAAAAAAAATATGTTATATATATAAATGATCGGTATATTTTTATATGCAGATGTTTTCAAACCAGAATGAAAAGTAGTCTTATTTTTTATAAGGCTACGCGTAAATGGATCTGCGTTCAAAGTAATTTGACTTAAGCGGTTTAATTCTTTTTTCATTATTTATTAATTATATTACTATATCAAAATTATTAAAGTTAAATTGACTGTCAGATAGACTGTTTCATTATAATCCATTTTATCTGTGGTCAGAGTTAGGGGCCAAGTAGTCTTAGGAACCAAGAATGTGTCATATCATGTCACGTCATGTCAAGTTATGTCATGTCATGTCACACACAACTCTTAGTCCCTAGTCATTTATATTTGATACGCAGGCGAAACCTTAATTGCTTAAATAACTACTATTAAGTATAAGTGAAAGTTAAAATAATTAAGAATATTTGTTTTCTTTCAGTGTTAAGGTACTCTCGAGGGTCGTCACACAATGGTGGTCTCACAGGTAATTCAGAAAAAGATAAATATAAAGAAATATATATTTGTGTTACGCTTACTTAAATCAACATGTAATATTATAACAACTATGTTACTATAACAAAACTTAGACGTTTGAGTTACAATTTTATTGTCACAGATAACAAAATTTGAAACGTAAATATATTTCTTTTTTTTTTTAAATTTAAACAGATGTTTATTTATATTCTTATTATAAACGTCCTACAGACTTACGTTGATTTATTTTTTGCACTACTCGAAGTAAACAAATATTAAATCCATCATAATTGAAAGTATTTAATCACGAATATTTTTGGATTTACATATAAACATATTAATTATATCTTAAACTTGGATAATCGCCGTATGATAGTGGTGACATTACTGTGGTCCATAGTGCCAGATGGTTCCAGTCAGTTTTAATAAATCAAATTTATACTAGAACTTACCATCAACGATTCCTGAAACTTTAGACTATTCTGGGTTCTTGAATAATGAGCCCTAATCTGATGCATTTGAGAATTCGAAGTACATAATCTCACTAAACTAAATACATTTACAGATTTTAAACGTTGCTATATAATAATTATGTATAATAAAATAAAGTCTTTGCCTCAATAAATAAAATTTTGCTATAGATTTTAAATCTTTGAATCTATTTTTCATATGAAGCTGGAAACAATGTTGAAAGCAGAAAACCAGTGTGCCTCGCCGGAAGCGAGTGGGAGAGCTTATGCCATAGATGTCGCTGTTCTGAAGATGGCCAGCCACAGTGCGTGAGACTAAACGGATGTAAAAAGACGTATGGTAATAAATTTTACATGAACTATTAACAAAAATAAGTAATAAATACTTTCAGGCAATTTACTACACGTTTCAGAGTAGATTAAGGGAGTTAAGATAACCCGTTCCCCACTTTCCATTAATTTTGGAGATATTGCTAGGTGAGTCGTAGAAGTCAACGCTGTGATTTGGCTGACAGAGCGAGTAATCGAACCTATAACCGTTACGGTTACAGCCCGACCCTATGTCGCAGCGTCACGACGGCCTCAATAGTATTAGTAGCAATATTGAGATATATGCTCTTTTCTACATTCTTTAAATTTATTATTTTTAAGTATCTTTAGGAAATCTTGGAAAGAAGGACGTTCAGTTCTACTTGACGTATGCGTTTTTATTAATTAATTATTACATTATTTATTAATAATAGACTTTTATTTCTAAGTATCAAAGTTTTAATAATAAAATAAGTTATGATGGGGAAATTGCTGTGTACATATCAAAAATAGACATTGAACATAGGGACCTAAAGGACCTTGTACTTATTTGACTTATCACGTATTACTTGAAAAACTTGACATTAGAAGAAGTTCACTCTTCAATTCAATGATACTAATAATGATGATGATGATCAGATTCAAAGACATTGAAATATATTTCCTAAGTATGTATATTTTTTAAATACAAACAAACCCTTTTTAGGTGAGCCAATGACGTGTAGGCCGCTATCAGAATTCCGCAGAGACTGCAATATTTGCATTTGTCATAGAAACGGACAAGGGAGCAGCTGTACTTCGATAGAATGCCCTAAGAAGGCTGCCCCTATCGGTAGGTTAATTTAAAATTTTACTTGCACAATTTCTTTGTTACTTTTTTTTTAGCTTCACGCTTTATCCCGCACATGGCAGGGTAGGCAGAGAGAACTGCAGGAACCATATGAACCTAGTATTAAGACACTCCGCTCATTAGTCCCTGCTTTCTCCATCCCCGCTTTCCGCCTTTTTTTGAAGGCAATGCGTGTTGAGTGGCGGAAATTAAAGGAAATATAACACATTATTTACCAAATGACCTTACGAATATGAGGAAAAAAAAGTCAGTTTAAGCGGACGAAGCGTGTGGGTTGCTAGTAATCAATTTTTTTTTCAGGCAAAGAATGTCAAATAGGTTCTAGTTGGCAGAGCCAATGTAATAATTGTACCTGCCAAGACGGGATGCCAAGCTGCACAGACATGGCGTGTCCTGGACAAGAGGACGGTACGTATTTCAGATAGCTTATACGAAATAATTCTTATTTATAATAAAATAGTTGTAAAAATGTGTGACAATGAATGAATAAACAAATAAAAAAGAATTGTAATAATATTAAACATTTTGGCTTATTTTTAAATTAGTAATATAATTTTTAAAAAAATTCAGTAAATTTGGAATTTTTATTTTAGAACCGGAACTGATGTGTGATCCGGGCACTTCCTGGAAGAGTGAGTGCAACACTTGCAACTGCCAGTCCACTGGGCGAGCATCTTGTACGAGGATGGGCTGCGGGTTTTATACTGGTAAAAATATATTTAAAAAAATAATTAAAATTAAAGTTTGTCTTGTGAGTCTTTGTTTATTTGATGCCAAACACGTATAATCATTTCGTGATGATTGAATGACTTTGTGTAAAATAGGATATCATAGGTGTGAACTTCTCAAATATATATTTTTTAGTTTTAAAGTATGCAGAGGGAACCGCGGGGCCGTGGAAACCTAGTGTTAAGACACTCCGTTCCCCATTCTCCGCATTTTTGAGGCATTGCGTGTCGTGGCAGATATTAACGCCGCGCTTGTTTAGATATATACATATTTTTTTAAACTGTCAGGAATATGAATGAAATGAAAATATTACTAGCGTTCATATTAACGACTGCTACCCACGGCCTTTCCCTGGTATTTGTTATCGGCCTTTCCCTGGTATTTGTAATCATATATTATATATAGAGCATCTTTCCTTCACCTAAGAAAGCCACTATCTAACAAAAATTTACCTTGTAATAAATTACTTAAAAGAAACTTACCTAAACGTATATTTTATTCTTACAGTAGACGATTTCAATCCTGGCAACATCGACGATGACGATATAGCAAAACCGGTAAGTTTAGCATATTCATTAAAATTACTTTAACTAATAATAATAAAGAGTAAATACTACATAAAGCTCACAATCAAGAAGCTCTATTATTTAAAGAGCTTTTTATTTCCATTAACTAACTAAATAATTTACTTTTTGCACTTACAAGGTACATGGCATACCACTGTTGTTAACTATAGAAATCCTATTATTTTATTTATTTAGTTCACCAACTGGTGTTTTTAACATTGTTATCAGCATAAAACATTTATCTTACAGTTAAAAATAATCAATGCACTACCCATTAAGGGTAAACACCACATGCAAGGAAAATATAAGTAAAAACGAAAAGTTAAATTTTGTAAAAAAGTAAAAGACAGTTTTATGAAAAAGTAATATTAAAAAAAAACTTGAATAAAACATATAAATATGTATATGGTATATAAAAAAAATGAAAAAATGTATATTGACAAAAATACAACATTATACAACGAAATGTTCGGTGGTACCCACACTAGGTATTCCTGTGTCGTGGGTACCTATTAATAGTTTTAGGATATAGCTCGGCTTAGAATATAAATTATATAATTGTTTAACACACGTTGCATAATTTAAGTAGTAGTAATGTTGAAGTAATTTTCAGATGGTCTTATGTTAATGAATAGGTACTATACCAAGTGCGAGAAAACATTTTCGGTGGTATAGGTCAACAAGGAGAGTCAAGAAATAATTTTTGTTTTGGCTTGTTTAACGGAGCAATGTTTAATATCACAAGCGTTGGTTACTTTATTGTGTCTTAATTTTGGGCAAGGGGAGCCTATAGTCCCGACGTTTGAGTAAAATTTTGTAGTCTTCGGAAGATATAGTTGAGTGATGAACTTTAAGTGCGATTTTTAATACGTATAGTTGGCGCACAAATATAACTTCTCTTTCTTGATAAAGCTTGGTTGTTGAATAGTCGAAGGGTTTATTTACCATCGTTTTGAGCACTGATCTTTGGGCTTGTTCGAGATGAATTAAATATGTTTACTTTAAGTGTTTTTTCTATCTTCAGTGTGGATAAACACTTTAAAAATCATAAAAATAAATAATATTGATCTGTCATAAATGATCTGTTGCTTTTCTGAATGTAAAAACTCATATTAAAAATATCGAATTATATTATGATTATCTTCGTCATTTATTCAGTAGACCAGAAGTATGGTTGCTTTTTTGTTTGTTTACTCATTAGTTTTATTATCGATTCAAATCTAAAGAAATAATCGAAAACCTGTGTTTCTTTTAATATCTCCAAAAATATCTCCAAAAAAGCGGGGACGGAGAAAGCAGGGACTAAGCAACGGAGTGTCTTAACACTAGGTTCCCACGGTCCCTGTAGTTCCCTCTGCCTACCCTGCCTTGTGCGGGATAAAGCGTGAAGCTAAAAAAAAAAGTATTTATACAAGTTTCATAATTATCGGTTGAGTAGTTTTCGCGTAAAGCTTAACAAAACTTACATTCGCATTTATAACATTAAGTAGGGAACTACATGAGAGTGTAAGACGCGTTGCTGTATTAAAATATATGTCGGTTCATACTAAAATAAAAATTTTAATATCTTATTTATTATCTTATTGTATTTTAATGTATTATTTTAAAAAAATATCGATTTTCTTCATGATTAAATCATAGAAAGTTTAAGTATCTTGCATACTTCGTACACCTATTGTCCCTAACTTTTCCTTCAAGTATTTGAATCTTGAACCAGGCATCAACTTAATACACGAAAATAACAATATTCATTGTAATTTATATTTATTATTATTATTAATAAAAGACCATCAACACTTACAAAAAAGTCATCTGTATCTGGTTTCGGGATAGTAACCGATACTCGCACGTATGACACAATGCGACTTAACGTGAAGCACATTGGTTGTGGAATGCACAAAATAATTTCAAAGGTAAGTGCATTTTTAATTGTAATTTTACAATTGCTTGTTATTTACATTTTTGATGATTTAAATATATATATTTATTTAATTTCTTTAATTTAATGAATTTAATTAAATTTATTTTTCTTACAAGCCTCCCCGAATTATAAATAAAAAAATAAGTCTCCTAATTCATTGAACATTAGTTTAGTACACCTAACTTATCTTGAAACAAAAATTCATAAGAAGAATAGCGTACTGAATGATGTGATTTCTGTAGATTACACTAGATTTTTTTCTAAGTTAATTAAATAGTGAAAATATGTTTTAATACTGAACTATCAGTTGTTACCAAACTACGATGGATTTAATGTGGCTTTCATTAACAGATATCAAATAGGAAGTTCTACATTATAAAAAGCTTGTAATATTTAATTAAATATGCAAAATTATTCAAATAATAAATACTTTTAGGTAAACCTCTTTTCACATAATATAATCAAACGATCTCGTGTCTGCAAACCAAATACAATATATAAAGTTGATTGCAATTCTTGCAAATGCGCTTCAGATGGTCAAAGTTATAGTTGCACTTTAAACGAGTGTCTGGATGATGAAGAGTTTAGTGCTAATATCAATAAGGACGTTGAAGTTTTCATAGAAAAAGACAGTAAGGTAAGATACATAAATACCTTCGCACTCTATCTCTGGCGGGTTAGTCGGAGCACCAAGCGCTGCGGTCCCTGCACATCTCTTTCGCCTCATCCACTGTCATTAACCTCTCCATTCAAGCTCTCATGCTTTTTACGTGCTAAAAAAGTTAGCGTCCAGTATCTTTAATACTGTGTTTTCAAAAGTCAACCGAGGACTCCCCTATCTTATTCACATATGGTAAGATATTTTCACAAATTGGATTATTGTTTGTTGAAATCAATAGCGGAAATAGCTCTAGCTTGTCTGGTCTACCAATAAAACATATTTGTATTATTGGTATTGATCATATGACATGGCTTTCGTTATGTACGGCCCTGTAAAAAGACTCTTCTCTCATTATTGTTTGTAATATAATTTAACATGTAGCCTTTGATAATATCTTACTGAATTCTATTCTTCTATATGTATATAAAATAGCAAATATAAACATATATTAATTTTCTTTCCAGAACATAGAACAAGTATGCAAACCTCGCCGCACATTTCGTATAAGATGCAACACATGCCTTTGTACTGTCGATGGCACAGACTTTTCTTGCACTAATAAACCCTGTCCTTTGCCTGATGATGTAGAAATATTCAAAGAAATAAAGGTATACATTACTAAAACTTTTTTATCTATTTTAAAACTTAGTAATATTATAGTTTATAGTAAACACTCAATTTACTTAACATTACGTTAAATGATTTTTGAACGAATTAATTTAATGCAAACAAAGTAAAGCAATTAAAAAAATTCAACGTGTTTTTTCTAATATATTCTGTTAGATGACAGACAGAATGCAGAACGCGCCAAAATGTGGTAGATATGCTAGAAAACCAAAATATAATCTGTACTAAATTTCGTTGTTGTAATGTAAACAATTTGTTGCAGGACCTGAAGCGTGTACTACCATAGAAGCAATGCGATCATGCTGCTTGGAATCTTATAAAAATCAGTTTATATTTTTATATTAAAGAACTTCCACTCCATCATTGGTTCTTATTTATTTAAAAACTCGTTTATTAATCTCGTTTACTTTTTAATAATCGATAACTTTCTCTATCGATGATATTCTTAATGATGATTCTTATCGATTTTTTTATTTAGTCTTTATACAGAACTATCGGCAGAACGATATATCTTTAAATCATCTTTCAAGAAGAAATAGAATAATCACAATAATTCTTCTCTTTATTTTAACAGGTTTACTCAATAAATGCAAGCTTAAACTTTATTAAATGTTCCTTTTAACGATAAGTAAATTTGGACACATAATTTTTCTGCTGTTTTTTCTTGGATCTTCTAGGTATTAAGGACAGATTTAAAAAATAAGTCGGTAGTATGCGCTGCTAATAGGATGTTCATCAAAGACTGTAACACATGTTGGTGTAACGAGGATGGAACGAGTTATTTCTGTACGAGACGTGTTTGTGTTGAAGAATTGCCTGATGAGAGTGAAGATAAGGTTGAGGTAGAATCTATCTTACATGGGTTTTGGATCAGTCTATTTTTTATACTTTTATTATTCTACGGAGTATCTTTAAGATAGCTGCAATTAAAAATATAATGTACAGTACATACCTCTCAAGAGGTATAAAAAAAACAATAGTTTGTTACAATTTCTTTGTTCCTTCATGTGAACTAAAATAAATCTGATAATAGTTAAAATTCCTTTTAGTTACGAGTTTTCGACTGAATTTTGTCTAAACTAAATCATTTATATATATAATTTCCAATACAGAATCTACGGGAAATAAAGCAAAAATGTCGACCAGATGAGGTTTTCGAAATGGATTGTAACATGTGCCGATGTTCTCTAGATGGGATGTCATTCTCTTGCACTCGTAGGGCTTGTCTTCCAGAAGACGAAGGGACGGTGCGTTTTGAGTTATTCGGTGGTGGTCCAGCGGTTAAATTATACTTTCGTCTTGATAGAGTTCGTTTGAGTCTACTTCTTTTTGGATTTCTGCTTATGACTTTTCTTCATATTTCTTCTCATTTTAGACTTTCTATTGCTGTCTTTACTTGTTTGGTGGTGGTCTCAACAATTTAAACGAATGCTTATTTTTAATGATTTTACGTTTTCGCAACTAACGAATTCTAGTTTAAGGAATTCTCGAGATGGTAATCGCTTTAAATAATGATATATTGACTAAGCTGCAACTATATGGTTACATATATATTTTTTTTATTTTTCAGAATATAACACTTGCCAGAAAAGTTCGAGCAACTTCGCAGGTATTCATATAATGACTTATGTTTTAAGTATCATGTACTATACACACACTATACAACTAAGAACTAACTAAAAAAATACAAATATTTTTTGGTTCATATTGATTAATAATAATCACATAGGATTTATTTATATCCTGGCAGTAAGAACCCTTGGACCCTTCTGGTTTAAAGGCGCGGGTTCAAATAAAAAAATCACGTTTTTTAATATTTTTATTAATCACATTAGTTAATAAGTAAAGTAAATTTAATAAAAAGTAAAATAAATATAACACAACGTAGATATAACGCATGTGATGTCCAGTAGGGGACGCTGAAGGCCTGCCAGCCGGGACAGGAGTTCAGGATGGACTGCAACAAGTGTCTGTGCAACAACGAGGGGCAGGACTACTCGTGCACACGAATTAACTGTGCCGAGCTAAATAGTAATGGAAATAATGGTGCTAGAGCTAAAAGAGGTCAGTCATACTGTATAAAAATTTAACAAATGTCAATTTTATACCCTCATATGAGGGTGTAAAATTGGCATTTCTTATAGTCCATACAGTCAGTCAGAATTTTCTAAACGCTTCTCTAAATAAGCAAGAACCTTAGGTAACCTTAGCGCTTATAGTATTAGACAAATATGTATTGGATGCAAAAGTGTGAGCAATAAATATAATATGACACTAACAAAAACATATACTATTTTATACTTTCTCATATAGACATACGTATATACATAAAACATAAGTACAGATAGCAATGAAATAAAGAGATATTTGTTCTTTTATTTTTCTCCATTTTTCACCTACACGGGGACGTTGCGAATTACATTGTGGTTCCAGCACACTACTTGCTAGAGTTCTAACTGTTCTTGATACAATAAAAGTTGTATTTATCTTCATACATCAGCACAATGACGCACTCTGTCTTCAGAAATAGAAAATAAAACAATTAAAAAATAGCCCCTCCTTTTCGATACTTTTAAAACTATTTTAATATAAATTATTCAAGGGATACCTTAAATATAACTAAAATATTCACCTAGAAACCCTTCACCCTTACCAAAGTAACTTAATATCTTTGATTAACGATCTAACGCCACAGAAGTAGCAACCCAAGTGAAGGCGGACTGCGTGCCTGGCAGCGTGTTCAAGCAGGGCTGCAACACGTGCCAGTGCACGGAAGATGGGAACCACGCGACGTGTACCATAAAGCGGTGCAAAGAGGACAACCCTGATGAGAACGAGGTTAATCTACCAGGTTTGTTATTGTCTACAGCTATCAAAATTGCTATTTTTATGTTAGAGAGTAACTATGTAGTAATAGAATATTAATTTGATTTAAATCGATTATCAATATTTATGTTGAATCCAAGTACCAAGAACCAAGTTAGACAGAGTGGGAACCTGGTGTAAAGTAACCGTTCCTCGCTTTCCACCTTTTCGTATTGCGTATGCAGTGGCGAAACTTAACGCCGCACTTGACTATTTGCTAGAGCGACAGAAATGGAAAATAATTAATCCATCTTTACTAAATGGGAATTAAACACACAATGACCCTCTGTGCCACGACGGTGGTTCGAATTATTATTTGTTTAGATATTTATTTTCTTATATTCTTAGATGACGGAAAATAGAGAATAACAGTGATATATGACTTATTTTTTAAATTATCGCCAATCTAACACTAATTGCGTCAGGATCTAAAATAAAAAGAGCTTTAGTAGAGCTTCTAGTAGAGCTTCTTACAGAAAATGATTAAGAGAAGTTTTAAGAACAAATCAAGGCAATCATATTTTATTCTTGAGTAATAATTCGTAATTAGTTATTTAATGTATTTTGTATTTAGTTTAGAGTGTATTTAGTTGATATTTCTCTACCAGAATCCGATCCAAGTTTCCGCTGTAACCCCGGAGAGCAGTTCAAGAGGGGTTGCAACGACTGCGCTTGTTCCGCCGACGGCAAAAGTGTGTTCTGCGCCTTACGCCTTTGCGACCAAGACATTACTCCTACTATTTAAAACTAATAGAATTAAAATATAAACTATAAAACGCTTTAACAATCTACATTAAAATTTGACAGCAGATTGGTGTCAGCTTCTATAATTGGGCGTTTTAAAATATTTTTTTTAATTCACTTAATTCGTTATTTTAAGTTTTCGATCTAGGTTTTAGATTTTATTATATTATAGATATGTTAAAATAATTTAGTATATAAGCAAAAATAAAAAAGAATTAAGACACTACCACCATTATCCCACAGAACTGGATTTGAATTTGTAATACATGTTATTAAATTTAAAAAAAAGATACTTTTTTTCTACATTGTTTTGGTCTAATTAATGTCGTCATTTATTAAAATGTATAAATTTATTTTTTTTTACATGAAAAATATCTGTCATATGTATTTATATAAGTTAGATTAAGCTTTTATTAATGGGTTGATTTTTAATAAGCACCAAAATATAAACAAATTTTCTTTAAAATTATGACAGATTTGCTATTTTAAAAGATCTAAAACAAAATTAATAATTAATTATCTAAAAATTCGTTGTTGAAATATTTTATACTGACTTCCCCTTAAAATCACGTAACGTATTCCTTTAACCGATACTTAATTTAAACTTTTATTGAAAAGATTTTTCTTATTTTATATAATATTAATTGTCTGTATCGCAACTGTCTGATAAGTTCATGTTAATTTACCTGGCAGACACTAGATGGCGTGCCTTTCTTTCTAACTTCAACAGAGAGAGACCGCATGATAGTAATCTGTCAAATAAATTAACAAGAACTTACTGGGTACTTGATATAATAGTTTGTCTTGATAAGATCGTTTAGTATTTTGATCGTACATGGTCGTAGTAATTAATAAATAAGTAGCGAATTATTTTCGTCTTAAATATTTTTTTGTACTTTAACGTATCCTTGTATTAGATAATACATTTATTATTATTGTGTGAATTTCATTTTGAAATGAATAAAGAATTATGATTTTAAAATTTTGTTTTTATATCTTTTACTTTATTTTAAGATTTTTTTTATCTTTATGCGATATTCCATATAGCAAAGGCAACTTAGTGATTTTTTTTATTTAAAAATAATTTACTCTACAGGCACTTGGTCCTTACCCTTTTTTAATTTATATCTACTATATGTTCTTATCGTAAATATTGATTATATTAATATTAATACATAATATATAGAATTAATATTTATCAAAATTATTTTATTTATTTACTAAGAAAAAAAAAAAATAACAAATATTTCATATAATCAGTGCAGCAAAAACCACAGTCGGTTTTACTGTGCTCTGACGATTCTTAAACAGTAGTTAATAATAAAAGTTTACAAAAGACAAAACACACACAATACAGCTGTTATAATATTTTGCACAAAGAAGATTTGTACTACGAATAATAAAATAAACTTATTATATATATGTGGGTAACTTGATTTTATTTTTATATAAAAACAAGTTTGACGCTGTTTTGCTCTCCTATACAGTTGATCTAGAAAGTATTTTTTAAGTACAGTTTTATAGTTTTTATGAGTTATTTTTTGTTTAATATTTCCAGGTAAGTTGTTTAATAAGGTAGGAACAATATATTCCAGAACACGTTTACCGTAAAAATTTGAATATCTAGGGATCTCCAATGTTTGATATACTTCTTCTTCTTCTTCTTCTCTTTATTTATGGCGTTTCGAGCGTGCCAGTTGAGCACAATTCACTTCGCCAATGTCAATGTTGAATGGAGAACACACATGTTTGATTTATAATGTTTCTAGTAAATTTATTATGACATTTTTTTATTTGTAATTTTGAATTTAAGTATTGTTCTGATAATATTGTATGTTTAATTTTAGTAGATATTGGCATTACTTTGCAGAAATCAAATAACTGCCCAGGGTCGTTTTGAAATTGGTTTTTAATTTTTTTGGGTACAATAGTTTTTAATAATCTTAGTTATAGGTTGTAAATACGATCGATGTTTGTTTCAAAGGTTTGGCCATAGCTACTTAGTCCGTATGATATTATTGATTCACCAAGAGATCTGTATAGCATTAATAAAATTGAGAAGGGAATTTTCGTTTTAATTATTGTTAATTTAGCTAATATGGCTCTTAATTTGTCGCATATACTATTGATATGACCCTTCCAATTTAAATTACTATCAATGATGACTCCAAGATAGCGTTGACTTTTAACTGTGTCAATGCAAGAACAGTTGCAGGAATCGACGTATGGTTTATGAAAGCATTGATGACTATGAGCAATAATTTTTATATTTCCAGTGTATCTGTTGTGACTTGAACTAATGTACATAACATTGCTTTTGTTTTTTCTTGATTGATTACAAGACCAACGTCATGAGACCATTTCGCCAATTGATTAAAATCGTGTTGTATTTGTTTTGTTGCTTCTTTTATGTCGCGATGAGCTGACAAGAGACATGTATCATCAGCGAATTGGTACATTTCGCATTGGCTGATGGCATTTCCGAGGTCGTTAACATATGTTATATAGTGGAGGGGTCCTAATACTGAACATATGTAACAATTTTTATATATTTTTATATTTAATATTACTTAGAACAAAGGCTATATATAAGCGAATTACACAAGTTCAAGTTCATTTTTTGGCGTTGCAACTAAGTGGTTAAAAAATACGTTACATGCTTTCCGCCTAATTTTAATTATTGCGTGTTAAGTGGCGGAACTCAACGCCGCGCTTTACGTTGTTACCAGAGCGAGAAAAAGAAAAATAATTCATTCTCCCCGAGTTTGAATTGAGACAATACTGACGTTCTTACACAACATGTGCCACTATACCATGAAGGTTAAAAATATGTCCGTCCAAAATTTCAAAGGTATTATAAGAATAATATTCTTAGGTATTTATAGCTACACCTTCGAATTATATATCAAGTGGTGGACCTCAAAGTCGCATTTTGTCTTGGTAAAGCGTCGAAAGTAAATTCGTGAATATTCGTCGTTTCATCTTCTGTATCCATAAAGATGTAGGCAGATACCCGGTATAAAAAGCCTGGTAGTTACCCTACTAGAATCAATACAGCTACTTAACTTTAAATACCTAAAATCCACTAATGGTTACTAATAAAAATCACTTATCGTTTATTGGAATGTAAAATCATGTAACGTATTTAATGGATTCAGAAATATAATCCTTGTACTTAATTTATAGTGTATTTTCAAATTAAATTTCGCTGGTAAATAGTGCGACGTAAAATGCTTTCGGCATTCGTGCTGTACTTGTTATTTTCTTTGAGTGTAGACTCCTTGCTTTGTAAGTTACCTATTTCTTTTATTGATATAGTATTTATTTATCAGAGTGATTGGAAAATGAACATTTTTTTAGTGTAGGAATTTTGCTATGTTTTTATTAATTAATTTTTATATATTACGTCATTTTTTAATTGCCTGAAACATTGCGTTTTAAGCATATATTTTTAACTATTTTTAAAGATTAGGCAAAGAACAAAACAATTCTAACCAAATCTAGACCAGATAATGTTTTAACTATATCCTCGGAATGTGGGCCGCCTACTTTTATATATAAAATTCTCCAAATACATATTTAAACCTATTTTAATTACTTCTTGCTCAAATATACCACTTTAATGATAAAGATATTTTTCATTAATTAATATTTTTATTGTTTAAAAGTAAATCTAAAAAAGTCATGTGTGCCAGCACAAGTGGCCAAGGGCCAGTGTCATGTTTGCGTGTGCAACAAGGATGGTATGTTCAAGTGTCAATCCACAGGATGTCAGACAGTTGGTGAGTCGAAGTCTTAAATTAAATTAAATAATGCCTGCTTTTGGCTTCAAGCAAGGAGCTTAATTTTCTCCTGAATTTAATACTATGTACGTTGTACAAGAGAGAGAGAGAGAGTTTACTCCTCTAAGAAAATATAACTAGGTTATTCCTCCGAGTGGAGATCGAACTCACAGTAGTTTATTTCATTTGACAGCTATTGTCATATTCAAATTATTTCATTCAAAATAAGAATGCAAGATAATTTTTTAATGTCAAAAATATAACCATGAATTAAAGTTAATGCCTCATACCTGAGAAGACCCGGCGCAAGAAAAAGAAGAAGCGGGACATTTTTCATTTGGTCATAGAATTTTACAATTATTTTTTTGTCAATGATACGTTAAAATAAATTGAAGCGAGCATTTCATTCCCAAGGTGTGTTATCATTTAAAAAATCAATAATTAAGTAATAACCATGAACATAAAAACATCTTCACAATTCTTTTAAAATGGGAAATTGTTGATAATTTTCTGGGATCTGTGATTCCCAGTATAAATATTATGTGATTGACCGATTTTGGCATAATGTAAAAAGTATATTGAGATGCAAAGTTAACATTAATATATTAACTTTCTTTAATTTTTTGCATTAACGATTCTTTAGGTCGTAGGTTATAGATTTCGCGAATAGCTCGTTAAAAGATTTACTGATCGCCAATTCATCAATATGAGATCTCCATTGTTATTTCAAGTCAATGGTGACACCGACAAAAAATGTAGAACAGAATCAACTGCTTCTCCATTTAAGAGTACATTGGCTTTTACAATTTTCGTGCTAGGCGTCCTAAAAATAACACATTTGTTTCTATTACTATTCAATAGTAAGTTAATATCGCTAACCGAATACACAATTTACTTTCTAGAGGGCATTGCTTAAATCATCACCGTAAATGTGTTATTTATAATTACGTGTAGCTCATTTTGTCAACTTTCACATTTATCTGTTTAATTTTATTATCTTTATTTTTTATTTATTTTTAAGCATGTTTGATAAAAAAGATATTTTATATACATCCTCCAGAATATTGCTGTATACATTGTACTTGACGAAAGAAACGAAAACTGTAAAGTATTGGACAGTATACTTCACAGTCTTTCGTTTTTCACTCGTCTCGTCGCAGTTAGAAAATAAAAACAATGAATTTTGTCAAGAAGTGATCTGTCACGGTGATGAACCCACAATCATTACTTTTTTTAGCTATGAAGCAACTTACTGCGCTACAGTGGTTTTTCTATTTATTAATAATATTATTTTAGTGAATCCTGAAAAACTTAGCCAAGGAGAGTGCCAACCGTTAATGACATATCAATATGAAGATCTGTATTGCACATGTAACTACGAAGGGAAATGGATGTCATATAATTGCAGGACTTATTTTCAAAACATCACGCTGGATGACAGTAATATAAGGAATAACTTAAGAGCAAACTTCACTTGTACGTATGGGAACTATTTTTTTAACTTCACGCTTTGTCAAGCATATTGCCGGGTAGGAAGAGGGAACTGCACGAACCATATGAACATAGTGTTAAGACACTCCGTTGCTTAGTACCCGCATTCCGCCTTTTTCGAGGCATTGCATGTTGAGTGGCGGAATTTAACGCCGCGCTTTGTCTAGTTTCCAGAGCGAAGAAAATGGAAATAGAAAAATCCATCCTTCTTTGAGTGGTAATCGAACCCTCAAACCGTCGCGTTTACAGGCAGACGCTTACGCCTCTGCGCCACGACGGATTGGAACTATTATTATATTAAATTGGATTTTTTTTCTCTTCAATATAATTAGCTAGATGTATTATTATAAATAATCGATATTTCGAATATTTTAGCCGATAGTCAATTAAAAAGGCGGGGTAATATTCCGCGAATTAGAGAAGGTGACAGCTGTGTGCCCGGCAACGTTTACAAGTTATCTTGCAACACCTGCCAATGCGGTCCGAACAATGCACTTATATGCACCAAAATGTTGTGTCTCGATAAACATATTAAGAATCGAATCAAAAATATTAACAATAAGAGAAACAAAACAATCGATCACAAAAAAAGAAATCTTCGTAAATCGGAAATATACAAAAACCTTAAGAAAATCCCTAAAATACCAAGTAAGGATTGTGTTCCGGGGAGGTTGTATAGAAAAGGATGTCAAAAATGTCTTTGTAAGGACGACATGACGGTTGTTTGCACTAAAAAATGCTTCTTATCTTCATCAAGTAAGTAGACACACTTTTGTATACGCACCTTATAAAACTTTTTTTTATTTAACATATATATATTACTTAATAATTAAATAAAATACCTTTACCTAACTAACTAAAATTGAGTTTTTTACGTAAATATTAGATTGGTCTACGACTACGATAGGTAGATAAAATTGGTTAAATAGATGAAAATGACATATTTATAAAGAAGATTATTTTTTGCTTTAACTCTTACGGACGGATTAATTTTCTTTAAATAAAAACGAAATTCCATTATCTTTAAATGAAACTGTCATGGGATATTGATTTTTTAAAACAGAGCTAATCGTTTCTTTGATCCTCCTTATACAAAGATAATTGGTAAGGTATACTGTCTAATATAAAGGTACTGGCCACACCACACACACTGAAACCACAAGTCAGTCCTGTTAGTCCTATCTACTAAAATATAGTGGAATCCGTTTCGTAAGCGGACTTTTACAACTTCTAATATCATCTATGGCAACTGTGCCACACTAAGTTATTCTTCTTCTTCTTCTTCTTCCCTTTAATTATGGCGTTCCGAGCGTGCCAGTTGAGCACAATCCACGCTAATATTACCAAACAATTCGAAAGTGTCATTAATTATTTTTATGATTTTGAAAGTGTTACTCCACACTGAGGATAGACAAAATACTTAAAGAAAACATTTAAAAATTTGAACGCAGCCGGACTCAAAGCCGCGCCCTCTTGCGAACCGTACAAGAGGGCGCGGGTTCGAGTCCCGCTGCGTTCAAATTTTTATACTCGTATGTTATCTTTAACTGTGTGTATTTTAGCTGTCATTAATTTTAGAGCGTATAACTGATAATGAAATATTACAATTTGGGAACCGCCCTTTTTGGAGATTTGAAAAATTACTGCATGTGGGAGAACGATGTGAGCCGGGGAAAATGTACACGGTGTTGTGCAACTTGTGCTTTTGTGAGGAAGAAGGTGATCTTATATGTACATTGAAGTACTGCTTGTATAGCAAAAGTTACGCTCAAATTCAAGTAAATAAACTTAAAGGTAGGCCATTTTAATTATTTACTAATAAATGCAGAGAAGTGAAAATAATTTAATCCCCAAAGCGGGTTTGAACCTATAATTTAAAACTACCCTCTGGTATATGATTTTATTCTTTTATTTATTGTTTCAACCTATATTCCGGTGATGGCAGGGTAAGAAGGGCACACTTAGTATTAAGACGCTTCCCCATTTTTCGCTAATTTTGGAGACATTGCTTGTTGAGAGGCGGAATTTAATGATTTATTATCTACATGGGAATCGAACCCACAACTGTTACCATGACAGTCAAACGCTGTACAGTTGCATCATGACAAGATACTATATTAGCTTGATACTCAAATTGTGACTGTATACTGGAGCAATGATAAGTAAAATAATTAATTCATTTTTGGCTGTAGCTTATGTATGCCTTTATAGGTACACAATGTACAAAGGACTACGTTAAGGACTGTGCCCAATGCCAATGTGTGAATAATACAAGTGTGTGTACGGAATTGGGATCCTGTTTGTCTGATATGAGCGGTAAACAGTTGTCTGCCGGGGACATAATGAAGCTGACCTTGGACGTTACTAAGGACAATTGTATACCTAATGAGACTTATAAGTAATTACATTGATTTGTTTATAATATATGCTTATATGGATAGAGCAATTCACATTGCATTTTTGGATAGACTTTAAAGGCAACATAACGATTCGTTTTTCTATCTAAAATACGAAATCGATACAAGTATTGTATGTATGACAGTAAGAATCTGTCTTTTCGAGATAATGGATTTAAATCTGAGCACTAGCTAGGACAAAAATATAAAAAAATTATAGGTCTCTTAACTTCGTATTTTATCTGCATAATAATTCTTTACTTGTGTCGTGGGCTTTCTTATTCTTCGCCAATTTATCTTTTCAAAATGGTTAAATCGGTACCAAAAGTAAAATTCTAGGCTGTATACTCGTCCTTCTAAGTGTGCGCAATTAAAACGCCTTTACAAATAATACATAATGATTGCTCGCTTCGTTTTTTCATTTGTGTTAAGGATCAGGGCTAAACTTGCGCTTTGTCTTAAGCATTAGTTGAAAATCATGAATTCTCACAAATCAGGATGATGTCTACGCTTATACCCACCATCTTATTCCAGTGACCCAACGTAACACAACAGTTAAGTTAAACTTTTGACGTAGTAGGTACAATATTATTTAACATATTATGTCTTCCAGAGTACACTGTAATGATTGTTTCTGTCAACCTGATGGTAGTTTGCGTTGCACCCAGAAAACGTGCCTGACTTACTCACAGGCCAAAGAGTTGGACGAAAGGAAAACTTATTTAGAAAAATATGGGCTGTGACGGATAATGGCCAGAATATCATAATAAAATTTAATTGCTACAAATTAAACGACGTAAAATAATATTATACTTATGTAAATCAAGGGTGTATTGAAAAATAAAAAGTTTAATATTAAACTTTAAATTAAAAAATTTAGTCTCGTATATCTATAAAAAAAGTTAATTAACTGTAAGAAATTATAAAGGTATATTATAATTGAAAATAAAAAACTGTTTTCAAGAATGCATTTTATTGCCGATACCTCATCTTGAGCGTGAAATTAATTTTAAGTTAATATTTTGTTTAGCTTGTATCACTTTTATGCTTAAGAAATGTTCCAAGAAGGCATATCATTAGCCATATTAACACATCTAGTATATGAAACAAATGGTCTTCGTGAGTATCTATCTATCTTATTTTTAAAACAAAAGTGAAATTTTCGAATAATTCACATTTTTATTTTCACTAGTAGGTGCTTGCGTGCCGAACACATATTTTGTACTGACCAATCGCCTCTGTTACTGTAATCACGAAGGTACGTGGTCTGAGATAAATTGTACAGATATAACAAGTAATCAACTTTGCCAATCAGGTCAGGTTATTTGGCAGGGCTGCAAACGTTGTGTGTGCCAAGAAAACAAACGGCTTATATGCACTAATGTGTTTTGCCAGAATAATACGAGAAATCTTACAATATTCTCACAAGCAGCGTTAACGAAACATAGTCCGAATTGCTTGCCATTTCAGTCATATTACGTCAATTGCAGCATCTGTGTTTGTCCAGCATCAGGAAAAAGCTTAGATGCGCAATGTGTATTTGACGCCTCTTGTTCTTTGCATTCATACGATGTATCGGAAATATCAAACGTTATGAAAAGAAATCAATGTATACCTAATGTAATGTATCTATATCCATGTTTCCAATGTCTTTGCACTGAATACGGATTTTTCGATTTTGATAAATGCGTACAAACATGTCACCGTTCAAATAATCTGGAACAAAATTGTAAACCAGGCACTTTATATAGAAACAATTGTGAGGTTTGTCGCTGTTCTGATAATGGAACTCGCGATAAGAATTTGTGTATAAAATCCAATTGCACCACTAGATTTCTAGATAAAAACAGCTTGAGAAGCTCCCCAGATCGTTGCACCCCAAGAACTTTTACTAGCCCCAGATGTTTATTTTGTGAATGTAATTCGGAGGGCAGAGTCAATAAAACAGCTTGTCTTGAAGTAAGTTGTTCAACGATGTCATATTTAAAATATCCTAAGACCGTTTCTTGTAGTCCAGGAGAATTGGTTTCTATATGCTCAGAATGTTTTTGTTTGAGTACTGGTTTTACAAATGAAAACTATTGTACAAGATCTTGCACATACCAAAGTAAGATAAAGATTTTAGAAAAAGTTTTAGGCCCAAATTCAGTCGACATATCAATAGTTGATAAAACTAAAATTGAGCATATTCAGAATAATGTTCTCTGTAAACCAAATGCTTTATACATCAGCAATAGTAGATACTGTTTATGTTCAAATAAGGCAAAAGAATTATATTGCACTTCTATATTTGAAGAAATTGAAATTAATAATACACATGTACGCGGTATAAATAAAATAGACACGAATACAAGCTGTGAACCCAATACTCTAGTAGATTTTGATTGTAATACATGTTATTGCTCTAAGAAAGGAAAGATTGATCCGAAATGGTGTACATACGATGATTGTGAAGCTAAACGACTGGTTCAAGAATCACATAAATCTCACAATCTCCACGAATCCAAGAAAGATGCACATGGAGTTTGCACTCCGGGATCTATATCTAAAGTTGAATGTAACTATTGCATATGCCCTGAAAGTGGAGTTTTAAAGGACCGAGCATGTACCAAAAACGATTGTTTTAACTACGAAGATGTGACCGACGACAAATTCACCTGTGAACCTCTCGCATATTATGAAGTAGATTGCAATATCTGCTATTGTCCCTGGGATGGATTGAAAAATGTCGACAAATGTACAAAAAATCAATGTGAAAAGACTTTTCTAAGGTCAGATTCGTGTGCTCCTGGACACCTCTTTACAGACAAGTGCAACGTGTGTGTCTGTCCACCAAATGGCGACAAGGAGGATAAGGTGTGCACAAATCATACGTGTGGTATACCCACGTGGAATATGTTAAAATTGTCTGATAATTTACTAAACAATGACGTTCAAGACGATACGGTACGGAGTCTGGACTTGTGTTTTCCTGGAGAGGAATTTATGATGGGATGTGATCTATGTGTATGTTCAGATCTTGGATTGAAGTCATACGCTACGTGTGAACCGATATTATGTGAGCGAAGTGAACATAGACAAGCACAGTATGGGAATGTGTCGTTGGACAACAAAAAGGATTTAAGAATCAAGGTTACATTTTTAAATTAGATAAAAATAATACAAATACTTTATTATTAAATATTATCTTTATAAATAATTATCTGTATATAAACAAATATTATTTTGCAGAATGATTTCTTTTCGAGTATTCTACTAAAACCAAGACATTCACGTGTCCGTAGACATCTGGAAACTGATTGTTTCACATACAATATTTCTCAAAGCGCTGAAAGGCATGAATGTACTCCTGGGAGTATGTATATAATCAGGTACGACTTAGGTTTTCTAGGAATATATAAAAATCGAAATAACCCTTCGTAATATTTTTATGATGTATATATTTATGTATGCATTAAAAATATATTTAATGTGGAAGACTTTCATGATCTATTTTATCGGATACAAATAAGTTCTAAAAAATTACATTACTTTATTTCAGCTTTTTTTTAGGTTCACGCTTTATCGCACCGCACATGGCAGGGTAAGCAGAGGGAAAAGCAGGGACCATGGAAACCTAGTGTTAGGACACTCCGTTGCTTAGTCCCTGCTTTGTCCGTCCCTGCTTTCCGCCTTTTTCGAGGCATTGCGTGTTGAGTGGCGGAACTCAACGCCGCGCTTTGCCTAGTTTACCAGAGCGAAGAAAATGGAAATAGAAAAATCCATCTTCCTCTGCTAGGGATCGAACCCAGAAACCGCCGCGTTACAGGCAGACGTTGTGCCTCTGTGTCACGACTGTCCTCGGTATTTCAGATTAAAATCGTTAAAAACTAAAACGAAAAGATAAATTAAATAAAATATTTTTACAAAAAAAAACAACAAATACTAAATTATAAAAAATGAATTCATCGTATAGCATCTTTATTAATTCTTATTCTATTCAATTACAAGTACAAATTTAAAAAACATAAGCCAAGTGCGAGTAGTTCTCGCTCACCGTGGGCTTCATACCAATTTCATGATAACGAGATAGATTTCCTCTAAGGAAAATTCTACTTTTACAAATTGACATACTTAAATGTTAATGTTAGCTATAGGTCATTAACCATTCATCACAACCGCCATTTTTAAAGACTATGTATATGTTATAAAACGGAAATCGTCTCGTAAACTCACTACTGGGTTTAATAGAATTAAAAATATGTAATTTTAATGAATTACAAATTTTTAATTGTTAATTATAGACGCTACGTTACACGTTATAGATATATCATGTCTCGTCCACAGGTGCAGAGAATGTATATGTCCCTATGTAGGCAATATAAATAACTTCTGCAGGCCGCTGCCTAAAGACGTTTACTGTGAAGACGCTTATCCAGGTTTCAATTTTCTTCCAATGGGAAGACGACACGGTAATCATTGTTAATGCTACAAATAATAATGTGTATATATTTATAGAAATTATTTGACATACTTATAGAAATTATTTGATATACTTACTGAGGACCGTCGTGGCGCAGAGGCGCAACGTCTGCCTGTAACGCGATGGTTACTGGGTTCGATCCCCAGTCGGAGAAGATGAATTTTTCTATTACCATTTTCTTCGCTCTGGCATCTAAGGCAAAGCGCGGCGTTGAGTTCCGCCACTCAACACGCAATGCCTCGAAAGCGGCGGAAGGTGGGGACGGAGTAAGCAGGGACTAAGTAACGGAGTGTCTTAACACTAGGTTCTTAGGGTTTCCAGAAAAAAAAAAAAAAAGCGTACCACTTCGTTAGATGGTTCTGTATTAAATTATTACTTCTGAAAAGATATATAACATATTTCAATTAGTCTTTTTTTAATGATATGAAAAGAATTTAAAAAAAAAAGTGCAAATGAATTTTTTAAAGGGATAGGTGATTGATTTCCTTTTAATTTTTTCACTAGATTTTCTTTTACAGTTAATGACTCAACACACTTATTAACAAAATCAAATGCAACTATAACAGTATCTGTCAAACATTTAAATCATACTAGATATAGTTGTGAGACACCCGGACAAGTTCGAGACGACTGTTTCATCTGTGAATGTAAGAATGGCATCCTGATATTGGAGCATTGCTACGAAAGTGACGCGGAAAGCTGTTTAGATCGAAAACCAAGCTTCCTTTTCAATAAAATCAATTGACATATTGTTTTGTTTTATTTAAAAATTATGTTTGTATTATTTAGTTTATCTTTCATAAAATATTTTCACAAATTAAACTATTATTTATGGAAAAAATATATAATAAATGTAATAATTATCAAATATTATAAGCTATTATGAAAGATTATGATTTGTATCTAGACTAAACGTTTCTCCAGTTTTCATTACCGTAAATAAATGTTTTCTAAAAAAAAAATAATGGTATATAGTAAATTCTCTCTTTTGCTACCGCTAGAAAAAAAAGAAAAAGAGAAATATAATGTTTCATATTTTTTGCCAGTAAGATAACATATGAATGCACATTTCATACACTCACTTATCAGTTTAATTAATATTGAACAATAAAATTTAAAATTAAAATAAAATTTCCAAACTAATGAAAACGTCATCATTGAATGAATCAATAATTGAAAAATCAATTTTAAATTTGTTATATAAGTTTTTGTAATGGCCTCTACATGCTTATGATTATGTAAATATTTGTAAAATGTTTCAATTTATTTGATTTAATGTACGAAGACGTCTACGACAATGTATACCTTGATTACAACCTTCATTTATTTCATTTTGTACATTGAAGTAATTTTGGCAGGTATTTTTTTAATTTAATTATTAAAATAATTTAATTTAATAAATAAAATAATAATTTTTCAATTGTTTTATGCAATTTGTTTTTTGCAATTTCAGTTGTTCCTGTTTGGTTGAATAATAATTATAATTTAAGATGTCAACCCAATAAAATATACCGGAGTGAGTATGGAGAATGTATGTGTACTGAAGACGGTGCCTGGCCAAATAAATACTGTAGATCACATTTTCAACTTCAACAAAACGAACAAGAATGTAAGCCTCATGAATATATATTAGTAGATTGTAACATCTGTAGATGTGACTCAAATGGGAAGATTGATAAAAGACAATGTACAAAACATGTTTGTAAAAATAAACCTAGAAGTTTCCGACGATCCTCCCATAATACGTGTCAACCTGGTATGTGGTATACACTATCGCCTTGCCGTATATGCTACTGTGCAGATGAAAATAAGTTGCTTTGTAATAATATTTCTGATACCCCAAAAGTTCGTATCGGTATTCACGAACTGAATATGTGTGGCGAAAGCTTACTTGAGGATATGCAAGAGTTAATGTTTAATAATGCCAAAAATACTAATAATAACCGATTAGAAAATGTAAAAACTTCTAAAAAGGGCATAATGAAAAATAAAAAAGGCAAATCAAAAAAGGGTAAACATAAAAAACACCAGGGAGAAAATACAAACAAAGATGAAGAACCTGACACAAGAACCAAGTATAATAAAAATGAGTATGATGTGTTTGGAGAAAAAACTGCTAATAATAATATCAAAGATGACTCAGATATATTCATAGCTACAGATGTTAGGTGGGATGATGACGATGATGATGATGAGGAAAAAGAATCAAGTAAAATAAAATTTCCGTTACCAGATGTTTTAAGCAAATTCTTAAATCTTGTTATGAGAAAATCTATGGTGACGATTGACTCAGGAACTGACTGTACACCAGGGTCCACCACGAAAGTGGACTGCAATACTTGCTTTTGTTTAGTAAATAAAAAAATGATATGTACAAAAAATGTTTGTAATTAAATGATATAATTATAAAAGATTATTATTGTTTAAGTATCGACCAGTCCAATGTTATGCTCATTTTTTTATTTTTCACAAAATTATAATTAGGTTTATGTAGGCTTATGGAGACATTTGATTCAGTATTTTGGGTTTTGGGCTCGATAATAATTATTTCTACGAATATTGTGCTTACAGAATTTGTCTGAAATGGACAGAAAATAAGACTATGTTTTCTAAGCTTGGAATGGATAGTTAAGATTCAGTTATATGATGTAATGTATAAATCAAAGGTAAACAGGAAATGAGGGACAAAGTCTCTTAAAACTAGGTTGCTTCTGCCTAACCTGCTATAATCAGGATAAAGCTCGGATCTAAAAAGAAACCTATAGTACTTTGCTTAAACTAAACTGGGATATGCTTTGGATTATTACAATTAAAATAAAAATTGCAAAATATAATTTTATTATTATCTCAACACCAATAACATTGTTGTTATGCAGTAGTCTCCATTTTTTATTTGTATACAAGAGTGTGAAATCCAGAATATTTGTGTAAGGTACTAAATATTTTTTTTTTTCGTTGTAGTTAATAATAACTATTTGTTGCCAATTCTTCTTAGTAGCTTTCAGAACCGGTAGTGATGACACGTTCATTTGACATTTTATAAGTGCTTGTGTATTTGGATGTAAAATATCTTTAATTTCTAATTTAATAACGTTCATTGGTGATCAATTACTAGTGAGTGAGTTGTGATGATTCCTTACATGTTAAAGTCAATCTAAGGTTTTCTAACACAGTGCATACTTTGTTGTTGCTTTTTTCTTAGACTCTTTTAAGAAATATTTTAATAAGTTCATATTTATATAAAATAGTAAAACAATTAATTCGACTTCTATAGCAAGCAAGGGGGGTTAGAAAACATTATTGTATGCTCAGTTACTGCATTTACTTTTTATTTAAACAATAATAAAAATTACAATACTTTTAATGCTACTAAACGTAGCTTTGATTTCGTAATGAGTTTTGGAGTTTTATTTAGTTCTATTATAATAACATACTTCTTGCTTAATTTAATTAACTTCAGAGTCAAAACCATCAAATTAGTAATTAGTATTTTATTACCATCGGCTAATTAATAACCTACCATCTATAAAAATTAGATTTGTACTGTAGTAATTCCTTCTTTACTGCCTTAGATTTATAGCTTATAGTTATGTATACATGATGTTAATCTTTATAATTTTACTATGTTTTGTGAATCATATTTTAATGTACAGACATGAAAAGCGTACGTATCCATTCCAAACACTTTATTTCTATTTATATGAAATAGAATATGCTTATAAGGTTTATAAAAAGAAAAGTTAGTTAGTTATGTTTTGGGCTGTAGCCATGCCATGCCATAAGATCATAGTTTCCAGAACGATAGAATAAGTTTAAAATAAAAGAGAAAATAAGTAGCAAAGTTATGTATCACTAAACTCTCCCCAAATTTTAATTTATAAGGCAGGCGTCGTTACAATATTGATCTTCTCGCAACACGTTTCATAATTTAATTGTTTAATATTTAATTCTTAGCACTCGCTGAAAAGATATGGGATGAGCCTTGCCGGAGGAAATCCATTGTACTAAATGACTGTAACTGGTGTTATTGTGATGAAAACCATCGGTATAAGTGTAAGGCTCGGGTATGTGAAGAAGTAGACATGTTTGGTCATTTTAAAGGTGAGTTAGGTTTAAGTTTAAGTAAAGGTAAGTTTATACCGTTGTGGTGTAGCGGATAAGTGCACTAGTTGTAGGTACGTTGTTAGTGGGTTCGACGATGAGTTCTCTCTTTGGAAACAAGACTAAGCGCGGCGTCGAGTTTCGCCACCGAAAACGAAAATGGTAAACGGAGTGTCTTAACACTAGGTTGCCTGTTCTCTATGCGAGAAATAGCGTGAATATATTTTTATTTTTAATGAATATTTTTTTATTTGTGAATTTAAAGATTTAATTATGTGACAAGTAATACAGATGGCGTTTGTAAATTTAAGTACATACTGAGGTATCGTGATAAACAATTCAAAGCTATTATACGTACGTGATTGCTACAAAGAAAAGAAATGCTGCAAAGTTAAAAGCTGCTTTTGGCAAGGGAAAACTTAATTCAGCAAATGAGTTGCTGGTTTGATATATTAGTTTCTCTATTTAGGATGCTGTATCTAAACTTATTTATGGTTTCGTATAATGAAAACACACACATACAAACTTATACGATACTTACACACACACGCGTTTAGTAAACACAAAGTAATAAAATGAAATTACAAATGTTTTTAGTAATTTTATAATATTTTATTCCTTATTTCTCTTCTTATTTATACACGTACATATTTAGATTTATTTTCATCTCAAGATTTTCAATTTAAAAGAAGACTCAAATGAATAATATTTTAATCGTCGTTCTTGTAGATGCAATTCGCGACATTGACGTAGGCATGGAGGGGCATGGCGCATGGCGATCAACAGGGTCACCTTGCACACCAGGCGTCCACTACCAGCGAGGAAGTACACTGTGTGTTTGCGACCAAGATGGCAACTGGCCTAATGCAGTCTGCAGAGATCTATTCAGAGTTCTTCACCCTGTAGAAGCAACAGGACTTGTAAATCTATCCATTACATACGAGTGTGAACCAACTAAGCTTTATTTAGTGGGTTGTAATGTTTGTTTCTGTCCATCTTCATCCGTTTTGGATCCTGCATTATGTACTAATAAAGAATGTGATGAAAAAGATCCAGTGCTAGAAGTAAAAGAAGGTCCTGCATTAGTGACTCAAGCGCCGATTAATGAAAATAATATAGAAATCTATGCATCGTGTAATTCAAAATATAAGTATAAACTAGGCTGTATGAATTGCGATTGTCTCACAAATAATAGGCTCTTATGTTTTAATTGTTCCGATACTCAGATATCACCGAATACTCATACAAGGAATAGTAAAGGAAAAAATAATAAAAGTAAAAAAGATATGCATAAATTTAACTTCTCATGTGATAACAGAAAACCGAATGATATATTCTTTTCTGATTGTAATGCATGTTTTTGTGATACAAACAAAATGATGTTTTGTTCGGCTAAAAATTGTCTCGAGAAGAAAACTTTAGGCAAAAATTATTTTAAAATACCCAACACAAAATTGAAAAAAGTCAGTGCACCCACTGACATCTTAAATTGTAAAGCTGGAACTAAGTTCAGTAAAGATTGTAATACTTGTTTCTGTCTTGGAAGTAATAAGAAATATATTGCCTGTACTTTAAAAACCTGTCATAAGACGAGGTTAGCTCACGACCTGCTGAATAACATATGTTTAGAGGGAGCTTACTACGAAGTGGATTGTATGCTTTGTTTGTGTTATAAAGTAAAAGGTGTGAGACGTGAGATTTGCGAAGTAAGTCCGAATTGTGTCGACGATGAATCTCCTATGAAACATCTTAAAGGAGCTGAGTTGAAGTCACTCGACGATTTGCACGGTTATTGTGAACCACTTCATGAGTATAAGAAAAATTGTAATAAATGCAAATGTTTAAAAGATGGAAAGACACTGATGTGCACATCCAAGGTTTGCGCTGCAAGAACTTCTTCGAATATATCTATTGATCTTGTTCCAGTAAATATGAAGACAAATGAAGTCTGTCCGAGAGGATATTCTTATAAATTAGATTGCAATATATGCTTTTGTCTGTCTAACGGCAACGCTATTTGTACGACAACAAATTGTTCCAATAAATAATTGTAATATTCAAATAAAAGTAAGACATATCTTAATCTTTAACTATGTATGATACTTTTTTAATTTCACATGTATTCTATAATATATGAGTCTTATAGAAAACTTATTTATATAGTAAAAACACTTTTAACGCTTTGAACAACGTCAACAATACGGATTCATGTCATGTACCAGTACTGAGGACGCTCTCTATGACACAATGAAATTAATTGAAGAAGGCTATGAGAATAAAATAATCGTTGCTTTTATTTCACTAGACATATATGGTGCGTTCATATCTGGTGACCCTTGATCCGGCACAATTTAGAAAAGAAATGTTACCCAGATGAACTTTTACTTCTCACTGAAAGCTATCTAAGAGACTAACTCGTAAACCTAAGAATACTCTGAAACTACAAAGAGAAAGAACTAGTAAGGGCTACATTCAAGGTTTGACATGTAGTCTATAATTGTGGAATGTGCAGTTAGACTCATCACTTCACAAGGCCTTTCTTCCCGTCTTACCTTAAGATACATGGCGGTAGCACATTGCAACAACAACGTAAACTTGATATATCTCAATAATGTAACAAAACAATAATTGAGCGAGTGAGGAGCGCAGCGACGAGCGAAGCTCTCTGTTAGTGGGGGTCTATGCATTCTTTGTTCGCTAACTCCTCCTAGACCACTGAACCGATTTTGATCGGATTTGTTTTAAACGATCACTGTGGTCATGAGGAGTGCCAACATATATAAAAAACTGTGATCGGACATGTCCTTGAGGAATAATTGAGAAAAAACCAACAAAATTCGATTTTCATTGAAAATGCATTGGATTAGCTTGCGCGTGCAATTTCTCTATGGCCAAACACATTGTGAACTTAATTTATTGAGAAACCCATTGAAATTTGCTAGCGCGCGCCATAAACAGAGATTTCAATTCCCCAGCATAACTCTATGGTACAATTATCACCCCTCATCCCTCAAGGACATCATTTCATGAAATGCGATATAGCTACCACTTGGACCTAATTTCCATGCAAAGTTTCATCGAGTTCTGTCAAACGGCCTCGGAGGGGACAGGCTACAAAAAACGGCGAAGTGAACATATAAGAGCTTCGCTTCAAAAAGTGTCTTTATTGTACCGCTTCCGCGCTCGCTCAATTAACAGGCTGGACGGGCTGAATACCTAGTATAACACTGCAACAGACGTTGCGCCTCTGCGCCACGTAAACCGTCGTGATTCATGAATATAGTTTAATTCATGATACACGTTAAATTTAAAGAAACATATTGGTATGATTTAAATAAAATTATATCGATCTCAAAAGTGAACAGAATAACCACTTCGGGGGTAATTAAATTATTTTTGTTTTGAGTTTACCTACTGACAGGTCTAGGGTACATTTTCAGGGGTTTTACTGATTAGATTACTCGTCTATGAGTAGCACATTTTAAAAGACAAACTCGTTTCCATTCTATTCCCGAGATTTCTTACTCTGGAGATGTAGACTTCGATGACCTGGTCATGGACCATTGCTAATGTGAATGATTGACATTGACATTTGACACAGTGTTGAGAGGAGCAAAGTGGACAAGGAAGAACGGGTTCTCTCCATTCACTGTGAATATAATTTTGCAAAAGGTTTTGTCGTAAATAAAAATATTTTAGAGTAAACATAAATAGTTTATTTTCATTTTTTTTTCACACAAGTCGTCTTTTGTAATATAATAATTATTACTTATGTAATATTAACATACGCTAAAATTAATTACACTTAATTGTGCTTAGAGAATAATTAAAAATAAAACTATAAAACAAATAAATAAACAGTAAAAATAAGTTGTAATAAAATATATTGGGGAACAAAAAAAAGAAAAAGTATTTGCTTAAAATTCTACTAACTACAAGAAAATAATTTCTGTGTTTCAGAAAAATGTTTCCATTTAGGCCGTCGTTTTTGTTAATTTCTTTTTATAGTAATTGTGTGTACTTTAGTATGGATATAATTTACTTTTAATATTTTAGATAGGATTTAAATGAGATTTAAAGCAGCCAGCAATACAATAAAGTCTTTCTAGTATTCCGTTTAAACAAGTTACAATATGCATTAACATATTGAAAGAATTATTAAGAAGATTACAGTATTTTTGTGCTAGTGAATAAAAAGAGTGCGTTATTCAAACTAAAGTTAACGAGTCGCTCTTCATTCATTCTATTTTTCTATCATAACAGATTACAAATATTATAAGCAGGCAGAAGCATTTATTTATTCAATAGTAATTATTTCTTATAAAAGTTCATATTTGTCACTTGATTCGATGTAATCGATTTTTTTAATTAGAATGAATTTATAAACATTAAATCGATTAAATTTGATCAGAACTAAATGAATGAAGAAAATTATAAAAATAATTTATTGTTATTTTATTTTAAATATCATTTATTTTCTAGGCTTCTTTTATTAACTTAATTTGCTAACTTTTTAAATTTAGAAACAATATTTAAATTTGAAATCAACCAACCAGACAGAGAACAAAAGAATTTTATATAAATATAGTCTTCTATATCAAATATTTGGGTACCAGGTTATCATAAGTTAGTAAAAGACGTCATGAATAATTAACATTTTACAATTTAAACTAGACAGCCGTACAAATTCTTCTATTTCGAAGTCCATTCATTTAAACAATCCTTAGTACCAGGCCATCATAATTCAAGAGAAGGCTTCATTACCTTGTCAATACAGTAGAAACTCGTTTATCCGCTGTCAGTTATACGGATTTGCGATTATTCGGACTACAGGCCAATTGAATTAAATGTACCCTACTGTCAAATGACAATCACCAAATATTTTCAACCAAATTTCTAAAGAGCATTGATTTTTGTTAATATATACTATTTCTTTTAAATAAAGTATAATATTATGTACTGTGTATATGCTACTCATATGTATGTACTTTCGATTATCCGGATTTTCGATTATCCGAATGCCTTACAACAACAATTAGTCCGGTTAATCGAGTTTCTACTGTACTAGTATCTAATCAAAGGATTAACTTAATGATTTAATTTTTTTTGCCAAAACTAAAAAAAAAAGAATTTTATTGATTCTTCTAAATAATCTTTTGTTCCAAACATCTAGGTACCAGGTTATCATAAATTAATAGATGACGTTATCAACAATTAACAGCTTACAATATAAGGAGCCAGCCTCTATAAAATTTCTATTTTAAAATCTATATCATTTAAAAACAAGCTATCTGAAATACCAAGCTAATATAAATTAGGAGAAGGCTTCATTATCTCGCAAGAGAAGTTATATTAACTTCATCTAATCTTTTTTGTTAAATGTAAAAAAAAGGAGTTATCGATTTTTCTATAACCGTTACCTGTTTGATACTTTCTGTTCTAAACATCTATTTACCAGGTTATCATAAATAAGTAGAAGACTGATTAATGAACAAACAAAAAGTTTACAATTTAAGCTTCCATCCAGCCTACAATAAAATTTTCTATTTCAAAGCTATCTATTAATTTAAAATAAGCTATCTCAAGTACCAGGCTATCATAAGTTAGGAGAAGACATCGTTAACTTGCAAGGTCAAGTAAACATTATTTAATTTTTTTTTAGCAAAAAAAATAAGAATTTTTATACACTCAGTGACAAAAAAAACCGGACACCTCTATTTGTTTGTTTATCTTCTTTAATAAATATTAACAATGATCTTTGAGCTCTTAATAATAACAACTAATCATTGCAGACTTGTTGTTAACCATTTATCAGTGATCCTTATTCTTTTCAATTGTTTAGAACAGTATAAATTTAAAAATTAAACAAATTAGATTTTTCTTGAGTCTGCATATCAAGTGAGTTTTTTAATTTTTTCAAAAGATATTCTTTGATTAAACATTAATTTTTGCAAAAATTTAATTAAATTTACTTTTTCCCTTAAAAGGATGGTTTTAAGTCGTGAAGACCTTGCCCGAGCAGATGCTTTGGCCAACGAAGGGCGTAGCGTACGGTACATTGCTCAAGTTTTTGGTGTGCCGCGTTCTACCATCCACGATGGCCTTCAACGGCTTAGGACCACCGGAAGTCTCGATCGAAGAGAAGGTAGCGGTCGACCAAGATGTACGACGCCTAGAGACGATCGTTTTATTACTCTTACAGTACTGCGAAATCGTCATGTCACGGCTCCTTTTAAATAGATATAGGTGTCTGGTTTTTTTTGTCACTGAGTTTATATACTTCTGTTTCAAACATCTGGGTACCAGGTTATCATAAATTAGTAGAAGACGTTATCAACAATTTAAGCCAGCCATAGCCTTCTTATATTTTTTTCAATTTCAAAGCTATCTATTCAATTAAAGCAAGCTATCTCAAGTACCAGGCTATCATAAATTAGGAGAAGACATCGTTAACTTGTCTACAGCATCTGATAAAGGTGGCCCGTCGAGGCAGCTCGCGCAGCCTGGCCGCCCCTACATACGTGCAAGCGGATCTAATGCCACCGAGTATATCTTTGACTGTAGCTTCTACGTCACCCCGGTATTGAACTTCTACTGTTTTACCTGTCAATGAAAAAAAAAACATTTTGTTTGTGTTCACTTTTTTAAGGAAATATATGCGCCTGTTAGTTTTTTGTCTTTAAGAAGTCGGAATTTATGATAATATCTTATAATAAATTCTAGTCGCACTGTCGCACAGCTGTCACGCTTATATAGCTAATAAAACATAAGGCATACTTTTTATTAGTCATGAGCATTTCCCTCAAAAACAATCTTACAATTTAGTATACCACTTTAAAAATAATAAAATAAGTTTACCTGCAAATTAGACATATAGTAAAATAATAAAACCCACATACCTTCAGAAGACCGATACTCCGCGATGCCACCAGAATGTTTCAACATGGCGGTAGACGAGGACATGCCGTAGAACAGCTTGACCTTCCTGCCGTCGGGCTTGACGACGACCTCCCCCCCGCACTGGTCGTGTCCCGCGAACATGCCGCCCGCCATCACGAAGTCCGCGCCCGCCCCAAAGGCTTTGGCGACGTCGCCCGGACACGTGCAGCCACCGTCCTGGATCACAGGTTCAATGTTAGTTAAGTCTCTTTCACGCTTTATCCCGCACATGGCAGGGTAAGTAGAGGGAATCGCAGAAATCGTGGGAATCTAGTGTTAAGGCATTCCGTGGACCCTTTGCGCCTTTCGAGGCATTGCGTGCAAGTGGTGGAACTCAACAATGCGCTTCGCCTAGTTAAGTGTGCGAAGAAAATGGAAAATGAAAAAGGCTATTATTCTCGAGTGGTAATCGAACCCACAAAACCGCCGTGTTTACAAGCAGACTCTACGCCTCTGGTCTTCCAGTTATCCGCTTTTATATGAACAAATAAAATGTATTTATAATGTCTCGAACTAGACTGTTTTAAAAGCAAGACACAGTATATAGTGAGATAGACAGAGCCTCGTGTTGACACACTCCGTTTCCCACTTCCCGCCTTTCGAGATATTATGTGCTTTGAAGAGGAATTCAACGCTTTTTTCGTATTATCGAAATACAAATAATAAACAAAAATAATAATTCATATCCCCCGAGTAGGAATTGAACCCGTAAACTTCGAGATGACAGCCAAACATTTAGTAAAGGCGAAGTTTATAATAAAAAAACAATGTTAATATTCTTTTTTCAAGTAATAGGCATTTATAGGCACAATTTACCTATATTATATTGACCTATTTCACCATATTCTACGGTCTTACCCTATAAGCCTTCTTACATCTAATCTAAAAAACTAACACCTTCTTAACAAGATAGGAAAAATAGTCCATTGAAATGTTATAGAGCAAAAAAGAAAATTAGTAATTAATTTCAAATTTACGGTGAAAAGTTGTAGTAGACAAGGCAATTTGTTACAAATTATGATTTTACATTTTATTTTAAAACGTATAGTTAAATTTCCCATAAACTTCAGGTCACGTTTCTATTAACCCTCTAAAATGTCCCAAAAATAAAATTGCGTCCACTAATAAATGCAATACTCGGCCCTTAAATAGTAACATTTCAATCGACTAAAATTAAAATAAAATTACCGATATAATATGTCCTTTCAACCCGTGTGCCGCGTCCGCGCACTCTATTACTGCGGATAGCTGCGGGTACCCCACGCCGGTCTTTATGCGTGTCGTGCACACTGATCCAGGGCCAATACCCACCTGAAATAATTATTGAAATAGTAGAAAAATGGTATTGTACTTTTAATTTTGGACTAAAGCAACGTTGAAGTAGCAAAAATTGTTTTTATACTATTATACTTTTAACATCTCGCTATTTTTTTTGTTAAAAAGTAACCTATGTCACTTCTAACACCTTCAAAAGTATGTATACAAAGTTCCATAATGACCATTTGAGTAGTTTTCGCGTGAAAGCGTAACAAACAAACTTACATTCGCATTTATAATATCAGTAGGGACATATTTAAAAACATTTGTGGTATTTAACAGTCAGTTATCGACGTCAACTTCGTGCTCAAAGTAATTTATAAATATACCTTTATAATGTCTGCGCCAGACAGTATTAGCTCTTCCACCATTTCTCCCGTCACGACATTTCCTGCCTGAAACGTGATCGTATTATGTTAAGTAGCTTTCGCTTGAAACAAGGCCAAAGGAAAATATTGTAATAATCTTTAACCTCAATATTATAATATTAAACTTTCAAAAGAGCTTTTATATCTGCATTTAGCTTTTTTTAGGTTCGCGCTAAGATTTGTATACTCATAATTGGGTAAATTTAGAAAACCTAGTGCTAAGACACTCCTGTAATTTTTCGTAGTATGTTAAAGATCATCATCAAGCAATGAAAATAAATGTATATATAATTATTTTAGAGAAAGTCGTCTCGCTGTAAATGAGACGGTTATGAGTTCGATTCCCATGAAAATTACAACGATTTATTTTATAATTTAGTACTAAGACAAATCGTGGCGTAGAGTTTCGCCATTTATCCGGCTATATGTCAATGTCTCAGTATTATTAATTAAAATATGAAATTTGAATGAATTAATTCTTTTAATTCACAACAAAGCAGTTTACTAGAATATGTAATTATTAACCAACAATCAGAACCTGATGTTTTAAAGCTCGGTCGATACAAGCTTTATTGTTTGTACCTTGAAAGTTTAAAACAGCGCATCGTACGATCCGTAGTATTATGAAATAACTAACAAAACTATGTTTTTAATAACTGAATGTAAACATGCATGTGCACTGTTTTTTTTTAATATTATTTGATTTATTGAAAATGATTATTTAAATGTTGAATGTCGAGGATCGTCGTGGCACAGAGGCGTAAGCGTCTGGATGTAAACTTGACGGTTTGAAGATTCGATTCCCACACAGGGAAGATAGATTTTTCTATTTTTTCATTTATGTTCCACCACTCATCACGCAATGCCTTGAAATAGGCGGAAAGCGGGGACGGAGAAAGCAAGGACTAGGCAACGGAGTGTCTTAACACTAGGTTCATATGGTCACTGCAATTCCCTCTACCTTGCAATATGTGGGATAAGGCGTGAAGCTAAAAAAAAGTAATTTAAATGTACGTAAAAGGTAAAGCAAATATTATTGATTTCTTCTTTTCTTCTCATCCTTTTATTTTGAAATACATTTAATTAAGATTTTTATATAATTAATAAATATAAAAACAACAACTTACAATAATAGTATGACTAGGAAACGCAGCTCGAACCTTCCTTACGTACTCCACAAAATGCTGCGAATATCCGTTCGCCACATCAAGACACACGAATTTGAGGTCTTTCACATTATTTAGAATTTCTGACAGACGGTCGAAGTCCGATTCTGCTGTCCCCGAACTTGCCGCTACAATAAATGAAAAATAAACAAAATAAATTTATCACATTTTATTAAAAACTAGGCAAAAACTCATTGCGTTCCGCCACTCTACACGCAATGCCTTGAAAAAGGCGGAAGCGGGAATGGAGAAAGCTCTAAGCAACGGAGTGTCTTAACACTAGATCTTAATTTATTAGTTCCTGCAGTTCCCTCTGCCTATCCTGCCATGTGCGGGACAAAGCGTGAAGTCGTACATTTTACTTTAATTTTTTAAGTAATTCAGGGAATCCCGAACATGTACGAGGGTCAAACTGAAAGTTCTTAGAAAATCAAAAACTAAGCATTCTAGCAAGTTATTAGTTTTATTATAACTTTTCAAAATAGCGTCCATTTACATCAATACATCGCTGCATTCGATGGAATCATTGAGAAAAGCACCTTGCCCACTCGGCCTTAGGGGTCTCTTCAACGGCGTTTTGAAACGCAGCCACTGCTTCTTCGGCGTCCATAAAATGTTTTCCTCGAAGTTTTTCTTTTATTTTCGGGAATAAATAAAAATCGCAGGGTGCGAGGTCGGGGCTATACGGCGGGTGACCCAGTAATTCCACGTCTAAGGTCGCCAAATAGTCGATCGTTTGCCTGGCGGTGTGCGACGAGGCACACCGCGTTGTCGTGATGAAGGAGGATCATGCTGCGAGGTCGTTTCTCTCGAACTTTTTCCAAGACAAGTGGCAAACAGTTGTTAGTGTACCACTCTGCATTAACCGTTTTCTGGTCCTCTAAGACAACTGTCGCGTAATGACCTGTCTTTCCGAAGAACGAGGCCACCATCTTTTTTCCAACACTTCGACCTCTCTTCACTTTAGTTGGCAACTCTTCGGACGGAAACACCCACTGAGCAGACTGTCTTTTGGTTTCCGGATCATAACAGTAAATCCAGCTTTCGTCACCTGTTAGTATGTCGGACACAGCATTTGAGTCACCTCCGTTAAATTTTTGGATCATTTCTCAGCACCAACCAACACGGCGGAGTTTTTGAGCCTCGGTCAAATTATGCGGTATCCAGCGGGCACAAAGCTTCCTGACCGCTAAATGTTCATGGAGGATTTTGTGCACTTGACTCATATCTATGCCTAGACTTGTCCGAATCTGCTGATAGGTCACTCTTTTGTCAGTCTCTATCATACGCCGCACAACACTGATATTATCTTCAGTCGTCGCTGTAGAAGGCCGTCCCTCACGCAAATCATCGGTGAGATTAGTTCGACCACGTTTGAATTCATCATTAAACCAGTTTTAAACTGTGGCACGAGATGGGGCTTCATCGTGAAAAGCCAATCGAAGTCTATCATAACTTTCTTGTTGACTTATATGACATCGAAAGTCATAAAAAATCATTGCACGAAAATTTTCTCGGCTTAAATTCATTCTGACGTGCACAGACAATTTTCAATTTGCCGCCAAATCGTAAAACAAATGACAAATGAATGAAATGTATACTCAATGTTATTGGTAAAGAGTTCTATTTTCAAAATTTAAACTTATTTTTTTAATATAATGCTTTTAAGTTGCCAGTTCTAAAAACTTTCCGTTTGACCCTCGTAGAAATGCCTCTTGTTAAGAAAAAAATAGGAATGTCCTATATTTTTACTACCAAAGATTAAGATTCATTATATAGGGTATTATGGGATAATTCGATCTGTAAAAATAAATAAACATTCAAAACATTATAGTTGTGATTATGGCTGTATTGTAGTTAGAATAATTCAAATTTATTTTAAAAATGATTGTGGAAATTATTATAATACATATGTATACCTACACATATTTTTATAATAACAATATTAGCATTTAGCGTTAAAATTTACACTAAACAATATATGTAATTTGTACCTATACAAATACATTTATGTATACAAAAGTAATAGTAATACATTTATGTATACAAAAGTTATTGCAACATTTTATATTATAACTCTAAATGAAGTTATTTGATTAAAAGTGATGAATATATAAGTATATATACATATATACATAACAATAATAAATAAGTATATAACATATATACATAAGTTCCCTGGCTAGGTAGTCATAGAGAACGGAGCGCCAAACGCTGCGGTCCCTGCATACCTCTTCCGCCTCGCCCACTGTTATTGGCCTCTTCATACATGCTCTCCGTGGAGAGCATGTATAAGCTAAGGCTAATTCAAATATTCTTAAATAGACGATTAAAAACAAACACATGTATTGGATTCGAATAGTTCCTGAGATAAGCACACTAAGCCAAACAAAACCTCTGCATTTACAATATTTGTATGAAAATATAGCTTTCATTACATAAAAACAAAAAAACATACCCATTTGTTCTAAACATTCCGGATTTTCTGCAGCGAATTTTTTCCATTCGTCCAGCGAGTAATATTTGTGTATGCAGGTAAAGAGGCCGTGCTGAAAAGAGCATTTTCTTTGAAGACTATATTTTCTCAGACTCAACATTTAACTTTAATTATTCTTAAAATACTTGTGACATTCGTGGTATCATAAATAAGAAGAAACTGCTTAGCATTCCATGGATTCACCGTGCGGGCGCCGGGCCTATCGCAATAAGTTAAAATATACGTGTAAAATTTCAATTAGAATTTGTATCTACAGCATTTAGCAGTGTACACAGGGGAACAACTGTCATGGCAAATCTTCATATATATTATTTATTTAGTACTAAAGTAAAAATAGAGTTGTTTAGGAAAACTCAACAAGTTCTTGATGTAAAAATCTCAATTTTTTTCCCACAAGGATTCAAGCTTCGACTACTGAGCTATTAAAAAATTCTGTTATATTAATTTACGCAAATATTTTTTAGTTGTTCTTAAATGTAGCTTGTGTTGTACGCTCTTCGTTATAACTCACTTATAAAGAATGTTGTAAATGTAGCTTGATAAATCATTTTTTTTCTAGGATAATTAAATGGTGCAAAAGCAATATATGACCACTTAAACTTATTAATAATTAGATATTATATTAATTCTTACTTTAAATTTGTATAAAAAACGTATGTTGTTATCTCATTTGATGTGAAAAGCCGAATAATGAATTAATGTCGTAAAAAACTTATTTTCACACAATTAATCGATTACGAGCTTTCATTGTTATAAACTTTCAATGAATATTGTTATGAACAGATCATAACGATACAACAAAATGAATTTCTAAATTCAGCTTCATCTCAAAATAATAAAAAAAAGCTAAGCAATGTTATTTATATTATGATCTCAATATTTCTAAATAATGCTAGTATGTTTATACAACATCTTCTTCTACCATGTTTATTTTAGCGATAACAAAATATACTTTGTATTATCATTCTTAGAAGTAATAATCTGAACAGCTCTAGCTTTTTTGCTAATAAAACAATTTTAAAATAAGATTGTCTGTATGCATCTTATTGTTGTTTCTGCAATTGCAGTTTCGAACAGTGTTTTTTTGAAAAATATACAAAAATACACAAATATTATTATTATTGCAAAAAAATTAAATGCAAAAAAAATATCCCCACTTTATTTTCGTTGTTATTTTACAGTCAGTCTTTCAGGTTCTAAATGAAATCAGGTACAATCTTTTCTTAGTATTGCGAGAAATCCTCTAATGGAGCTTTATTAAGCTCACTAGGGACTTGATGTGCCAAATTTCAATTTCTACGCTAAGCAATTTCGAAAAAGGTGGACATAAATGTATATGAGATACTTTTTCATAAATATGATACAAGATGCGTACAACATAACTGAAATATACCTGTTACATTGTTCATTATTATATGCATGATACATAGAGAAAACTGTTATAGTACTCCATTCTTCGTTTTCCACCTCATTAAAATAACTCTTTTAGGAAGAGGGAACTGCAGGAACTATAACCTAGTGTTAGTTTCTGCTTTCTCCGTCCTCACTTTCCGCCTTTTTCGAGGCATTGCGTGTTGAGTGGTGGAACTCAACGCTGCGCTTTGTTTAGTTTCCAGAGCAAAGAAAATGGAAATAGAAAAATCAATTTTCCCTGAGCGGGAATCGAACCCACAAACCGTCGTGTTTACAGGTAGACGCTTAAGCCTCTGCGCCACGACGGCCCTCTCTCCAAAATAGCTCTCTTACTCTTATTCTTTTCTCTTATTAAATAAGTTATTTTATTTTGCTATTTTATTTGCCATTACATAACACAAACTATTGCGTGTTTAAATTTAATAAAATTCACCTTTGACAATTCCTTGGCCATTTCAAACGTGCCAACAGTGTCCATATTGCTCGCCATCACGGGGACTCCCCGGTACGTCTGGCCTGAGTTGCGGAACGTAATCTCACGGTACAGGTCCACCTATAATAATATAAATTTTATAATTATATAAGGAGAATACAAGAAAATTGGATAATTCTTTGTTTTTTACTTTAATTACTTGCAATTTCAGCTTTTCATTGTATCATGTTGTTTGTATATATGACAGTAGAAAGCCATCTTTCTTCGCGTTGTTAAGACATTTTATTATTTTACACACACAATGTGTGTGGAATCATCAAGTCGTGGTTGACCGACAATCTTAACATTTAAAGTTCAAAACAGTCCTTTTGCATCACGACGGTTTAACTATAATATTATAGTATATAATGCATGCATGCCATGCATAGATTTGTATGCAGACGGAAAATTGTAGTAGAATTGTCTTTAAACTCATATCATATTTAAACATAGAAATATTAAATTGTTTACTAAAATGTTGTTAACTAAGTAGTTCTGAAGAAAAGGCAACATATAACGGTCCTAAATCTAAAAAAAATATTAAAAATGTATGGTTTCCATTTTTATTTTCTTGTTTCATCCACTCTAAAGATGATTTTTCGTCTACTATTGAAAATTTAATACGATTGCAACAAAGTCGAATGCGATTCTATCTGGTAAGTTTAAAAATGTCATATTAACAAGCGCCTCGTCGGAATTTTTGGCAGCGTCCAACAACTATTTGCGTACCTACCGCCTCTTGCGCTATTGAATGAAAATGAAAATGTGTACGTTATCAACGTGTTGGGAAAACAGCTTCACCGTCGTCGGTTTCTCAATAATGCAATATTTTGGTTTTTTTAGCTTTACGTGAATAGATTTATAGTCAAGATCGTCATGGTGCAGCTACACAGCGCCTGATTGTAAATGTGACGTATGGGAGTTCGATTCTCAGTTGCACAAATTGAATTATTCCATTTTCTCACTAAGTCCACTCACTCACTCGTTTATAGGGCGGCGAAAATTAGGTCGATAATTAGATTATATTACATTACATTGTAACCTGCTATGTGCAGGAAATAAATATTGTTAATTTTATGTATATTTTTTATTACTATATGTAATAAAATTTTGTTACATCTCACCTGTCCTTCTGTACAGATATGAGGTTTAGACGATCAAAGAAGACCTCACAAAAAGTACAAAAGTATATATACTATGAATAGAGACTACATTTTCTAAGTTGACATTCATCAGAGGTATTTTGAGAAGAAGCAATCTGTACATGAAAGATATTTTAAAAAAATATGTCAATGTAATATACCCTAAAAACAAAAGATGTTATCTTAGAAACGGTAGAAATATGAAGCTATCACTTTTGTTTAATCTTCCCTTAACATAGAGTCTGTTTTATTTCAAACGGATAAAAATGTTACAAAATAACGATTTTATTAATAGTGTTATTACACTATAGTAACTGCCTCGCTTAGCAAGCAGGTTGGCGATCGCAGGAGACGAGAGACGAGACGTAACATAGGTAGGCGCCTCACCAGATGGATTAACAACCTGGGAAATTCGCCGGAGTTCGATCGATGAGGTTTTAGATGAGCTTTGTCCAGCAATGAATGTTTACCGGCTGCTATGAGGATGATGTTTAGGTAGTAATCTGTTTGAGTGGACTGAAATTTCAACATTCCCACGTAGACAAAGTTGCGGGCGCAGCTATAATCCAACAGACAAATATAACTACATATTAACAGATCGTATATAACTTTTGATATAATTGGTGATTCACAGTACGAATCACCTTCATCGTAATTCAAGTTCATTTGACTCGCTATAGGTATGTACTAGACTTCACTTTATCGTTTAGAATTATTTATATAAACATAAATATTAAATGTTAAGTAAGTAATGAGGACCGTTGTGGTGCAGAGGCGTAGCGTCTGCCTGAAAATGCGGCGGTTTATGGGTTCGATTCCCACTCGGGTAGGATGGATTTTTCTATTTCCATTTTCTTCGCACTGGAAACTAGGCTACGCTACTTAACACGCAATGCCTCGAAAACTGCGAAAAGCGGGAACGGAGAAATCAGGGACATACCAACAGAGTGTCTTAACGCTAGGTTCGTATGGTTCCTGCAGTTCCCTCTGCCTACCCTGCCATGTGCGGGATAAAGCGTTAAGCTAAAAAAAGCTAAGTAATATTTAGACGTAACTAGGGAAGCGCGACGTCGCCACACAACACAGCAGAAGCAGAAAGAAAGCAGGGTGCAATACTTAGTGCAATCCTAACACTACTTCCCACAGTTCCTGTGGTTTCATTTTCCTTCTGTATCTTTATCCTGCGGGATCTATATCACGCGAAGCTAAAAATATTAAAAAGTATAACTACCGTAAGTTTTCATTAGCACTTAGTAAAGCTGGATGTTGCCATATATGTTACAAATATAGTCAAGAAAAAATAATAACAATTTAAACAAAAATAGAAATCGCTAAGACATATCGCTTCATATAAATCAAAACTAAATGATATTCCAAAAACATCATAACTTTATCTGATTTTCATTTTATGTAACCAATTACAGAGTTATTGTTTGCACGCAACCTAATAAAATGATACTGGGACTCGTAAATTTGCAAAACACGGTAAGAGACAATACGTCTTTATTTCGATTTGTCTTTCTTTTTAAATATGCTTGCACATAAAATGCATAGCTTTTCTTAATACATAAACGAACGTTCAATATGTATACTTATTAAACTTTATTAACCTGTTAAAATTTGATATCTAGCCGGAATAGTGGAGAAGGTAATCAAACAAAAAAAAATGTAAATAAAAAATTATGATAATGATGATAATGATATATCCCATCATCATAATTATCATTATCATCATTATTACAGCTGTTGTTTCGCCCACTGCTGGTAATAGGCTTCCCTTAAGGATTTAATAGTAGTGTAAATGTGATATATAATTTATTTAGTGAGAAAAAGTTTTCTTAACATTTAATACTAATGAAATTTATATAAAAGGTATTTTTAAATTTTAAACAAATTACAATATAAATGCTTGTAATTTCAAATCGTTCGTATCCTTAACCAACTCGTCGTGTCTTTAGATGATTGATATAATACGTCACTAAGGATTTCTAAATAACTTTTGTTTTAATTTCCAATTGTATATGGGCTGAAACAAGGACTTCTATCTTTGTACCAAGATTTTTAATGTCGAGTAGCTAAAATTAATGCCACATTTTGTCGTATCAGATTGGGGATTTAAAAAAGTATTTTAGTTCCGTATAGGGAATGAATACATTTTTTTTAATTTTTTATAATATAATTTTACTATATTTTTTCACCACTTTCCTTCACCCTACATTTCACTGGCTAAAGTTATAAAGCAGCTGAATGGGCGCTTTGCCAATAAACCATATTTTCTGTAACAAAATCTGTTATCAAGAGTAAGAATGTGGGTTGAATAGATAATGAAAGCATGAACAATTTAAAAATTGGACATTATTTTTATATCTTGCTCAAAGTTATTTGCAACGGAAGCTTAGTTTTACTTCACAAGAAGTTATTTATCAATATATTAAAGACCTTCTACGAAGTTTTGACCGTTTATATTAAAACTATAAATTAATACTCTCACTTATATAATACTTTCACTCTTCTTCATAGAAGGGAAAATAAAATATTTATTTTTTTTGGATAAGAATAGAACCCGATTACAGTCAGGTTATCCCACTGCTTCAGGATAGCATTAATGGCATAATTTACAGATTTTAAAATATATTTTAATATGTAATTATATTATTAGGTACTTATTTATTCTAACACAAAACGAAACTTTCCAACAACTGATTTAAGACAGATTTTACATCTATATTAAAATTGTTACATACTTTTATTACAAGAATATTTCATAAAATTAAGAACATTTCAACGTTTAATTCTTGCAATTTAAATGAAAATGAAGAGATAATTTGTAGCATCAATATTGTATTTAATGCAAATTAAATATTTCGCAAACGACCACACTTCTTACAATTTAGAAACATTAACGATTGTCTTAAAGATGTTATTGTTTTAATTAGCTGGAAAGAGCAATTGTTCAGTTAGTTAAAATTTTATATGTACAACATATCTATGAAAATTGATTATAAAAAAGAATAATTTTTTTTTTCACTTTACGATTTATCTCTGGGTGGTAAAGCGAATGGAGCGATAAATACTGCGATCCCATAATACATTTTTTACTTTATCCATTGTCATTAACCTTTTCTGGAAGGAAGAGGTTCCCCTCAGGTGATTCCCCGTATGATGAGTATACTCTTTACATGACCTTTGTCCAGTATCTTTGACATTGTGTTCTTGAAGGTCATGGGATGATTTCCTACCTCTCTTTCTACTTTTGACTATACAGTATATAGGACCGTCGTGGCGCAGATGCGCAACATCTGCCTGTAACGCGACGGTTTCTGGGTTCTATCCCCAGTCGGAGAAGATGGATTTTTCTATTTCCATTTTCTTCGCTCTTTCAAATTAGGCAAAACGCAACGTTGAGTTCCTCCACTCAACACGCAATGTTTCGAAAAAGGCGAAAAGCGGGGACGGAGAAATCAGGGACTATGCAACGGAGTGTCTGAACACTAAGTTCCCACGGTCCCTGCAGTTCCCTCTGCCTACCCTGACATGTGCGGGATAAAGCGTGGAGCTAAAAAAAGTATTTTTTAATAAATAAAACTATTAAAATATATAATATAATAATTGTAATGCAGTCAACCGACACTGATATAGCTAATTAACATGTCAAAGTTATTCCTTAACGTGTGGTACAAATTGAATTTGATAAGGTATGCATAAGCATTTTATATATGAAAAATTATGTTATGTTAAATGTATATAATTTTTTCAAAACATCTTAAATTTTATTTAAAAGAGAGTAAAAGTCTTAATTATTGATCTTAAGAATTATGTATATTGTTAATAATTATTATAGCTTTGCTGTTAAAGAGTTACTTATTTGTTTAAGAGATATAATTCATTAATAAATTTTCTAAGCAAGTTGTGGAGGTCGCATGGACCCACATAGATACAATATTATCATAGTTTTTATCGTTAGATAATACATGCATTTTTAATTAGGTAGCTTTTGCGTGACATTCGAGTTTTCTACTACATTCCGAGGAAAAAATAATAAGCCACAAATCCTTACTTTTTTAACTAAGGTTAAATTTTCAAATTTCACTTTATTATCTTTTAATATAATGTTATTTCATAAAATTTATACACAAATAAGAGACGTACTGGTCACTTCTTAACTGATAATTTAAAGAAGAATAGGGTGGTAAAATCCAAACAACTACTTAAGCGGTACGCAAAGGGAGGTCACAAAAAAATTTTGTTTACGGATGAGAAAATTTTTACAATTGAGCAATATTTTAATAAACAAAATGACCGTATTTATGCTGGAAGCTCTAAAGAAGCTTCGCAATTAGTAAACAGAGTACAACGTGGGCATTATCTCACTTCAGTGATGGTTTGGTGGGGTGTTAGCTATGAAGGGGTGACTGAGCCATATTTTTGTGAAAATGGTATTAAAACGTCGGCACAAGTTTATCAAAATACCATTCTTGAGACGGTAGTTAAGTCTTTAACTAACACCATGTTCAATAACAAAGAATGGTGCTTTCAACAAGACTCGGCACCGGGTCATAGAGCTCGATCCACCCAATCTTGGTTGAAAACTAACGTTCCGGACTTTATCAGCACTGAAAACTGGCCGTCGTCAAGTCTAGCTTGATTAGATTCTTTCTTAATAGTTCTATAATAATCTAAGTTCAATAGTTCAGCTTGGACGGAGTAACCTCTGGTTCCTTACTGTTTTTTAAGTAGTTAAATGAAAGAATGATAAAAAAGATATATGAAGCAAAAGTAAGTGGTAAGAGAGGTAAGACTCATTTGACTTTTGAAAATATAGTATCGAACAAATTGGAGGAAGTTCACGCAAAAAGCATGAGGACTCCCCGAAAAGCATGTATGAAGAGGTCAATGATAGTGGACTAGGCGAAGGAGGTATGCAGTGGCCGCAGCGTTTGGCGCTTTATTCTCTCTGATTACCCCGCTAGGGATAGAGCGTGAAGATAGTTAAAATATTTAATTTTAATTTACTTAAGTGAAGCGAAGCCAATTATTTGTGAAAATAATTGGAACTTTATTATCAGTGTAATTTATAAATATGTTTATGTATATATTTTATGCTTTTAAAATGATACATAAAATATGTAATCTTTTATACTATGCACTGACATGTTTAAAGCTTTTCTTTTTTATTAATATTTTTAACCGATTATGGTAAACGAGCAAAATATGTATTGTATGACGTCACATTATATGTTTTTGATGAGTTCATTATTATAATTTAGCTTTTTTAAATTCATTCTGCTCCGTATTGAAAACCGAATTAAAATCCAATATAGTGCGAAATAAGGACATACAGTCTCATTACCATGAATAAAATTAAAAAGTAAGTATAGTAAAAGAAAATAATTAAAATTAATTTTAATTATTTTCTTTTACTATACTTACTTTTTATTTTTTTTTAATATTTGTATGTTATAAGGAATCTCTCAAAAACAGGCTTAGGTGATAAAGACATAAGACGAATACTTTTCGTAAGTATTCGGATTGTAAACGTATGTTTCAATGTTTTTCGTTAAACATATCTTTAACCTTTTCTTTTCCAAATGATATATTATATTTAGTTTAAATATATAAAAATATATAATATATAGCGTAATAAATAAAATAAATAAATTTATATCAATGTTTCTATAAGCTAATGTCACTTTTCGGTTTTCCTTAAAATTTTGAATTAGAGTTCTAGCAAATTGTCCTACGAAAGCCTATAATATTATTGTCTTTAAGAAGATTAACAAGCTTAAGCTGGTTAACTGTACTGTTTATAGAGTATTAATTACCTTTCAAAACTATCAATTACCTGAGAAAATAAATTGTTTTTGCAATTTTCACTTACCTTTACAAGTTCTAACTTGACTCATTCCTTATAAGAGTGAGAGAGCTACAATAATATTTCTTTTCTTTTTTCTTCTTTTGTTTTGCTGAATGTTCCTTTTCGTTGGTACAAAGATAACCTCTAATTTTTTACGTAATCTATATTTTGACTTTGATGGGAAAGGACATCCACCTCAGCATCTTCATCTCCGTAACGTGAAGCTCCAGCTCCAGCATTATCTCGGCACACTCAGTGTGCCGAGATAATGCTGGCCAAAATTCGCTGCCGTATAAAAGAAGTGGTTGGATAATGCTTTTGTATATCAGACCCTTTAGTTTGGGTGATATTCTGCAATCGCAGACCACATCAGTGACCTCCCGCCATTTGGTCCAAGCAGCGCTTATACGGGCATGGACGTCGTAGTCGATGCCTCCAGAATCACCGTACAGACCGTCTCCGACTTAACGGCTAGCTCAGATCGAATGCGGATAGTGCTTGAGTCCGGGTTCCCGCAAGCCATATACTCGGTCTTCAACACATTCAGTTTAAGACCACCGTTCCCAAGCGCACCCTTCCAGGAATTCACTTTACACTTAAGGATCAGTCGATTCTCATCAATGAGTACTATGTCATCAGCATACATCATCAACCACGGAGGCTGGTCTTGGATGTGGGCCGAGATAGTATCCAGTACTACTTTGAATAAGAACGGACTAAGAGTTGAGCCTTGGTGAACACCTACAGTAATCGGGAAGAGCTTAGTATCGCCAACAGCGGTCCTAACCACAGAAGCAGAATCTTTGTACATATCTCTCATAATTTTAATATAGGCTTCGGGGATCCCCTTGGATCGCAATGCCCACCAGATATACTGACGTGGCATACAGTCAATAGCCTTCTGCAGGTACAAAAAGTCCACATGCAGAGCTCTCCTTTTTCCCTGTATGCCTCCATCAAAGTTCTCAGGCCAAAATGGCATCCATAGTCCCTGATCCTGGTTGAAACCCATATTGAGACTCAGGGATAGTACACTCTTGGCGCAGCCTGATGCCGATGATGAAGTTTGTGGTAACGCCCTCAATCAGTACGGTTCAACGTTCAACTTCAAGAAGCCCATTCTATAGCTCTTCAGAAATCACTACTGCCACACCATTTTTGCCTGAAGGTGACCCAGTGTATATAAGCCGGTAACCCTGCCCGATGTTGCGAGACTTATTGCTTTTCCAGCGGGTTTCCTGGAGGAAAGCACACTGGACCCGACGTCTCATTAATACATCTGCGAGTTCTCTGCATCTTCCTGTTAGAAAGTCAATATTCCAAGCAGCAAAGCGGAGTTTCCGTCTGGGTACCGACGTCTTCAACGTCGACGTCGGTACCCAGACGTACCCGTACCTGACACGGTAGCCCTTGCCCACTTGTCACAGGTGTAGGGCGATGTGCCTGTGCGTCGTTTCTCGGCGACGTCCTAGCCATACCCAACCTTTCATTTTCTCTATCCATTAATGTAGCGACTTGTGGTTTTTATTGGAGTGATTGCCATCTAACCTATAAACCCATTACTGGGAAAACCAAGAAAGGAAAAGAACTGTGAAGAATGAGTTGGAAAAGAATGGAGGAGGAAGGTGAGGGTGAAAGGACACCACTTTCATAGATTGGAGGAGGGTATGAGAGTGGTAGCTCGAGGATTTGGGGTCGCGTACCCGTGTGCCTAAAATCAAATATCGGACAGATAATTGGCAAGACACCCTCTGAACACCTCTATCCTATCTATCTATGCTCCTAGAACAGATAAATTTAAAGAACCACTGGTTCCAATAACAAATAGTACCGTCGATGCCAAAGTATATATTATTCCATGTACGGGTAGGAAGAGGAAAGTCCTTTCCTCATTTTTCAACACATTTTTAAGAAAGCGCATATGGAGCAGACCTCGACACCGCACTTTATTTTATCATCAAAGTAAAAAAAATAAAAGTAATTTATTTTTCTCTAATAAAAACTGAACCCTTAATCGTCATACAGTTAGACACTGTGCATGCGTCACGACGGCCCTAACACGTCATAAATATCAAAAACTGTCAAAGTCGAATTTGAAAAAAAAATACGTCAAAAATTCTTTTGATTTTATCCGATTTTCATAGTTAACTAAAATATACTGAGATTGTATTTAGTTATCTGTAATATCTTAATAGGTATTTGTTAGGCCAATATTAGTTCGAATGACAGCTCGTGTCAATTTAGAGTGCCGACACTACACCCACACAGATTAAAGATACGACCAGTTTTATCTGGATTGCTTTTAGATGGACAGCGTCATGGTAATTATCGCGCGTGAATCATTTGCACTATCTTAATATGAAATGAGATAAAAGATAGGACATAGTACTATTAATATTATAAACAATGTTGTGGTTGTGATGCATGTTTGTTTCGTTTTCACGCAGAAACTACTAAAGGGATATACGTCAATTAATTACATTCACGCTTTATCTTGCTCATAGTAGGATAGGCAGAGGCAGCCACAGGAACTGTGGGAACCTAGTGTTAGGACACTCCGTTCCCCGCGCACCGCCTTTCGAGGCATTGTATATTGAGTGATAAAACTCAACGCCATGCTTTGCAGTAATATAGCTATAGGTACATTAGAATAGCATATGGGCTAACTTTATGATAAACGAATGTAATTCACCTCATTAACAAATAATATATAGAGTAGTTTTAGCGAGCGAAGCTGCGGTTATGTCACTAGTAAAATAAACATATAAGTAATAGATATATATGAGGACCGTCGTGGCGCAGAGGCGCAACGTCTGCGTGAAACGCGACGGTTTCTGGGTTCGATCTCCAGTCGGGGAAGATGGATTTTTCTATTTCCATTTTCTTCGCTCTGGTAAACTAGGCAAAGTGCGGCGTTGAGTTCCGCCACTCAACACGCAATGCCTCAAAAACGGCGGAAAGCGGGGACAGAGAAAGCAGGGACTAAGCAACGGAGTGTCTTAACACCAGGTTCCCACGGTTCCTGCTGTTCCCTCTGCCTACCCTGGCACGTGTGGGATAAAGCGTGAAGCTAAAAAAATAAATATATAAAAATATATATACTGTCTATCCGTTCGTTGCGTTAGACTAACTTGAAAATAATTTAAAAACTCTATTTATAGTTTTCATTTAATGCTACATTTAAATTTTATGTGACAAAATTATTTGTGAAAAAATAAATAAAAAAAAATATTTTAGAATATAGTTATAAAATAAAAGTTAATCTCACCACCAAGCTGATAATCTAGAGATAGTTTCTATCCAACTTATACGACAAAGTAAAATGTAGAGCAAAGTTCAAGGCAATAGAAAACGCTATTTCAGCAATTACTGAAATTTCAGCAATCGCTTTCTATAATTGTAACATAAAAGAACAAAATGTAGTTTGAAATGCAATTTACTATTGTAATAGTAGTTTACTTCAGTGAGGAAAATTTTGATATATAAAATATGACCATTTTTTTTAATAGAGGTTTTAGCAGGGGCTCGGATTAGAATCTCTTGAAGAGGCTCTTCGTCTAGGCGATCGTCGAAAATTGTTATAGATACACGTCAATATTATATTCTTATTGCTATGATTATTCTTGCCTTATAATTAATAACTTTAACTGTACGTAATGAAATTTTATTCAATGTTTTTTTTAACGTAACAAAGAAAAAGTATTAACAACGTACCGTACGTTTAAAAAACAAATAAATTGATCTATACAATTTACCTGCAACTAAAAGTTTAACTGCACCAATTATTAATTTTATTAAAACATATGTTATACTTGTACTCACAGGATGTTTTAAATTAACTTTAATTAATAATTATAACCATTTCGTACGTACCAATAGAAATTGCTATAGTGATTGCTTATATGAAAAATTGCATTGAATATTTAAAGAGATACGTGTTCGTGTTGATGTCTGATTTGAAGGGTAAGAGTACTATATGAAACAATAACAATAATTCACTCATTCAATAACATATATAACCTAGAACTCACTCCATGTAAACTTTATTCCATAGTCCCAATTTAGATTTTTGTTATTTTTTTGTAGTTTCCAGCGAACACATCTAGGCATTAACTTATAGTTACCGATTAAGAGATGGAGTTTGGAGATGGGTTCGGGTAATGCGTCAAAGTAACAAGTTTTATATTTTCCATTTTTCTCTACGTATTGAACCTGTCCCCGCAAGTGAGCTTCTTAAAAGACCGAATTTTTTGAGTATTACAAAAAGAAACATAATTAGATATATAAATAAAGTTATATGTTATATTTTCTATACAAAAATATGATATTGGACACGATGTATAAACGGAACGACAAAACTGACCTATAAACTGGCTCTAACACTATACTGCTTCGTAAGATTAAAAGAAATCATCGATTTTAAATAGTTTTTATAAAGACATGTTACAAGTATATACAACAGCTTGAATCAATCATAAATTTCCATATATTTATTAAATATAACTTACAACTGTATATAATGAGAATTCACTTAAGATATTAAACAAGTTTTATTACATAACGAGAATGATAGTGGTTTCTTATGTATTTAAACATAAATATATAGAAAATTTTCAAAGTTAATACTATTTAATTTATTTTGGAGGATTATGGTACTTATTCCTGAATTATAAACATTAAACACAAAGGTCTTGGGAAAGAGGTTTACCGCCTCGTCCACTGACATCAACCTCTTTATCCCTCCATCCCTCCGATATTTATGCTTTTTACGAAGCCTTCCTCCACTATTTTCGATACTCTTTTCTTTCAAGTCAAATGAAGTTTTCTTTTCGAGATAACATGAGATGAGAATCGCCAAATTCTATTTTCCAAAAAAAGAATCAACAATTTAGGACGACTGTTTTTGAAAATTGTTATAAATTTATCATTTCCTTATAATTGTCACAAATGAATTGCAATTTAATAGGTTTATTTAGTGAACATAAATCATTGTCATATCGTTAAACTGCACATGTTCAGTTGTCAGCCATAAATCTTGGGAGATTAAGGAATTACTTTTATCTATTATATCATTTATATTTTAATTTTCCGGGTATACAGAATTATTTTCAAAGGTGTTATAATTTACATTTAACACGTAATTTAATATATATTACCTAAATACATAATTAAAAAGCATACTTTTGTTTACATTTATTTCCAATTTGCATTTTTTATCATGACAAGCGCAGTCTTCAGTAAATACTTCTTTATTTATTTTAGCACTCGATAAAGAAACTTAACTAAAAAGAACCTTGAGTGAACATCTTAAGGCCTAAAATTAGCAACATGTTACATTTTGCACCTTGATCTTTCAGTAATTTCAATGAAAACATTAAAGTGTAGACTTACATCGTTCCTGCTTTTTAATGTGCTTCGTTTCGGCCTTAATAATACGTCCTTAAAATCTAATTTAACCTCATTTATGATATTAGGCATTATCACAGTCACTAAATTTGTATTTTAAAATATTAATTGTTATATGTACAAACGACGATACGTCTTCCCGCGCGCTCTATCGACTCTACTGTTGGGTTTTTAAACGGCTTGCCAGCATGTTGACTAATAGTCCTTACTTTTTGAAAAATACAATTTCTTCGGATATTGTAATATATAAATCAAATAATTAAGCGCTTTTGTATATAACATATACTTATAAATAATATAAAAATAACTCCTTACAAATAATAATTATTGAAACTTGAATCATAAATTATGATTATTCTTTTAATATTTTTAAATTAGCATACATAAAATAAAATTAATACAAGATATTAAAAGCATATGTAAACATATAACTCATAAAATAAATATTAAAAAATGATTTAATGATAAATAAAAATTTTCCTACAAACCGAGCAAATTCTGCAATATGGCAACACCATTATTACCGTAACGTGACACTGGCGTCACAAGGGCACGCAGAAATACTCGCTTCAGCTGCTAGGTGAAGGTTATTAGAAAACTAACAATTTCACTTTTAAAATGCAAAGCTTTGTTAAAAAAAAAAACAATAAATATCACAAGTCAAATATAGGTTATATTATTGATATGTTATCAGCTGTTATAGTTGGCAAAGCGCAGGCGCGAAACGACGGAGGGTGTGTATGAATTTTGTGGCAGTCTACATAGCTGTTACGGTTCTGTCTCGTTTCAATTGATTAATTAATTCATAATATATAAGTACATTCCAAAAGACACCCTAAAAACCTAACACAATTTTAGTCATATTATATTAAGTCATAAGTTATTAAAATATATTTTAAAATATGATTTTTAAAGTATTAAAAATCATATTTTAAAATATATTTTAATAACTTATGACTTATTTGAAGTTTTTGTTATCTATATTTATTGAAAGAGTCTATGTGCGTCAGCTACAGAAGGTTCGGTGCCTACACGTAAAAATATTGTTTTTCCACTGAAAAAAAATAAACGAAGTGAAAATTAAAATGTCTACAATAGGCTTCTTTTGGCTTTCCAAATATATGTATGAAAAAAAATTGGCACATAGAAATAAATAAAACCAAGTTTTCAAGAATATACTAGAAAAATATCAATCAAGTGCGAATCGGACTTGTACGTCTGGAGTGTTCCGTGACATTGACGGAACACTCCAGATGTACAATGTGACCGAATTTCATGATAATAGAAAGACTATAATTTTTTTCACAAATTTAATAATTAGGTATCGTATTAACTAATTTTGAATAATATCTTAAGTTTGAATATTCATATGTATATTTTTTTATTTCTTATCAACATAAGTCTAGTTTAAGTTTATAAACTTTTTTAGTTGAATTATCTTAAAAAAGATCAAAAACTAATATTTGCTATCTTACGCAGTAATTTCTATGAATGGAACTGCAGATATAAATTTTAAAATTTTATCCTGAAACAAGCTGAAATATATAAAAAGTGTGATTGAAATTGGTACAAAATCTATCTCGAAAGGTGAATTATTGGACCGGAGAGTTTTAGCACCAAGTGTTCTAATTCTAGTTCTTTAGAACCAAATGATCTAACTACTATACATTGGACAGGGCGGGACTATTTAGACTGTTATAATAATACGATATCAATTATCCTGCACATAGCAGGGTAGGCAGAGGGAACTGCAGGAACCATAGGAACCTAGTGTAAAGACACTTCGTTGCTTAGTCCTTGCTTTCTCCGTCCCTGCTCTCCGCTTTCTTTAGAGGCATTGCTTGTTGAGTGGCGGAACTCAACGTCGCGCTTTGCCTAGTTGCCAGAGTAAAGAAATTAGAAATAGAAAAATTCATCTTCCCCGACTGGGAATCGAACCCAGAAACCGTCGCGTTACAGGCAGTCGTTGCGGAGACGACGGCCCTCATTTTTTGTTCTTTTTTATAGCTTCACGCTTCGCTTCGCTTCATATGGTAATGAAGCAAGGAACGGAGTATCACTGTATATATTTTTTTTTTAGCTTCACGCTTTTATCCCGCACATGGCAGGGTAGGCAGAGGGAACTGCAGGAACCATAAGAAAGAATAACGAATTACAGTAAACTATCATTGAACAAATATTAAACATACGTATGTAATAACACCGTGTGATATTTTAATTCACAACTAAGCAGCGTGTAAATAGATCGAAGATGCAGGAAAATTTTATTTTAAATATAGTTTTTTTTCTAAATCTTTAAAAGAAATGCTTGCATATAAAAACTTTTAACAATTAAATATTCTTTAGAAAATTCGTTAGAAAGGAGTTCTAAACCCAAGAAGAGAAAAAAAAGCGTATTTACACATTTTCAGTTCATTATTAAATAATCTAAAAGCTACAATAAAATCATTTTCTTTAAAAGAAAAGAGAAATAACAGCAAAGATGTATATTTAATAATTCCCAGTACGAAATGTGTAATATTACATATATTTAAAACATGGACCTAGTGGGCATAGCGGCCTCGTAGCCAGTTCTCTGCAGCCGCGCTTGGCCAGGTGGAGCTGCAATTGTAAACAAAACATTAATTGAATTTATTTTTACCTCATTTTTAGTAACTTCACCTGTTATTATCTAGAGCGAGAAGATCTTGAAATGCATGATCTTGAAAATTTATTAGATTCATTTCTTGCTATCCGATTTGTCAGGACTCTCAAAATCGAAACCTATTTTTTTTACATTCTAGAAAACGACATATATCTATTTAACTACCTGTTAGTTAGAACAGCAAACGTTAATTCGCACAATGTTAAACAACTCGTGAACCAAAACCGTGTTTATACAACAACTGACAAACATTACTCACCTTGGTGGACTTTTTGTGTATAGAAGTTAATTAGTAATAAATCTATAATTACGTCTATAGGAAACAGGATAAATTAAATAATTTAAAAAGTATTAAATAATATAAAAATTATAACGTAATAATTATTTCAAAAATTAATACGAAGATATCGTGGATTTACGGAACGTGTGACTATTATCGAAGGGGACCTTTAGGGGAAATAAATTATTTAAGAAGTAGGACATAGAGGCTTATTAACTTCAACCACGTAACACGCAATGCCCCGAATTGAAAAGGTTTATGGCTTCACGCTTTATCCCGCACATACCAAGTTAGGCAGAGGGAAGCATAAGAACGGCGGGATACTCAAAATTTTGCTGCTTTCGTATCGAGGGAAGAGGGAAAATATTATTATTAAAATAGTAATATACATACTTCTGCCGATTTGAGTGCTTCCCCTAACCCTGTCGTCTTGAGATGCGAACACCACCTCCTTATAGTTGCCGTATCCATCGCACTCTATGTCAGAACCCGTGCGACACTTCTCTCGTACACAATCTTTGTAAGAGAATATTATGCTAGAGTACCATGTGATACAATTATGTGCTTTAGCTTTGTAACACAAACTAAAACTTACTTGTACAAGAATTTAGTTCTAAATATTTAAAAAAAAATACTTTGAAATATCACAATTCACATGATATCTTTTACTGTACGGCGTAGTTTTTAGTTCAATACAAGATCACAACAGTCAGTCTACATATATAATATATTAGATATATCTTGCACTACCAAAAAAAACGGGGAGTACTCTAGGAAAAGTATTATTTTGATGAAATTAAATCAAAATATTTATTTGCTAAGCCTTTTTTGTGATCATCATTAATGGATACATTTTATTTTTTTATATAATTAATTAAAAAAATATATAAAAAAATTCTAACCACAATTCATATTAGACACCTCAACTCTCGGCACTTTAATCCCTTGTATGAAGGAGCCATCTTCTAAAGCACAGTAACAAGCAAACCTTCGACACTGCCAAGTAAAACTATTTATAATAACGTCTTTATTTAGGTAAAAGAATTTAATATTTTTATGAAATTTTTATGCTCCAACTTATTATTTTAAAAGCTTAGTGCATTTAACGTTATTTTGCAATAAACCATCCATATATAATAAGTTAAATAAAATGTTCTTGTATCGAGCCAAAAAAGCCAAAACTCTAGGTATAATACTTATGTGTGACGTCACACAAATTTCCTATAGACCGAACTTTCCCCAAGGTTGTCATAACATTGAAAGTTTGCCAAACAATGAACGGATTGACGCAAGACTGTTTAGGAAAAAATATGAAAATTATTTTTAAAAAGAGAAAGTAATCAAAATTAAAATAAATAACTACATAGGTAATTTTTTAAAGAGATATGTGTTTACACTTTTAGAGACAATGTTGATTGTTCTTTCAGAATTAAAATCTCTCAACTCGTGACACTTTAAACACATGACAGTTCAAGAGTGTCGACTCTAGCCGTTTACAACTTAACACGCGACACTAAGACACTCGACACTAAATGTCAAACATACGACCAATAAAAGAACACAAAGTAATTAAACAAATATACCTTTTTTGTTTGTGAAACAATTAAATTTTAAGTTTAATCTACATGAAAATAAAGCTTATATATATATATATATATATATATATATATATATATATATATATATATATATATATATATATATATATATATATATATATATATATATATATATATATATATATATATATATAGACGGCGACTTAGCAACGGAGTGTCTTAACACTAGGTTCATATGGTTCCTGCAATTCCCTCTGCCTACTTTGCCATGTGCGGGATAAAGCGTGAAGCTAAAAAAAAAGTATATATATTACGTAGGAGATAAATAGATGTCGTGACACGGCTGTGTCAGTCTGTCTATAAACGCTACGCTTGTGGGTTCGATTCCGACTAGAAAAAAATAGTTAGGTATTTACATCGTATTGCTTGTATGACAAACACACGGAGAGTTTTAACACTAGGTTCTCTATGCCTCTCTCTTCAAAACCAGCAAAAGCTATCATTATTTTACTGCTATAATATAATAAAATAAGAAACATTTATAAAGCATATTATGTAATATACCTGTATTGGCGCGTAGAGCCAGAGCGGAGTGCACTGAGGAGCGTTGTAATGAAGATGACCGTCTTTACCATATTTCTTTTTGAAATACTTCAACTCTTTCTTACAAGGCTCTGGAGAAATTCATTTTTAAAAATTATTCAAAAATTAGATTATTCGTAGTTTGGTTAAAACTAATCAAGTTCAGATCAAAGTATAGTTGCTTTATTCCGTCTAAAGAATGATGTCTTGTTAAAAAACTCAGCGTTAAGACACTCCGTTCTCCGCTGTCCGCCCAAGTTCAAGACACTGCGGTTCGAGTTTTAGAAGTATCTACTTATATTAAAAATAACTGACATATAATAATTTTTAAGGACACTATCTATAAAATATATTTTAAAAAACGTAGCATCTACCGTATGGCTGTAGACCCTCGTCCCTCTTCCTTCTCATCCCAGCAGGCATTTGTATTGAATGTATGTCTTGACAAATGCCTTGTCGACACACGAGACCGTCATCGCAGCCTGGCTCCAAGAACTCTTCTTCTACCTATGACTCATATTTAAAATTATCGCGCATTTACTTGTGCGTGTACTAATTTTTTTATTAATTCATAGCTTTACGCTTTATCACGCTCGTAGCAGGATAAGCAGAGAGCACCGTAGAAACCGTCAGAACCTAGTGTTAAGACACTCCGTTCTTTGCTGTTTGCCTGGATGCGAGTTCTTTATGTTTATATATTTATTTCATAAAATCCTGGTTTGTGATTGTGTTCAAAAATAGTCACATAACAAAGGTAAAAAATTACGTAACGTGAAAAAGGTAAATCTTAGTGAGATTCACTCAAATAATCATCGCGTTAAGTATGGTAGATAGGTAAATAAAAGTATACTTTTATTATTTATCATCACAAAATACTTAAGAAATATATATAAATAATAAAAAATTAAACTAATATATATATATATATATATATATTTGAACTTGTGTGGCAATCATTAGCGCCTGTCCGCTACATAAGTGACGATTTAATAGTTAAACGATCAGATTTTACTATCAATATCTATACATAATACTACCTGTAGGTAGCTAGTAGCTAGCAGTGTTGTATTTACCAGTAGGGTAGGTAGTCTTAAATATACTAAATTATATAAAATCTATACATATCTTATCTATACCTACCTATCTTACTTGTTACCTTCTTCTCTTACTTGTTATAAAAAAAGTAAAATCCAATAAAAAATCATATTCTACAGTAAAATATGTACATACAGCCTCTCTACATATTTCTTTTATAAAAATTGGGTGGAAAAGTGAAAATAAGGCTTAAATGTGGAAATCTGCTTCTTTCTTAAGAATGGACTACCTATTTAAAAATAAGAACAACAAAAGCTACACCCGCCATTAGTAGCTAGCACAAAACTATACCTATATAGATATACAAAGAACTATGTTACTAATTACCACATAGTAAAACGACTGTTTCATTCATTTAGCTAACTTAAGTATATCTTATAGATAATTTAAATATAGAATATATACTTATTAAGAATACTAAGAATATATATTATCTATAAGATATATCTTATATCGATTCTTGACTCACTTTATTTAAACACACTACAAACAAACGTTTTCCTACAAATTACTTATTATAAGTATTAATTGACAAAAATCTTACCTCGATTTCTTTTGTCCCATTAACAAAATGAACAGTCTTCTTAAATTCAGCACACTTCTGATTTAGTTCTAAATTATAAAATATATAATAGATATAAAACTTTACAATATTAACATATTAATATATAATTAATATAAAACGTTATTTATAACAAAATATCAAGAAAAAATATCGAAAATTCGAGGATCGTGGGCTCGATTCCCTATAGGAAAGAATGGATAATTTTTATTTTCCTCGCTCTGGTAACAAAACGAGTTGATTTCCGTCACTAAACACGAAAGTGGGGAATAGAGTGTCTTAATACTGTTCCCTCCATTTATCCTACTATATGCCGAAAACATCGTGAAAGCATATATAATATGTTTATTTACATAGTTTGTATATATAAAACAAGTTGGGATCAAAACTAAAATTTACGAAATCACATATTTATCAAAATATACAATTTTTAATAAAACAATTTATATATAAATACTAACGTTGATAAGAACTACACTTCCCACAACAATTACAAGTATCTTTATCAGGTAAGAAAGCGCCCGGAAGACATTGCGCCTCTTTAACGTGACCGCCGCGACACTCGACGCCGTTGCACGAGATGGGACAGTCGTTGATATTAGGCGGTACTTCGTAGCGAAAGTTACGGCGACTTTAATTAATAATAAGAAAAATCAATTCTTTTTTTAATACATAATAAAATGTATGCAATTGCTTGCAAAGTTACCTAGAGCACGTTAACTATATCAAAAAAAGATAATTATAAGAAAGATTATTTATTGTAACAATAATTTGTCTCGTTCTGTTCTCTGAAAATTCTGACTCGCCTCGAAGACCTTAACAAATTCCTAATTGTTCTCGATCAATACTCGTATTTATCATGCAATATATACAGGTGTATCTGACACGGCGGCCGTTATCAATACTATTTAATGGGGGAAAATATTTCAAGGCTATATACAAAAAACGAATTCACAATTATCAATAGTTTAGGCACAGGATCATTAATCCCATTTCACGATATTTATACGTGCCGTGTAACGCGTGAGGTAGTCATAATTAAATACAAATGACGTATAGACCTCGTACTGCAAAAATCCTGTCAAACGTTGTCAATCTGTCACCTTTCATTCAAAAAAATAACGTAATGAGAAAGGGATGCATGTCTTTCCCGCTCTCACAGGACAGTGTACACTTGCGTCATACTTGACAAATGGCGTTTTATTTTGGAACAATAATTTCATTATTTATTTTGTTTGAATTTTGTTTTTTATTTTTGAATATTTTACTTGTTTTATAATTTTACCAAGTTGATGAAGGCTAGTTAATACTATGCTTTAAATGAAGGTCGCGGTAACATCCACGCCCTATATAAAAAAGATATTTTTCAATTAAATTAAATTTTAACAAGTTTAAACTTATTTGATTATTTTCATATTGAGTGACTCTTTTTAGTGAAGTTTTTAACAACAGTGCCATCGTTTTCTTTAAAGTAAAGGAGTACCAACTCTGTATATTAAAAAATGACCAAAATAAGGCGGCACAATAGTATAAATTAATCCATATAAAAATATTAATTAAACAATAACAACGAAACACTTCAACTTTGTTACTACTTTATTAATAATAAAGAAAAATATAGAATATTTCTTTATTTATTATTATTTCATTATGTATCTATATGTTTAAAATGCTAAAAACATATAATTTTCACGGGCTACACTAACGCGATTATAATTTGCTTTTAAAAGCGGGCACTTTCTCAATTTGCCGCTTTACAAAACAGCTCTCCTTGACTCTACACTCCATAGTTACATTAAAATAAGACGTAGAAATTATAAAAAATATTCTAAAACGTCATACAAGGCGAGATTAATTCTTAAATTTATTGTATATTGTAACAGCCCGGCTAGCTCAGTCGGTAGAGCATGAGACTCTTAATCTCAGGGTCGTGGGTTCGAGCCCCACGTTGGGCGGAATTTTTTTTTTATTAGCATTTCATTTCAATTCCATTATGTAATAGATTAAGGTTATTAATAGTACAGAAGTAGGAAAGAACAATAACATATCTACAGCAAGTCATTGAATGTTCTAAAAAATATAGTGTTCAAAATATTACACAGAGTTAACATTAATTTTCTGTATCAATTTGACATAATTGTGACCATAATTTGTTAATTTTTATATAATACAGGTCAAAAATATATTGAAAACCTCAAAACACCTTCAACAAAGTTCACTTTTATTTACAAGCTAAAAAATTGACATTAATCCATACTTATCTACTTGTAAGATGATAATTACCTGGTATACAACACAGCCCGGCTAGCTCAGTCGGTAGAGCATGAGACTCTTAATCTCAGGGTCGTGGGTTCGAGCCCCACGTTGGGCGGAATCTTTTAAATTTTTTTATTTTACATTTTTTAAAATTTCGAAATAATTCACCCGAGCAATTAAGTAAATTATATAATTTAAAAAGATTTACGTGTTTATTTTACTACATATTTCAGCTTAATGTAATGCTAATGATATACTTAGGTAGGTAGGTAGGTATATTTAAATGTACTCACGGACTCAATCTGTCTCTTGGCAGTGCAGGCACCGATATGGGAACACCTAAAATAAACATAAAATTTAATAATAAAAAAAAAGAAAAATGTCTTAATCTATTACGATTATGATTACGAACATTTTTATAATGTATATAAAATAAGCTTTATTTGACATTATTTTAAAGTTATGAAACATTAATCGAAAGAACTATGAACTTTATTAAAAAAAAAATATTTCACATTTATTTAGCAATAGTATGTAGAGAAAACAATTATAGTATTCCACATTATCAGCTTATCAGACCAGAAAAATAAGAATTATTTACTTCCCGAGTGGGGATCGAACCCACATCATCACGTCTACAGTCATACGCTATCCCACTGAGCCCCGCTGGCGTGCAATAGCTATTATTTATTCTTACACCGTCGTAGCACACTGTCGCAACGGAGTGCTCTCTTCTCTTGTTCAGGGTGACCCCAATATGGATTGCAGCCAGCTCTGAAGTCTAGAGAAGAGAATATTAATATTAAATATATTAAAATACTATTTGTCAATACATGGTCTGTCTAAGCTATAGTCACTGATAATGATCTAACTACAGTATTCTGTATTAGTAAGTTTTATTTAAAAAAAATCAAAGGCGACCTTAAAGCGATCTCTTCCAGGCCACCTTTGGATGTAGGACTCCTATAAGAATGGGTGTAGTGTATAAGAATGTATTAAAAATTAAATACATATACTTAAACAACGCAACATCTGCCTGTAACGCGACGGTTACTGGGTTCGATCCCCAGTCGGAGAAGATGGATTTTTCTATTTTCATTTTCTTCGCTCTGGTAAATTAGGCAAAAGCGCGGCGTTGAGTTCCGCCACTCAACACGCAATGCCTCGAAAACGGCGGAAAGTGGGGACGGAGAAAGCAGGGACTGAGCAACGGAGTGTCTTAACACTAGGTTCGCACGGTCCCTGCAGTTCCCTCTGCCTACCCTGCCTTGTGCGGGATAAAGCGTATATATAATATATATATATATATATATATATATATATATATATATATATATATATATATATATATATATATATATATATATATATATATATATATATATATATATATATATATATATATATATATATATATATATATATATATATATATATATATATATATATATATATATATATATATATATATATATATATATATATATATATATATATATATATATATTAATTAAACAATTATAATAAATATGTGCTTATAAACATATACACATACACATATACATGCATGTATGTTATACATATACATAAACTGAAAATAATACATAATATTAATATAGTACTCTAGGTATTAATAAAACATACAGCATTTTTACAAATTTAATCTAAATCAAATAATTAGGTTCAACAATACGTTAATTTTAATAATTTTAACTTACAACATGAGCTTATAAGGTAACAATGTTCTTTTATAACACATATTTTAATACAGTTATCAACTAAAGTGTAACCAAAGCTTATTAGGGACCATCTATAGGTCACGCTACACTTCACATATATAAACAAAGAATGCAATGAATATCTAGTGTTAAAACTACTCTGCTCTCCGTTTGACATTCAGTTACCGAGTGTTTTAAATAGGAAGGCTCATCACTGCCTTCTCTCTTTTTACCAGAGAAAGAAACTAATTACATTTATTTCCTTCTACGCCGCTGTACCACAATGACTACACATTTTTTTTAAAAACTACTAAAAAAATTCGACACCCCTTCTGCACTAATTGTCGATAGCGTTACGTGTTCTGGACATTTTATTATAGTGAAAGCAGACAAGCGAACCTACGAACCAGATAGCTAGTGGGCATACTTGACTTATTTAACTCTAGTGGTTTTTTAGGATTAAACTAGTTAAAATCTCCCAAATTGTTGCGCTTGGGGATCTCTTTAGGGGTGTTCTGATGATATCTTACTCCAAAAGAAATATAATGGTCTGATGTAAAACGACTTAATATAAACTTATGTCTTGAAATAAGTGTTAATTTTCTTACCAATCGTAGTGAGTGGAAGATATTCTTCTGTATCAAAGTGATACTCATCTTCAATACAAGATTGATCTAATTCTAAAAAATACAACACCATATTAAAATTATGTGCTAAAAATAGTTTTATATGTGCTTTGTTAAATATAATAATAATATTATATTAATTGGGCTGTCATGTAATGCATTTACATGGAGTCTCTGTTCGAATACGTCTGAAACACATGTTTCAGACGTAGATCACATGATCTACGTGTATTTTGATGTTAATATTTAAATTTCACTTATCACATCTGGTTTCTTACAATATACCTACATGATATAACTAGACTAAAGAGTACGTCTGTATTGGCTCATATATAAAATATATTATTTAAGTATAAGAAACACAAAAGCTTCGAACTGTAGTAGTCTAATGTAAAGGTCGATAAAAAAGAATAATAAGGGACAGAACTCAAAAGTTATTTCATCTTATTAATCCAAAGGAAATAAAAGAAAATAATGAAACCCCTAAACAAATTAAAATTAAAAGAATATCGAACCTACAATCGACGTGCTGTCAGACACTTCGCAATTCAGCCACGACGGAGTCTTATAAAAGATTATATAACCTGCGGCTTCACCACCGTAGTCAAATAAAAACAAATAAGAATTGGACTATGACATATGACAGCTTCTAAGTACCCGTGGTAAGTCTTACCATAAATACAATGTTACGTCGAAACGATTTTGGCGACATTATACTATATATATATTTGATACTAGTTAAATTCCCCTCTAAATACAATAACCACACAAAAAATAATTTAAAACAGTGGTTCTTGAGATTGTTGCGTTATGACAAACATACTCTTCATTTTCATAGTTACCATAGAAACAAAATAAATATATAAAAACCTCTATAAAACACGCACTCGTCACAACATCTACAAGCTTTGTAATCCGCTGGTATGAACATTGCTCGCCATTTGCCATATTTTTTGTCGCAATAATTACGATACTCCGTAGGTAGGACTTTGCGTTCTCTACAAGAAAAAATCTATTTAACACAGTCACGTGTACTTAAACCACGTGCGTTTAGAATAATAATTAAAAAGCTGCGCACGTTTTTAAACACAAATAAGTACAGTATTTATAATTTTTTATATAAGAAACATAAATTTACGATTAGACATATATTAGTTGAATTACTTTGCTGGAAACTGGATAGTGCAGTACAAGCAGAGGGGCTCTAATGTTAATAAACACTCCGTTCTCCGCTACCCCAACATTTTCTAGATATCAAGTGTTAATAATGGAAATCAACGCCACGCTTAATCTTGTTTCTAATAAATGTTCCTTTCACTAGAACTTAATCCAATTTTAGGGTAGTAACTGAACCTACAACAGTCACGTCTACAGTCACTACGCTACGTAAGGAGCCTTTTATTATGATTTCCATAGATTGCAATTTTAATACTGGTTTACAAACATCAGTTCGCAATATTAGTATTTTGGCTATTTTAATTTGCAAGAAAACTCTATAAAACCGTATCCCTTTCAAATTAAATGATTGAGTTATTGGATCATTATATTTATGAATAACTTGACCGAACTATAAATATAAGGTACGCACTTTGCAAAGCCACACTTGAAAAAGGACAAAAAGTTTAATTTAATTTAATTAATTAAATTTAATATTCTAGAGCGTAACGTTATTATTAAATATATTATAGATATATTTAATAATAACGTAAATTATTACAAAGCGACGGAATCTGCCTTTTGTATCTGTATCTTGCAAATCATAAAAATGTGAATAAAATAAGGTTAAAGCACATTCATTACGCTCTTATTAGATAAATGAAAGCTCTACCTTGATTTGTGAAATTATAGAAAACAAAAAATTACCGCCCAACGTGGGGCTCGAACCTACGACCCTGAGATTAAGAGTCTCATGCTCTACCGACTGAGCTAGCCGGGCTGTGTAAATCATAATCAATTAACATTACACTAAGAAGAAGATATCCTAATAAAGACGTATTATCATATTTTTCAGCTTTTAAGTAAAAATGAGATTTGGTTAATGGATGAGTGTTTTGAGATTTTAAATATTTTTTGTATCTACGCTATATAAACTTAATAAATTATGGGTTAATAAATATTCAAATTAAATATTAAATATATTTAAAAAATATACTAAATATATAGTATATATATTTTTTTTAAATATTCAACGAGTTGCTGTTGGTACATTGCAATTTTTTCATACTTCTGTACTATTTATAACTTTTAAGAGCAATTGTATTGGTTAATTCTAATGCAAAAACAAAAGATTCCGCCCAACGTGGGGCTCGAACCCACGACCCTGAGATTAAGAGTCTCATGCTCTACCGACTGAGCTAGCCGGGCTGTTGAAAATCTCTTAAAATATAACGATTGGAAGCAAAAGTAATTTTTAAATACTGTAAATATTGATAAAGATTATTTAATTATGTACATAAGTGAAAAACTATGTATATGTTCCGAGCTTTTAAGGCCATCACGGCGCAGCGGCACAGCGTTTGACTGCAAACGCGACGGTAGTCGGTTGAATTTCCACACGAAGAAATGAATGATTCTCATTTCTTTTCGTCACACTAACCAGTGCAGACTGGTAAGAATTTGGCGAAATTGGAACTATATTACATTTCATATATTATATGAATAACTTGAAAGTGTTGAAAAATTTTCTTTTTTAATACTATGCATCACGCTATTAAGTCTAGATTTTTTAAATTTATAAAATATATAATAGTGTATATTATTCATTATATTAGTATGTTTTTTATAGTTAAATTTAGCTTAGTAGAAATTATTTATGTTTTTTCCGTTATGTACTTATTATCAACTCACCGTTAGGATAAGGAATTCAAATTAGATATATTTCCATGTGTAATGTTGATGATTCATATTACGCGTAGTATGTTGAAAATTAAATTAATATTAAGTTAATTATAAAACTTAGTACTTACATACAAGAATCACGAAACAATTCGCACTCAGTAAAATTATTGAATCGTGGACATTGAGGGCATATTTGATAGTCTAAAATATGCATAAATCAGATCAATTTCTTTTTCACATCTTTACAATAAATCTATAAGTATGTTTATCTTTAAAATAGTCAAAGAGAGATTAGAAATATATCTCTTTTAATTCCAGTATCCACCTTTTTGCAACAATGCAAGCTGTGATAAGAGTTTCAGAGAGAAACCAACTCCTTGTAAAGACCGAAGTGATGGTACAGGCTATTACACTATTAAACCATAAAAAAGAAAATAATGAACAAATAAAAGTTTCTTCAAGTAAAATTTACTATCCTCCTAATTTAAATCTATCCCATCATACCGAAGTAAGAAATTTTTACAAGACTTAAGCGCTATACAAAATAAGACGTAATTTAAAAGATTTCTATTATAATAGATATAACATTTGACACGTACATATTTAAACATTTAACTCAGACTTACCGTAAGTGCTTCTACATATTGGTCTAACAGTACGCTTACTGGGAATGTGTACCAACTTTTTGTCGGAGTTTTTCTCGCATTTCTCATAATCTATACCGACGTCAATGTTTTTAACAAGTGACAGTATTTCAGTTTCCCGCCAATACTCGCTAGTGTCTTTCACGGGATTTATTAACATTATGAATGGAAGGAACTAAATTAAGAAGTTAATATTTTTTTTAATATTTGCATTAGATGATATTTTAATATATTTTGTCATAGATAAAAAAGCAAAAATCTTACTATTTATTTCAATGTTATATAAAAAAAACAACGTAATAATTTAATTTTTTTTTGTAATATTTTACCTTAGAGTCCTCTGTAATATTATTATTGTCATTGTTGCTGTTATCCAACGATAGCACTGGTATTTTAGAAATAGCTTGTATACATCCAAATTTACAAACATAAAGAGTGACGAGTAAAAACAATATTAATATTTTCATTTTGTGTTAAAAAATTATATTAAGTTATCTTCTGTCACGTCTCTGTGAAATGTTTTGACATTTGTTTTTTTTTTCATAGCAATTTTTAAAAGAAGCTTTCTAAGGTTTTATTCCATGTTATAATATGACAGAATTATTTTAAAATAGTATCGCGTTGATTTCTATAAAGTAATTAATTATTAAAATTTATATTCAAATATTAAATACTGTAACAATATACACAAGAATATGGAAATAAATATATAGTAATTATTTGAATTTAAAATTATTTAAAGATTGTGAAAAATTGGCCACACACTTTTATATTTTCTTTTTTTCCCCTCTAGGTAACAATACCTAGTAACAAGATATACGAGTATAGGAATAGCCTACTTACTTCATTTTATAAAATCTAATTATTACCAAAAATTATGAAATTAACAGAAAAACGCGTCCCCATTTCGTCATAATAATTTTACTAATTATTATACATAATTATTTTTTTATATTTGAATTTTAATAAAAAATATAAGAGGATCAGGTAAACAAAAAAATACATTTACGTTCAAGTCTTTATTATAATAATTTCTAAACATTACAAAAGTTCCTTCATATTATGGCAGTGTATAATAAAACCGATATTTTATACTATAATATTAAATTAGTATATTACTGTACGTTTATTGCTCACAATTTAAATACATTAAAGAGTTACATATAAAACCATTAGCACAGAAGTGACCCTATCTATATTTATACACGTACACAAGATGGCGCTAAATAAAAAACATGTTTTTATACAAGCAACCTAAAAATTATTTTAATTAAATACTTTTATTTTTTTTTCTTGATAAAAAATTACCACTAATAACAAATAATATTATCAAATAATTATCAAGTCAAATAATTTAAAATTTTTATACCATTACTTAGAATTTCTGGGTCAACCTCGAAAGTCATAAATAATCTGTAAAATAAACTATCTATCTGTAAAATAAAACTAAGTCTTATTTTAAACTATAATCATTTAATTAAAATAAGATCACTTCTGTTTATAAAATGTAGGTAGTACAAAGTAAATATGGATATTTTTATATAATATTTATTGCTTAATTCTTGACTAGGAACTATCCTTGCATATTTGAGCGACTAGAATTTAAAAAAAATGTCAAAACTAGTTTTAATTTTCTATAAAATTTATTTTATTAATTTATCTTATCTTATATAAAATTTAAAAAGAAATAAAATTTCGGATCATTTCTAAATTCAAGGTGTGTATATTAAGTCTAATAATAAATCAATATTCTCTAACAATTAGTTTCGTACTCATCAACAAGATGGCGTTAATTTTAATTATTTCGACATTTTGACAATTGTTTTAATTTCAATACAAAATAAGTGATAATCATATATCGTTACTAAAATGATAATAAATACTAATATTTTTTGTTTGTCCATAATTTGAACTGACAATCACTACACAAAGTTAAAAATATTTGACTAGTATATTAAAACACATCACATAGTTAAATTCCAGTACACTCTATGAGACTCTATATAATAAAAAATAATATTAAACCAACTAATTTCACTCATTCATTAATTTGAAAGAAAATCAACATAATCAATCCATGCTTACCTTTCTTACAAAATATTTAAATTGTATTTTTTTAAATATGTATGTAATTTACATGCCTAATAATAACAAAAAAACAAAAAAGCACAACATTTTTAGACAAGCCACACAATCAAAATCTAAATTCCAAAACCTAAAATCTAAAATCCAAAACCGCTTCATCTCATACTAGTTCTAAGATCCATCAACGCACTAGCTGTTATAACGCCATGCCTTTCCCCATAGAAACTGCCATCGCCTATACTCATGTTAGAAAAAGACGTTGAGTTTCTTCTTTGTTGAAGATTTTTCTTTTCCACATTATAAGCATTTTTATTATAATCGATATCAGAAAAGCCTGTTCTTTGATAATAATCCCCGCATTCCAACCAATTTTGGGATTTACCTTCAAATATTTTGGTCGCCTTCATAGGCTTAATGCATTGGTCAGACTTGTATTCCTTTATTTGCTTCTCTACGGGTTTCGGTCTCCTTACTTTTTGGTCGGCGGAAACGCTGTGTTTCGATTTCGAATACATTTTCGGTTCAGATTCTTGGAAGCTTTTGCTCTTCGTTGTTAGTGTTTGGGATTTGCTAAACAGAAATAGAAGTAAAAATATTAGATAAAACAAAACCTTTTTGCCCCTTTTCGTTTGATTTCTTAATAAATTTCAAAGTTAAGATTTCTTCTTCGAATTTTTATCTATAATTAAAAAAACTAATTTAGGAACATTTTTTATTGACCAGTGGAATGTAACACCCTCTTTGTTTCAAGAAATGAAAAATATATAAATATTATTTAGCTATTAGTTTTTAATTATTAGAGATTTGAATTCACGACGATCATGTTGTCAGACTAAACTAAAAAGTCTATTTTTATACAATAATAATACGGGAGTTACTTACTTGGTATTTAGGATAATAGCATATATATATATATATATATATATATATATATATATATATATATATATATATATATATATATATATATATATATATATATATATATATATATATATATATATATATATATATATATATATATATATATATATATATATATATATATATATATATATATATATATATATATATATATATATATATATATATATATATATATATATATATATATATATATATATATATATATATATATATATATATATATATATATATATATATATATATATATATATATATATATATATATATATATATATATATATATATATATATATATATATATATATATATATATATATATATATATATATATATATATATATATATATATATATATATATATATATATATATATATATATATATATATATATATATATATATATATATATATATATATATATATATATTATATATATATATATATATATATATATATATATATATATATATATATATATATATATATATATATATATATATATATATATATATATATATACGAGGTGTGTTCAAAAAGTATCCAGTAAGACAACCTCGGCCATTTTGAATGTTCACTTAATTGTTGACAGCTGCTTTGCTTGCACGTGTTTTGGATCGTCTTCGATTTTTACCCATTCAAAAAAATGGATCAAAGAACGTGTATCAAATTTTGTGTGAAAAACGAAATTAAGTGCGCGGATGCATTCCGAATGTTGACTGTGGCATACGGAGAAGCTACCTTGGACCGAAGCAACGTTTATCGGTGGTACAAAATGTTCTCAGAAGGCCGAGAAGATGTGAACGACGAAGAGCGTGCCGGACGCCCGAGCACTTCAACAACAGACGAAAAAATTAATGAAGTGGAGAAAATGGTATTGGCCAATCGTCGAATCACCATTAGAGAAGTTGCTGAGGACCTAGACATATCGATTGGCTCGTGCCATTCGATTTTTATCAATGATTTGGGCATGAGACGGGTCGCCGCGAAATTCGTACCAAAATTGCTCAATTGCGACCAAAAACAGCATCGCATGAACATTGCTAATGAGATGTTGGACTCTGTCCGCGACGACCCAAATTTGCTCCAGAGGGTCATAACTGGTGACGAATCGTGGGTTTATGGTTATGACGTGGAAACCAAAGCTCAATCATCTCAATGGAAGCTGCCGCACGAACCAAGACCGAAAAAAAGCGCGCCAAGTTCGGTCGAATGTGAAAGTTTTGCTGACAGTTTTCTTCGATTGCAGGGGCGTGGTGCATCATGAGTTCTTGCCACAGGGTAGAACGGTCAATAAGGTTTATTACCTGCAAGTTATGCGCAATTTGCGCGAAGCAATCCGCCAGAAACGCCCGGTTTTGTGGAAGAACAAAAATTGGCTTTTGCACCACGATAACGCCCCTGCTCACACATCGTTGCTTGTGCGCGACTTTTTGGCCAAAAACAACACACTAATGATGCCGCAGCCACCGTATTCCCCAGATCTGGCCCCCTGTGACTTTTTCTTGTTCCCTAAACTGACGAGGCCCATGAAAGGACGACGTTATGCTACACTTGACGAGATAAAGACGGCATCGAAGGAGGAGCTGAACAAGATAAAAAAAAATGATTTTTTGAAGTGCTTCGAAGATTGGAAAAACCGTTGGCACAAGTGTATAATATCTCATGGGGATTACTTTGAAGGGGACAAAATAGATATTCATGAATAAATAAATAATTTTTGAAAAAACACAAAATTCGCGATACTTTTTGAACACACCTCGTATATATATATATATATATATATATATATATATATATATATATATATATATATATATATATATATATATATATATATATATATATATATATATATATATATATATATATATATATATATATATATATATATATATATATATATATATATATATATATATATATATATAATATATATATATATATATATATATATATATATATATATATATATATATATATATATATATATATATATATATATATATATATATATATATATATATATATATATATATATATATATATATATATATATATATATATATATATATATATATATATATATATATATATATATATATATATATATATATATATATATATATATATATATATATATATATATATATATATATATATATATATATATATATATATATATATATATATATATATATATATATATATATATATATATATATATATATATATATATATATATATATATATATATATATATATATATATATATATATATATATATATATATATATATATATATATATATATATATATATATATATATATATATATATATATATATATATATATATATATATATATATATATATATATATATATATATATATATATATATATATATATATATATATATATATATATATGTATTTTAAAAACTAAACACTAACATATAATTAAATTTCAAACATTTCAAGATAGATTGATTAATAGATTGATACACACATACAGAGAGCAAAAAGTACGTAGTGTTAAGACACTCTGTTTTTCAGTCTCTTTGGAGATGTTGATATATGTATCTGTGTCACTAACCTTGACTGAGTTTTCCTCAGCTGGTTACTGTTCTGGAAACCTTTCGCCATGATGCTGTACAGCTTGTTCCTGTAGTCATCTACTGACATCTGCTTGTCATCACGTAACGGGAGAAGCACGTCCGACAAGAGAATTGGCTCGTCCTTTTCTCGGTGAAATCTATAAATCAATATTAATAAAATTAAATTGAGGATTGTGGAGAAAAATAAATTGAGGATCGTAGTGGCGCAGGGGCGCAACGTGTGCCTGTAACGCGACAGTTTCTGTGTTCGATCCCCAGTCGGGGAAGATGGATTTTTCTGTTTTCATTTTCTTCGCTCTTTAGGCAAAGCGCGCCGTTAAGTTCCGCCACTCAATATGCAATGCCTCGAAAATAGGGCGGAAAGCGGGGACGGAGAAAGCAGGGACTAAGCAACGGAGTCTTTACACTAGCTTCCCACGGTCCCCGCAGTTTCCTCTGTCTACCCTGCCATGTGCGTGATAAAGCGTGAAGGTAAAAAAATTTGAGACTAATAAAGTATTTTTACTTAAAAACGACATTTAATATAAAAATAATTTTAATATATACTTATCTTTTAATCTTAACAACACAACTTATAATTGATTCAAATAATTATTATGGTTCATTGCTGTTCATTTTTTAATCGGACTTATATTTCCATTTTCATTTTAACTTATATTGATCGCACCATTATATTTAGAGTTAACAGTTCTAAAGACGAACGATTCCACTATGTATTTATCATTATTAACACATTTTGTGTATATAAGTGTATTAACTGTCACATAAATCTCAATAACAAATTTGATGTAAATCAAAAAACGCGGCAAAGGTTATAGCTAAAATAAATAAAATAAAAAAAACAAAAAAACCCACTCACTTAGCAACATATTCGTGATGCAACGCCCTTTCGGCACTCAATCTTCTCGAGGGATTGAACACCAGCAGCTGCTGGACCAGGTCCGCGGCGTCCCGCGCGGCGCACGACAAGATGGCGGCCAGAGTGCCGCACGTGCTGCCGTGCGCCTGCTCGCGGATCAACGACGAGCCGTAGCCGGTGCACACGGACGATATGTCTGTTTAATGGGATTTTGCAACATTATAAGAGTATCTACACTTTTTTTAGTTCAACGCTTTATACCGCATATTGCGGGGTAGGCCGAGGGAATTGCAGGAACCGTAAGAACCTAGTATTAGGAAACTCCGTTGCTTAGTCCTTGCTTTCTCCGTCCCCGTTTTCGCCTTTTTCGAGGCATTGCGTGTTGAGTGGAGGACCTCAACGCCGCGCTTTGCCTACTTTCCAGAGCGAAGAAAATGGAAATAGAAAAATCCATTTTCCCCAAGTGGCAATCGAAACCTCAAACCGTCGCGTTTACAGGGAGACGTATACACCTTACTAACACAATAACACATACTGTTTTATTATGTTAATAAAGGCGTAAGTGTCTCTCGTATTAATTTGAAAAAAAGATCTCTTAGATAATAATACTACAATTATTGTTATTAATAACAATATGACATGTACAAAGTAGGTATAAAATATAAATAACTAATAGAAACCTTAAAAGTAACAACATCATACCCTGCTATATGGTAAAAACTCAATGTTAAGACGCTCAGAGACAAAACTCAACGCCGCGCTTTGCCTAACCAAAGCAGATATAAAGAGCAATATCTTTAAAAGTAACAGACCGTACACTCTCCACATTTAGTAACAAAAGTAAGAAACAAAAAATTAGAACGACATTAAACATAGTGCAAGCAGTGACAATTAATAATGAATAAAGATATGACAATTACCTTCAGCAGATGGCCTCGGCAGCGCGGCCATGATCCTTTCAATCTGGTTGACAGTGGACGTCCCCGGGAAGAGGGGCTTCCCCGTCAACATCTCTCCTAGTATGCAGCCCAGGGACCACATATCTATGCCTTTTGTGTAACTGATTATATAAAACGATATAATTTATACTTCTATGTTGCTAGTTAAGTTTAAATGCTTAAAGAAAACATTTAAAAATTGAACGTAGCGGATTTGAACCAGCGCCCCCTTGCGAACCGTGCAAGCGCTCTGACCACTAAGCAATACGTTCTTAATCACGCCGCGTCGAAATTCTTATAAGCTTTATACAATTTATTTTGGTTTACAAATTACCACGACCCAACGATTACTGAAAAGAACAATCGTTCCGCGGCGTTAAAATTTTTATGTTTTCTTCACGTAATTTTTTACTCCTTACTGTGGTTTAACTTTAAAAAGATCATAAAAATAGAAGAGTTTGTTATGTGGGGCGCATTAATCTTGGGAATTGTTGTTTCAAATTAAAGAAATATATTTTGTGTAGCATATTTCATTGATTAAAACAACAAGTGAACGTTATTAAAATAATATACATAATAGTCATGCTATTTAAAGACAAAATACTTATAAAAATTTCATTTTTTTATTTAAAATTTTGCTTTTTTACGCATAGAAGTAAATGTTAATTTTATTTTTACTATTTCTTTGTTTCACGTTATATTCCGCAAGGTAGGCAGAGAGAGAGCCGTAGGATACACGATCCTTGTGTTAAGACACTCCGTTCCCCACTTCTCATCTTCCGACTTCCGAGTCATTACATGTTGAGTGGCGGTCAGCAAACTTGCCTTTGTTTGCCTTGTTACCATAACGAAGAAAATAAATAAAATTCATTCATCTATTGGGAATCGAACCCAAAAACCGTCTCCGTCTGTTCACAGATAGACAAAATTCTCAAATTCACTTACTTCTTGCTGGCAATGAGTATTTCCGGTGCCCTATACCAGCGTGTAGCGACGTAATCTGTAAGACAGGGGTCCGCGCCCTCCTCGCCGCCCGAGTACATCGACGACACCGATCTGGCTAGACCGAAGTCCGCTATTTTTACCCTAGAAAGGAATAGCTTTTTCTACAAATGTCAATTTATACAATTAAATATCAATTTATAAATATTGTTTTTTCCTTTTAAATAGGTATATGTATAATTCTTCTGTTACACAGTGACCTTCCTAACAGAAAGAGTTAAGCCGAAATTATAAAAAACTAGAAAGCTAACACCAAACTAAAACGTTAAGTTTCGAAATTTGTACAGAACCGTGATAAAATAAGATTTACATTCCACGCAAGCAAAATCGGACTATAATTTCATTTAGAGTTAACAGTATTTCTTTCCAGTATTATGGTTAACTTGATTACTTTTACAGTATAGAATAGAAGTTACAAAATTTAAAATATCACAGAATAAATGTTAAATAATACTCTTTCAAGTGAGGATCTAAAAAATCTATATAAATAAAAAATTATATGCACTTTGTAATAAATTAGTAAAAACATTTTGACCGTCTTAGTACAAGCATATTTTGATCTACTCGTTGAATTTTGTAGCTGTTAGGTAATTTGTTATTTGTGCAAGATGTATGCTTTTTTGATGACTGACTTTTTTTTTTGATGAATGACTCAAATTTATTTAGAGAAATGACTCGTCTGATGCAGAACTAAAACGGTCCAACTTGAAAGAAACAAATAATAAAACGCTTTCATAACAAAATTTATCGAGATGAGCCAATTTGAGAATAGTGACCATTTTTCATTGCTAAATGAAGATCTACAAAGATCTAAGATCTGATACATCTCATGTAACACCACAACATCCAGCTAAAGCAATTTTTTTTTTTATTTATTGACTAAAAGCATTTTTGTTACAATCGATTAGAAACACAAATAACATTCCACTTAAACCTGTATGGTTTCTGTGTGGAAGCCGAGTTCTTATACTAAAATTTAAATATTAGTTAATGCTAGTGCTACTTACAATACGACAATAATTTATTTCCTTATTATTAGCATTTTTAATTGAATTTATGAAATAAGTTTTAAGTATATTTATGGGATTTGAATTATTCATGTACACGTCGCGTATTTGAGGAGGGAGACTATTTAATATCACAGGTAACATATACTTATATGTTCTGGTGCCGTATTTATTGCGGTACCTGGGCAGTTCAAACACGTTTCCGTTATTGAACTGCCGCAGTCGATCATTCCTGGTATAACGCTTTATTTGTAATCTGTTTATGTGCTCATCTTTTAAAATTGCTAAGCATATTTTACTTTGTATGGGTAGCACGTTGCAATACCTAAATAAAGCATCGTCCGCTAGTTTTTGTTTATCACGTATATTTTTTGATACAACAGTCCTCAATAGCCTCACCTGTAAATCATATATGTTGTCAATTAATGTTTTATTTGTTCTTCCATAACTACTAAGACAATAATTTATAGTAGAATCTGCTAATGCCATGTACAGTACTCTCAACATTTTATAAGGGACTTTGTGTTTCAGTATGGATAGTTTACTAAGTATAGATCTAAGTTTATTACATATATGATTTACATGCGCTGACCAGTTGAAGCGTCTGTCAATTACTAGTCCAACATACGTGTGATTGTTAACAAATTCAATCTCAGTACAGTTACATGATGTCGAAGTAGTGTCCGCCAGACTGTGTAAGCAGTCGTGGCTGTGAGCGCGTAAGGTGGGAGTGTGCATTGCTCTGTTATGCGATGTGTGGATATGCATGGCTTTAGTTTTATACGCATTGATGAACAAGCCCACGTCATGCGCCCATTTACATAGTGTGTTAAAGTTGTTATTTATAATTTGTTCCGCTACTCTGATATCGGAATGAGCGGCTAGCAAACAAGTGTCGTCAGCGAACTGGTATACGGAGCCCTCTCTCATGGTGTTACACATGTCGTTTACATATAGTAAATACTCTGTAGGGCCCAGAATTGAGCCCTGTGCAGTTCCTTTTTTGGTATTTACTGCTTTACTATATACGTCTGCGATTTTTACAACAGTATACCTGTTTTCATGGTAATTCTTGAACCATTCGAGCAGAGGACCCTGTACACCATTGTCCTGCAGCTTGGTATATAAAGTATTGTATATAAGGCAATCGAATGCTTTACTAAAATCAATGAAAACAACTATTACATGCATTTTCTCATTCATGTAATTGTTGACGTCATTGGTGAATTTACATAGTAGTTGAGAAGTACTCCGGCTCTTCTGGAAACCGAATTTCCTGTCCGTTATTATGTTATAGTTATATAAGAAAGCATTGATCTCCTGACTCAAGTATCTCTCAACCACTTTGTCTATACAGGATAATATTGTGATTGGTCTATAGTTACAGTAGTCTGTGTGGTTGCCCTTTTTGTATATCGGACGAATAATACCTTTTTTTAATTGATTTGGGTACCTAGAAGTGGCAATGCACATGTTTACAAGATGTGTCAATGCAGGTGTTATTTCATTTTTGATTGCCTTTATATCAGAAGCGCGCACCCCGTCGAGACCCGGGCTTTTGTTTTGGTTTAATTTAGTAATAATTTTCTGAATAGCATCACTACTTGCTTTTCGCAATAGCATTGCCACTTCAGGGCACATACGGTAAGATTTCGAGTCCAGCATAACCTGGTTACAAGAAGTTGTTATTGCATCCACACTTTTACTATATTCGTCAGCAAAGTTGTCAGCAACGGTTTGTATATCTAATTTGAAAGATTTTATTAATATTTCATCTACTGATTTTGTAACTTTTCCACATAAATTATTAACAATTTGCCACACTTTTCTAGTATTTCTAAAATTATTACTTATTTCTAACCTATAATATGAATTTTTAACATAGTTAATATATTTATTTGTCTTATTTCTGTATTTATTGTATATAATTTTATTTTCTATATTACTCGTATCCTTTTTCCATATCTTATATAATTTATTTCGTTTCTTACACATATTTTTTATTTTATTATTAAACCACGGACATTTTTTACATTTTTTACTATTTTCTTTTATCGTTACTATACACTTTTTATATATACATTGAAATTTATTTACTATAAAATCTAATACGCTATCAGGACAGTGGTATGTGAGCGCTGTGTTCCAGTCAACGGATTTTAACTCTTTAGTAACTAATTCGTTATCTAACTTAGTGACAGTGCGGCTGCACTCCTCACCGCGACTAGACCCGCGCGGCAAGCCGGCGAGCGCGCACCCCGTAATGTAATGGTCAGCGACTGCGTTGTTTATTACGGCTGTGTGCACTGTATGGGAATCTACACTGCGCACGAACACATGATCTAAACATGAATTGGTGATAATATTATTTCGTAATTCGACACGGGTATATTGCTTAATTCCACATTCCAACCCTAGTTCATACAAGGAATTTAAATACAAATTAGTTACGTTGTTCGAATTCATTATGTTTATATTTGTGTCGCCAATAAGTAAAATGTTATTACAAATATTATTTCCGATTAAGTTGCATAGCTCCTTTATGAAGTTAGTTTTATTCGTATCTGGCGGCCGGTACACAGCGCAGACACATAACTTACAATCTTTATATATTTCAATGTTACCCAAAAGAGATTCAAAATTTAACGTTACAGAATTAATTTTCGTAAATAAATACTTTTTATGGATATACATAATAATTCCCCCTCCCCTACGACTATCACGTAATTTTGTGTACATGTTATAATTCGGTAATTCAAATAAGGATGCGCAATTTTCTTTTAAATTTACTTCTGTTAGTATAATTATATCGATGTTTCGGGTACTGTTATACACAATATATTCAATCTGTGAGAAATTTTTTGTAAGAGATCTTATGTTAATATGAAAAAATAATAATGAATTTACAGTTATCGATCGTACATAGTTATTCCAGTTATCATAACAACGTTCCTCAATTAATTTACTTGGATCACTAAAATCCATGATAAAAACGACTATAATATATATAAATTTGGACCGCTAGGGAGACGGGGCACCCTATAAGAATAATAAGAACTTGTTTACTCACGTAGCTTGTTTAGCTGCTGATAACCAGCGATCTATGTCCCTCTCACCTCTTACAGTGTGCACCCTCTCCTTGTCGTCCTTTCTTATTAAGATCGATCCTTTTTTACACCATACGTATTTATAAATACCACTGTCTTTAAGTTTAGATTTTGACAGCCACAGCAAATACGCGGTAGAAGGGGTGAGGGCCTCTCGAAGAAACACTTTAAAAGTATCGTCGTGTCCTATATCTTTGCCTGTTATCGTAGTGGACCTCGATGACTCCAACCATTGATCTCGACATCCATCACGCAAGGTCACGACAATGGTCGACGCGTTCCTATTCTGTGCCGGCAATGACTTAGGCATTTTACGAAATGCGGAGACAACCTCGTTTTCGTTCTGTTTAAGAATTTGCCCAATTTTTTTTGCAATTTAATTTTTTTTGCAATTGCAAATAAAATAAGGAATCAGGTTCAAAGAATCAAAAATGTTAAGTTAACGAAGTTGTAGACATTTACCAGTAATAATAAATTTAATGTGTTCAACGAACTTAAACACGATGTTCATACAGACATTACAAGCAATTAATACGCAATGTACGAAGCATTTCTTTTATGGAGTTTATAATGTATTCCCACAAAAGAGAATCTAACTCACGACCATCACGATCAGCCAGACTCTGTTTGCTGTGTGCTCATGCCACGGCAAAAAGATTCCTCATGTACGACATTATTCGTTACATGTATATTATTATTCAAAATTATTAATATTAGATTGCCGGTAGCATTTTTTGTGAAACTAGATTTAATTATTTTAGTGTATTTTAGACTAAACTATATTTGATTTTGCTTGACTTGCGGTTCAGATATTTAAACTGTACAATAACAAAAGTTACATACAAACCTATACAGTAATTCCTAAGAAATGCGTGAACAGACAGACAAATTTGAAAAATCAAATATTAATGATCAATATATATTATTTGAGGAAGCGTTTTGCGGACACTTAGAGAGATGAGTTTTTGACCTAGAATTTTATTTTTAATGGTGAATAGGTGAAAAATATAACCGATGTTCGAACTTGAGCAGTTCAATTAAAAATTGATTAAACAAATTCTATACGTTAGCCAATTGGATTGAGTTTTTATTAGTCTCAAAAATTCTATCTTTTAACAAAAAAAATATCTAGCTTTACCATCCCCTAAAAGTTAAGTAAAAAAACGCGGCACACGCGGTAGCACTAGTTATACATTAATACTCGATAATCATTACGTCATTTCAAATTACAAATACAGACACAAATTGTTTATTATTTTATTATAATAAAAAAAAAAAAGATTCTAAGTAAACCCACCCACCTGCAAGCGCTATCGATGAGAACATTGCTCGGCTTCTGGTCCCGGTGTATCACATTACCAGAATGTATGTACTTAGTAGCTTTCAACATTTGGTACATTATATACCTCTTGTGTATATCCTTTAATATGTTGCCCCGTTTTATAACATTGTGTAGATCTGTCTCCATGTATTCAAAGCCGAGGTAGATGTCTCGATTGTTTAACGCTCTAAAATAGGTTGATATAATCGATAAGTAATAAAATCGATTTTTGGTGTAAAATTTGAATGATGGTTTATTAAGTTTAAGAATTAAATGGCCAAAATGTTCTATTGATGTAGTTTTATATACTATAATAAAATATATAAGTATATATTACAGTTTTGACAATTTTGGAATGATTTAGTTTTAAAAAATAATAGAGGGCACGCTAGATTAATAGATTCCTGGATCTAACATTTTGCTTTCAAAAAGGCAAGACTTCTTTTATTAATAGCTTAATTATAGACAAATATAAGATAATATTAATAATCACTTCTTACCTGTGAATGCTATGTAATTTGACAATATTTGGATGGTTGCGAAACGATTGTAAAAATATGATTTCGCGGAATGTCCTTTGAGCGTCAGTTTGGTTACGGAAAGCGTCAAAAATCTTTTTAATAGCAACTACGTCTTTAGTCTTTTTGTCCACAGCCTTCCATACTATACCGTATGCTCCTTTACCTAGTCTCTTCTTAATATCAAATCGTTTCAATATATGTTCGTCGATTTCAGACATATTTTTCTCTGGACTTTTTTTCGAAACTTTATTTGAAGGTTCCTTCTTTTTCTCATCGCGCTTGACATTTTGAGCTTGGTTCATTTTTAAATGAGCGTCTGTACAAGCCGCTGTAAAGTTCGATTGTAAAACGCCAATAAATATTCATAGGGAATCCACTTTATTCAAAAATACGGGCATCCAATATGCAAATTACAGTGAATATCTTACACTAATTTGAATACTGTAGCATGACTACCAAAATATTAAATAATATTGATTATATTTGTATACCGGGCAACCAAGTCAATAACTAATACATAATCGTAATTTCTACAAATTGAAGATATAATAGTATGTAGTACTTACAAGTTGTAAGAATTAAATAAAATTAAATATAAAGCCCATGACTGAACACCACTGGAGTAAATAGTATATTTTTATGAAAATTTTTAGCAGCACGTTTTATTGTGTTACACGTAATTCATTTGTTTACGGCGCCAAATATTATGCTCGTTGCCATGGAAACTGGTATTTACATTTGTCAATTGTATAATGATGCCCCTATAAAAATTATTTAATCGATAACTTTTAATGTAATCTATAATAATATAATCGATTAAAGTGTTTTATAAGGAACTTGGACTATTTACAAACTTATTTTTAAAAATAATAGACGAAATAATGTTTTTTATTTATTTGAAACAACATTGACAAGTAAATAAGAAATGTATAACAATGGAATATCTAATTTAACAATACTTATTATGTGAATGATTGAACGTTAACATTTATATAGTAAACCCTTAAATAGCTACCACAATCACGAAAATACTTTTAGTTTAAAGGGAAAACATTATCACATAGTTAAGTTATTAATTGAAAACTAACCACAAATCCTTCTTGTACAGTAAATATTTCACAATTAGAAAAGATAACAATATGTGTAATTAAAATTACGTATAAATATCACAAAAATATTACTACAGTTTTTGTAAAATTATAATTTATTTATTAAAAAAATTAAACAATTAAAATATAAAAGTAAGTACAACTTAAATATAATATTAAAAAACAACAAAATATAAATAACATTCGATGTTTTATATTAGTTATATTAAACATTTTACTTATATATTAATTAGTTTGGCCTACATTCACTTACTCTAAAGAAATGCAAAATTGAAAAATGCATTTAATTCAATAATATAATGCAGATTTTATATGGTTTATATAAAATTATTATTTATCAATAATTATACATATAGTATATTGTAGTATATATAAAATTATTATGTACTTTAATATATTTCATAATTGATTTTTTCTTGATCACTTTGTTACTTATTATTTCACTTAGAATGCTTAAAGTTAGAATTACATACTTTATTAAGATATTTTATTCAAAAGGTTACTTTTTGATATCAATTTTAAATTTCAATAGTAATGTTTATAGGAAAAAAGCTTTCTAGCTGGGACATTGATTATTCAATGCCTTTATATAATGCAATGAAGGCACACCTCAGAGCACAGTTTGGGAAATTTCTTTTTTTAAGGCATGGGAGGATGAATTTTTTGTTTTTCTTCCTCATCTCTACGACCTTGATCAATTGATGATGGAGTAGGCAATCCACATGGTAGTAACAGTGTATCAGATTCATGAGTCATTATATGTTCTGCTTCCACTAAAATATTAGATAATATATTCTATATGAATCTTACTGTATCATTTAAAATATTTGTTGTAAAATTATTGCTTTATATACAGTTTACTAAAGTATAGGTTTTATATGGTAAGCAATTATGAATATTTATCCAAAAATAAATTTATTTTAAATTACTTACATCTTAGACGGTGCATTTTATTTCCATATGCAAGATCCCAGTAATAAAGATTAACAAAAGTCAGAGGTAAAAGTGGAAATAAAAAGTAAGTCCGCTTTGTTCTCCTGAATCTGTTCATAACAAATCAATATAGTGATTATTATAATATAAAATTATAATAAACATTTTTATAGATTTTCAAGTATATACATAGAAAAATTACCCAGTAAATAAACCTGTTGCAGCAGCAAAATAAAATGTTGTATACCAAAGAAATAAATCTCTATTTTTTGCCATTTCCATGGCTCTTTGCCTCTCAGCCATTTGATTTCTCAACTGGATTTGTCTCTCCATCTATAAAAATGCAATAATAATTTGACTATTGACTAAACAATTTTAAGGCTCACCTTTTTAAAACATTGTGAGGCACTTACATTAATTTCATTTAATGATTGTAAAAATTTTTCATTTTGTTTATAATGCTCTTCCAAATTGATTGAAAAATAGTTCCCCATTCTTAAAAAAAATTCTTTTGCTTAAAAACTTACAATACTTCACTTCACAAGAGTATATAGTTTAAAGAGAAAATTGGAGTAATATATTATTTATGTGTTTATTATGCGATCAATAAAGGTGTTTTCACTTCCAAAATACAATTTAAAATATAACTAAATATTTGTAATTATATTATTAGAAACATAATACAATAAACATATATTTTATATATTAACTATAAAGCGTAATAGTACGCTAAGGCAATATATTCCTTAAATGTAAAAATGCAAAAGTAACCGTTTGTTCTAAAAAATACTTTTATTGACATAAACTGCGTTTCGTTATTGCTGTGATCATATTATAAAATATTTATAAAAAACACCTAAAATTTATTATTTTCGCAGAAACATCTAAAATATATTATTTGCTTATAATTACTAATATCTTGTTGAAAATAGTAATAAGTACTATTGTTGTAATGTCATAATCGATTATCTTCATTTCGATATTTTTACTTACAGTACTTCATCTTGCACAGCCCTAAAATTTGAAGTGAGTAGTCAAATGTCATATTTCCCGCGTTACGGGACGCTGGTTGTCTTTTATTTAGAGTGCATGCGACGGTAAAATTTAAGTTCCCTCATAAACAGAAAGATTTCTATTGAAGTGAATATATCAATGTTATAAATTTGTATTGAAAGTGCAGTATTATTACGCCTAGACAAGATGGGTATTTTAGGTTTGTCAAAACTAATAGCTGATATTGCGCCACAAGCAGTAAAAGAAATGGAAATCAAAAATTATTTTGGTGGGTTGCTTGTAAAACATATAATCATAATCATAAATAAGTTTAAATTTCTTGCTATTTACAAAACGTATTTCATGATTGACAGGACGAAAGGTGGCGATTGATGCATCCATGAGCTTATATCAGTTTTTAATAGCCGTGAGAAGTGAAGGTATAACTTTTTCCTATAATTAGATTAAGAATTACTTTATGAAACTTTGATCTTAATTAGAATAGTAATTGTATTTTTTTGTATTATTGTAAAGGTGCTCAACTAACGTCAGTCGATGGGGAAACTACCTCACATTTAATGGGAACATTCTATAGAACGATCCGTCTAGTGGAGAATGGAATTAAACCAGTCTATGTATTTGATGGTAAACCACCAGACATGAAATCTCATCAATTAAACAAAAGAGCAGAAAGAAGGGAAGAAGCTGAAAAAGAACTTCAGAAGGCTACTGAAGCTGGTAATTATGATATTGTAAATAGAATGTTATATAGTCATATATTAATGATATATTTATTCCTTAAGAATTTATGAAAATATTATTTTTCTATATGATTTATTTCAAATCATATAGAAAAAAATAATATCAATTAAAACAAAAACAGAGCATGTACAAAATTTAATTTAATAAGTTAATATATAATATAATTTTAATTATCCAGGTGACAAGGCTTCGATGGAGAAGTTCAACCGTCGTCTAGTCAAAGTGACAAAACAGCATGGTGAAGAGGCAAGACAATTGCTAAAGTTAATGGGAGTTCCTGTAGTAGAAGCTCCATGTGAAGCTGAAGCTCAGTGTGCGGCTTTGGTAAGATATTTTTATTAACAAACAACAATATACAAATTTGTTTTTAAAGATTTGAAATATACTATATATTTATATTATTAGGTAAAAGCTGGCAAAGTATATGCAGTGGCTACTGAAGATATGGATGCTTTGACATTTGGTGCTAACATTCTTCTCAGACATTTGACTTTTTCTGAAGCCAGGAAAATGCCAGTTCAGGAATTCCATTTGGACAATGTATTAAAAGGATTGGAGTTAAACCATAGTGAGGTAAGAATATCTTTATTTTATATATATATATGTTATTTTGAATAAACTTTTCATTTCTTCGTGCAATCAAATCAAATCAAAAACACTTTATTGCACTTATTAAGTAGATAGCTTATTACAAAATAATATATCACACACTATAAGTACAAAGGCGGCCTTATCACTTCAAGTGATCTCTTACAGGCAACCTTTTTTATAAGAGGAATCTGTAGTTGGCGGATAATGAAAAAAGATATTTTTAAATATAAAAGATATATGCATAGATACACATACACATAAACAACATACATACATACATACTTATTACATACTTACCTAATTACATAAATAGTAAATATTTAAAACGCATAATACTTATATTGGTCTATAATACAATACAAACATACATATATTTACATACATCTATATATATAAACACATAAAATATACATACACATGACAATATACAGAGATACATATTACTAACAAGTTATAACCGTAAATAATACTCCTTGAGGCGACGCTTAAAGATGTTAAGAGACGTTGAATGTCTGATATAACGTGGTAATTCGTTCCATAGTTTTATCTTCTTAGCTGTAAATGATTCACTATAGCACTTGGTGTGACATAGTGGCACCTCCAGTACATTGTCATATCTTGAACGGAGATGGAAAGATTGAGAATGAGAACCCAGAAATGTAAACCTTTCTTTGAGGTAAGAAGGAGTAGAAGGCAGAAACAGAATAGAGTATAGGAGAATCAGTGCATAGTAATTACGTCGATGTCTCACAGTCAACCACTTGAGTTGAATCCGATATTGAGATATATGATCGTATTTCCTCAAACCAAAAACAAATCTTATGATCAGGTTCTGGAGACGCTCTAGTTTGTCCAGCAATTGCTGCGACAAATCCAGGTAACAGGTATCTGCATAGTCAAGTATTGGGAAAAGGAGGGTCTGAGCCAAAGATATTTTTGTTTTTAGAGGTAATAATTTTCCATCTCCTTATTCCCCCAATAGCAGTAAATATCTTGCGGCTTAATTCTGCTACTTGAGGGACCCACGTTAATGTACTATCGATCCTGATACCCAGATTCCTCACAGAATTACTAAACTCCAACTTGCAATTATCAAGCATTACAGAAAGAATTTGAGAGTAGTCAATCTTGGAGAGTTGCTTTGCATTACCGAGGATGCACAACTGAGATTTGCTAGGATTTATCGACAGGCCACATGATTTGCTCCAGGTTTAGTATTCAGGTTAATATTGACCTGCTGGATACCGCTAGTAATATCATCAACTGGTATGGTCGTATATACCTGCAAATCGTCAGCGTAAAGATGATAGGGTAGTGTTAATGAAGGAGTTATGTAGTTTATAAAGATAGAGAAAAGCAACGGAGAAATTACACCTTGTACCACCTTGTGGTACTCCAGCACTGAGTGGATAGAATACTGACTGCTTATTATTAACATGAATGCATTGTTCACGTTTCGTCAAGTAAGAATAAAACCATTCAATAGTAGTTTGTGATATATTAATGGATTTAAGTACTGCTAAAAGAATGTCGACATCAACGGTATTAAAGGCATTTGAGAAATCTAACAATGCAAGAATGGTAACATTCTGATAATCTATTCCGCTTCTAATGTTGTGTTTCACCAGTTGACACACTATATCCTTAAGGTTGCTTTATACCTAAAGGTTGTATGAAAAAGATAGCTATTTTAACAATTTCCTCTTGCACATTTAATTATGTATTTATTGATGATTGTCAAATTTTATTTTTCTACATGGGTGTATGAAAAACGATATTTTCTTATATTTTGAATTAAAGCTGTATAAAAAGTGCTTTAACAAGTTGTTCCTATATACAGTGTAATATATGTCATAAAATATTATTCTTTAGTTTCTACATTTATATATATTGGAACAGGTAAGGGAGATAAGACAAGGAGATCAACACACTTACAGTGGGAGTGTCTTAACAAGTTTACAACAGATCCCTTCTGTTTACTCCAATTTTTTTATTTTAATTTAAATATAATAGAATACATTTAAATTGGATATTAACCATCGTGGGACAGAGGTGTCGCGTCTGCCTGTAAACGCAACGGTTTGTTCGACTCCCATGAGGGGAAGATGCATTTTTCTATTTCCATTTTCTTCGCTATGGAAACTAGGCAAAGCGTGGTGTTGAGTTCCGGCACTCAACACGGAATGTATCAAAAAAGGTGGAGAGCAGGGACTAAACAACGGAGTGTGTTAACACTAGGCTCCTATGGTTCCTGCAATTCCCTCTGCCTACTCAGCCATGTGCGGGATAAAGAGTGAAGACTAAAAAGAATATTCATAATATTTTAATATTCATTTGTGAATACATTCAGTTCATAGACCTCTGCATCCTGCTTGGCTGTGACTACTGCGAGTCGATTCGTGGTATCGGCCCGAAACGCGCCATGGAACTGATCAAGCAGCACCGCTCCATAGAGGAAATACTGCACAATATAGATGTTAAGAAGTACCAGCCCCCGGAGAACTGGGGCTTCGAGAACGCGAGGCGCCTGTTTGTGGAGCCTGAAGTTAACAATGGAGATGATATTGAAGTGAGTATTATAAGTATATATATTAAATAAAAATATAATAATAAATCGTGGCACAGAGGCATAGCGTCTGCGTGTAAACATGACGGTTTGTGGTGAAGATTCTTCCCCATGAGGGGAAGATGGATTTTTCTATTTTCATTTTCTTCACTCTGGCCGCTTTTTCCCTAGTTGGCAAAAAGCGGCGTTGAGTTCCGCCACTCATCATGCAATGCCTCGAAAAAAACAGTGCGCGAGAACGGAGTGCTAAGACACTAGGTGCCAACGTTTCCTGTAGTTCTCTCTGTCCTTCTAATCTTTTCCTAAAAAAAATTAATTAAATAAACAAGCTTATTAATTCTGGGCTCTTAAATACCCAATTAACTAACAACATTGTGTTTTGCTTTATTTAAATATTTTTTAAATTGCCCAGACCCAGTTAGATCTTGCTACTTTTAACATATTATATGTCTGACTGTATAAATAAATGTTTTTGTGAGTGCTATCATTTGTAGATATTGAGACTTATCTTGTTGTTAATTAAATTTAGTACTGTTTTTTCACTGGTATATTAAGCACAATAAAGATTGGATATGTTTCAAAATCTGTAAGATATTGTTCTTGATAAATAAATAAAATTTTGTTAATTTTGGTTATGCTACTTCAGTAATACATGTTAATTTTGTACCACTGGGTGTGCATTAATAATTATACAGGTGTTTTACTACTGTTTGATTTTTTTTTAAAACTTTTTCAATAAATATTACTCATATTTAATCTATATAAGGCTATAATTGAGTTTTCCCTGTAAAATTTTCCATAACTGATTTCTTGATCATAATAGTCAAAAATATAAGAAATATGCACTATTTTACTTACTTTTCACAATACAAAAACATTTTTTGTCTTTAATTCAAAATTCATATACCTACTAAGAACACATTTACACACGTTAATTACATAAATACATTACATACATTAATTGCAGTTGAAGTGGACAGATCCAGATGAAGAAGGCTTAGTGAAGTTCCTATGCGGAGACAAACAGTTCAGTGAAGACAGAGTGAGGAATGGCGCGAAGAAACTGATGAAGGCACGTTCCGGTTCAGTACAAGGGAGACTGGACGGGTTCTTTAAGGTATTGGGGTATTATTTAATAAGTGTTATATATAAATAACTTTGACTGCTTGGACATTTTTATAGTCCATACTAGTGATGTAACGAATATTCGTTTTCGCGAATATTCGCACGTTTTTACACATTTGCATTCGCGAAAAATTCTGCGAATGTTTTGCGAACGTCAGAAAAGGAAATTTGATGACGATAATACGTTATAAACAGTAACAAACGGAGTGTCTTACGGAGTGTCTTAACACTAGGCTCCACGGTTCCTGCAGTTCCCTCTGCCTACCTGACAGGGTAAAGCGTGAAGCTAAAAAAAAAGAAACTACATATATGTTAAAAAACGTAGATAATAGTAAACTAAAATAATTACAATTATTAACCGATGTATTCAAAATTATTAATGTTGAAAAATAATACGAAAATAATAAAATTGCGTAATCTTAATCCCATCCCCAATAATATTCAATATCGTCATAAATATTTTAATAGATAATTTAATTAAAAAAGAGAAAAAATGGGGTTAGCGGTTTAAGCTCAGCAATAAATACACAGAATCCATTCTTGCTTTTGCGGACGATCTCGCGATGCTGACTAGGAATCTAAAGCAATGCCAGCTGCTATTGGATGAAGTGGACGAGTTTTGTGATCGGACGAAGGGAAGACATGGACATAATAAAATCTTTTATTTGGCAAGACGAGAATGATAGGTGTTTTCTCGTTTTGTATTTCTAACCCCATTGCGTGCACCTTATGTGCACGCAATGGGGTTAGAAATACAAAACGAGTGGCTAACTCTGGGAGAATTCTGTATCCCTTTAGTTTTAAAATCGCACACCCTAATTCATGACTGGTCTCAAACAATATTAAAATTCTATTCGAACTAAATTCTAAACGACTCTTCCAGATTAAAGTAATTTAGTAAGATGGGGTAAAGCTACCGATAAATCTTGCTACATCTGTAAAGAGGCAGTGGGGACAGCTAAACATATGCTGGTGGGGTGTAGGGTACTCTTGGAAAGTGGTCAATACTCGCGGCGCCATGACAAGGCTAGAAATCATACGTGAAGCCGTTAGTCCTTCATTATCAAGAGCACAGAGAAACATTACAACCGTCAAACGTTTAATAGAGTTTGTGAAAGAAGGTTCTGTTAAAAAACACACGCAAAAACCTTTCTCAATATTAGATCCAGCTCCTGATTGGACTCTTTTGATGGTCACGTATGAGAAATAGTATAGAATCCATGAGGACATTGGTGTTTCGTCATCCAGAACGTATATTTTTCTTTATTCTCGAAACCTAAAACGCGTAATACTGGTAGAACTTACAGTTCCGTGGGAGACAAATATCCCTAAAAGTCATAGCTTCAAACTTAATAAATATTTCGAACTTACTAACGAACTGACCAGGAATAGGTTTGGAGTAAATTCCATATGAATTTAAGCGATGGAAATAGGAGCGAGAGGTATAACAGCGAAATCTTTCTATAGCTTGCTAAAAGGTCTCGGCCTGTCCAGAACTGTTACCAATACATTTCTAGGACGTACTTCAAAGGCGGCATTAGCAGAATAATTTCGAATTTGTGAAGTGAAGGTGAGCATTAATGCATTTTAACAGGCCGATGGGTGGAATCCATGGAATGCTAAGTAGTTTCTTCTCTAATCGTAAAATTTATTACGTGATAACTATAAAATAATCGATTTATTTAATAACTTGCTAATTTACTTATAAATTAGTAATCATTAGGGTGAAAAATTCTATTTCTATAATTTTTTAGCGTTTTCTGCAGGGTTTCTTGCTTCGATAGGTGAGCGTTGACAATTCACACGGACAAAATGAGCAACATGGTTGTCAATTAGCGATTGACACTGTAGAAACGATTAGATATTTATTTCCACTCGATCACTTTGTTGACTTTTTATTTTTGGCTACCATTTTTCTTTTCGTTGGCTTAAGTCACGTGGCTTTTCGTTAACTCCATACATATTGTCAGCGTAAGCGACTGTCAAACTGCGTCTTGGCTAGGGCCGCAGTTCTCTCTCCCTTCTAAAAAAGGTTTAATAACCCCTGAGGTTTTTAATGATATAATCCAAGGTGCTATATTGCTTGCCGTAAACAATTGGCGCCAAATTTACAAGAATTACTTAATATTCGCACTCGCGTTCGCGAATGTCGGTAGCAAGTATTCGCATTCGAATTTGCGAGAGATAAAAAATGACATTCGTTATATCACTAGTAAAAACGGATCTCTGTTAAATTGGCAAACGTTTTGCGAGGTGATGTTGGAATAAGGAGTATTGTACAAAACCCTCTCCTCTGGATTTTTTTAAGTAAGAGTGCCTAAAGTCTGTCAAATAAACAACATTTAACATTCAAATTAGGGTTATGTATGTGTGTAATTTAGTATATAATAAAGTTATTCTCAAATTACTCATAGGTAACCAAATATTTAGTCTGATACAATACTTTAAAAAAAACGTTATAATAAGAACTTTTCTTATCTTAACGCTTTTATCCCGCACATGACAGGATAGGCTGAGGTGACTGTGTGAACCATATGAACCTAGTGTTAAGACACTGTTTTGGTTTGTTTACTGTATATGGGGCATTCCATGCCAACTCATCCTACCGATGAACTTTGCATCTCGGATTTCGCTGAAACTTGGGTATTTTTTTCAACCCCTTGAAATAGGTTTCTGTGATTTTTTTCAAATTTTTCTACTCAACCAATCAGAAGATATGAATTTTGGCCAATTTCGGGAGTTTATTTTTTCAAATTGCCATTACTTGGCGAAAAATGGTCCAATTTGGATCTTTTTTTTTTCAAAATTCTTTTTTTTTGAAAAACTTTTTGAAAAAATTACGCAAAAAATTATTAATAGTAGACTTGATTTTTTTTTAATTTCAACGTTAAAACCTGATTTTTAAAACTGTTTGTATCCTTCGATATTTCTGAAAAAAATCTCAAAAATATTAGTCCCCAAAATACAAATTTTAAGCCTAGTCTCGTAATGGGATAATGATGGGATATAACTTTTTTTGATTTTTTAAATTCAGACGCAGACGAAGGCAGCGCCACATAGTGAGTAAAGGATCAAATAGTAACATCAGCGATTTTAAATATTTTTTTTTCATTCATGCAACAAATAAAAAACTCCATTAAATGAAAACAGTAAATAAAACCGAAAACAAAAAAAAATAATTAATTTAAAAAATCAAAAAAAGTTATATCCCATCATTATCCCATTACGAGACTAGGCTTAAAATTTGTATTTTGGGGACTAATATTTTTGAGATTTTTTTCAGAAATATCGAAGGATACAAACAGTTTTAAAAATCAGGTTTTAACGTTGAAATTAAAAAAAAAATCAAGTCTACTATTAATAATTTTTTGCGTAATTTTTTCAAAAAGTTTTTCAAAAAAAAAGAATTTTGAAAAAAAAAAAGATCCAAATTGGACCATTTTTCTCCAAGTAATGGCAATTTGAAAAAATAAACTCCCGAAATTGGCCAAAATTCATATCTTCTGATTGGTTGAGTAGAAAAATTTGAAAAAAATCACAGAAACCTATTTCAAGGGGTTGAAAAAAATACCCAAGTTTCAGCGAAATCCGAGATGCAAAGTTCATCGGTAGGATGAGTTGGCATGGAATGCCCCATATATATTAATAAAAAATTAATATTTTGTATCTCAGGTGTTATCCACTACGCCTAATCCGAAACGTAAGGCTGAAGAAGATAAAAAGAGTGTGAACAAGAAAGCCAAAACTGGCGGCGGACGAGGAAGGAAACCTAAATAAACAATAAAATACAATTTAAGTTATGAGACTGTTCTTAATAACTATTAATAATATTATGAGTTGTAATATGACAACACAACCAAGGCATTTTATATGAAAACATCTAATATGATATAAATTCAAAATTGTGTTACAAAAATTTTCTCATTGCCAAATTGCAATTCCTAATAGTTTTATTGTTTTTAAATGAAATTTTTCGTTGCTTTTAAAATATTTCTCAAGTAATTATTATGATGTTTGTACTGTAACAATTTTTAAATTCATTTAACAGCCAACCTTTATATTTATACGAATAATTTGATAATATGGTATCTAGTATGCTTCTATAAATTGTAAAGCTTACTGGTTAAGCTAAATCAGTTGACTTGGCACTATTGTATTTAAAGATGCTTGTATTACTTCTAATTGGTGAAGAAAGTAATGACACTAATCAAAGAACCTAAATTATTGATAATTTTCATGTGCATCAAATTTTTCTTCTATTTTTGTATATTTTAAATAATATTTTACGACTCTATTAGTAGAATGTCAGGGAAGACGCCAAAAATTTCGAGCTATAAAGTTTTCTATTAGTTCATATAACTTTGGATATGTAACAATTTTACAATTAAATTATAAACCCATATTCTTAAGCGGCAACTTATTGTTCTTCAAACTAGAGATAATACATTTCAAATATTCAAGTTTTTACGCTTCACGCTTTATCACACTCATACCAGCGTGGGCAGAAGGAACCGCAGGAGCTATATGAACCTAGTGTTAAGACACTCCGTTCCCTACTTTCCCCCTTTTCGAGGCATTCCGTGTTGAGTGGAACTCAACGCCGCAAGTTTTAAAGGTTGTCAAATAAAACATTGCTATGTTCAAAATACAGAGGTCTAATTTAATTTTTCAAGTTATGAAGCGGAGGATATGCAATGGCCTGAAGCTTAGTGTAGGATAGGAAAGGAAGGGAAGTTCTACTGTAATGTTAATTTTAAAATGTTATATTTTTCATGTAATTTTTATTCTATAAAATGAGGGGACGGAGTAAGCAGGGACTAAGTAACGGAGTGTCTTAACACTAGGTTCGTATGGTTCCTGCAGTTCCCTCTGCCTACCCTGCCATGTGCGGGATAAAGCGTGAAACTAAAATGTTTAAATTTTAATTATTATGTAACTGTTGAACAAGCCACCAATTGATGTAATTTGACAACTAATTGTTATATAAATGGTATTCTGTTTTGACTTTACTACCAGATTCTAGATGAGTCTCTTTAGTGATTTTGTAAATAAATCATATTATTATTTTATTTTTTTATAGATTTCCTACTTACTTTAATAAATAATAAATAAAATCTTTTTAAGTATCTTCTTTTCATTATCCTTTTTTAATTTAAGCGCATATTTTTGAAATAGTATATAACATTACACATATATGGAGAATATATGTTATTCTATTTTTTGTTATTCAATTAATTATAATAATAGAAGAAAAGGGTACGTTTGCTCGTTTGCCTCCATCTAATATATGAAAAAAAAAGAATTAAAAATGTGCGTGTGTGTATATCCATATCATATAAGCGATCGTTTTAACACGTTCAATGCGGCGCCCGTTTCGTCCTTGACGTCCTTAATACTGAGAGAAAAGGCACGGGCCCGGGAAAAAAAGGGTGAGAGTGGAGGGGACCATACGGGCGGGAGAAAGCCGTTTCTATGGAAACGAACGGGGTCCCCCTTAATAGGAACCCCCGCCCTGTAAACGCAACCACCAGTCCCTATTATTATGGACCTTCGCACCAAACGCGTTAAAATACACTGTATTTAGATGCTTTCTTTAGATATTCTCAACCAGCTCGCTATTTAAACTTAAAACTGAAGAATGATGCACAAATTCCCCCAGAAAACTCTACAGCCGTGTCATCTGTATAGGAGAGAAGTACATATTTCTTTTTTTTTCCGTGATTATACTATATAAACAGTTATATGTTGAATAAAAATAGGTTCGGGCCTAGGAAACTAGCCTGTGGGACACCATACGCAACTCGTGACATGTGAACTCCTTGCACTTTATGTCCGCCTGGTACTCTACGAACTTTTACAGTGCAGATAAGTCAACAAAATTTTAAAATAAATTATTTTTTTACACAAAATTTTGCGGTCTGAAAGCAAAAGGAAAAATTTAAAAAAAATAGTTTTTTTTTTATTTATTAAATATCTATTTATTTTTTTGTTGCCAGTTTAATTGTATTTTTAGACTTGTGTGCTAATTTTAGAGAAATGTCAAATTTTAATGTCACCTTATTAGTAGATAAAGGCATCGGTAAAATAAAATCTACAAACAAATTAAATATCCCCTTTTATAATATTTATATCGTAATAATAGTAAACATTTGTTGTAATAAAAGATCTAAGAAGATCATCTTAATTAAAAAAAATAACATTATTATTTAAATATTTTCAATTCATACAAAATTACTTATACAAAAGTACTTTTTCAAAAGTTTTATTACATTTTCAAAAGTTTTATTACATTACATTAAAAATGTTTTCATGATAAATTAATTTATACATATTTGTATTGAAAATACTGTATTTGTCAATAAATTGTTAGCAACCATTTTAAATTTTTAAAATTGTTTTTTTTTTGTGTCACAGATAAGAGAAAGTATTTTAAGAAAAAAACAAAATACCAATTCGAACAATTATAGCTTTATTCCATAAAATTTCACCTATTAATATACATTTTAAAATACAACGTTAATACTTAAATATTAAACAAAATAAATAATAAACAGGCATTTCACAATAAAAGATCTTTATCAAAAGTGAGATAAGTGGTAGAACATCTAATATCTAAATCTGGTCATTATTTTAAATATAATAACATATATTTTTATATTTCTATATAAATATAAAATATTGTATTACGACATTATTTAATTTAATATAAAAGTTGTGTAAATAAAATTTTAACAGTAAAATAGTGTTTAAATACGATTTTATAAAAATTTCTGAAATTAAACCACTTTCACATAGACTGTCAAAAGAAAAATACTTAAGTACTTTCTTTTATATCACCAAACCATTTAAGATATTCATATGTATATATTTCTTTTCCTAACATGACTCAAAGTTTTTAACACAAACATAATGTACCACCAAAAATATCATCAAAAAGCCTATAATTGCTACTTTTCCATATAAATTAAAGTAAAATTAAGCGAAATTCTCCTTTAAGAAGTTAATAAGTCCGTTAGTGGACGCATCGTGACTCGACACGGGATTCGAACCCTGGAGTTCCGGCTCAATAGCCTTGGCCAGCTGCTTTCCGAGCTCCACGCCCCATTGGTCGAAGGAGTTGATGTCCCAGATTACACCTTGTGTGAAGATTTTGTGTTCGTACATAGCTGAAAACAACAAGTTTATTGTTAATAATAATTTTCTAGTTTCACGCTTTATCCCGCATATATCGGGATAAGCGAAGAGAACGAAGTGTTAGACATTATCCTCTCCGTTTCTCATTTAAATTTGAGATGATATGTCTCGATAGGCGGAACTTAATACCGCGTTTTGGTTTTTAAACAATATTAATATTACCAATACTAAAATAAAATTGTAATGGTAATTCTAAATAACATCAACATCAAAAAGCAATCTGCACACCCATCCTATATATAATCTATGCGACTGCTGCTTGACAAATTTCAAAATCAATAGATATATATTTTTAATTTTTTGTATTAAAAAACTTAGAGGTTATTATTTTGACAATACCCTTACCAATAAGCGCTCCCAATGTGAAAGGTGATACTTTCTTCACAACAATAGAGTTGGTGGGTCGGTTGCCTTTGAACACTTTGTGTGGAAGTATCTTTGCTATGGCTTCAGGGGCCATGCCTGACTTAACAAGCTCTGATTTTGCCTGAAAATTAATTTAAATATAAAAATCACAAAATAAACAATTATTTGTGTAACAAATTTAAATGCTTTTGATTTTTTTCATAATATGGAAGACAGTTGAAAATGTATGTAAATAATTCAGTTTATCTATTTAAATCTTTTTTATTGAATAAGAACATATATTTATTATTGCTACAGATTAACCAATCAGATAAAATTGAAACTAAATATAAACACTTAAATAATAAATAGCAAGCAATTTGGAATATTATTATTTTTTGAACTGCAGGAACCATACGAACCTAGTGTTAAGACACTCCGTTACTTAGTCCCTGCTTTCTCCGTCCCCGCTTTCCGCCGTTTTTTCGAGGCATTGCGTGTTGAGTGGCGGAACTCAACGCCGCGCTTTGCCTAGTTTACCAGAGCGAAGAAAATGGAAATAGAAAAATCCATCTTCCCTGACTGGGGATCGAACCCAGACACCGTCGCGTTACAGGCAGACGTTGTGTCTTTACGCTACGACGGTCCTCATTGGAATATTATGGTATAATAAAATAAAAGAAATATATAATGTTGTGTCATCACTAAAAATGTTACCATTTTTTAAATTCGAAATTCAAATTTAACAAGACTATTACGTTCCTTTCTTAAAAACGTTACCAGACTTACACGTTACATAAAGATTCGAAATTTGAATATACATTCATACAAGTTCTGTCTCTAACTTTTTGATTAATAATTATAAAATGATCATTATTGAACTACACTAACCTCTTCAGCAGTTTTTCCTTTCATCAAAGCCTCAGTTTGCGCCAAAAAGTTGGCGAGTAAGATCTTGTGATGAACTCCACCGGATATGGGATTGTGCGTTTGAGCCGGCGCTATGAAGTCGCAGGGGATCAACCTGGACAGATTATATATATTTAGAAAATGAGAAAATGATTGAAGATTACTTTAAATAGTATTTTTCATGTGTTTGGACAGAGATTCTGCCTAATTGAATTAAATTGCTTAAATAACTTAATAATAACATTTCAGAGTACATATTTATATTGGCATAAATTCATCGCTTTTATAATCTTTATCATCTAAGACTAGGGTAATCTTTCTCGTTTCTTTCGAAGATAATAAACAAATACTCTAATAGAGCATCAAAACACCTGGTCCCCTGATGTATGAGCTGGTAGAAGGCGTGCTGTCCGTTCGTGCCAGGCTCCCCCCACACTATGGGGCCGGTGTTGTAGGGCACCTGCTGACCGCCCCTAGTTACGTACTTGCCGTTGCTCTCCATGTCACCTTGCTGGAAGTAGGCGGCGAATCTGAAAGAGGAAATATCTTAGAGTAGGATAGACAGGGGAACCTTGTAAGGTTCCTCTCTTAATCCCTAAAGGTTGAGACGGGAACCTTATTAGTCTGTCATTAGATATTGACATTAAAATTCTGTTATAAGGTAATGGTGTATTGTTGTTACCGCTAGAACAGCTAACACTGTTGATAGAATACAATAATATAGATATTTAAGGCAAGCTCCTCAACAAACATCGATCTCGCTTCACCTATATTTTTAGATATAGAATGAGGTTCCTTCCATGGCAGGTATCAAAGTCAAAGTCAAAGTAAAAAAAAATTTATTCAAAATAAGAAGTACAAGCTTCATTTATTGAACGTCAAATAATTAATTTAATTTACCACCGGTTCGCTAAAGTTAATGCCTCAGACCTGAGAAGAATCGGCGCAAGAAACTCAGCGGGACTTAATCTGCTTTTTTTTATATTCTTCTATATATATATTCTCCTATATTCCTAAGAAAACATCCTTTCTAGTATCTGACATTGTCCGTTTTTTTACTGCACGCTGCTTCCAATCCCTATGCACATGGTATGGACAGAGAAACCCATAGAAACTTAAAAGTTTTTTTTTTAATTTAAAATGTAATTAACACCACAGATGATACGGTCCGAATACTTTTTTAACTTATACTATATGTTCTTATCATAAATATTAATTATATTAATATTAATACACAATATATATAATTAATATTAATTATATCTTATCTTTACATTTTTTTATGTTTATTGTTACTTAGAACATTAGTGTTAAGACAATCAGTTTCTCGCTTTTCACCTTTTGAGGTATGTTACAACTGTTAGGTGCAGAACTCAACGCCGCGCCTAGCCTTGTTACCAGAGCCAAAAAATACATTCTCCCTTAATGAGAATTGAACCTACTAACCGTCGTAATTACAGAAGCCAGCGGTCCTCAGACTGTATGTATGTTCATTTCATCATAGAACAATATTATCCATATAGTAATTGTTGGGAGAAACGCAAACATTTGCGAATCAGCAAAACCTATATCTACGCATAGATTATATCGTGTGCAAATATATATATATATATATATATATATATATATATATATATATATATATATATATATATATATATATATATATATATATATATATATATATTAGATAGATAGATAGATATACTCTTTATTGTACACCCATATGATATGACAATGAGAAACACTATTTAAATAAAATATACAATAGGCGACCTTATCGCTATAATAGCGATCTCTTCCAGGCAACCTTAAGGCATAGGAAATAATGGGGAGGAAAATGGGGTTGAGGGTGTGAATAAATATAATTATTATGAATAGTAATTAAAATGCATACTAATAAAATATATACATAAACATGTACATAACAAAACATATATATATATATATATATATATATATATATATATATATATATATATATATATATATATATATATATATATATATATATATATATATATATATATATATATATATATATATATATATATACATACATACATATACACACATATATACACATATACATACATACATATATACACACATATACATACATACACATACATACTCATACATACATATATACATACATAAATACCTACATACATATTATCGTAGAAGTTCAGAGGGCTTGAAAATGTAATTTTAAAAGTAATTAATGATTTTGCCCTTTTCACGTTTAGAGGCAAATCATTCCATAGTCTACAGGCTGTTACTGCGAAGGAATTAGTGACGAAGGAAGAGGCGTGTGAAGGTATTTTTAGAATGAGATTTTTATTAGAGCGCAGACTTCGGGTATGAGAATGTCCCAAAAATTCAAAACACGCCTTTAGATATGGTGGGGTTAATGGATCAAACAGCACACAGTAAAGAAGGTGAAGAATATGACTATTCCTGCGAAGACGGATTGGGAGCCACTTGAGCTTCTTACGAAATTCGGAGACGTGGTCGTACTTTTTTAATCCAAAGACGAACCGAATAGCTAGATTTTGTAAACGCTCAATTTTGTTTAATTGCTCCTCTTTTAAATCAAGATAACAAGAGTCAGCGTAATCAAGAATTGGTAAGAGGAGAGATTGTGCCAATGCAATTTTGGTTGGAATAGGTAGAAAATTGCGTAATCTTCGGAGATATCCTATCGATGCAAACATCTTTCTGCTCACCTCACTCACCTGCGGATCCCATGACATATTATGGTCAATAATGACTCCAAGGTTTTTAACAGTTGTACTATAAGGTATCATATGGCCATTTAAAAGTATTGGAGGTAAAGTGTAAATATTTATTCTTGATACAAGCTTCGGACTACCAACAATAATAGCTTGAGTTTTGCTAGGGTTTAACTGTACTCCGAAGCAAGTGCTCCATGTGGCTATTTGTACAAGATTGTCATTAATTTATTAATAGCTGCTGGAAGGTCAGCTATTTTAGATTGACAATAGATTTGGAGATCATCTGCATAGAGGTGGTAGAGAGAAGTGATATGTTGGGAAATATTGTTAATAAAAAGTGAAAACAAAAGAGGAGACAACACGTCACCCTGCGGAACGCCAGCATTGACCGGGGACCAGTCTGAATACGAATCCTGAATTTGAATTCGCTGCCGACGTCCACGCAAGTAACTACGAAACCAATCAATTACGTAAGGAGATATGTTAAGAGAAGATAAAATGGCAAGCATTATATCAAAATCTACGGTACCAAAGGCGTTGCTAAAATCCAACAGCGTCAGAACCGTAACTTGCTGTGTGTCCATGCCCAAACGGATATCGTCAGTTATTTTAACAAGCGCTGTCGTCGTACTATGACCTGGACGGAAACCGGATTGCAATGGATTAAGAAGGCTATTTTGAGAAAGGAAATGTGCAAGCTGGTTTTGGACCAGGCGTTCTAGGACTTTGGATAAAAAGGGAAGTATGGATATTGGGCGATAGTCGCTATCACTAGTAGGATTATTCTTCTTGGGTAACGGAATAATTTGTGCTTCCTTCCATGACGACGGAAATTCACAGGAGTCAATGGAAAAATTAAGTATGGAAGTCAGGAAAGGACAAACTATATCAAGTATGGGAATAATCATTTTACGACTGACACAATCAGCGCCAACAGCATCAGAGCTTATAGCCATAATGTTCTTCTTAACATCACTTTCCGTGAATTGATTAAAAAGAAAACTTGGAACACGAGGAGTGGTAATAGCGGCAATTTGATTAAGTGTATTTTGCTTGGTAATGTCACTAATTGTACCAGAAGAAGAGAAATGTTTATTAAGCTTATTTAAATCGATATTCTGAGGATTAGTGCTTTGACGTGCTTTACCAACTCCTATGGATTCAAGAAATTTCCACACTTTAGAAGTGTCATCTTCTTCAACTACACGTTTGTGAATATGGCGTCGTTGATGATCTCTACACACCCTATTGCAAAGATTCCGAGCTTTATTATATTTAAGCTTATTTTTGTCACTTGGATTCAATCTGAATCGCAGTTTTGCCGTGTTTTTCTTGTTTTGTAGTAATTTTATATCCTCTGTTAACCATGGAGCAGGAATATGTCGCATCCGCACAGGACGCAATGGGGCATGGCGATCATAAAGTTGCAACAGCAAGGAATTAAAAGAGGCAACTTGTTGATCAATTGTTGTGCAGCTTAAAATATCTTGCCAATTCACTGCAGCTGCATCTTCCCGCAAATGATTCCAGTCTATTCCACCAAAATTGCGTCGCAGAAGTATTCTTGACTTCGCTTTAGGAGGTTTGATCTTATACGATAAATAAATAAGATCATGATAAGAAAAAGCTAATGCAGGGTATTGACCATGTTTTTCAACATGATCAATGGGTGAAACGAGAAGTAAATCTAGAAGCGAGGGTAAGCAATTGGGAAAGTTGTGTGTGGCAGCAAGAGGAAGAATATGCAAATCAGCACCAGTAATCAAGGACTTTAACCGAGAGGCACGTAAATCATTTTTTAGAAGGCAGGTGTTGAAATCGCCCATTAAAATTGTGTGCGAATATATATATATATATATATATATATATATATATATATATATATATATATATATATATATATATATATATATATATATATATATATATATATATATATATATATATATATATATATATATATATATATATATATATATATATATATATATATATATATATATATATATATACTTAGTCTGGCCATAAATACTGTTACTATTCAAAAAAAGAAAATATTACGTTTGAATTTGGAATCTGTCATTTTTATATGATTGCTTGATGTGTTTTCTTATTTTCGCGCCATTATATTGTTAAATATTTTGTTATATTAAAATGGAGTGGGGTGATAAAGAGAACCGAATCGCTGTGATTGCCTTACATAAAGTAGGTATGGAGAAAAGTGCAATTTTTAAAACCCTCCACCCGCTTGGTATTAGTCAAATGTTTGTTTACCGGGCTATTGATAGGTACAATGATACCTCCTCTGTTTGTGACAGAAAAAGATCTGGCCGTCCACGTACCGTTCGTGTGAAAAAGGTGATTAAAGCAGTTAGGGAAAGAATTCGAAGAAATCCTGCCCGTAAGCAAAAGATTTTATCTCGGGAGATGAAGATAGCTCCTAGAACCATGTCGCGTATATTAAAAGATGACTTAGGACTTGCAGCCTATAAGAGACGTACTGGTCACTTCTTAACTGATAATTTAAAGAAGAATAGGGTGGTAAAATCCAAACAACTACTTAAGTGGAACGCAAAGGGAGGTCACAAAAAAATTTTGTTTACGGATGAGAAAATTTTTACAATTGAGCAGTATTTTAATAAACAAAATGACCGTATTTATGCTGGAAGCTCTAAAGAAGCTTCGCAATTAGTAAACAGAGTACAACGTGGGCATTATCCCACTTCAGTGATGGTTTGGTGGGGTGTTAGCTATGAAGGGGTGACTGAGCCATATTTTTGTGAAAAAGGTATTAAAACGTCGGCACAAGTTTATCAAAATACCATTCTTGAGACGGTAGTTAAGTCTTTAACTAACACCATGTTCAATAACAAAGAATGGTGCTTTCAACAAGACTCGGCACCGGGTCATAGAGCTCGATCCACCCAATCTTTTTTGAAAACTAACGTTCCGGACTTTATCAGCACTGAAAACTGGCCGTCGTCAAGTCCTGACCTAAATCCATTGGATTATGATTTATGGTCAGTTTTAGAGAGTAAGGCTTGCTCTAAACGCCATGATAATTTGGAGTCCCTAAAACGATCCATTCGGTTGGCAGTGAAGAATTTTCCTCTAGAAAGAGTTCGTGCTGCTATTGATAACTGGCCTCAACGTTTAAAAGACTGTATTGCAGCCAATGGGGACCACTTCGAATAAACATTGTATATTTTTAATAGTTATATATTGATGTATTAAACTAACTCACTATCAAAGGAATAAATGTTACGTATAAAAAAAAATCGTGCTTTTCTTTATAACAATATTTATGGCAAGACTAAGTATATATATATATATATATATATATATATATATATATATATATATATATATATATATATATATATATATATATATATATATATATATATATATATATATATATATATATATATATATATATATATATATATATATATATATATGTATATATATATATATATATATATATGTATATATATATATATATATGTATATATATATATATATATATATATATATATATATATATATATATATATATATATATATATATATATATATATATATATATGTATAATACTTTTGTCCAGTTTATAAGAGTTTTAATACTCACCTATGCAAATACTGGTCGTATGGCAGCAAGGCGTGTGTTTCAGCTCCATAGAAATTGCCATACCAAATTCCGAGCAGCGCCAGGATTACAGGTGCCTGTGATAAATAGATAAAACATATATAATAAATATGTAATTACATATATATATATATATATATATATATATATATATATATATATATATATATATATATATATATATATATATATATATATATATATATATATATATATATATATATATATATATATATATATATATATATATATATATATATATATATATATATATATATATATATATATATATATATATATATATATATATATATATATATATATATATTAAATCTTTGCTTTTTATAACGTGACGTACTAAAAAAATATAATTTGTAGTGCAAATTATAAGCTCAATTTCTTACAATTACAATATCGACAGAAATTTTGAATAAGTTATTATCTTGGTCAAAAAGTAAAGTAAAAAATACGGTGCAAAAAGGATACTTCTTCACTTATATAGAGAAAAGGCAAAAGTCTTTCTATTGCAAAGGAGCCCCACGAAATATGTACCATATTGAAATCTATTATTATTATTATTTATTGCTATAGTAAAAAACAATAGAAAAAAGAAATAGCCTCGTAACAGACGGACGGACAGCATAATCTTAGTAATACCCTTAAAATATGTAGCTAGATTTTTTTAACAATGTTACTTAAAACACACTCACATTCTTCTCCAAAGGAGCGGTTAAAAAGTGGTTGTCCATGAAATTGGCTCCGTCTAGAAGTTTCTCGAAGTTATCGTAACCGATGTACAAGGAAATGGACAATCCGATGGCTGACCATAGAGAATACCTGTCAGAAATTAATTAAAATCACGTTTAGAGCAGAACACGCTGTATACCATATACAGCAGGTTCAAAAGAGAATTTTGCAGTATATAATTATAGAAGAATATTATTTACGTAAAATATATAATTTACGTAAACTAATGACCTGAAAGTTTTCTTAAATGTAAATTAGATAACAAAAATTCAAATCAATTTTGTATTATTTAAATAATTTGATACAATTTTATACTTTAAAGGCTTATTTTTTAAACAATGCAGGTAAAGTTGCATGTAAAAGATTAAATAACATAGGAAGTATAATAAAACACATCAGACCTTCCTCCGACCCAGTCCCAGAAACCAAACATATTCTTTGGGTCAATACCAAAAGCTGTAACTTTTTCTCCATTTGTGGATAGCGCTACAAAGTGCTTGGACACTGCAGATGGCTGAAACGGAGATAATATGTTACTATAAACAATATCCATATAATTTAAAATATATATTGTAATTTAAAAAATTATTAAAAAAATATATGTATTTTTATTATTTTGTTAACAGAGAAATAAAAAATGTTAAAAAATAAAGGTCCACTTAAATAGGTGTTGAATATACAACCCTTGCATTAAATCAGATTATGTAGCACTACACCATAACCTATTCTAAGCCAACTCTTTAGACCTATTCTAAACCAACTATTTTTTAGAGAGGGGTTTAGTTACAAAAAAAAATTAATTAAAGTTTTTTTTAATCTGTGATAATTTATCTAAAAATCTCTACTTACATCCTTAGCAACTTCCAAGAACCAGTTCTTAGCAGATGTTGCGTTTGTGATGGTCTCTTGAGTTGTGAAAGTTTTGGAGGCGATTATGAATAATGCTGTTTCAGGGTTCAGCCGTTTGAGGACTTCAGCTAAGTGGGTACCATCTATGTTTGATACAAAATGTACCTGTGAAAAAAAAAAAAAATATATATATATATATATATATATATATATATATATATATATATATATATATATATATATATATATATATATATATATATATATATATATATATATATATATATATATATATATATATATATATATAAAATACATTAAGTATATGGTACCTTAAGATGATTAGCATATGGTTTAAGAGCTTCAGTAACCATGAGAGGTCCCAAGTCGGAGCCACCAATGCCAATATTTATTACATCAGTGATTGGTTTGCCTGTGTACCTAAAATTTTACATATAGGTAAATATTTGAGGAAAAGATTATTATTTACTTACTTTATCCGGAAAAAGTAAGTAATAATAAAAATTAATACATCTTTATTATCAACTCACAAAAACTTGGTTTTAAAAAAAATTAAGGAATTATTAAGAAATTTTCCATCTTATTATTACTTTTAGCCATTCTGTGACTACTTTTTTTCATTTGTTTTAGGGTTTAGGGTTGGATTTTTTAGAAAATAAACAATGTCCCAAAAATGGGGACAGCAAAGAGTAGAGACATCCTAAAACGACTATTGATTGAATTAAATTAAATATTTAAAAAACTAACATGCTCTGTTCGAGGTAACTCCTACAATAGTCAATAAATAAAGCTAAAATAAGATTAAGTCATTAGCATACCCTTTCCAATTTCCACTAATAACTTGTTCCGAGAACTCCTTCATATGAGCCAGTACCGCATTCACATCTGGTGTTACATCCTTGCCATTGAGTAGGATAGGTTTGTTCTGTCTGTTACGTAAAGCTATGTGGAGAACTGCTCGGTCTTCGGTGAAGTTAATTTTTTGACCTGATGAAAATTTTAAAATTATATTTAAACTTCACGCTCTATCCGTAATGGCGTAGTCAGAGCGAACGGAGCGCCAAATGCTGCGGTCCCTGCATACATCTTCCATTGTCATTAGCTTCTTCATACATTCTCTCCGGGGGTGCTCATGCTTTTTACATTTAAATTTATTTTTATTTCTTTTATATTTAAATTTATATAGGTTTCTTTTCCCATATAGTAAATTTAAAGTAAGTTAAAGCGGAAGAGTGGAGAAATGAAAAGAAATCAAATCTACCACCATCACACTTAGAATATTTTCTAAGACAGGTTCTTTCCTTCTAATCTATACTCCTACTATCTATATAACATATTATAAAGCTGAGTAATATCCCAACAATGTACAAATGCATGTATGTACATATTTTACGCTCAGATATTGATGAAGTTTTCACTAATAGAAAGAAATAGTGATTTTGAGATGAAAGTGAGCTTATATGAACAATATATATTATAAGTTTATTAGCATATTCAAGCATACAAATTTATTCATATATATATATATATATATATATATATATATATATATATATATATATATATATATATATATATATATATATATATATATATATATATATATATATATATATATATATATATATATATATATATATATATATATATATATATATATATATATATATATATATATATATATATATATATATATATATATATATATATATATATATATATATATATATATATATATATATATATATATATATATATCGACATACATAGTCACAATGGTGAGAGATTTCTATGCTTCATGCATATATTAATTTATATTCTCCTTTGTTTCAAATGTACAAAATTTTATAATTTTGATAAGAAAATTCATTATTATAAAGCACAATCTAAATATAACTGTCACATAAGGAAAACATAAAATGATGTAGCTGTATCACGCTGTGGTTTATCAATAAATCATTATCATATTAATCAACAATGAGATCAGTCAAACCTCTTGAATTTTATTATATATATAGAAAAATAATAGTATTGCATAATTAACACACAAAGAAGTTATTTCACTCTGAGAAAATAACTTCATCGTGATTATTTAACTGTTACAATATGGAATTGGAATGTCCTTAATACTAGTTTTAAATTGCCTACACCTACTGCTATTGGCTACAATTTACTAATTAAAAAAATTAATAATAATTAATGTACCTGAAAACATAGCATCTCTAGCTTGTTCGACATTGCGACTCCTTGCCAATTGCAAGAGAAGTTGTAAAGCAGCATCATCCACTCTATTCTTAGAATAATCTAGTAAAATATCTCCATCATTGGGTGTTGGTATGCGAAGGCTGCATATCAAAGACATATAATATTAGTACATAATGACCCTTTTATTATTCATATACAGATTAAGTGCAGAAAATAACCATTTCTTGAAAATAAAATACTTAAATTTGTAATAATAAAAAATATTAATCATAAACTTAGGTAATTCCTAAAACTATGTTCATTAATAAATTTATTTGATAGATAATTCAAATCAGTCAAGAATGACAAATAAATTAAATGAAGGCTTTATAATAATCTGCTCATAATAAAAAAAATACAATTAAACTATAAAAAAAAATTATGTTAATAAAATCCTGCTAAATAAAATATAAACATTATGTAATATTTAGAATTGTATGATTAATTATTCACTTATTGTATCTCCTTCTAACTAAGGAATTCAATAACATAAAATTTACAGAATTAATGATATTTTTTAAAAGTTCATACTCGATGACATTGCTTCGTTACCGGTGACCTTTTCAAAACTAGAGTTACTTAATAATGTGAAACGAAATTAGAAAGGCATTGTAATATAATGTTGTATATAAAGTATGCCAAATATAACATTAATTACTCAAAATGGACAAAAAAGAAACAAATAATTTACATTTCAATTATAAAAATAAATGTTACTACCTGAATTTATTGAATCGGTCGGGATCCTGTTGGAATAATTGTTGAATATTTATCTTCTCAGAGTTTGCATTATAAAATTCTTGTAGTTTTTTGAATGCTGGATCTTCTTTTAAATTAACTTTCGGTTCCATTTCGATTGAAGATAGTTTCCGTGTTCTCGGTACAATTGTTTGCCGAAACTGCCGTATCAACACGGTTGATAACGAATGTCGAAATGACATTTCAATGACATGTGAAGGTTATTCGCGTTTTATTTTTCCACCAATTTGTGCCCAGTTTACAAATCGATATTAAAATATCAATATCGATATTGATGAACGATGATGGAAAGAGATATAAATTAAAAATAAATTTCTATAGTTTTATGACCATAAAACCATAGAAATTTATTTTAACTTTTTTCGTTTTTCTTTAATATAAGACAGGTTTCATATATTATTTTGCAGGCCCTTTGATATATTTAAGCAATAATTAATTCCGTATTCATTTTAATAAGAATATTCAAAAATATTTCTTTATATAACATAGCGATTTGGAAAATAAATTAAATTACATAGATATTATGTAAAAATCTTAATATTTTGTATATTCGCGTTCATATTTTGTTCACATAATATAAAGAAAGTGGTGAAAGTGGAATGACAGAGATATACATTTTCCAGCTGGAAACTGGGAGTCTGACGATTCTCTAACTATACAATATAACATAATAATTAATTTAAATAATAAAACAATGTGAAAACTTATTAATTCATTTATTTAATGATACACAATGTATAAAACTCTATATAATGGCAAACTATATAAGCCACTGAATTGTTAATACCAAAATATTTCAATGAACACTTCTAAAGTTTATATGTTGTTGAACTGGAAGATAAAATAAAATCAACTTTCTTCAGTTTTTAGAATAACAATTGTTGTAAAAAGTTTGACCTAAGCCTGTTTGAAAATCCAAAATTAAAAATGTAACCGAAAATTATTTTTTCTAAAATTTAAACAAAAATATACAATTCAAATACTTATACTCAAATGTTTATATATTATCAGTAACAGATTTGTAACTAGAATGTTTCTAGAATTAAAAAGTAATAGGTTAATTTTTATTAAAAACTTTAAACTTACTATCATTTATAAATACCTGTTGTTAATTTGACCCTAAAAAATATTATATAATAAATATCTTAAACATCACCAAATATAATAAACAAATTTTCTCAATAATCCCAAAAATTACTCTAATTTAAATCATATACACTATAAGATCCATTTCATAGCTTTTTTTGTCAATTTTTAATATGAAGGAAGTGTGCAGGAAATTACAATACTAACGTTAATTTTTAATAATACACCCAATAGTTATTTGTTAGAAATAAACACTGTATTTGATATATATTTTATATTAGCACCAAGGCTTTATATTCTCAAATAAAATTATATATATAGTTCTTAACATTAATATTTTTATTTTAGATTATTACTGGTTTTACCATATATTTATTATTATTATCTAATAACTTACTATTTATTATCTAGATATTTTTTATACTTTCATAGTAAATAAGGTTTGTGTTCTATGGCTTCATACTGTAATAAGACAAGTTTTTAACTATTTATTAAATCTGTTTTCCATTTTCAATTTCATTTTTAACTATTATCAAAATTTTAACTTTCAAGAGATTATAAAACGTTAACTCTAATATAATTGAATCAAACAATTTAAGATTACTCTAATTTAATAAGCGTCTTATAAATCTTACATAATTTACAAGAATAAACAAACTTTTGTAAACATAATTTTCACATTTATCATATATATATATATATATATATATATATATATATATATATATATATATATATATATATATATATATATATATATATATATATATATATATATATATATATATATATATATATATATACATATATATATATATATATATATATATATATATATATATATATATATATATATATATATATATATATATATATATATATATATATATATATATATATATATATATATATATATATATATATATATATATATATATATATATATATATATATATATATATATATATATATATATATATATATATATATATATATATATATATATAATTACATATGAATATTTTGTAAGCATTTTCGTTATTAAAGTTTTGGCAAAGATTATTTATTTCTACTAATATGACATTGACTATAAAATGAACATATATAATACTTAATATGTCTATAATATACATATACATGTATATTCTAGTCCTAAGATATTGTTTAAATGTGCCTATTGTATTAAGTATTAAAATGGATCAGAAAACCTTATTCTAATGGTAAAGACAAAAGAGTTTAATAATAGTAGTATATTTTCAATAATATTTCTATTAATTAAAAATATTAGTAACCATGCAATATATAATTAATTATATAAAATTTACCATTTTATATCAATATAATGTTACATTAATATGTATTAAGAACCAAATCGTTTGTATTTATATTTAAAAATATTTTAAGTCAATTTAGCTGAACTAAGTAGCGTATTGCAATGTTAAAAACAAAAATGAATCTCCTTTCATATTAAATAAAGTTGTCTTTCCAACAAAATAAAAAACATTTTAAAAAAAAAAAGTAAGTAAAATATTAAAATTAATTATCAGAAGCACAGACAAGAAAAAAAATGAAATCAAATAATAAACAAAGAAAAATTAAATCAAATTTAAAGCAAATTTACAAAACTAACAGTTAAATACATCTCGTTTTGAAATCATTAAAAAATGTAAATAGTAACAGAGCACTATAGGATAAACAATTATAAAAAAATGATATAATAGGAGGGGAAAGCGCCAAAAGACTGAGGGGGGGGGGGGGGGTGATTCAGAGAAGACCCAGAAGACCGTTGCTTTCACCCAACTAGCTATTAAAGTTAGTTAAGTTAACAAATAACTTGTTCTATACAAGTTACAGTGTAATAAATATCCGTTTTCTGTGTAGTGCGACGGCTACGGCGAGCCATATGAGCATAGCGGCTGCGTGTGCGGCTAGCAGCTGCGCGTGTGAGGGCGCCACCAGCGCGTAGTGCAGCGGGAAGTGGCGCTTTAGGAGCTCGCTGCCTATGTACAGGAACAGCGCGTTCTGGCCTGGAGGGTGATATTTATATTTATATATGGTTGTTTTACCTTGTATATTAGTTACCAAGATTAATGTACTAATGAGAATCATTGATAAGATTATTATTGGTGTTATAACATAGTGTCAAAATTGTAATTAACATTGCTTATTAAAATGAAGGGAAATCATGTTAAAAAAAAAACATTTCTATGTAAAATTATATGAATTGGTTGAGTTACTAAATTATTTTACATGATTGAGATAAAATATATTACAATTATTGACTACAATTTGATTTATAAAAGCCAAATATTTATACCAATTTAAGTTGAACATTACTTATTGTTAAAAACTATTATAATATCTTCCCACTACATTTAATATTTCCATTCCTATATACATTACAACTTTTAACTACATATTAAAACACATACAAATAACCTATAATAATAAGACAAGATAAACCCACCTGCATAGTACAAGGGCCGTCCACCCCACTTCGTCTTCAAATCAACTAGGAAATACAACATGGCCTGTATGAAGAAGGCCATGGCGGACGTCACGAGGCAGTAGGAGAGTGACCACAGGTTCTTATTCACTGGTATTACGCCGCCATTTTTGGAGAACATGCACAAAGCACCTCCAGAGACACCAAACATAATGGCCCAGAATATCCAGCGCATTATTCTTGCTCTGTAAATGGAGAGTTCATTTTTAACATTAGAAAAATAATGTAAGCAAATTGTTACAAGATTATAAGAATTTAAAAGTACAGCTGCATGGAAACGGATGGCTTTGTGCTCATAGCGGGTTGACGGACCAAAGAGTGCTGGTTCATTTCCCGCACCATTTTAATTTTTAGATATTTATATTTAATAAAACGAAAACAAGTTCATTTTAACTGACGTAATAACAAAAAATAAAACTCTCTTTGAATAGCAGTTAAACTGGTATTTAAATTTAAACTGTTTTATTTAAAATGTACAAAAATGGAGAAAATCAAATATCTTATTATCACAAGAGACCACAAAAAACCCAGAAGTTAAAAAAAACACATTTCTTTTAATGTTTTTTCAAATTTCCACCCCATACCTGGCATGATTGTACACCAGCATTATCCTGGTGGCGTGCGCTCCCGCCTGGACCACCAGCACCCCGGACAACACTCCCAGGATACCCTCAGGGTCGTGGGGCACCACCGTGTGGTATATCTTGCGGAACGTACCGTGTGTGTATAGATGAGATTCGCCTAGGATTAACCTGGAACGTTTATTATTGATTATATATCATTTGTGGCAGTGTTATTATTGCGCACACTTAGAAAGGCGAGTTTTTTATATAGATTTTTAGGCTTTTGGTACCATTTTAAAGATCTCGAAAAGGTGGATTGGTGAATAATATAGCCAATTTTCTAACTTAATTATGCACGCAGAGGTGTAGCGTCTGCCTGTAAACGCGACGTTTTGAGGGTTCGAGTGAACACTCGGGGAAGATAGACTTTTCTCTATTTCCATTTTCTTCGCTCTGGAAACTAGACAAAGCGCGGCGTTGAGTTCCGCCACTCAACAGGCAATGCCTTGACAAAAAAGAAAGCAGAGACAAAGCAATGGCGTATTTTAAGCTAGGTTTTAAGCTAGGCTTCGGCTAGGTTCCTTTGGTTCCTGCAATTCCCTCTGCCTACCCTACCCTGTGCGGGTTATAGCATGAAGACAAAAAAATGGCCAATACCAAACAATATTTAATAGGCCAAACTAACCTATCAATGTACCCAGCGATCCCTGCAGTACAATTCTGCAAGGAGAAATCTCCCAACGCCGTACGATGTAGACCACCAGGCCCTGAGTATCCCTTTGGGCAGCCAGGAGCTGGAACCGTCAGGGTTATGATGACCTGGAAAAGGAATGAAATTTTAATAATCAACCAAAGATAGAAGGGAATCTAGTGACATGATACTTTTGATGTTGCAAAGAATTTTCTTTTTAATACAGAACTTTTTTCATTCAAAAATTGATATTTTCTATGAATTATGAAGCAAAGAAGATGTAACAACTCTTATGTTATAGTATAGCTTTATTGTGGTATCTTTGTTTTTTTTTTTTTTTAGCTTCACGCTTTATCCCGCACAAGGCAGGGTAGGCAGAGGGAACTGCAGGGACCGTGCGAACCTAGTTTTAAGACATTCCGTTGCTTAGTCCCTGCTTTCTCCGTCTCCGCTTTCCGCCGTTTTCGAGGCATTGCGTGTTGGGTGGCGGAACTCAACGCCGCGCTTTGCCTACTTTGCCAGAGCGAAGAAAATGGAAATAGAAAAATCCATCTTCTCCTACTGGGGATCGAACCCAGTAACCGTCGCGTTACAGGCAGATGTTGCGCCTCTGCGCCACGACGGTCCTCAACCTCGGTCGGTATTTTTGTTATTACGAATATTATATAATGAAATATTTTTCACTATCATTATCATATTCACTATAGTCTGTAAGGAAATTATGCTTTTTACCGTCAGGCTTGTTATAATTTTTCTTTCACAAAATTATTAAAAAAAATATTGCTGTACTTTACTTATCTGATAAACCAAATAATTAATATATTTATTTCGTTTTTCAAAATTCGCTAGAGACCTATCAGGGCGAGGTAATAGGCTCTTCAATCGGAGTGAAGAACCATGTACTCTCAATGTAGGTGGTTATTTAAGTGAAATAATGTAGTTAACTTAATTTTTACCTGTACAGCTACAATAAGTATTGTAGCTAGCCATTGTTGCCAGCCGGCTGTGATATCCCGGAACAAGGAACGACCTGTATATGGAAATATTATTATTTGCAGGAACCGTCGGAACCTAGTGTTAAGACACTCCGTCCGTCGCTTTCCCCCGTTTTTTCGAAGTTTTACGTGTTTAATCGCGGAACTTAACACCGCGGTTGCCTATACGCCACAGCAAATATAATGGAAATGAAATAATCCATCCTCCATAAGTGGGAATCGAACCCACAAACCATCGTGCTTACATGCAAACGCTTCGCTTTTGCGCCATGAGTAAATTAATTATCAATAACTTGTTACATTATATGTCAAAAGTATTATATATATTTAATTCATAAATGCATACAATATATAATTTTTTTCGCTCATTCATTTGTAAATCTAACAAACACTAAGATTAAGTTGAAGACCAAAAAAAAAAATTTCCACTAAGGTATTTTTGTTTAAAATTTGATCTCATAACGAGACTTAGACGTTGGCATTGTTTCACCGTAGATCGGTACACATTTTTTAACAATTACTTTTCTCCACAATTTAAAAACAAAAAAATGACAGACAAAAATGTGTTAATTTCAAGTACGAAACTGTCAAACCAATCTAAAAATAACTTACTAAAACTAACCTGGCGTAATATTCTGACTCGTCCTCATAAATGCGCACTCCAAGGCGCCTACTATGAGATACATGGCGGCAAGGCGCTGAAGCACGCCCGGGAACCGAACGTTGACCCACGACACGTTGACGGAGCTCAGGCATATACCGACGAGCGAGAGTAGAAGCGACCTACGTGCTACCTGTACCGACAAATAGACATAAATAGACGTATATAAAAGAGCGGCCTTTGTCAAAACTATTTATAGGGTAAAATATTTAAGGCTATATACAAAACACTAGTTAAGAATTATCTACGTCGTAGCGCAGAGACGTAAGCTTCTCCCTGTAAACGCGACGGTTTGAGGGTTCGATTCCCACTCGGGGAAAATGGATTTTTCTATTTCCATTTTCTTCGCTCTGGCAACTAGGCAAAACGCGGCGTTGAGTTCCGCCACTCAACACGCAATGCCTCGAAAAAGGCGAAAAGTAGGGACGGATAAAGCAGGAACTAAGCAACGGAGTGTATTAACACTAGGTTCAAATGGTTCCTGCAGTTCCCTCTGCCTACCCTGCAATATGCGGGATAAAGTGTGAAGCTAGAGAAAAAAAATAGAATGATCAATAGTTTAGGTTAGTAGTATAGTTTAGGTACAGGATCATTGTTTCCACTTCACAATATTTATACGTGCTGAGTAACGCGTGAGGTATTCATGATTAAAAACAAATGACGTTAAGATCTCGTACTACAAAAATACTATTAAACTTTGCACAATCTTTCATTTAAAAAAATAACCGAATGAGAAAGAGATATATCTCTGCCCCGCTCTGACGCGATAGTGTACGTTTGCGTCATGCTTGACAAATAGTGTTTTGTTTTGGAACCATAATTTAATTATTTACTTAGTTTGAAAAACCATTACTTTATTTTTGAAAATATTACTTGGTTTATAATTTTACCAAGTTTATGAAGGCCAGTTAATACCATACTTTAAATTAAGGTCGCGATTACATTCACATTTGTATAAATTAAGTAATCTTTGCCCTTTTTACCCTCTTGCCTCAGGCTGTATTCATTGCGCATTAAGGTAACGGGGAATGCATCAAGAAGTAATGTGTTAAATCATTTAGTTTCCGCTTTAAATTTATATTACGCGTTGTTTATCTCTCCAGACTACCCTATATGCGGGACAGTGCGTCAAAAATTAAAAAAAAAAAAAAAAACATTTGATAACACGCAATTCATACACTTCCCTACATTATATTCCAAATTACAACTAGAAAAACCAGTTTAGCGCTTTCTAACTCGGCTACGATATTCAAAAACATAATCCCGGCTGTTAATAAGCATATAGAGAAAACTCAGTACCGAAAATAAAATCAGCTTACCTGTCCAAAAGCGGTAGTCCTAGGCATTGAAGTCCTGAGCCTAGCGTTCAAAGACAAAACCAAAGCTTCTCCCATAGCGAAGGCGAACCAAGGGAATACCACGTCAGCAACAGTGAGACCATTCCAGGTAGAATGGGAAAAGATCCTGTACCCACCGCCGCCGGCGTTCACGAAGATCTGGTAGTACAATGGGAAAGAAATATCTTAAATGTTGTGGCGCATAGCAGAACCGTAAATGCGATAGTATTGGGTTCAATCTAAGCATAACAAGACATGACAAACCACGGCGTTGATCTCCGCCAATATACTAGAATCTTGTTCTGTTAACATTCAACAAATTTTCATTCAAAACTTACATTTTCTTTGTTTTACAAAATTAAAATAAAAAAATATTCAAAAATATTACTACAGGGGGTAGGAGGGCGGCAAAGGGGGGTACACTGTATATAATATATATACACATAAACAAAACAATAACAAATGAAAAATAATTCATCCGTTCCGGTACACGATAGTTAGCCTCGTAAGGGGTTATGTAAAATGATTACGTTAAATACCGCATAATACTACTTTCACAGGCGTCAGCGATGTAATAACTATAGGAATATTTATTAAGACCGTCATGGCGCTGGAGATAGCCTGCAAACACGTGGTTGTTGGTTTCAATCCCACTTAGGGTAAAAAATATTTGTATGTGTAAGACAAAGTATATCGTCTCAAAATGTGGGGAACATCGGCCAGCGAGGATAATAAGTAAATTAAGGTTTAAAAGGGAAAAATAAATATTTCTTTTTTTTTATGGTTTACGCTTTATCCCGCACTTAGTAGGGTAGGCAAAGGGAACCGCAGGAACTGTGGGAAGCTCTTGTTAATATACTCAGTTCCCCGTTTTTCGCCTTTTCGAGACGTTGCGTGTTAAGTGGGGGAACTTAACGCCGCGCTTGCCTGGTTACAAGAACGGAGAAAATGGAAATAAAAATTCCACTTCCCTGAGTGCAATCGAACCTACAAACGACGACGTTCGACGGTACGACAATAACCGTGCTGCATTGAGTCACAATATTAAATATCCTTTTAAAATCAATATATTTATACATAAAACAACATTACCTATACTATAATAATATAGTGACATGTTAGTACTAATTGGATAACAGTTGATTCACTATTCATGGTTAGTAGCCATTTAAATATAATTAAAAATAATATTTATATACAAGGAATAAATATAAACGCATATCCGATGGAGATATAAAACAAAATAACAAAAACAAAATGTTTATCTATGGCATTTTAAAACACACACAAATATTTTATTACTGTTTTTAATGTATTTTATTTAATACTTTATTAGTGTTCCAATCATTTTTCAATCAAACCTAACTTATCTTCGTTTAAATATATGTATGTACCCAGAACGATATAATCATAAATTCGTAAAACGGGTTTTCCAATGTATATTTATATGTTACATTTATGTATTATAGAATCACTAACATCTAACATCAAAACTAATAGTAAATACCAACTTACCATAAGAGCTATAGCAAATCCTCTAAATATATCCAAGGACCTCAATCGAGAGCGTGTCGGTGACCTGGGCACGCTCGCTTCAGTTGTAAGGACTCTGGTCTCTGAACCCAATTCATTGTCTTCTCTGTGCCAAAAATTAAAGTAAACCTTTTTAAATTATGCGCACTAAAGAAAAAAATAAGCTCTTAATTTTAGGACCCCTATTTGAAAGGTGTTATGAACTATTTCCATGCATTTCCATGCATTCTGCTCTACCAAAGAACAAAAGTATCAATTAAAATCAATGCCTCAGATATGCCCCATTTTATTATGACAATGAGCTATTCTCTTAACAGCATCAATTTTTATAGTCATTTTTCATTTTTTTACATATAGATAATAATTAAAAAATTGTATCCATTGTCATGTAAACTACTCTGAGACTAGCTCAGTTTTGAACACTTTTTGTTTTTAGCATCACGCTTTATGCTGCACATGGCAGGATAAGCAGAGGGAACTGCAGGAACCGTGGAACTTAGTGTTAAGACAATCCGTTGCTTAGTCTCTGCTTTCTCCATCCCCGCTTTCGCCTTTTTCGAGGCATTGCGTGTTCAGTGGGGGACCTCAACGCCGCGCTTTTGCCTAGTTTTCCAGAGCGAAAAAATGGAATTAGAAAATTCAACCTTCCCCGAGTGGGAATAGAACACAAACCGTCGAGTTTACAGCTAGACCCATACGGCTCTGTGCCACGGTGGTCCTCGAAAACTTTCTTAATTTATTGAATAAATTCTAATAATGAATCACTTTCATACCATAATTTTTTATCAATCAATAATAATGTGTAATATAAATATATTTTCATCAGATATTTTTAACATTGTGACATTAGTTTATCTTGTAAATAAGCACACAAGAATTAGTAAATAGATTAACACTGATAAAATTACTTACCATAATATTATGTTAACTAGTTGATATTTTTTTACAAGATAATATGACATCATAGAGATTATTGTTTATAATTCTTTTTATGAATTTTAATACATTTTTTTTCTAATTTTTTTATTAAATAAAATATTTTATTTGTTAAATAATGTTAAAGCTGTAGGTAGATATTTAGATTTTCATAGTATAAGCTAAATAATCCAATAATAATGGATGAAATCCTAAATAATGGTGTGATGTAGCTACAATTCAGTATTTAGCCTCATAAAATATTTGTATAAATAATTAGAATAATTATAAATCTTACCTGGCAAAATATCTAGCGTAAAATCTGCCTGCGACGACTCTTTTGCCAATTCCTTTTACTATATACCATAATGTTGCCATAGACAGTAAAACAACCACTGCAGTAAGAATTGGTAGATATGCTGCATCAGGTTCAGCCGTCATTCGTGGAAGGCAAATATCTTTTGTTATTTCAGTAACATTGATACTGTATCTACCATATTCACCAAATTCATATGTGCCTATGGAAAAATATTAAAAAGAGTTGTGGTTATTCTAATAAAATTCAGAAAATTTCTCTATAATCCAGAAAAAAATAACATTTTATGACATAAAAATAAACAATATAGTTTTGTTTTTATTTGCATTTTTTATAATATTGTTATTTGTATTTATCTACACAAATCCACAAAAATAATTTATCTAATACTTATCAAATGTATATTTACAAACAAACTTACAAGGTAGAGATAAATATTGAGTCTTGATTGCATGCTCATTAACAATGAAATATGCTTAAAACTTGTCATAAAATATTCATACATACAGAACCAATATATAAGGTACTTTAAAGCAAGGACTATGATTCATGTGACCTACTCAACAGCATGCAAATGTTCATTAAAATTGTTTATCATAACTGTCAATTTCAATACCTATAGATATTGAAATAGCTATATAGAAGTTTATTTATTAACCGGTTTAAGGACGAGAAGCTTCGTAGATATAATATACAAGATAATAAACAATAAAAATAAAATGCGTACCATTGCAAATTTCGCCATTACCATTCTTTATAGCGTATCGTAGTGGACTTAGAGTTTCTAATACTATGCGTTTTGTAGATGGTACTTTAGCAGTTTCCAGTAACATGCAATCCTCGCATTCTTCATATTGGCTCCAGAATGAAACGTATTCATTTGTTATAATTTCCAAACAAGCTTGATCATATTGCAGTATTACGCCATTGCAATCACGCCTTATTGCGCCTACGTTTTCAAATTGACCGAGCATTTTGCTAAATCCACATTAGCCTAAAGTAACTATATTATCGTATCCAACACAAAGCAACGATGCACTTGCAAAATTGCAAAAACAACTTAGAACACTCAAAACTGACAATGTAAAATGTGAATCATCGAGTGAATGAACGTACAATGACGTTTACGAATGAATGAAATTCTGTCAGTCATCAATGCTGCCAACTGCCAATTTATAAATATTATATTATAAATATTCTATTTATTTATTTTTATTTTTGTATGGTTAAATATATGTTATATTTAGTGCATCACCTGATTGAGCTCCTGTTTTTTTTATTTTTGTAACTATTATATTGTGTTTATGTCTGTTGTACAATAAAATATATTTGTACTTGTATTTGTATTTTTGATGAATAATATCTTATTTCGATTAACGTTATAAGTAAAAGAAAAGTAATTTGTTCTGATTTTTATGTGTTCTCTTAAGCCTCTTCCAATAGATCGAAGAAAGAGGAACATTACTATACTAAACATTTTACTCTCTTAAACTAAACATCTTTATTCGCTCCCTTCTGCTGATTGCCAGATTTTAATTATACATAAAAATGATATTAGAATTTCAAAATACAAAAGAAACCTTTTATAACAGTCTCAAATACTTTTTGTTTTAATATCTAAATAATTTGATAATAAAAATTAAGACCACTTTTGGTCTTCTTTATTCTTCTATATTTAAGGCTAGGACGCCGAGCCCCAGTTACTGTTACTGTTAGTTAGTTATGTTTACTGTAAATTTGTTTTTGTCACAGTTCAAATGTGTCACGAACAAACGATATTACACATTTATATTTTGTGTTATGCTCAAATTACCTCTGGATTATCTGGCAGGAAGAATCAGGTGCTAAGGCACTCATTTCCACCTTTTTGAGACTTTACGTGCTTAGTGGTGGAAATGATCACCGCAATTTATTTTGTAAGCGTATAAAAAAGAGTAAGTAATTTTCTCAACTAGATATTGAACCTGCAACCAAAACGTGACGTGATAATAATATAAGTAAATATTGTTATAGTATAATCTCTATTAGATTAAGCTTTCACTAAATTATATTTTCACGTGCTTGAAACATAATATACCAGCTTATCAGTGCCAAATTTATGTCAGCTTAGTTTGATATAACTAACAATTGGTTGTGAAATTAATTTAATACAGTAAAAAATTATATAATATTTTTTTCACTTACTTTCCAGTCAATTACTTATTAATATTTTTAATAAAATACAATAAAAGGTACAAATAAAACGATTTTTTATCACTACAATTAGGTAAGTTAGTATATTTCTTGAAAGTTAAACTTAAAGTTATTTTTTTATTAATGTTATATATTTAAACAGGAAAACTTAAGAACATCGTTATCATATAAAATAGTTTCTTTACGAAATCATCTTGAACATTTTTTGGGACTTCCACATATGTTTTATCTTCTTCTCGGCGATGGTGTTCATAAAACCAACTGGGCAGAGGTGATGGAGGATTTACAAAATATTGGTATCTTGTTTTTCCGGACGTCAAGACTAAAGACGTGTGCTGTCCCATAAAATAAATCTGCAGAAAATTTTATATTTTTTAATGATTATCTGTTTCTTTCTTTCTCTGTTCTAATTAATTTGTATTCTAAATTTAAAATTTAAATTCGGGCACTAAAAATATATAGAAATGTTTTACAGTGACCACCTTCTTCCACTGACCCAAAGCCATGACGGCCTCCTTAAAATATTTACTGTAGTGAATTTTGTGTATTACCTTAAACTGTGGTTGAACCGTGGAATTTTCAATCAAATAAGATTCTGAATCGTTTATATGTGTTATCCTAAAACCAAAAATAGCGGCTTCGATTATTTAAAATTATTTTTTTTTAAATATATTATATATTTGTAAATACTTACAAAAACTTGTTTATTGTCTTTTTTATTTCATTTTTTATATTTTCCAAATTCTTATATTGCATACCCTCTTTTTCTTGTTCTCGGGATATCTGTTGGTCCTCTTCAGATAAAACTTTCTTTGGATCATCTTTTTTAACTCTGCGTGAGTTTTTCAATTTGAAACTATTAAATAATAATAATCATATTTTTAATAAGTCATTTAGGATTTGTATCTTAATAAGATAATACAGAACCTTTATAGAAACATTTTGTTATTCGTCAGCACTGTCTGTTCGTCTGTCAAGCACTTTTTTTTTCAAGATCGCATGGAGGTATCAGGTTAAATTTTTTATCAAATAATAACGTCATAATAACATTTGTAGCACAGAAATATATTAATGCTTAAATTCGCAATCAAAAGATATATACATATAAAGCGTTATTGTTTTGTTTTTGCCGTAATGAGTATCGCGTAATTTTTCATTGACTATTGATTAATGTAATAATTATTACCTATATTATTATATGATACTTTAAAATTGACTTGAGTTAGGACTTGTTTACTATTTTAAAAATTTCAAAATAATTAACTTACTTTTCTATAGCCGGTGCTATAATCTTTTTAAAAACCTTTTCTTCAGCATCATTTGCCACAAACAGTTTGTTAAATTTTAAATCATCGACATTTATGTTCAAGATCCACAATGTATCTTTAACACCATTTGATGTTCTTTCGGATACTTGAAATAAATCCTCTTTTAGTTTTATTTTTTCATTTTTCTTAAGTTTAGCAGAAGTTATTGCCACGATAAATAGTATACGAGCTAATTGGTACATGTTTACTTCTATATGAATGTCGAATTAATTAGTTGTGGTATATCTCCAACGTTTTTGCGTCTAATTTACATACATCTGAACAAATAGTGTGCTAGTCAAAGTTTATGAAAAATTTTATTTTTTCGTCATTACCACAAACTTGCGTCATATCTTCCAATATCTATTGGATCGTTATTTTGTTTTCGGAAATTTATTTATGAAACGTGGACGTCATTTAAACTCGTTTCCCCTATCCTTTTTCCCTAGGATAGGATAGGATAGGATAAGTTTTGATAGGCTTTACTAGAAGGACCGTTACGTCCGTAGCAACCTTAGTCACTTCATTTCACACTTTTGGTGTAAAAAATATACGATTATATTGAAAATTAAGATATAAGATCAAGCAAAATTAAGACATTAGATTAAGCATTATAAGATTTCCTCATATACATCATTTTTCATCATATATAATGGGCATTGATATAACAAATGACTTTGGGAAAAATATTTTTGTGAATTTAGTATCACGCCTTATCTTAGACAGATACAGAGAGAACATAGTGACAAGACAATGTGTAATTCACTCTCCCACCAACCTTGAGACAATGGTAATTGTACCTAAAATTATATTTCAAACAATTGAAATGACTTAAACTAAATTTGTGTGTCATGATTTTAAGAGTGTATTTTTATTATTGGTCGCTATGATTTTTAGGATTAAAAGCCCTAAAAATGTAGCACTCTGGAAACATATTTTGCGGTAAAATATAATATAATAATAATATGTGTAAATTACAAGTATAGGGAAAAAAATGCAAGAAATACGCCCAAATACGTTGCTGTTATCTCCTGAGGTTAAATCTAATAACTTCTGTGATTCTGTTAGCTAGGGTGTCTCAGACTGCACTAGACAAAAATCAACGGTGAACTCTGTAGAGTGAAATTAGTCACCAAAGTTCACCACTTCCGCACTGGGAAAACACTCAACCAGGTAATCCGTAGCCTTTTCGACGTGTCAAAAAGATGAATCTAGGTATTTCTACGTCATGGCGCAAAGGTCAAATAGCGTCTACTAGTAAACGCGATGGTTTTTGGATTCGCTCTGCCAACTAGGTAAAGCGCGGCGTTGAGTTCCCCCCCCCCCCCCCCCAAGCGAAATGTCTCGAAAAAGACGGAAATCAGGGACGGAGAAAGCAGGGACAAAGTAACGGAGTGTCTTAACACTAGGTTCATATGGTTTCTGCAGTTCCCTCTGCCTACCCTGCCATGTGCGGGATAAAGCGTGAAGATAAAAAAAATAAACGACTGTCGTAGCGCAGAGGCGTACCGTCTACCTATAAACGCGACGGTTTGTTGTTCGATTCCCACTCGGGGAAGATGAATTTTTTTCCATTTTTTTCTCTCTGGCAACTATGCAAAGCGCGGCGTCGAGTTCCGCCACAGCACGCAATGCCTCGATAAAGGCAGAAAGGCAGGGACTACACAACGGAGTGAATTTCACTAGGTTCCTATGGTTCCTGTAGTTCCCTCTGCCTACCCTGCCATGTGCAGGATAAATAATAATATTAATAAAAATACAACAAACAGTTCTTATAAATTTTATTACAATGTTTAAATACAAAAAATATTACATTTACTTACAATTAATTAGTTATAAAATTAAATTTACTGCTTACAATGTAATACAGATAATTATTAAAACAGGAATGATTCAAAAATGGAATTATTTTCTAACATTTTTTAATTACAGATTAAATTTATTATGCACACATGATAAAATAGAATAGGTAGAATTTTTTATAGCATTAATAATAACATTGTAGCCACAACTAAACAAATATTTTGTTTCACTTTGTACTTATCATAAATAAAATATTAATTCTATAAAATTCCAATGGTTTATATATAATAGTTTTGCTTTATCTATCTATGAAATAAAAAAATGACAACTATTCATTTATTGAAATTGATAAATAAAATTCAACCAACTAATTTAATATTTCACACAAAGCACTATTTAATCAATTATTATATAGTGTAATATTGAAAAAATATAAAGATAAATATTTTAAGTAGTAGCAAACAAGTACAACAATGCTTTAGCAAATTGCACTATTTCTGATCCACCAAGTTTTGATTCTCCATATACTCTGTCAACAAAGGTGATTGGTACTTCACCAATGGTGTAGTCTAGCTGCCTTGCTCTGCAAACATAAAAAATAAGATACAGACAAATATACAAAGATATATTCTAACCGAATGGAATATTTCTAGTCTACTAAAGATAAAAAAATTATAGTAAAAAAAATTGCTTCATGTTTTATCCTGCACATAACAGGGTAGGCAAAGGAAACCACAGGAACTATAGGAATTTAGTTTTAATTCAGTCCTTGCTTTCCACCTTTAAGGAAAAAATTAAAGTTGCTTTTCAACTTTTAAGGTAAATATTTATAATATTTACATTTTTCTGCAATGGTTATAAAACTCTAAATTAGGAAGAGTTGTCATTTTAAATGATTTAAACAGATAATTATTTATGTAATTTAAGCTTGCTTAGATCATTATCCATAGAATACTTAACATAAAGCAGTGAAGACATATCTCACCAAATAATCTCAACAACTTGTATATATAGACATAAATAGATAGTATTACCTGATAACATAAACAAATAAAGGAGTGTGCAACATTTGTATTACTATGAAATTATTTTTAAATCATAGGTATTACTAGTTATCAGACAGATTAAATGTTCTACATAATTTCACTATAAACACAGAATGTTTCATTTATAAACAAACTTTACCTTATAATCATCTCCATTTGAAATACATAGCCCTTTGATACACAGCTATCAATTAATTTCTGTAAAATGTCCTTTTTGTATAATCTGTAACAGAGAAATTGAAACATAAGTAATTATTAAAATATATAAAATTATTTTTTTATTATGCAAATTATTTTAATTTAATTACTTGAAATATTAAATAACTGTATTATATAACATGTAAATTATATTTATTAACTACCTAAAAGATCCTGTTAAATCTGACGCTCCTGGCCTTAACAGAAGTTGTGTAATAAAATTGGCACCTCTTGAAATCAATTTTCTCTTGAAATCCCATCCATACACACCCCCTTCCCCTTTGTAACGAGTGCCAGAAACAAGGTCATAGTCATATTTCTTTTGTAGTTCTATAAAACTTGGAATAAATTTTGGCTGAAAATCAAGTGATAATGATTTTTGTTTAATATATGTATAGTCTTAAAACATATTTTATACATAATATGCCTATTTAATATTGAATGTTAAATACATTGAGAGAATTTTTTTTAAGACTACGGATAAATATTACTATGAATGATATTGGATTAATAAATGAAGTTACGGAAATATAAAAAGTAACAGAGTGTAGAAAGAGAAGTTAATGTATTATATGACTTACATGGTGACTTAAGTCTGCATCCATAATAATAATAAAATTGCCGGTTGCGTGTTGTATACCGTGTATGTAAGCCGTACCCAATCCTAATTTTTTCTCTCGAGGTCGCAATACTATCTTATTAGAACCGTATATCTTTTGTAGTTGCTTAGCCATTTCCAGAGTTCCATCAGGGCTTCCATCATCGATGATTATCACTTCATAATCGTAACCGCTGAAAGTATATTACTTAGATTAAAAAAACATGATTACAGATTAGTTTCATCAAAAGTAACAATTTAAGTATAAATTTTAATAAGAAATCTTGTACCTTTTGTCAAGATATTTAACAATAAGCCATATTATAATAGGCAAATTTTCTCTTTCATTGTAAGTAGGCAATAAAATAGAATATTTATCACTTTTAGTTATTTCCGACTCTGCCATGGCCGCCATGCTGTCAAATGAGAAATGTCAAAACTTGATGACAAAACATCATCTTTACACAGTATAAACTATAAATACTACTTACCGCTTAAAATATAAAAATATTGTATACATTAGTTTTGTATATTATAAATTTGTCAGTATTTTATTGACGACTTTCTACAAGTTAAATAACAATAACTATTACTATTTTACATACGATTACAATAGACCTTAACTCATTCATTCGTACTAATACTTCGTTTATTGTATCCGAAATACAACGTTCCGTTTAACACTTTGTATTAAATGGAAAATTGTAACGCTAAATTACGAAGCCTGTATTTAAAATAATAGTTGACAATTGACATTCCTACAAAATGCGTATATTACGTGAAATGGTATTTCTAACATTTACGTCGTAAAAATTATGAAATAATTCTAATAATCATGAATAAATTTCTAAAAAAATGAAAACAAAATTATTTTAAGTAATAACTAATTTAAAACATAAATGAGTAGTCTACGTAGCAATTATTGAAATTGGTTGCGTGTACAGTACTTAATTGTATAAATAAATTAATAAACATTTCAAATATGTTTAGAGAGTGAAAGTAAATCTATCTGTGACACTAAAAAGTAATAAATATTTAATAATGGGTAAAACTAGCAAAGTAGTTGTGTGTGGAATGAAAGGGGTAGGAAAGACTGCAGTATTAGAACAACTTATTTATGGGAATGTAAATTTAAAATCCTCGTTTTATCCGACAATTGAAGATATTTATGTGGCTAACATAGAAACGGATAGAGGTACGAAAGAACGCGTATGTTTTTATGACACCGCAGGACTAGAGCCTCCACTAACAGGCGAGTTTAAAGGTTTAGTTCAAATAAGTTTTTACTGCTTAAAGCTGATGCTTAAATTATGCAATACACCTTTTTGTTTTTATAGATAGTGCATTTTTAGATGTACTTAGTCATATTTTTAATGTACGAATTTAATTTATATTTTGATTTTTTTATTTTAAAAACATTCGCATAGTGCACAATTATTATTGTAAATAAATAAATAACATTTGAAGCTTTATTTAATTGTACACAGCTGCTGATGTTGGACTATAAATCAATTTTAATGAGGTCTACTCTAAATACTTTTAATTTCTATTATACTCCTAGTGTACTTTTATTTTGTAATTAAACTATTTCTGCAACATTAAAAATTAAAAAAGCAACTTACTTACATTTATCATTGCATGCATTGGCTCTAACCACTCAAACAACACCACCTAATATATAAACTTTCTTGAAAATGTCTATGCCATTCTAAACTTGTAATTATCTCCCTAGCTACCATAGGTTAAAAAATTCTGAACATTTAATAATTAAAATATTTCACCAATATTTTAATAGGACCACCCCAATCACCAACCATGCAACTAACGACTAATCAAGTTCTTCAGCGACACTACCTGGGCTTTGCTGAGGGTTTTGTAATGGTATATGACACCACAAAACCTGAATCATTAGACGTATTAATGTATTTGAAGAAGGACATTGATAGAAATAAAGATAAGAAAGAGGTTAGTAATAATTTATGAGACCATTATAAATTTTACATTTTTGTAACAATCTCTTCAGTAAAAGCTTAAAATCAATATGTAAAAATAAAGGAAAATGTATTGACTTCTATATATTAGCAAACTTGTACTCCAAGACACTACTTCTGTGTTTTCCTCACAAGAACAAATAGATATGCATAATAAAATATATTTATCTTTTACAGGTAGTCATGCTAGTAATAGGCAATAGAACTGGCCCAGATGACTTGAATAGTTTAGAAAATACATGTTCTAAAGCCTCCAATTGGTGTGCTCGAGAGAAAGTCAGACATTTCGAAGTTTCAGCAATGGACCAGCCATCTTTATATGAGCCATTCATTTTTATGACCACTAAATTGAATCCAGTGCAAAATAAAACTGCATTCCCACAATTGAGTACATTGAGCAAATTAACTCAGAAGAATAACCGCAGCGATGCTATGTAACATTATGTTTTTAAACTATGCCCCTTTTGCTATCAGCCATGACTATAAAGGTAAGGACATGTCTAGGAGGAGGGTGCTTAAAATATAGTTTCAACATGTTGTATACATTGCAGTTTCATTAAAAAAATTATAATATATAATTTTGAATATCAACTGAGTGAATTTGACAATATAGTTCAATTCATAACTTAGAAAAAAAAAATTTATTACAATATTTTAAGCCACCCCTTCCCTAAAGAGAAACAAAAATAGCCACTTACAAATATGAAATGCTTACAACAATGTCACCCATTTTTAAATACACCTATGTCTATATAATGATTGTCTGAAAGTAAATATCAATAAATTAATCCATGAATAAAAATAACAAAAAATTATTTAATCAAATAATTATAAATGAATTTGATCCAATTGCAAAATTAAAAAAAAATATGACTATGGACTTGAATAACTGCATTTAAGACTATTTATATTTTTGTTATGTGAATCTCATACATACTAAAAATAATTGTACATTCATTTTTTGTATTTAATTTCCCCCCAGTATTACATTGTATTTATTTCATAGCATAACACTTAAGATTCTTTGCTGTTGAATTACCATTTAAAGTTAAAACTATATTTTTTTTAATTCTTCAAAAATTAACTATAATAACAATATCATTGGTCATATTATTGACAATAAACCTATTAAGTGGATAATAATGCTATTGATTTATCTTAATTTTGTATTGGTGTTCTTATATGAAGTATATATTGCTGTACTTTTTAATTTTTGTCAAACATATTTATATAATGTCTAAAACTTTTTAAAGTTATTCATTTATAGTTTAATATTTATTAATGCCTATTAAAAAATATTTCACAGATTATATAAAAAAGCCATAAAATATTTAGTTGTAAAAATTTTAAATAAACATTATATATGTACAATTATAAAGAAATACATATGTATTGATATTATTAATTTAAACTTACTTAATCTCTTTTACAGTATTATTTAATTTTATTCTTTCTTAATTAAGTTTATTAAAACATTTTTTTTATTTATATGGACTACTTTTAAATTAACATAAATAATCATTCAGCCCCATGTATTTTATTTGCTATCATCTCATAAAATGACATGATAAGGGGCATATGTTTAAAAAGTGTTTACATTAATAATTATAAGGTGAATGCTTAAAATATCGAAATTTAAATTGAATTGTAAATGATAAAAAATTATAATCTAATTAAAAAAATATATTATGAAGATTTATTATAATTGACATGTATGAGTGAAAATGATTAAATTGCAATATGTGTGTGTAAATATTTGGAATGCCTTACCTGTGACAAGGCCGTTGTGGCTCAGTGGTGTGACTTTAATTGCTGTGGTTGTTGATCTGTGTCCATTTCTCTGTTAAGGCAAAGCTTAATGCCAGCACAATATTATGAATTAGTGCTTGTAAAGAATAATAAAGTGACGATAGACATCTTTGCCTACCCAGCTTAAAAGTGACCTTTAAGGATACTATGTGAAACTGAATGTCTCTAAAATAAATATAATGTTTTAGGTAATTAAAAAAATAATTATGACAGGATATATATACATATACTGCTTGTTCAGTTTACTTACTAGAGTGTACTTAATTTAAATTTTTAAGTTTAACTTGTTAAGTTATTTAAGTAATTAGTGCAATATGTAAATAGTTTTAGATGTTTATATATAACTTAATTGTTTGATTATTTGACGTCTTGTGTTTGACTTGGAAATAGATTAAAGCAGTGTTTTTCATCATGTATATATGATATGCTAACAGCAAAATAATTTGCAACAAGCATATAAGAATTTTGACTTACCTTGATAACTGTGTACGGCTCTATAAGCTAAATTTTAAATAAATCCTAATTAATGCAGTGTTTATCTTGAATTATTTAAATTTCTTTTTAATTTAAGAATAATGCTTTAATTTAAAATTACTATACGATTTTATAATGTACTTAATAAGAATTATTATATTTATAAATATTTAGAAGAGAAAATTATAGAATTTATAGACTATAGTTGTCTATAATTTACTCGACTTTTGTTACTTGCTCTATATTATGTCTGGATATTAGATAGTGTTCTCAATTTCAATTTACTTTTTTTTTTAACTTTTACTTCGTGTACTTGCATTTTGACATATACACTGTACATGTATTAAGTATTTATAATTAATTTATGCATTAAATATTTGTATTTAGTAAGTGATTTTGCCTCGAATATTTGTTTTTAACGATATTTAGCTTTTTATTGGAATTCTTAAAATTTGATATTGTTATAAATAATATTTTGTCAACATTTAATAAAATATATAACCAGTTTTTAAATGTTTTATTTCGACAGCAATTATATTATTTTAAACTAGTTTTAACGTATGTAGTTAAGCATATGTATACACAATCCTATACATTTTTTTTTCAATAAGAATTTGGACTTCATAAGAGTATTTTATCTTCTATGGCATTAATCAAAGAATTTTCCGTCTTCTAATGCTATTATTTGTTATTATATACTTGTAGGTATATCGTAAACATCTAAAACACTCATGTTTTCATGTAATTGTATTTACAACATTTATTTTACTTCCTCGATATATTAGGAACCTGCTTTGTTATGCTTAAAGTGAATATTGAAGAAAATAATTATAGCTAAGTATAAAATAAATAGTTTTATTTATGTATCTAAAAAGTGTATGTATGGACAAAATTTAGCTAAAAATTAGTCAAATGTGAGTTAGACTCCACGTATCGAGGATTTCGTACTCATTTCTTTTGACAAGTAATCAATTATTGCAAGTTATTATAGCTAAAAATTTTAAATTTTAGAGTGCAAGCAGTGACACTCTATAAGAGGGTTTGCAAAAGTTGGTTTGCATTTTTTATTATATTTCCTAAGATCAAGTTCTTATACGGTTCTTGAAAAAGGATCACTTTTATCTAAAAAGGTTATATTGTTTTTATTCAAGAAAATATATATAAAATTTAGTTAAAATAAACTTTATATTCTTGAGGGCCGTCGTGGCGCAGAGGCGTAGCTTCTACCTGTAAACGCAACGCTTTGTGAGTTCGATTCCCACCTAGGAAAGTTGGATTTTTCTATTTCAATTTTCTTCGCTCTGAAAACTAGGCAAAGCACGACTTTGAGTTCCGCCACTCATAACGTAACGCTTCGAAAAATGCGGGCAGTGGGGACTAAGCATCGGAGTGTCTTAACACTAGATTCTTACGGTTCCTGCAGTTCCCTCTGCCTGCCCTGTCATGCGCGGGATAAAGCGTAAGCGCATAATAATAATATAAACTTTTATCGATATTTGTGTTGTGAATGTTAAACTACCTGTCTCTCATTTTATCTCGTCTCATGGACAGAATGCTGTTGGCCCTGCGGCCACTACAGCGCTACCTAGACTGAGAGAGGCCCCTGGAAAGGAGCTAAAAGAGCTCCAACCTTAGTTTGACTACCACTAAATGGTAACGACAAATAAGAGCATAGTGTCGCGGTCTGGGATGGAAGTAAGAATCTGTGCGAAATGGACCATGCTTGCGTACACTGTTTGAAGTGGAAGACATTCTCTACTTGGCAAGGGACTTGACACGCTTTTGGACTTTTATTTTAGACTCCCTCCATATTGAGGTGCGGCCCGGTCACTAAAAAGCTCGCCACCTTTGGACGGGTCGGTGTGAATAACGTATACCTGTTAATATATGGTTAATAAAAGCTTTTTATTAAACTATTTGTCACATACAAAACGTAGATTATTAAACGTAGATTATTCCATATTACGACTTTATGACATTATTTATATTAAATTACGTGATAATAAAAACAAAGTTGAAATTTTTCTCATATTATATATTTTCATAGCATTTTCTTTACATTCCTATATTTACGTCATGTGGCCGTTAATTGTAACATTTAAACTGGAATTAAAGAATTATATTAAAATATATATATATTTTTAAAAATATTTTGAATTTTTTCGCACGAAAGAAAAGTTGTTTTAACTATTTTTCTTGTTTTTTTTTCAACATTTGCAAAACGAATGAGAAAAATTATAACGTTAATTTGTGCTTAAAGGGATTCGAATCTCAAACCTCTTGGACGATCAAAGAAGCTCGAATGACTAAAGTGATGATATATTTTTTACGTACTAGTACTTCTGGCACCAGTACTGGTTTTTCATAATACTAATTAAATATGACAGGAAAATAAAAAGGTACTGCAGCAAAATAAAGATATTAAAGAAGAGGAAAAAAAATAATTAGTTATGTCGAGGGACGATCTTGTCGTACGGTAATATAGTAAAGTTAATTTAGCTGATCGAATCCGCAATTGAACGGTAGGTACGAGAGGGGATGTTATAGTCAGTGCCAAGAGGGACAGAGGCAGACCTCGGTTCACCTTCGGGATCATCGGTATATACTAGAGGTCATATAAAAAGTATGAATGAAGCCTCTCGGAGGGCATGAACCAAGAGGTGACCAATTAACGAGGCGAAAGAGGTATTTACAATGTTGGAACCATTACCTTTGGTATTCCGTTTTTTTTAGATAGCCCTTTGCTAAGGATAATACTTGACGTTACGTACACTTGTAACGTGTAAGTACCTATAATGCGGGAAAATGATTTTTTTTATTTATTTTTACAATTTAGTAACCAAGTGCTGCTAAGCTGTAAGAATAAATAATATAAATAGTTTACAATTGACAGTTATCAGTCGTGTAGGTATATTATTATGGACAGTATGTCTGTTCATGTCAGGCTTATCTTCGCTTTAACAGCAATATTTGCGATAAATTGTGAAGGAAATGGTACGTAACTTAACCCTGAGCTTGAATTCTATATAACTTTTATTTAAAAAACATAGAAGATTGAAAAAAAATACAATTTATGTTAGTATTTATTTGTCCTTTTTACGTTAACATAAGAACTTGAATTAAAATAGAATCAATTTTATTTTTATATCCCAAGAATTTTAGTGATCCGTCACTTTGTTATAAATAATAAATATACGTGTCAAATTTTGAGTGGGCTTGCTACAACTACATTCAATGTAAGTATTTTCTATTAAATACAAAGAAGATAATTTTTCTTCTTCTTGTTTCTCAATTTTTTTTAGCTTCACGCTTTATCTCGCACGTGGGAGCCCAGTGTTAAGACACTCCGTTGCTTCGTCCCTGCTTTCTCCCTCCCCGCTTTTCGCCTTTTTCGAGGCATTGCGTGTTGAGTGGCGGAACTCAACACCGCGCTTTTGAATAGTTTCCCAGAGCGAAGAAAATGGAAATAGAAAAATCCATCTTCCCCGACTGGGGATCGAACCCAGAAACCGTCGCGTTACAGTCGATGTATTGAATGAGGCCTGTTGGTATTGGATAATTTACTTACTACACGAAGCAACGCCTGTGTTTTAAACTCATATTAGACCAGTTGTAGGGATTATATAAGTCTTTTCAAGTATATTGTAAATAAATTGGGTGATAAAATTAAAGAAATTTAGTGGAGCTCATCTAGAACATGAAGTATGGCCCAAAATCCTGCTCAGTTGTTTCATATTTTTTTAGTGAACAGTAGCATACAACATCGGATATTAGGGGGGTCACTTTACAAGATAACAGAAGCGCCGTACTTCGCGGTATTTTTAGAATCTGAGAAACCCATTTGCGGCGCGAGTATTATCAGTCATGAAATTCTTATAACGGCAGCTCATTGTTATTTGTATGTATACGTATGTGTTACTATTTATTATTTTTTTAATTTTACGCGTAATACTGCATAAAGCAAAATGGACAAAGAAACTAGTCAAAACATACCACGCCTATAGATTACTTCGTGTTTTGAGCGCCGCCGTGTTTAGTCTCTTCAAAGCAAAATAATTCATATTGCCGACTGGAAATCGAACTCACAATAGCGTTGAAATAACACGCTGTCCTATTAGTTGGTCTTGTGCATTGTATTAGAAGTATTACTGGTTATGTTTAAATATAAATGAATTCTGATTATGTCTAAGTTTACCATAGATTATAAAAATATATTCTTTTTTTAATTTTAGACCAGGCCATAAACATTCCGTTTTAGTAGGAACAGATAAAATATATCAAGGAACTTCGTATGACGTCCAGAAGGTAGTCGTCCATCCAGACTACAGGAAGTATCACGTCGATATAGCACTGGTTAAAATTGTAGGACGTTTACACTTTGATGATCGAGTATTTCCCATACGGTTGGCGCCACGTGACATTAAGTTGAAGCATGGCGCTAGGTTGACTACCATGGGTTTTGGGAAAACGGAGGTATTTATATTTTTTTTTCCCTTTTATCTATTACTACCTTTCTTCAATTTTTTTGTCTGCATTTCGTTGCGTTAGATAGATAGATCAATACTTAAAGAAAACATAAACTTGAACCTGCGCCTCATGTAAGCTGTCAAGCGAAATCCTTATATGCTTTTTACAACTTATTACGCTGTTAGCACCTTTGTAGGGAGTTTTTAGAAATTTCCGCCACCTAAAGCTAGTCAAATAATTGTTTGACCTATATTATTGCTTTTTGAAAGATATATCATACGAAGATTTATATTAATATTATATGTTTTATTACAGTCAGAAGAGCAAGGATCTAATTTACTGAAAGTGGATATACCATACGTTTGTAGAAGTGTCTGCAAAAAAATTATCGAAAACATAACCGATGACGTTTTATGTGCCGGAGGCGTTGAAGGATATGACTCGTGTCAAGTATGTTGAACAAGTTTTTTTTTTTATTTTTTCAATCTAATTATATTAATCTTTATATATATATATATGTTTATATATATATATATATATATCTAATTATATTAATCTTTATATATATATATATGTTTACGTTACATTATACACTTCCAATACGTAGTTCTTATATGACACTCAAACTTTATACCTAGTAAAATAACAAATGTTATTTTTTTAGACAACAACCTAAAGCTGCATTCAGTGTCGATTCTGTTATTGTAATCAAATAAATATATTTCCTGCATATTTTTATGTATAAGACAAGACAAGTGAGGGTTTAAAAAAATATGCATTGCTTTAATTTTATAATAAATTTAACATTACATATATTATACTTATAGGTACATAAATAATAATTTACAGGGCGACAGCGGAGGTCCTTTGGTATACAAAGATCTGTTAGTGGGTGTTGTATCATTTAGTTTCGTAAAGAGTTGTGGAACTCATCTCCCCGCTGGATACGCTCGGATATCGGCGTTGCGAGACTTTATTGATAAAACTGTTAGACGATTAAGCTCGAGAAGAAGGAACAATTATTAAAATAAATTATATAAATACTAAGATTGGACATTATTTTTAACAGTCATAATTTCTTTACTTAATTTTTTTTAGCTTCACGCTTTATCCCGCATATTGCAGGATAGGCAGAGGGAACTGCGGAAACCATATGGACCTAGTGTTAAGACACTCCGTTGCTTAGTCCCTGCTTTCTCTGTCCCTGCTTTCGGCCTTTGCCAACTAGGCAAAGACCTGGAAACTTCCAAGGCGAAGAAAATGGAAATAGAAAAATCCATCTTCACCGAGTGGGAATCGAACCCTTAAGTCGATGCGTTTACAAGTAGACTACTCGCCAGGACGGTTCTTTATTTTATAAATAAAAAAATTACAGATTCGTAGTTAATTTCGTATTTCGTTTATTTACTGATAATTATTATTTATGGTCCTCTTGCATAGTTATTCGCAGTTTATCCTGATTGTAGTAGCTACGAAAAATTGACGTATAAGGTTTAAAATTGTTTAATAATTACAGAATTGTTTATAATATTATAACTGTTTGTAAGGTTTCCATAGTTATACCATAGTATAATGTAACCGGCCATTTTGCTCCAATTTAATTGAAACTTTTTTAATTAGATTATTTGTGTACATTTAACGAGTAAATACTCTACATAATATTTGAAACGGTTTGTTATAAATTTATAATTTTAAATTAATAGGACAAGAGTTTCAAAGATTATATTATTTTAAATATGAAAGTTACTTCAACTTTCCAAAACACACACAATATATGCAAAATATTTTCATATATTCATTATAAAGGAGTAAAAGTAAAATGAAAACACGAATCAGTGGCAATATTTTTAATGTTGCATTTCAAAATGTATCTAACTTACATAAATCAGTTCTACACTAGGGGATGTCATCCCAAGCTATCTACGGAATAACACTTACATTAACGGCTCATTTGAGCGAATTTTTATCAGCTTTTGCCTTATTATGGAAAAAAAGAAAATATGACAATTATTATTTTTCATCTGTGGAATTAAAAAATATTAGATATTGACGTAATCGTAAATATATTTTTAAAAATACGCTACCTGAATTGAATGTTTTGTAAAATGTATTTTTTAAATTAATTTCATTTATGAATTATTAAAAATACTTAATTTAAATAATTGAAGTGAGAATTTACATTAATTATATTAATATTTTTTTGAAAGAAAGACTTAACAGCTCTATTGTAAGTGAACGGTCTATTGAATCTTCAAAAAAAATGTAGAAGCGGGAAGACTATTATATGCAGGTAATATTAAAAACAATATAAATTATTATTTTAAATATAATTAAATTAAGATATTCTAATATGGCGGTGATATTTAATAGGTAACGTAAATTAAAGTAATACAAAAGAATTTATTTATTAAGTAAATTTTATATATTAAAGTATTGTGAGAATGTAATTGTTTTTTGTTTATTGTATACATAAATTGTAAGAATTATTTATAGTCATAATCTATTCATAAGTTGTAAGCAGATGTAGGTATATATAGAATGAATAAGCGTGATTTTTTTGAAAACATATTTTTTTTATATTAATATTCTATTTTATTTTAACATCTGTGACGATATTTTTAATTTTAATTAACTTTGTCAAATGTATTTTGGCTAAAATTTTGGCGTAATTAGATAATTAACGTTACTTGTTGCTGCAAAGTACAAGATATATATATATATATATATATATATATATATATATATATATATATATATATATATATATATATATATATATATATATATATATATATATATATATATATATATATATATATATATATATATATATATATATATATATATATATATATATATATATATATATATATATATATATATATATATATATATATATATATATATATATATATATATATATATATATATATATATATATATATATATATATATATATATATATATATATATATATATATATATATAACATATCAATTTTGCGAATAAGTCATTTAGCAATTGTTATTTATATGAAAAAATGGGTTATTTAAATTTTGTTTACAAAACTTACTGAAAATGATTTATAATTTTCTGAAAAATACTAATTTATTATATATATAGAATTAAACTTAAAATGACATTATGTTTTTACATATAATAATAATAGAATTTTCTTGTTTAAATATTTTTTAAATGCAAATAGATTTATATTAAAATAATATAAATGCTGTTAAAAATAATATTTACTAAGATATTAAATAAAATAGTGTAGCAATAATTCATGAGTTTTATTTTGTTTATATTTAGGAAATAATTTCATATATAAAAAAAATATAATTCAAAATTTATTTTCTTTAAAGAATGTCTTTAGAGATGTATTAAAAATAAGCAAATTTTGTCTTTATATATAAATACTGTTAATTATTTATGTACTGAATACATAAACGAATATAAGAACTAAGCAAGTATAATCGATAACATTCAAAGTATCGATATTAAAAAATCGATATTCGCACATCGGCACGTGAGTACTACTTCATCTAAACTATGACTAGCCGCGGTTACTTAAAAATTTATAACTAACCTATAACAAAGCTTTTTCGCCACTTTGTGGATAACTTAATTATTCGAGAGCTCATTTCAACAATTTTATTATTAATTTATGTTAAATTAACAATGTTGATTAAAGCAAATATTTTAGAATGCAAATAAATAAATACAAAATGGCGTGTCTTTGTAAAAAAAAAAGATTTCTTAACTTATTTCTTAGAATTACTTGCATAATAGAATGGATTGGAACATGAGATATATATTTTTGTCTTTGCGTGTACGTCTGGTTAATTTTATGATAATAACTTCAAATTAAATATTCTAACGATTTAGCTATGCAGTAGTAACGGTAACTTTTTGTTTATATCTAATTTATATATTTTATCTATAACGCTCTAATCCACACTATTCAGTTTGAAAATTTTATTACATGTGTATATGACATTGGGTTTTATTTCGATATCAATATGGCGTCGGTTAATTGTTAAATATTTTTATTAAATATTATAATAATTAATTGTTAAATAAAATTAAAAGCTACAGATTCAAGTCGAAGGCTCAAATTTTCTATTAATACGAATGTAAGGTAAATTTTGATTTTACTGAATATAAGGGAATAATAGTTTAGTAAATTTTATCTAGGTGCTGATTTCTACAGTGAAAACGTCGGTTAAACCAGACCTAACTTTAACGTAATCTACGAAATTTTTTAAGCTTACCAATAACTAATCCTAGGGCTGCACTAACATTATGATATCCCTATAATATAATATTTAACGAGGTTGATTTTGTTCATAATCTCAGTCCTGTATTATGACCATAATATAATCAATCGGAAATTCCTTGACACTTCATCATAATTAATAAGTCTTTTTTATTAACCAGTTACTTGTTTAAGTTTAAGTTTAATAATAATTGGGTTATTTTTTAATTATTTTAATAACTTTTTTATTTATTTTTATTATGCGATTCGGTTTTAAATTGGAATTGAAAATTTTATGCTCATGTCAACAAATACTAATACTCATTTAATAAATAAAATGACAATTGAGCATTGAAATTCTATCCAATTGTTTTTTATACTAAAATATAAATAATTAAATTATAAATTAATCGAATTAACGAAATTATTGATCTTAATTAATTTATTTTAATTATTTATCAATCAACTACGTCCATTTTGAATGTGTTACCATTGATAGGTTTCATTGCGAGTCTTGTTCCGGTATATTTTGTGTTTAGTATATTATCTTCATCGCTACTTGAATCTTCATAACGATCTGTCGGTGCTGGTGTCGGTTCAGAATCTGAAGACTAAATTATATTATGACGTTAGTATTATGAATATGTCATAATTTTTGGTTCAAAATGTGGATTTAATGTTCCAGTGATTATAAAGCAATGTTATTGTGATATGTGATTCTACAGGTGGAATTATATACATTCTACTCTACTTAATATTATAATTAGTGGAAATACTTAATAATTATAAACATTAATACTTAAAAAGCACAGGCTAAAAATATATATTGACGAAATAAATTCAGATATTATATAATTTATATATAATACGCAGAAAAAATTAATATTACCATTTTGTAGACAGTTTACATATACATAATATATGTTTATATTTGTAATTTGTAAAATTTTGAACATTTGTAATAATATAAGTTGTTTCTTGTTTTATAAATTAAATATAAAAGTAAATTATAGGGTGTTCTAAAATAAAAAATTGATCGCAATGATTAAATAAACATACCCCTACTATTATATACACACATATAAAGCAATCTTAGTAAGAAAACCACTATACAGGCTGTTATATTAAAATAATTATTTTAAAAGCAAGACAATATAGAAACAAACATTTATTTCTTGGGTCGCCGCACGATGCTGGTAGGGAGGCGCGTTGGTCTCTCGTCGCTGCTGTCCACACCCTATATACACCATATAATACTATTTACAAACACACGGACAAACAGGTTTTATATATAATACAGTGTGAAGATGACTTAATTTATGTTGACAATAAATAGATTCAAGTAATTTAAATGATTTCTTCTAAGATTTAATTTAATATGGTTAATTAGAAACAAATTATATCGAACATATAAATAAAATATTATGGAAATGTTAATTGTAAAAGATCATTAATAATTTGATTTTAAAATGAATTATGTCACTTCTTCACTGATCTCAGTAACAAATACAATACAAACATTAAAATTTACATGTATTTGTACATGTGACATTGATAATATATTAATTTATTATATATATTTATTGAAATGCATCTCAAATAATGCACGCAACAATTGCAAGTTCTTAATTTTACTTTGCATTTAAATTTAAGCAATATAAGTAGTCTATTTAGATATAGCTTGCGATAAGAAATTTTAAAACATTAACGGGCGTAACATGAAAGTGAGGCTTGAAATTCATTCTACCTTATTTTTGCCACAAAGTAAACAGAAACACAATTATATGTTGAGTTACGTATAGAGAAAAGAATAAGCGTTTTCTTTTACTAATAGGCATTGTTTCACATTAGATTTTACCAAATACCAATTGCCATAAATTAATATAACTATTACAAGAAGTCCTATATATATATATATATATATATATATATATATATATATATATATATATATATATATATATATATATATATATATATATATATATATATATATATATATATATATATATATATATATATATATATATATATATATATATATATATATATATATATATATATATATATATATATATATATATATATATATATATATATATATATATATATATATATATATATATATATATATATATATATATATATATATATATATATATATATATATATATATATATATATATATATATATATATATATATATATATATATATATATATATATATATATATATATACATATACATATACATATACATATACATATACATATACATATACATATACATATACATATACATATACATATACATATACATATACATATACATATACATATACATATACATATACATATACATATACATATACATATACATATACATATACATATACATATACATATACATATACATATACATATACATATACATATACATATACATATACATATACATATACATATACATATACATATACATATACATATACATATACATATACATATACATATACATATACATATACATATACATATACATATACATATACATATACATATACATATACATATACATATACATATACATATACATATACATATACATATACATATACATATACATATACATATACATATACATATACATATACATATACATATACATATACATATACATATACATATACATATACATCTTACATCAAAGTCCCCGATGGTGAACTTGGCGGCGGCGTCGGGCAGCAGCTGCGCGGGCGGCGCGCTCTCCGGAGATAGCACCTTGGGTTAGTCACAACACGTGATATTTGTGTGATATTTTTAGTATGGCTTTAAATTTTTATATATTGTGACCTAGGACTTAGTGTTAAGGCACTCCGTTCCCCACATACCTTCTTTCGAGGTATAGAGTTGCGGAGTGAGTAAATTGTAAAAGTAATGGCTCGAAGGACCATTTGGAATGTCACATAAATATCAAACAGAAAACCAGTTAAAACAGTCACATTTAAAAGAAAAAAATATATATAAATTAGCGAAAATTAGCTACACTCGTTAGCATACAAGCATGTACTAGTAGAACATTGTACGTAGCGCTAATGGTTGCTGGGAGTGATGTAGAATGAACATGTCACATAGAAATGTCTATACAGTAACAAATGTATTGAAAATTAATTATATTATTCATAGAAATTAATAAAAATGTTTTTGTTATTAGTCACATTAAAAATAAAAGAATATATAGATATATGTATAAAAACATCACTTACATCCTGATCGCTCATCATTTCCTTAGTGGACACGGTAGTTTCAATCCTTCTGATGGATCCCTGGTGTATGTCCACATCTAGGGCCAAGCATTGGAATCTTCTCAACAGTAAAACAACTGGTATAGGCAGGATACCAGCGAGAATCATGGCAACAGCGATACCTAACACCCAGTTCGGATATGGTGTCTTTTCTACACGACCCTGTCATGAAAAATGTATTTCCATATTAATCAGGCATAAGAACTTAGTGTTTTGTTTAAACATTTGTTTATTGTTCTTCAATTACTAAAAGCCCTACAAACCAGGGTCAGGGCCACACTCTTCATTTTTTCTTTTTCATATGTATTTAGTTAAATTCAATGTTGCAATGTTTACAGAGAAACTGAGAGAGTTTTATATTTAAATATAATCATTTGAGTAATAGCTTTCAATAATTATTTACATTACATATTTATTTTTTTTCTCCTGAATAAGAATCAAACCGATAACCGTCGCAGTTACAGTCAGCCACTGCACCTTGTCATTTAAATTGTATTTATTCTAATCGCTACAGTATTTTTTTTTATTTTTTTTAGATTCACACTTTATCCAGCACATAGCAGGGTAAGCAGAGGGAATTGTAGAAATTGTGAGAACCTAGTGTTACGACACTTCCCTGCTTTCCGCCTTTTTCAAAGCATTGCGTTGAATGGCAGAATTCAACGCTGCGTTTTGGCTAGTTAGGCCAGAGCGAAGAAAATGAAAATTGAAAAGTCCTTCCTCGAGTAGGAATCTAACCCGCCAACCGTCACGAGTTTCAAAATAAAAGACAATTGTCTTCGAGCTAACCTCTTCGGCATTCCAAGCGCCATAAGTAGGTGGGTTGAGGAGCATGAAGACGAGGGAGGAGAGCAGGATGCAGGACACTATGAAGGGCCCGACGTACCGCCACGTCACCTGCCAGTACCAGCCCGGCCGGTAGCCGGTCATCTCGTAGATGTCGTTTGTGAATCTGGTGGGAATTTTTTATGCTTTTTTATACTTTTTAAAGCGTTAATCCACACTGAGTATAGAAAAGACACTTAAAGAAATATATAAACATTAGAACACAGCGGGATTTGAACCCGCACCCATGACTCAGACTCAGACTAGTGGTCAGAGCATTTGCACGGTTCGCAAGAGGGATTTAAATCTCACTGCGTTCAAATTTTTTTTAACTATTTTTTTGTGTTTTTTAGTATGGCAAAACATTATTTAACTGGGAACCTAAGGTCAAGTCCAATTAGGAAGACATTACGTGTTAAGTGGCATTTAACTATGTAATTATTACAACGCCGTGTTGTCTTGTTACCTACAACAATCGCGTTTACAGTCATAGAATATTTCGTATGCAATAAAAATATATATATATATATATATATATATATATATATATATATATATATATATATATATATATATATATATATATATATATATATATATATATATATATATATATATATATATATATATATATATATATATATATATATATATATATATATATATATATATATATATATATATATATATATATATATATATATATATATATATATATATATATATATATATATATATATATATATATATATATATATATATATATATATATATATATATATATAACCTACTTCTCATGTCCATATATGTATATAACAGCTATCATCTCCAGCAGAGCGACGACGACAAGACCGATGGTTCCGGCGAACGAGTCGAACATCTTTAGCCAGTACTCTCCCGCGCCGGTCGTGAAGATCAAGCCGACGAAGAAACAGACGGTGCACACGAAACCTATGAGGAAAGGAAATTATTTGTCTAAGTCTTCACGCTTTATCTCGCATGTAGTAGGGTAGGCAGAGGGAACTGCGGGAACCATATGAACCTAGTTAGGTCACTTCGTTGCCTTGTATCTGCTTTGTGTGTTGAGTGGCGGAACTCAACGCCGCGCTTTGCCTAGTTTCCAGAGCAAAGAAAATGGAAATAGAAAATCCATCTTCCCCGAGTAGGAGTCGAACCCACTAACCGTCGCGTTTATAGGGAGACGCTACGCCTCTGCGCCACGCCGGTCACGACAAGCATAGTTATAAAAAATAAAAGTTATTTAAAAATTATAACCACTTACCAGTAATAACTGGTTTGCTGAACCTCTTAAAGAAGTCGATATCGAATATGGTACACAACATGCCTTCCATTATACCGATTTGGCTTCCAAGACCCAAAGACAGAAGCATCAAGAAGAATATGATAGACCAGAACGGGGCTGGTGTGAGCTGTAATATTGCTTGTGTGAAGACGATGAAAGCCAGACCTGTGCCTTCTGCTGCCTAGAAGAAAGAATTGATTTTTAAATAAGGCACTTTCTAATACCAGATAACTGAGAATGGAAATAAAAATAGATTATTCCCTCAAGTGAGAATCGAACCTAACAAAAACCTGTCGTGTTTAATGTTAGAAATTATCCCGTTGTAACGTAACGATCGTAACAGACATTTGATATATTTTAAAGTTATAAATTATATAAATACGTAGACATAAACATAATGCTTATTACAACATAAAAACCACTAAATAAATATTTTGTAATAATTTATAATTTTAACAAAAAAACTAATTTGTGAATATCGAAGCTGCTACTACCTACAAGTATTGCAATATATTTTACCTCTTCCAACTGCTTGCTCATGGCGCATCCGGTGAGATTGAGCGAAGATACTATGGTGCTGTTTAGAGACGGAAAGTGTTCTTCGTAGTACTCCTGGGTGGAGTTAAGAGTGAACCCTCCGATTTGATGTAGTGCCAACACTTTTATTTCCCTGAAAAAGATATTTTAATTAAAAAATATTTACCATAAGTTCATATATTATACCGTCATAAGAACAGTCGTGGTGCACAGCACTCTGTAAATAGGTCGGTTTGTGGGTTTGATTATTGAAAAGAAAGAATAAAATTATGATCCTTGCCCAAAATTAGTATGTCGAACACAGCATTTGAGTCACCTCCGTTAAATTTTTGGATCATTTCTCGGCACCAATCAACATGGCGGAGTTTTTGAGCCTCGGTCAAATTATCTGGTATCCAGCGGGCACAAAGCTTCCTGACCGCTAAATGTTCATGGAGGATTTTGTGCACTTGACTCATACCTATGCCTAGACTTGTCCGAATCTGCTGATAGGTCACTCTTTTGTCAGTCTCTATCATACGCCGCACAACACTGATATTATCTTCAGTCGTCGCTGTAGAAGGCCGTCCCTCACGCAAATCATCGGTAAGATTAGTTCGACCATTTTTGAATTTTTTTGATTTTTTTTGAATTCATTAAACCAGTTGTAAACTGTGGCACGAGATGGGGCTTCATCGTGAAAAGTCAATCGAAGTCTGTCATAACTTTCTTGTTGACTTATATGACATCGAAAGTCATAAAAAATTATTGCACGAAAATTTTCTCGGCTTAAATTCATTCTGACGTGCACAGACAATTTTCAATTTGCCGCCAAATCGTAAAACAAATGACAAATGAATGAAATGTATACTCAATATTATTGGTAAAGAGTTCTATTTTCAAAATTTAAACTTATTTTTTTAATATAATGCTTTTAAGTTGCCAGTTCTAAAAACTTTCAGTTTGGCCCTCGTACCACCGAAAAACTTTTCTCACACTTAGTATAGTACATAGTTCATTAACATAAGACTATCTGTAAGTTACTTCAACATTACTACTAAAATTATGCAACTTAATTATGCAACGTGTGTTAAACAATTATACAATATATATTCTAAACCGAGCGACAACAATAAACATGTACTGTAAAACTATCAATAGGTACCCACGACACAGGAATACCTAGTGTGGATACCACCGGACATTTCATTGTATAATGTTGTTTTTTTGTTAATAAACATTTTTTCATATTTCATTTTTCAATTATAATTTGTTTCATCCGGGAAAGAAAGGCGGAGAGTGAGAAATAGTGTTTTATCAATATGTTCATCAGCTTACGGTTCTCTGTATCGATTGTGCTATGTGCAGGTTAAAGCGTGAGATCAGGGATTATTTATTGGATAGAGAGAATATAGTGTTAGGATACTCTGTTCTCTAATTTGCGCGCACTATTACAAATATCTATGAATATACTTAATGCATATTATTAAATGATGTTTACTGTCTTACACTCTAGATTAAATATTAATTACTGTAAATATATAAAAGTTAATGGCGATTAAATAATATTAAAATAATTAGACAGGTAATTTTAGCTGTTATTGTGGATAAATCTTGTACACTTTAAAATTTCTATATGAAAATCTTTTAAATTCTATATATGTAGAGATGAAACTAATGCATTTATTGATGATTAAATGTTAATTTTAATATCATTATACATTATTTGTGGAATCGTTTTAATTGCGCATACTTAGAAAGGCGAGTTTTGAATCTAAAATTTTACTTTTAATACCGTTGTAAAGATCTCAAAAAGGCGATGTTTGAACTTGAACAATTTAATTGATAGTTGACTAAACAAATTATTATTTATTAAAGTTAAAAATTATTACTTTAAAGATAATAAAATAAAGTGCATGTGCGTGGGGAACCCACCAGTATATATCTATTACTTCGTTATTAACATATTATTATTATTATAGTGACCTCGGTGCTATCAATATTCTTCATTGATTTTTCCTTACACAAATTACAAATGATTTATCAAAGTCCAATCATCAATATATATGTATATTATTATAAACAATATAAAACAAAGAAACATGATCTTGTATACTAAAAATAACCTCTCGTGTAATATTTCAAGCGATGCCCCGTACACTAGCCGGTCAACTGTGTGACCGGTTAATTGGTTCCATGATTGCCTATTTTAAACATTTGTTGTGATATCGCTGTAATAATACGCATATTATCAATTTTTATTGAATAATTTAGGATGCATCTTGATATTGTTTTGAGTTGTGATTTCTTTTCCTATGTCCACCCGAAATGTTTGTGTCGATCTCAATCTCCAGTTTCTTGTCTTTGTTTTAGTTATGGCGGATATTTTCGACAATTTTTTCGACAATGTTTTCATTCATATTTATCTTTTGGTTTTCTGGCCTTCCTATTTTTTTTATTTTTTTTTATATTATTAGATATGGCAGTTGATTTTGCTGAGACAGCGCATGACTTTAAGAACGGTTGACAGTGTGAGGTGTGAATTGTTTTCATCAAATAAAATTGGAGAACAGGGCTTGTTAAAATTGAAAAAAAGCCTAATATTTTACTACTAAAATACTTGTAATGTACTAGCTTCTATGCGGTTGAAGTAGGAGCGAAAATTATAACAGTGAAATCTCTCTATAGTTTACTAAAAGTTCTCGGCCTATCTAGAACTATCACAAATTCATTTGTAGAATGCACTTCGAAGGTGGCTTTGGTAGTATCATTTAAAATTTGGTTAGGTAGTGGGAGGAGCTCAGACAGTGAAGGTGAGCGTTAATGCATTTTAAACGGGCCCCTTTAAACCTACACTTGGGTCGCAAGTCCCAAGCGCTGCTCGGAGCTCCTCTTCCTACAATGCGATGGGCCCGGCACCCGCACGGTGAATCCATGGAAAGCTAAGTTGTTTCTTCTCTCTTTATTCGGATCCAAAGTAAATAATGTTATTTGATACGTATTCGCATAATATTTTTTACCCGACCAATCGACGGAAAGATTTATGTGCTTATTAGTCTTTTCATGTAATCATGGTCCAGAGGACCGTCGTGGCGCAGAGGCGCAACGTCTGTCTGTAACGCGACGTTTTCTGGGTACGATCCCCATCCGGAATTAATGGTTTTTAGATTCGTCCTCACTTTATGAATATCTCTAAATTTTTTTTTAGCTTTACGCTTTATCCCGCACATGGCAGGGTAGGCATAGGGAACTGCAGGGACCGTGGGAACCTAGTGTTAAAACACTCCGTTGCTTAGTCCCTACTTTCTTCGTCCCCACTTTCTCTAAATAAACAATTAAAAGTCATCTCAGGAAGAAAATAATGTTTTTTGATTATATATTTTCAATAAATTATTCAAAACAGTTTATTATATAAATTTATTTCCTTTCCAATAAAAGAGTCAAAAAATAATAACATACGCAACGTTATTTATATATAGTATATCGAATATTCTACACACCTTTTAGAGTTACTTTTACGAACCGTCGGTTCGTTTATATGTAGGTCACTGGAAACTAGGCCGAATTTCCCTTAAGACCTACTGAAAAATTCATTACGTGGCGATTACTAACTCTGTTATACAATCAATAAAAGAATCTATTTCTATATAAATTAAGAGTCATTATAATATTTTTAAAATATACACTTGGTATATGACTTATTATTTGTAAAAGCGCTTTTATTTGCGCACACTTAGAAAAGTGAGTTTTTGACGTGAAATTTTACTTTAAATGAGCATATATAACTGATGTTTGAACAGTTCAATTGATAATCGATTAAGTAACCAAATTGTACACCTTAGCCAATTGGGCTTGCTTTAAAAACACTTGTGCGCACTTTTTGTCACATTTTGTCTTTTATTATTTTTTAAAAAGTGTTAAGTTAAACGAAGCGCACGTGCGGAGGCAAACCAAACCATATGCGTAAACCATATGCGTATTTAAGTATTAGTATTAGTATTAGTATTTTGTATTTTATTTTTTATTTAATTAGTTAACCATATGCGTATTTAAGTTTTTTTTTCAATTAGATAAATACTTTTCAGTCATCAATTTACATTAAAACAAGTAGGGTGTCGTTCAGAAAGCTAGCACCGGCTCATAAATAGTCTTTGAAACAGAAAAAGACAGGTAGAAAGCATTTACTTTCACAACTTTAAGAACACGTGTCCCGTGATATAATATATTTTCAGTTTTCAGATATTTTCATATATTTTTATGTTTTTACAATTCAAGTGTTAAAAATATAATTGAAATTGCATGAGAAATTATTTCCGGATACATTCTTAAAAATAGGTAATAGTTGCTGGTAAATCCTTAAAATTTTCCAAAGTACTGCGTATTTAAATATAGTGAAGAATCGTCATATGCCATATCATTTTACATATAAAATCGTAATACATGAGGCGCCATATTAGCTGCTACAAATAAAATCACATACAGATTGACGTAACATTTATATTTACGATGTTATGTTTTAATTATGTTCCTTAGAATTTTATAATAAAAAAACGATTTGTAGCTTGTATTTTGTAAAAAAAAATTCAAAAAAATAGATTAGCTATAAGTTGACTTAAAATAGAAACACTGTTTTCACAGTGAGTCATTTTAGTTTTTACTTCATAAAATGTATGACACATATATTTTCCTTGAAGCCTAATCAATATTGAATGTATTTTGTTCGAAAATCTTATAAATTATGTTAAAAATACAGAAGTAAGATTAAAATTTTTTATCAGATCTCAATTGTACTTTTTCTAATGGGACTTTAACCATTGAGTCTGGTCCAACACTACACAATGTACCTCAGAGTAATATATACATATACAAGAATAAGCCACATATCATAACAAAACGTAAAACATATTTGACCCCTTGCCTCTTGGCGTATTCGCGACTTTTCTTTAAAGTAAAATATTAACTAGCCTTTACAAATTTAGTAAAATTATAAAACAAGTATTATTTTTAAAAATAAAAGAAATTTTTTTTCAAACAAAGTAAACAATTAAATTATTGTTCCAAAATAAAACGCCATTTGTCAGGTATGACGCAAACATGCACTGTCAAAGGGGCAAAGAGTCTCTTTCTCTATCGGTTATTTTTATGAATGAATGGTCTGTCACCTTTCATTGACAACTTTTAATAGTATTTTTGTAGTATGAGATCGGCACTCTCGAAACGCCATAAATAAAGAGAAGAAGAAGAAGTAGTATGAGATCTATACGTCATTTGTATTTAATCATGACTGCCTCACGCGTTACACAGCACGTCATAAATATCGTGAAATGGGAAAAATGATCCTGTGCCTAGTGATAATTCTTAACTATTTTTTTGTATAGGGACCTTGAAATATTTTACCCTATAGATAGTTTTAACAACAGCCGCGTTGTCATACACAAATTATATAAATAAAAAATCACTTACTTAGTAATGCATTTCTCCACCATAGTGTACGCTTTGAAGCCAAGGATGCTAAAGATGACGACCGACGCGTATATAGCTGTTAAGGCGTTACAGACGGACACCAGCAGCACGTCCCTCACACAGTTGTTGTTGGGCGTGTTGTAGGAGCCGAATGCGATGAGCGAACCGAAAGCCAAACCGAAGGAGTAGAACACTTGTGTGGCTGCGTCCAACCAGACGGTTGGATCTAGAAGTTTTGCTAGCTGCAAGGAAAACGGTAGTAAATTATAAATAAAATATTGAATTTTGGTTATTTAATTAAATTTTATATTTATTTACTATAAAATTTCCTTTTTTGTTTAGCCTAGTGATAAGTCACCGTGGTCTTTATATTATGCTTCTAGAATTTTTGCATTATTAATGTGCCTGTAATGCGACGGTTACTGGGTTCGATCCCCAGTCGGAGAAGATGGATTTTTCTATTTCCATTTTCTTCGCTCTGGCATCTAAGGCAAAGCGCGGCGTTGAGTTCCGCCACTCAACACGCAATGCCTCGAAAACGGCGGAAAGTGGGGACGGAGTAAGCAGGGACTAAGTAACGAGTGTCTTAACACTAGGTTCTTATGGTTCCTGCAGTTCCCTCTGCCTACCCTGTCATGTGCGGGATAAAGCGTGAAGCTATTAAACACATTAAACCTAAACGAACTTTGATGTTTTTTTTTATTTGAAAAAGCCTTGGGGTCGTTGTGTAGAGGCGCAGCAGGTGAATCTGCCTGTTAACACGACAATTTGTGGGTTCAGTTCGTAACTAGGCAAGCGCCGCGTTGAGTTCCGCCACTCGACACGTAATGCCTCGGAATGGAGTGTCTTACCACTAGGTCCTCAAGGTTTTCTTGTTTCTTACCCTGTTATAAGAAGGATAACGCCAAAAATGACTTTTTTAAGACTTTTGACGTACCTTTGGCTTATACATGTGTATTATTCCATCAGCAGAACCAGGCAATGTTATGCCTCGAACGAAAAATATAGTGAGCACCACGTATGGGAAGAGTGACGTGAAATATACCACCTACAAATAAAAATAAATACAGATTACATTATTAAATATTATTATTTTCAAGTTAGTTACATATCAATTAATAAATTACTATAAATTACATAAAACTTAAAGTAACTAACTTATTACTGTAGCAAAATACATTTATGTAGTAATAAAAATTGTGCATATATTAAAAAAATAAGTGACAGCTATCTGTTCATACTTTATAATATATATATATATATATATATATATATATATATATATATATATATATATATATATATATATATATATATATATATATATATATATATATATATATATATATATATATATATATATATATATATATATATATATATATATATATATATATATATATATATATATATATATATATATATATATATATATATATATATATATATATATATATATATATATATATATATATATATATATATATATATATATATATATATATATATATATATATATATATATATATATATATATATATATATATATATATATATATATATATATATATATATATATATATATATATATATATTATTTTCGTTTTAAAGATATCAAAAATGAGGATTAGATAAATTGATAATTTATTAAAAAATACTACATATAGGCCGAATAAACTTTATCATATCTAAGAAGAAGCGCATATGCAGGTAGCCTACTCGTGATTTTTTAATTTTTTGCCTACTTATATATCCACGAACGTACGTTTATCTTAACGAGGGCTCAGCCAATCCAAACAAAATTTTCCTTAGTATATTTGCCTTTAATATTGAAAGTTTTTTATTATTTCATAAATAAAAAAATATATAGGTATCATTTCTAAGTAACTGAAGAATGAAAAAAAAGCGAAGAAAGTGCTAAAAAATCACTTTTCTTGTGCAGGTAAATTTTAACTAGATATAAAATCTTAATTAGCTAAATGTATACAACATACGCTCACATACCTTCCCACTACTCTGAATACCCTTCATAACAATGAAAAAGACTATAATCCAGGCAAGCAGCAAATAGCACACGATCCACCATCTTGGAGTTCCAGGTTCTTCAATACTGGGTGACGCGTCCAGAGCTTCCCGGTACCAGTAGTAGACAGTGGCTGATGCCTTGTTACATTCTATTTCGGCAGAACCGTTGTCTCTTGGACAATGGGCCCAGGGGAGCTGGTCTGCGCTGAGCTAATGACAAATGGAGTATTTGGATATTTTATTGCGTAATATTTATATATGTATGTATATATGTATATATATATATATATATGTATGTATTATATATATATATATATATATATATATATATATATATATATATATATATATATATATATATATATATATATATATATATATATATATATATATATATATATATATATATATATATATATATATATATATATATATATATATATATATATATATATATATATATATATATATATATTTTTATGCACTATTTAAATTTTACTTGCACCCCATCCTTATTTCTATTTTGGTATTTCCTCTGCATTAAAGTTGCCTGGCAGAAATTGCTACTTAGCAATACGCTTTTTGTACCCATCCTTTTTGCGTTTCTGTATATTTTATTGGGTGTTCAATAAATGATGAAATGAAAAAAAAAAAATAACAATAATTTATTCCGGTTCACTTCGCCTAATATTTAAATACTAAGTTTAAGACTTTTCAATGTATTTAAAATATAGATGCCACAGATAAAATACTAAATAAAACTCTAAATAAAATAAAAAAAATTTAGCACGACTTCTAAGCCGACATTTTATATAAAAGTTCCCTGAAGTCTCGTATGGCCAATTACGTAACAGTCCCAATTATCTTGAAAATGTTTATTCAATATGAGATTATAAGATACTAGAGCGGTTTTAGAGCAGATTCAATTTAAGTCTATTCTAATATTTTCCATATTTATTTATTTATAACTTTTCCACTTAGAATCAATAAGATGATCACTTGTGTACGTCAGATAGAGCGAATGGAGGAGTGTCAAAGGAGCCCAATTTGATAATAAACATCGAATTGAGCCCCTCTGAAACCTACACACTCCACGACTTCAAACTAAAGTTACGAGGGTTCCAAGCGCGGCCTGGTGAGAAGAGCCCACAACAAACTCAACCAGATTTCCCTAAACTTATTGCGATCACTTCACAAACGTCATTTTAAATATATTTTTTTTTATTTTAAATAATTACTATAACTTAATAATTGTTTAATTAAAAAAGATCATTAAAAATTGCTACATTACAATGTATATAAACTCTTAATAATATTATATGACAATTATGAATAATAATTTATAGTAAATATCAATTCCATTCTTTTATTTCGTTCGGTTCTTTTATATTTATATTTTTTAATACAGTTTTCAAGAACAAGTGCTACGACAAAATAATACATCAATTTAGTTCACAAGGTTGTTTCTTTATTAATTAGGTGACAAGATTAGCAAAATGTTTATTTAAGGGCGACCGTCAAGATTACGTAAATTCCCTAAAGTACAAACACGCGAATGTGTTAAATGGAACGAAGAATTTTTAATACCAAACAGTAACCGTTAATTTGTACTATTTTTCCTTCAGTAAAAAGATATTTTCTTCGCTTATACAATAGGGTAGGCAGAGGGAACCTAGTTTAAGACACCCACCCACGCTTTGTGCTTTACGAGAAAGTTGTGTCTTATACGAATGGGATTGAACCCACAAGCATTACGCTTACAGAGATCATTAACACTGCGCCACGACGGCCCATGAACAGCAAATTATCATATAATAAATATTTTAATTTATGTACCTGTAAATACCCTGTGTAGGTTTGAGCCCTCCACTTAAGTAAGTGGAGCTTTTGAAGCTAAATTTAGTTTAGGTTGCCAAAAATTAAGTAATACTCGATTACACTTCGTAAATCGTTGAAGCGAACGTTATAAAAATTTTAATTTTGTTATATGTTAATTACTCCACAAGAATTATCAAATATTATTACAATTTTTTGTTAGCAGTGTGAACCTAGTCCTAGTTATAATGAATATAGTTTTAATATACAAAAGCCTCTGGGATAGAAGCCACGACTATCGTCTTTAAAGATAAACACTACCACTTCACAAAGATAGACAAATATATGGTAATAAATCTTATGATTTTAATACAAGTTTAAGCTATATAAATATATACTCACCCGAATACTATTAAACAAATAGAAGAAAACCCATGTTATAATGACATTGTAGTACAAGGCGACGAACAGTGTGACCACACAGCTTGCTATGCCGATACCTCCGAGCCAAGGATGGATTGTATTCCACACGCCGAGGGACCCGAGTCTCATCTTCTGACCTATGGCCATCTCGATGAGGAAGAGCGGTATGCCCTCGAGTACCAGCATTATGAGAAATGGTATGAGGAAGGCACCTGTGAAATGATGGTTGTTTTGTTTTTTTTTAATACACTTAAAACTTACATTAAAAATAAAATTAGACGGAGATAAAGGAATAATGTAGTATCAAGCCGACATGGCGACGCTTAGTGGGTTCGATTACCACTCGGGGATTGGATTGATTATTTCGTTTTCATTTGGATCGCTCTGGCAACTAGGCGAGCTGCAGTGTTGAGTCCCGCCACTCAACACACAATATCTCGAAGGAGGCGGAAAGTGGGGAACGGAGATTCTTACACACTAGGTTCCTACGGTTCCCTCTGCCTACCCTCTTATAAGCGGGATAAAGCCTGAATCTCAAAAAAACATTATCTTTTCGAATTATAAAATTAAATCAAATTATAAAGTTATTTAGATGTATCAAGCGTATAAGAGTTTCGACTTGTCTCGGTAAGTGTAGCTTAATCAATGACGATGAATGAGAAGAGGTTTTGAGTCTCGCTTCGTTAAACTTTTCATGTTTTTTTTTTTTTTCAATATTGTACGATTTTGTTATTAATATTATAAATAATATCATTCTTATTTAATTTCCGTTTATTTTAGTAGAACTATTGTAATATAGCACATCTCATGTCTGAGAAATTATCTTAAATAGAACAAGAATATGTTTAGTATATATGGGCGTTAATCTACATACATTTAATAATTTATTGTTTCAAAAATATTTAATATTGAAAATATTATTTAATTATTCAAATTACTAAAACCTACTTGTAATGTAATGGTCTTTATAATAATATTTTCGAATTTTGAACAGAAGCTTTATTATTAACAGTTCTTATCAAGTGTTCTTATGAATGATTTGTTATTGAGAATTTCTTACTACATATCTATACTAACTGTAGCAGGAGAATAAACCAATTGATATTATTTTAATTTATTGGGAAAAATGGGCTCTAAATAGCAAAGCTCTGGCCTAGCCGATTTGTAAGCGATCCGATATTGAATACGACAGTTTTTTCTTTCCTTTGGAGAAATATAAGTTATTTAGGAAGAATAAGCTAGTTGTGACTAAAATATCAAATTCAGTTTTATGTATTTCTTCTAAATAACTGCATTAGATGGAAATATGAAGAATATCAAAGCGTAGTCGTCATTATTTTACCGGTGTAGGATCTGATTCCCGCTTAGAATAAGCATTTAAAAATCAATCTCATTTTGGTGCTTTGACAAAATAAACTAAAGACCTAAATAAAATAAAGATATAGATATTATATGTTAAAAGGCACAAAGTATGCTCATCTTATTCTCTCTAAAGACTGTTGAAAATTGTAAGTACTACAAATATACAAAAAGCTTAGCAATCTAGCTAAAATGTTACTCATAATTTTGAATGTAGTATTTTGTAGTAGTGTTGCATTTTAAACAGCAGTTTCAAGTTGATAAGGTTTTTAAATTACCATATAAAAATATATGTATTATAGAATTTTTACTTGTGGTCTCTTGGCCTTTGTTACATTTGGTTTTAATATGGAAAAAACGTTGATGTAGTATTCACGTTCTATAGGAATTCGTTTTGCAAATAAGTCGTATCATATATTTTTTCAGCTTCACTTTTTATCCCGTATAAAGATACTCGAGAATGCAAGATCTGTAAAGATGCTGTTTTATCTTGTTAATTTTTTCTCGTGGGAATCAAAGTCAAAACTGTCGTTTTTTTAGTTGGATGCTGTGCTACTGCGCCACGGCGGAGTTTACTATCATAATATATAATACCATACAATGCATATATATCAACATTCAATTTTAACAAAATATATATAAAAAAATCACAAAAGGCGGAAAGTGGGGACGGAGAAAGCAGGAACTAAGCAACGGAGTGTCTTAACACTAGGTTCAAATGGTTCCTGCAGTTCCCTCTGCCTACCCTGCTATATGCGCGATAAAGCGTGAAGCTAGAAAATCACAGCAAACGTAATAAAAAAATTTTTTTACAATAGATATTAAAATTCCAAGCTTAGCTAATTTTAATAATGCATTTTACAAAGGCCGCGTGGGTTGTTCATTCCGCTTTACAATTAAAATTGCTACCTAGTCCTATTTAGTTAAGCTTGAACACGTTCCACAAATATAGTGGAACTCTAAAGATTAGACGAAATCTTAATAGGTTTTGGAAATAGAAGTATAAATATTAGTATAGGTATAACAGGTTGAGATGATGATGATGAGATCCTGTTATCCCTCATCAGGGACATAGGGCTCGCAGAAGGGATTTCCATTTCTGGCGATCTTGTGCGGCAATCTCCAGTTCGCTCCAATCAAGGCCAATTGACGCAACTTCTCTCTCAACTGAGCGCCTCCAAGTAAGGCAAGGGCGGCCAGGTCTTCTTGTGCCTTGAGCTTGCCATTTGAGGCCTTGCTTGGCTATGTGGCTGTCTGGTCTACGCAGTACATGCCCAATCCATCGCCATTTCCTCACAAGTATTTCTTTGTAGACAGGTTCTTGAGCAGTTAACTCCCATAGCCTCACGTTGGAGATAGTTTGTGGCCAGTAAATCCCCAGAATGCGGCGTAGACATTTATTAATAAACACTTGCAGCCTGTTGGTCACTTGTTTCTTGACGAACCACGTCTCGCACCCGTACAGGAGGGCTGACTTAACGTTGGAGTTAAAAATTCTCACCTTCGTGCGCCGTGTGATAACAGTAGAGATCCACACGGGCTTTAACTGAGCATATGCAGCTCGAGCTTTGTTTATTCGAGCTTCTACATCTGCCTCTGCCCCCCCCGACGGATCAACCACGCTACCCAGATAGGTGAACCGTTTAACTTGTTCCACGGCATCTCCATTCACGAATATGGGCACTGTGTCAGAGGTATTTAGACGCATATCCTTCGTCTTTGCACAATTGATACGAAGGCCTTCTTTAGCGGCGGCAGCAGCCAGATCATGAACTTTGGACTGTAGATCATTCCGTGAATTGGGGAGCAAGGGAAGAACGGAACTAACATCTCATCCGGCCCAAACGTCAACCCCACCTGCACGCGCCGAGTGGCGGCGGTGCCCAATATGGACTCCGCGGTGCTCCCTGCTAGATAACAAACGGGGCTATGGCGACCGACCATTGGCGGTATATCCAATCACTCAGTCGAGGCTGAAAGAGGCTAGCGCGAGCCTGGGGGGCGCAAATACCCACAAAAAGGCGATAAGAGAGGACACTCTGACAGAAAACCGAGTGAGACGGCGCGCTCTGAAGTAGCAGCCCTGCTAGCCGTCTAGGATACTATGGGCTAATAACCTGTATATCCGAAACTAAATTATTACTGAAACTCAAAGAAGGAATAACAGGTTGAGATAAAGATGTGAATCTGGAATTAGAATTGTTTATGTATAAAGTATTGTACTATTATATTCATTTACTCGTCTTACTTAATTCATATAGAAAAACTGAGACGATTATTAGCTATAAAAATTATTGCAACAAAAATAAATTTTATTTACAATACAACAAAAATGTAAATGATTTCCACTTGGATTTTCTTTATCACTACATATATATACATAAATATATATATATATATATATATATATATATATATATATATATATATATATATATATATATATATATATATATATATATATATATATATATATATATATATATATATATATATATATATATATATATATATATATATATATATATATATATATATATATATATATATATATATATATATATATTATACTGCCTTCTTCCTTAGTGGTTCTTGTACAGAATGCCATAACAGTCCCATATACATATTCAAATCACACGCTATATAACAATGATAATATTTTGTTATTATATAAGGAAAATGTCGCATGTAGAAACTTATTGTGTCCCGAGTCAATCAAAAGAGACCTTCCCTGTAATAAGGGATCGAGGTAGCCGTCATGCAGCAAACCAAATTGGATTACAACTTTGTTTGAAATTATTGGAGTTTTTCCATATACATAAGTTACGGAAAAGGGTTTCCCTAATATAGAAATAGAAAATATTCTCTATAAAATTGGAAATTCAATTTTTCCATGAGAAGATTTTGATCCAGCCATCTATTTTGGTTTATTTTACGAAATATAAATAGATTTTGGTACCGGCTCAATACACTAAGGGCTCGAGATCTCTCGTGATTTCACGTGTATCTTTATCGATAAATGAGTAACATTAGATCCTTCTGCCTTTTCATTCTTTAATGTGCTAATAAATGCTTCTTTTATGAGTGTTATAATATTTTTTTCATTCTCTCCGCTTTTCGCTCAAATCTGAAACAGGTTTCGGAAATAGGTTTGCCCAAATCTAAGACGAGATTGACGCAAATATATGTTAGGTTTCGCCTATATAGCTTTCGGCCAAGACAGGTTTCGGTTAAACTAGCGTGTTCAATGGCGGCAATAAGCCATTTAACAAATAAACACTGGATATTATTAAATTTATATAAGTGACCAACGAGCGAGCTTACGAGATCTTCTTAACATAAACAAGTTACATTGATGCATAACACTTGTGATGTCACTGAACTGTGAAACCTAACAAGACTCACAATAATAGTAACTCTATTCTAAAGCAACCTGTAAAGTAAATAAGATGATATCTTAAATAAAATTGGCAGTCATAGTTTCTTTTTTAGAACCTACATTAAAATAACTTTGAAACATTACAAAATACAGAATATTTATATATTAATACTGATTTGAAAATATATTCCTAGTATCCAATGTGTAATGGATAATAAGCATACCGCGTAGCACGTTTACGGCGTAGACCCGTAGCATCAAAATCAATACGGCGCCGGTCCGCGCTAGTACAGTCTAAATTAAGAAAGTCTTTATCGACAAGTTTCGTGAATATTGTCTTTTAAACCGAGACTAATTAAAGTAAACAGACTTGAATTAATTTCCTAATATATGCAATTTCTTTTTAATTTTAAACCAATATTAAATAAAAAAGTATAAATTAAAAAAGCTAATCAATTAAAACTCTTTTGTTATAAACAACAAAAGGATATCGATTCGTAATGTGGCGTCATTACGATAGCGTCATCATAATAATTACACCAAATCGCGTGAATAGATGAGGGGAGTATTATTTTTAATTTATATACGTACAATTCAGTGTAGTTGAGTCTATAATTAGTATTAATATGGACAAATTTCTCGTAGCAACGCCACTTATAACAAGCCGTGACGTAATAGCAAAATATCTTAATAATAACGTTGGAAGGCACACAAAATTTATACACTTGGTGTAAATTGTTTTATTAGTTTTTAATATCACAAGCTGAATTCTCTCTCCTTTTTTTAAAAGCTGTGGTAGCATAATTGAGAAAGCAGATAAGATAGCAGTAGCATACTGATCTCCTAGTTTTCTTGATTATTATATATAAAATATTCTCGTAGGAATTATTAAGTATATGTGAACTTAAAGTTTTTTTTTTTAGCTTCACGCTTTATCCCGCACATGGCAGGGTAGGCAGAGGGAACTGCAGGGACCGTGGAAACCTAGTGTTAAGACATGAGGTGACATGAGGACCGTCGTGGCGCAGAGGCGCAACTTGTGCCTGTAACGCGGCGGTTTCTGGGTTCGATCCCCAGTCGGAGAAGATGGATTTTTCTATTTCCATTTTCTTCGCTCTGGCAAACTCGGCAAAGCGCGGCGTTGAGTTCCGCCACTCAACACGCAATGCCTCGAAAAAGGCGGAAAGCGGGGACGGAGAAAGCAGGGACTAAGCAACTTGAAGTTAATAACTTATTATTAAATTTTGTGTATGTTACATATATATTTAGTTGTTTTTATTTTTTGTACATCTTCACAATTTTTCCCATACATACATTGTAAAGGAAATTTTGTAAATTTCCAAAACGCTGGCGTTGAGTGAAATATTTTAGCATCACGTTTTGTGTTGTTCAATTCAATTTAATTTTCAATTTCTTATTCAATTTAATTTTCAATTTATTTACAATAACGTAAATCGTATTGTGAAACTCAAAATGTCAGTTAACATTTGAGTCTAAACGAGGAATATCCAGATGTAAGTACACGAGCTCTTCGAAGAGCTTTATAAATATTCATGCTTACACTCTACTTGCTCTTCATTTATGACAAGTATATTCCTGTACTGTTGCTAAATTTACAGTAAAAATTTCTGTAAATTTACTTGATTTTTTTATATAGTTTATTTTAAATAATAATTTATTATTTACATATGCCTATTCATAATATGTACTGTGTAAGTAAGTAAAAAAATTTTATTATTAAAATTTTACTTATTTTTTAATTTTTTAAATATTTATATTTATATAATTGACAAAGATACAATGTCAAATTCCAACATTACCAATATTTTATTCCATCGACAATGTTACGTCGATTATTTATCGATTCTAACATCTCACCGATTTCACATCAACAATTAAAAAAAGTATTTCCTCAAATTACTTTCTAAAGTATAAAAAATGCCCTATGAAGAAATAAAAATATTTTTTAATTGCAGTAATTATTATCTATCTATTTTAAGTAGTTTCAAAAAATAGCTTTAGGCTAGGATCTATGAAGGTTCTGTTTTTTTTCTAAGGTCCATTAAATAAGAGTATTTAAGCATGGAAATCATCTGACAAGGTGACGGGCGAGTACCATCTTAGTCTTCATCTTCACATTCCGTCAACTACGAAAAAATCTAGTTAAAATATACATAACAATGACTTACCCCCACCATTTTGTTGACATAGATACGGAAACCGCCAAATATTACCGAGGCCGACGGAGTAGCCTATGATTGACAGGAAGAATTGAAGTTTTCCTGACCACGCCGCCCTGTCCTCATCTGGCGCGTCTCTTTGCAATGAGTTCCTGGACCCTTGAAGCACTATAGTCACCCCGTGAGGCCTTTCAGTACCATCAGCTCGTGTATTCAACTGGTGCCAACTCGTGTCCATTTCGTGGACCAATCGGCTCTGCTTTTGCCGCCATTTTATTTGTCAATTGTCACTTATACTTTTTTCTACCAGTGAATTCAATATGGCTTAAGCGCTTACGTAAGGGTATAGCAAATTTCTAAACTTAATTATAAATTAAGCTTAAAAAATTATTGTCTATATTTTTGTGTATCTGTGTGTGAGTGTGTGTGCAAAAATCAAATAGCTGTTTTCAATTTCACAAGATTCTTCGAATGATAGTCGTTACCTATAAATATGTTCATAATATTTAATATTACGTTTGATGTATCTCGTAGTCGTAAGTGAAGTACCGGATAGCGTCTTTCTTCACGAACTCGACTACTTTAAAATATGTCGTAGTCCTTTGTAACAGTTTCTGTCGTAGTTTCAATGAATCCCGAAATACGTACGATGCCTCTCTGTGCATATGAGTTGGTTTATGTTACTCAAGTATGTAACTAAACGAACATAGCTTCCCACTGAGCAAGATGCTAGTGCGGCTAGTTCGTTATTAGGCCCATCTTGAAACACTTATGCTGATCAGATCCTACAGGACCTGTGGACAAAAGATAATATAATTTAAAAATATTATTATAGAGACCTTTTTTGAGAGAAAATTTTTTACCTATAAAGAATTATAAAAATATAAAAACGGTAATTGTCAATCATTGTAAAACTTGCACGGAAATGCACCTACGATTATTGCTTAGGATATTTAAGATGCATACTCGTATTTCATATAAACCTCTAATTTACTTTGCAAGTATACATTATTAATAGTATACGACAAAAAGAGAAATGGAGGCAACAATCTAGAATAAATAAACGAAAACCCAATTCATAAGCGGTAGCTATGAAACTATCATACATAGAAAGCATATTGCTTTCAGTAGAGTTAGGTGTAGGTCTGTCTATACTAGTAGTACCTTAACCAACAAACTATAAAATTAAGCGTTACAGACCGACGCTACGCCTTTGCGCTATATATATATATATATATATATATATATATATATATATATATATATATATATATATATATATATATATATATATATATATATATATATATAATATATATATATATATATATATATATATATATATATATATATATATATATATATATATATATATATATATATATATATATATATATATATATATATATATATATATATATATATATATATATATATATATATATATATATATATATATATATATATATATATATATATATATATATATATATATATATATGTATCAAGTTTCCAGGTTTTTCTTTCCTAGTTTTCTAATCTAGGGCAATTATGTTAATGTGACCTACAAGATTACAAAGTACCTAGTTTTAATTAAACTTTTTCAATTATACAAGAATGTTGGCAAACGTCGCCGCGCTTCAACGGTACGTGGTTAGTGTATTGTCCAATTAAGCGATATACTCGTAAGAGAAATAACGTGATGGACACTTTTTGACGCGAACTATGTGGAAATGGTTAAAAATAGTCATAAATTATAGAGCTTGTTAAATCCCTACTAATATTATAAATATGTACGTAAGTTTGTTTGTTATGCATTCACGCGAAAACTACATACTTTGAACGTATTCTGTTGGAGGTATTAGACGTCACATTTTATAGTTATCTCGTATCCCCCACGTCGATATATATTTCAATTGACTATTTTTTCAGTTTATTTCAGTAAAGTATATATAAAATATTTCAAATTCATTGTGTGTATTGATTTTTAAATATTGGCACCCCCAGCCGAGGAATAAAATGTTTAGTTCTATAGTATTTCAGTAAATTCAGTTGTATAGTAGTGATCTCTACTAATTATTTCATCTTATTTAATGACATAATTGCGAGTGAAACCGCGGGTAATAGCTAGTATATATACACGTGTAGATGCATTTACTTTATAAACGTGTTGAAATTATAAAAGAACTAAAGAACAAAGAAAACAATTAGGTAATTGTTCTAAACTAAATGCCGTTTGTCAAATAAGACGCCTGGTAAATACACTTTCAATGACTGACAGCAAAGCTTTTCTATAAAGGTTCGGTAGCTTTTTTATACAGAACCCTAGAAACCAAAAATTGGCTTGTTATAATGTCAGTAATGTATATGACGTTATATACTCAGCTTGAAAAATAGGTTAACTATGTAAAAGGTTTTTAATAACTTAACCGTGGTCAGTGCTGGCTCTATGCCAGTTTTATACTGAATTTTATCAGCCGAAGCAAACACTCGGTGTTGTTTTCCAATCTTCCTTATAAATAGTAAACTTGGTTAAATAAACTGTAAAATTGTAAATGGATATATATATATATATATATATATATATATATATATATATATATATATATATATATATATATATATATATATATATATATATATATATATATATATATATATATATATATATATATATATATATATATATCCATTTACAATTTTACAGTTTATTTAACCAAGTTTACTATTTATAAGGAAGATTGGAAAACAACACCGAGTGTTTGCTTCGGCTGATAAAATTCAGTATAAAACTGGCATAGAGCCAGCACTGACCACGGTTAAGTTATTAAAAACCTTTTACATAGTTAACCTATTTTTCAAGCTGAGTATATAACGTCATATACATTACTGACATTATAACAAGCCAATTTTTGGTTTCTAGGGTTCTGTATAAAAAAGCTACCGAACCTTTATAGAAAAGCTTTGCTGTCAGTCATTCAGACTGCCAAAGTATGTGAGAACATGTTGTCCGCTTATAAACAATATGTTAATTGTTAAATCACAGTTACAATGAAAAAAAAACAATTTAAATTTGTTTTGTACTACATTTCACATAATATGAGTGCATACATATAAAAATTAAAAAAAAATTATATAATAATATACTAGCCTGTTTCTAGATCTCTACATGTATATCGTCTCTAAGTTAGAGATTCAATATTAAGAGGCCATTTTTTAGGAATAAATAAAGAACTACGCAATATAAATTATAATTTGAAACATGAAATAAATTTTTAAGTACTTATGAATTTTAAACGACTAAAAGGCCTCCACCACCTCGGAAGGCAGTTCTGCTGAAAATAAATAGTTAATGGTATACACGAGTTACTTTTTCATGCATATATAAACTCGTTTTAACGACTTATGAATGATGAATGATGAATTCTTTTACGTAGTTTGAGCGTATCTGACGCGCCAGGTTTTTTATATTTATTTAAAAAGATAATGATTTACCTTTAATTACAGACATATGTATAATCCCAAATGAATCTGGTTTCTAAATTATATTTTCGAACATCAAAGTATACGCAACTAAAAAGACCTAAAATGATTTAAAATCGAGAATGTCAAAGATCTTATTACATTTTCCACTATAATTGTTTTATTTAAGAAATTTTAAAGTAAAAATGAACAGTTACGAAAGAATCCCAGTGGGAATCAAACACAAAATCTGTCAAGGTTACAAGCTGATGCTGCGCCTTTACCCTACGACGGTTCTCAAGCGGATTCTTCTTTTCACAAATTACATTAACTCATTCGTCAATAGTAAATCAATATATTACGTCACACTGCCTTGTCTGTAACACGAGGACTGACAATAAGATTACTAAATTATGTACTAAAGAAATTGTAACATATTGTTACGAATGACAATAATATATATATATATATATATATATATATATATATATATATATATATATATATATATATATATATATATATATATATATATATATATATATATATATATATATATATATATATATATATATATATATATATATATATATATATATATATATATATATATATATATATATATATATATATTTAACTATAACTTTGTAATGGTTATATTTGTTTGAATACGTGACAGGATTGTGTAATAGACATGGTCGACCCTTGTGACCTCAAATTCTAATCGAATCGATGTAATATTATAAAGCTATAAAGTTTTTGAGGACCGTAGTGACCTAAAGGCGTAGCGTCTGTCTGTAAGCCCGACGGTTTGTAGGTTCGATTCCTACTCGGAAGATGAATTTTGCATTTTCATTGTCTTCGCTGTTGCAACTAGGTAAAGCGCAGCATTGAGCTCCGCCACTCTACAATAAAACACTATTCTTTTAAAAACGCGGAAAATCGGAGAACGGAGTTTCTTAATACTAGGTTCCTTCGGTTCCTATGATTCCCTCCGCCTATCCTGCTATGTGCTCCTAAGTATAAAGCTAAAAAAATATAGCGTTTAGGATAGTTCTTTTCTCTATACTAGAAAGAAAATAATCGAAATGTAATTTTTCAATCATGGAAGTAGATATTTTTTTTCTATTTCCATTGTCTTCGCTCTGGAAACTAGGTAAAGTGCGGCGTTGAGTTTCGCCACTTAACACGCAATGCCTCGATAAAAGGCGGAAAGTGGAGACGGAGAAAGCAAGAACTAAGCAACAGAGTGTCTTAACACTAGGTTCGTATGGTTCCTGCAGTTCCCTCTGCCTACCCTGCAATATGCGGGATAAAGCGTGAAGCTAAAAAAAAGGTAAGTTTACTCATTACATGTTAAAACAAATTAAAAAGATAAAATATTTCTCAATAAAAATTACAATTCGCTACCATCGCGGGCTTACAGCTTGAACACTACCTGTCTACAGAACCTATTTACTTGACCTTTCAGTCAACTATTGATTCATCGATGAAAACCAAGTCATAGTCAAGTTAATATCCCACATAGCGTGCATAAGTACGATTACGTTTTCAAACTGCATGCGAATGCAAACAAATCACGGCCACAGTGAATTGTAGTCCACGTAATGCTGTGATAAGATAAGGAAACATATAACTATGTAATATTAATTATTTTAAGCTATGCGTACCTTATACCATCCGCATTTTGGTTAGAGGCAAAGGCCTAACCAAATTCGAGATATTGCGTGTTGAGTATTAATTTAACGTTTTTTAACCGTCGGAAGGAAACAGTTTAAAAATATCTATAGTTGGGAATCTTTTTAAAAAAGAGAGAAGTCTTAGATGATAAATACTTTGCAGTCGACGGTTCGTATTGGAAGATTACTACATGGATAGATTTTATTATTTCGAAAATGTTTTATATTGAAATTATTGTTAACCTATTTGTGGTGTGAAATTCTTTATGTTATTATTTGAATTCTGTGAAGTTAACGACTATCTTATTACACTTTTGTATTATCTGTAACACGAGAATAAACCAATTGATGTTACTCATGTTTTTAAAGTGAAAAATTGACTCTAAACAGCCAATCTCTGACCTAGCGCCGACATTATTTTACTTTTCAATATTCAAAATGTCGAAGTTTAAATTAATTTAAATGTCACACCATTAGTCCCGTGAAAATGTGGTTTTATTTATAATGCGTAAAATTCAAATGGATGTGGTATTGTCGAGTAATAACCATATCCATTTGAATTTTATATTTAGTATGTATTATTATTACAAATATTTTTTTCATTCACTCATTCATTCATTTTCTATTGTTAAATGAAAAAGAAGTGAACATGACTTGCTAAAAGTACCTATGGGCTTTTTTTAACAAAATAAGACTAGATTAAATATAATGCTTGTAAAAGAAAGATTCATATAACTTATCAACAATTATTTTAGGTATGCAAAGAAATGTTAGTGTTAAGTTACTCCGCTCTCTGTTTTTTTCTCTGGACTCCCCAAATCATTTTGTAATTAGTGATGGTACTCAACGCCGCGTTTTGTCTTACTTGAGTAAATATGTTTAAAATATTTAGCTCCTCCTATTAGTAAAAGGTTTGTGAACTTTCCACCGCTACGGTATAACCAAAAGGACTATTTTTGGAATACTGTAACTAACAAGGAAATATATTTTATATACATTAATTAAAAATCTACGATATTACTATGACTAGTTCTATAAACAATAACAAAACAAAAAAAAAATGTTTTAAACTAGACAAGGATAACCTAGTGTCTCCATTTTCACTTCCGCACAATTTTGAGACTGTTACGTATACGTAACAATATGATAACACATATATATATATATATATATATATATATATATATATATATATATATATATATATATATATATATATATATATATACATATACATATTATATATGTATATTATAATATACTAAACATATCTATTATGCGTTTTCCTGCTCCAGCTCCTGTGGCAATGTGTAGGATCAGTGTCAAGGACGGCGGGTCAGGGCATTGTTGGCTCAGAAACTGGTTCCAAGGTTCGCCACAAAGGGGTTAAGTCTTTGTAAGCAAAGAATGTTTTCAATTTTAATGGATGGGGACTCTTTGAATGCATGAATGTATTCTTTAGGTGTTTCTTTAAAAAGGGGTTGTAAATTAGGTTAAACAGATGTATGTGTACCGTACTGGCAAGAGTGTTGCAATTTTAGAAATGTAGTTAATATTTTTAAGCCAAATTCCGCATATAGCGGCATATATATTCGATACGTTGCGTGTTTAGTGACATAGTTCAAGTATTTAAAAAAAAAGATTTAGTAAAAAAATATTATTTATATTCTGTATTTTTTAACTACAGTATATTTATTTTATTCTTTATCTATGTTTATTATATATATTTTTTTAATTATGGAACCAATTGTAATGAAACAATCATAGCATAGAACAATAAAATGACCTGCTTTATATGCGAGAGGTAAAATGAATTAAAGAATTAAATAAATCTGAAATTCAGTGGATGAAAGATGAGTAAGTACAAATAATGAATAACTAACGTTTATTTAGATTATACATTCAATTATTTTATTATTATAGATTAATTATTAGTTCAGATAATTAATTAATTAATTCTAACTAACAATGCTATGTTCATAGGAATCTTTTACATATGTGTACAATGTCAATGTTTATATTTTGTTTTTATATACAGGCGTTTCCTTGATCTGTTTAGAAGTGTGCCGTCTTTTTCAGTATTAACGCAATAAAAAAATAGCAGTATGTGTCTAAATTAAAAAAAATATTCAATAATATCGAATAAAAGATAAATCGAATCATATCGATTATAGAAATATTTTAGCTTCACGCTTTATCCCGCTCGTAGCAGAGTAGGCAGAGGGAGTCGCAGGAACTATGGGAATCGGTGTTAAGACATCCCGTTTCCTACTTCGAGACATTGCATGTAGAGCGACGTAACTCAACACCGCGCCTAGTTGCCAGAGCGAAGAAAAAGAAAATGAAAAAATCAATCCTCCCCGAATGGGATTCAAACCTAAAAAACTGTCCCGTTTATAGGTAGACGCTGCACCTCTGCGCCACGACGTTCATCAATCACAATATAAATGCAATATAATTATAAAACTCATATGACTTAGGTCAAACAAAATCTCACCTTTAAGATATAAACACAATAAAGTTACTAATTACAGATTAATTAATGCTATAAATATAATACTTAAGCTGATAACTAGAAGTTAACGAGACCTACACAAGGGTACATACATGTACAAACAAGCTTTTACGATTTTAAAATAAAGTTACTGTTAGCTCTGCGTATCTTATCATACTCTATATAGGCACTTTGCAAACGTATAGGGTATATATGTAATATCGTAGATAATTAATTAAATATTTTAAATTTTTTATTTATTTTTTTATCTAGGCAATGGTGGCGAGTTTGATTCTCGACTGGTAAGTTAAAACATACCATTTTATATATATATATATATATATATATATATATATATATATATATATATATATATATATATATATATATATATATATATATATATATATATATATATATATATATATATATATATATATATATATATATATATATATATATATATATATATATATATATATATATATATATATATATATATATATATATATATATATATATATATATAATACATTATCTCTAGCGGGATAGTCAAGAGAATAGATCTATAAAAATTGAAGAAAAAGTGGGAATCGAAGTGTCTTAATACAACATAAACCCCCCTACACTGCTAAATCTAGTGTATGTATATGAAGAGATAGTGATAAATGGAGTGATTCATCACTACACGTACACAACATATTAAAAATAATTAGCGAAAATTAATAAAATAAGCTTTAGGGAAGAGCCCTCGGTAGAGCATCGCCTCTAGGTCATAGATCGATAACACTGTCCTTCCGCCCTAGCATAGGTCTGCATATACAGTGCTTCTACAACCACGCGAATTATATTATATAATTATTGTATTTTACTTACAAATTGCTATTATAGACAATAAATAATTTTATGCAATATTACGCTATTTCTCGCATGTAACAGGGTAGGCAGAGGAAACTTAAGTAATAACGAAACACTCTGCTCTGTTTGCTGTGTTTGCGGAACTCAACGCTGCGCTGTCTTGCCACTAGAGCGACTAAAATAGATTAATTTTTCTGAGTAAGAATCGAACTCTGAACTACCTGCCCTTTACACTTACATTCAAAGACGTTAATTAATACCTTTAAGACAATAAGTGCTTAAGTAACAAAGAACATTTTCAAAGTGGCAGAGGAAAACATCAAATGGAGTTAAACAGAAGATGAAAAGCGTCTATTGTTTCTAAGAGACGGTTTGTGGCGTGTTTCCAAAGTTCGCGACAGTTTTCTAACTTTTAATGCAACGGTATATTTCTCTGCGTTCATATATTGTGTTTTATATAGTGTAGAATAATGAGAGAGAAATAAAGGAGTAAGTTATTTTCTTTTTCATTTTAAAATAATTTTAAAATAAGAATTTTGTTTAACACAGCTAAAAAATTTAAATTTTTTGCATTACATATTTTTCTTTAAATAAAAAACCAATATATATATATATATATATATATATATATATATATATATATATATATATATATATATATATATATATATATATATATATATATATATATATATATATATATATATATATATATATATATATATATATATATATATATATATATATATATATATATATATATATATATATATATATATATATATATATATATATATATATATATATATATACCTATATAATTTTAAATAATATGAATTTATGAATGCTGTACATACGGCATGATTGATCTTAAAAGAGTATGCTGCATATTTAAATAGAAAAAGAAAATAAGTTATTACTTATAATTTTACCATAGACTAGGAGGTATCATTTCTGAACTTAAGCAAATTTTTAATGAAACATATGCGTATATGTAAATATGTTTATATAAATATATTAATATACCTATATGTATATACAAATGCATATACATAGTCCTATTGCACCACTCAACCAAAATTTAACCTAAAGCAATAATAGTAATGGATTTAATGGAAATCTGAGCATTTGACGGTTACTGGGTCACGGATCGATACGAGTGCCCTCTTTGGGAGAACATAACAGAAAACTTTTTGGCACATTCAGTTAATGTAAGCGACTTACGACGACTATTAGATTCACATCTATGCATAAAAATAAATCTCGAATTTGAGCTTAGAACGGAAAACGGAGTGTCTTAACACTGCGTTTCATCTGTCTTCTCTGCTATTCAGTAAGGAGGATAGGAATATTTAAAATGAAAATAGTCATCTCCTTCGATTAATATGGTCTTCATTAAAAACGGCTGGTCATATTATAAATAAAATAGATATTTTGTATGTGTACAGAAAAATGTTTAATCTAGAAACCATTTAAAGCGTTTTGGATGCGAAATACAAGTTCTTAAAATGTATATTATGTAATCATTTGCTGAAACACGTCATAGTAAACACTTAATTGATATATAGGTTGTTCTTAAAGTTGGACAAATTTGTTTTTTTATATTATTTGAAATAAACACGTATAGAATATCTTTGCTTGTTACTTTTTAGATTATTATTAAATTGACTAAAAATAAAATATTACAAGTAAGATATAAAATAATTAAATATATATCCGATATATCCGATAATATGTATATTCAAAAAAAAACTAAGACCTATCCACTTGACGAACAGGTATCGAACTCACGACCATTGCGTATACAAGCAAGCACTTCATTATTGCACCAAGATCATCATCATGTGTTATTTATTCTTGGAAACAACTCATACATCTACGATATATTGGACATTATATTATACCGATAAAAGGGATTTTCCCTTTTAAAATATATTTCTTAAGTTTTAATATATGTGCTATAAATAATAATATATTAATAATAATGATGACCATCGTGGCGCAGTGGAACAGCGTCTGCCTGTAAGCGTGAGGGTTTTTGGGTTTGATTATTTTTATGGAATATTTTCTAATTCCTCTGTTAGAACCAAATTTGCATATTAATTATCTCATATTTAAATATCGATATAATATTATTATGTATATTAACGTAATTTAACTTCTAACTTTGCCTTTTGAGTGGTAATTGAACCTACAATATCTTTACTGTCGGACGCAATGTCGCTACGACAGCAACCTCCAAAACATAAATCATATATGTAAAAATTAATACAGACATCTTTTATATTAATAATTTATCTACTAGTGGATATTAGTACATATATTGAACGTAACACGTCGCTTTTTAAATATAACGGTTTCTTTTTCATAAGCATTCGCCAAACGGAAATCGAATTCACAACTTTCGCGTGTACATGACACTCAACAACTATGCAAAGATGGTTGCTTCTAAATATATTACCAAATTAATTAAAAATACTGTATAAAGTAAGAAAATAGTCATTTTAGAAAGTAAAAAAGATATATTTTTTAAATATCATCTCAACGCCGCGCTTGTATTGCCATAGAAAAGAAAATAATTTATATCATTGCGTTTAAGCCGTATATAGACCGTACGGACATGTTAGAATATACGAAAATGTTAGAATATGTTGTTCCGATTTTAGGCAAATTCGTTAAACGAATTTTGATGAAATCTTGCAGTAATACAGTTTATATATCAGAATCACGTATGAAGTAGAATTTAAAATAAAGGAATGTAAATAATTTTACTTTTTTAATTAATAATATTGTAGTTCATGCGGGCGAAGCTACGGACGGAACTCTAGTGTTATATAATTTGAAACATTATGACATAAATATATTATAATTTTTTATATATATATATATTTCTATTATAATAATATTTTATATCAAACAATACTTAATTATCAATGAACCACTTAGACTCTTAGCAATTAACCGTTTTATTGAAAATATTACGTCAGACTGTACACTGCACGGCTGTTCTACGACAATGTATCTCTAATTAGAACAATTGTAAGTTGTCTTTATTTCAATGTAATAATATTATAGATTCTAAAGATATACATAAAAACACATCATAAGACAAAAAAATATAGGTTGTACAAATTTGCAAAGTTGAACCTGCGTCATATCGATAACATGCGCATTGGTTCTACTGACACATTATAGACTTATATTAAAAAAAGAATTATAAATACAACTGAAAAAGAAGCTATTTATTAAAATATGCATTAAAAAGACTTACCTTAGATGTATTTTTAAAATAGATAAATAAAAAATAAACTATTTAAACTTTCTATATACAAATGAACAAGGTAAAATACGCTTTTTTTTTACATTATAAGATGAAATAATAAACAACTTAGCACGTGCACTTTTCTCCACGTGATGAGGACTCGATGAAAGAACTCCCGACCTTCCTCATCCCCTCCCTCTGGCCCCCCACTCCCTCGCCCCTTCGCCGCGCACAATCAATAATATACCTTCAGAATCAAACTTCCTATGCACCAAAATCTCCTTTCTATCTTAGATTTTTATGAAAAAATATTTATAAAAATATTTTTATATTTTTTAACGAAAAGAATTATAAGTTAATAATTCCTTTTTTATATGATGATTAGGATATGATGATTCATGATATATAGAATGTAATGATATATTTATGTAATATATTTTATTAGTGGTCACTAAATTTTCTTTTTGATTATAATAAATAGATTAGAAAATACCTTAAATAATGTGATACAAATTGAAACTAATTTCAGTATAAATAAAGAGAAAATAAAGATAATATACATAACAATGGTATAAAAGAATATAAAACCTACTTTGAAATCACGTTTAAGGCACTGGCCATACACAATTATTTTTTAACTCGAGTTTTCATTCAAAATTCGAAAATGGAACGCAATCGTCCGCGTCGGGCGCTACACTGACTCCTCTGCCGTGAGACGTAGAGATGTTACGCATCCATTAATATCGTGTCGATAGTAATGTGAAATAATTAATCTTTATTATTTATTTCGCTACATGACAATTAATAAATTTAATCAATTATTGTATTTTGGTGGTCAATCCAGGAAGATATAATTATTTTAAATACAAACGTACCTTACAGATCCACTTTCATCACTTTACTCGACATCTAAGATACTCTTTGAAAGTTATACACTGTGACTTTAACAAGTAGTTACATAGTTACCAGTTACAACGTTATAATATGTAATATATTATTGCTATTATAGTTAGCAATAACTAAAGAGTCTTATGAGCTATACACTGATGTTCAGATATAACGTTTATCATAGTATGGTTAAAAATAATATTACGTGAAAGTATATTTTCACATAAACACTATGATTTCATGTATATTAAACAGATATTTCAATTTACTATGAAAATGTTTTATGACTAAATGTTAAAAAACATGATCGTGCTCGTGGCAAAAATTATCTATTCTATATTTTTTTGTTATAACTATCTGCGCTTGAACTTGGAATTAATGTTTACTTTACTGACAGTTTTAAAATGATCAATCAAAGTAGTTTAGGTTACCTGTTTAAATTTACGATAAGGTAGCGGAACGTTTATAGGTCATGTGATATGTTTTCTTAGTACACGAAGCTCTGAAATTACTATATCAATTTAAGCGTGTTTTTTTTATCTTGAATATTGTTTGTATTTAATCTATTATTTTCTTATTGTTAGTAATTTGAAATAATTTGAGGGACGATAGAAATACATACTTTAAATTGTTTAATTAATATTTCTACACATTACGAAAATCAAAGACCTTGTTATATCAGTAATACATTTAATCAATCATATGTCTTTAATATTAGAATTTATTGTGCGCGTTGACAATCTTAAAAATGATATGTAAGATTTATATTCAGCAAACAAAACAAATTATGTCAAAATTATATAATATAATACAAAGGGATGAAATTCTATATGCATCACTACTGATGACGTCACATTTGATTCAGTCCGGCCTGAGCATGCGCGGGAAACCCTTCGCTAGTTCTTCCCTTTCGGCTATGTCCGCCTAATGTCGGTTATTTTCGTACAGTGAAGTCGTAAATTTCGCTCCAAAAACTAAATAAAAAATTACAATAAATTAAATAATTATACGTGGATATATAAATAATTTAGTTTTATATGCTTTGGAACAAAAATTCTGTGAGAAATTGTTATAGAAGTCTGTATAGATCAAAATGGAGGGATGCATTGAAAATCAATAATGGTGGTTAGGTAACTAGTTTATCTTTCTGCTCTTCTTTTGAATATTAAATATTTTTTCTCTATTTCTTCTATTCTAACAAGTATCTTAGTATATCCACATATGTACGTATATGTAGTAGGCTTATATATAAAAATGGTAACTAGTAAAATTGTAGTAATTTTAGTATAGTTTACTAGATATAGACTGCATTTAGTATGAAAGAGCAAATCGAAAATCTAGTGCTGTCTCATTCTGACTCAACAAAGCTTTTTGAAGCTTTTCAGTTGCTGAACAAATAATTACAGTGGTAAAGTATGTAAAATTAAGATTATGAGATACAATTTGCCTGCAAACCCATGAGCTAATCACAGATAATACTCAAAAACTTTTCTCACACGACCAAAATGTTCATTTTTCTTTTTTTCAGCTTCACGCTTTATCCCGCATATTGCAGGGTAGGCAGAGGGAACTGCAAGAACGACATGAACCTAGTGTAAAGACACTCCGTTGCTTAGTCCCTGCTTTCTCTGTACCCGCTTTCCGCCTTTTTTCGAGGCATTACGTGTTGAGTGGCGGAACTCAACGCCGTGCTTTGCCTAGTTTCCAGAGCAAAGAAAACGGAAATAGAAAAATCTTTCTTCACCGAGTGGGAATCGAACCCACAAACCGTCGCGTTTACAGGCAGACGCTTTCGCCTCTGCGCCACGACGATCCTCATACACTATAGGTATATATATCTCAACATACACACGACCCACGCCAAAACAAAAGTAGGTATTTAGCGATATTGGCTAATGATTTTAATCATTTACTGAGATAACAAATAACCACTTGACGACATCGCAAAGTTCAAAAGAGTTAAACGTACAATTGCTTCATTGTTATTTTAACAGTTTATAGTTCACATATAAATAAAAAAACGCAAAAATAGATTTTTTTATATAAGTTACTATTGAAAATATAATTATACATTGAATTGAGTTGCGCGACGTTGAGTTCCGCCACTCAACACGCAATGCCCCGTTAAAGGCGGAAAGCGGGGACGGAGAAAGCAGGGACTAAGCAACGGAGTGTCTTAATACTAGGTTCCCACGGTCCCTGTAGTTCCCTCTGCCTAACCTGCCATGTGCGGGATAAAGCGTGAAGCTAAAAAAAAAGCTATAAGTAATTATAATTAACATTAGCTATTTTCCGTACTAAAATATTTATTTCATTTAAATTCATGTGCACCTTAAGTTTATATTGGATACTGCGCAATATACCTATGCTTTTACTTTAATTAGTCTGATTGGACTTCGAGAACATAGTCTTGGTGATGATGGAGGAAGGCCACGAATAAAGATTGACGGCCACTTTATGTGTATATTGAGTACTCTCTAATGACTCTGATAGAGGCAAACCATTAAGAAAAAAATATGATTTCAATTTAACATACGAAATTATATTTCAATTTAACCCAGAGTTCTTGAGGTTACGAGAGTCAAACTGAAAGTTCTTAGAAAATCAAAAACTAAGCATTCTAGCAAGTTATTAGTTTTATTATAACTTTTCAAAATAGCGTCCATTTACATCAATACATTGCTGCATTCGATGGAACCATTGAGAAAAGCACCTTGCCCACTCGGCCTTAGGGGTCTCTTCAACGGCGTTTTGAAACGCAGCCACTGCTTCTTCGGCGTCCATAAAATGTTTTCCTCGAAGTTTTTCTTTTATTTTCGGTAATAAATAAAAATCGCAGGGTGCGAGGTCGGGGCTATACGGCGGGTGACCCAGTAATTCCACGTCTAAGGTCGCCAAATAGTCGATCGTTTGCCTGGCGGTGTGCGACGAGGCATTGTCGTGATGAAGGAGGATCCTGCTGCGAGGTCGTTTCTCTCGAACTTTTTCCAAGACAAGTGGCAAACAGTTGTTAGTGTACCACTCTGCATTAACCGTTTTCTGATCCTCTAAGACAACTGTCGCGTAATGACCTGTCTTTCCGAAGAACGAGGCCACCACCTTTTTTCTAACACTTCGACCTCTCTTCACTTTAGTTGGCAACTCTTCGGAAGGAAACACTCACTGAGCAGACTGTCTTTTGGTTTCCGGATCATAACAGTAAATCCAGCTTTCGTCACGCGTTAGTATGTCGAACACAGCATTTGAGTCACCTCTGTTAAATTTTTGGATCATTTCTCGGCAACAATCAACACGGCGGAGTTTTTGAGCCTCGGTCAAATTATGCGGTATCCAGCGGGCACAAAGCTTCCTGACCGCTAAATGTTCATGGAGGATTTTGTGCACTTGACTCATACCTATGCCTAGACTTGTCCGAATCTGTTGATAGGTCACTCTTTTGCCAGTCTCTATCATAAGCCGCACAACAATGATATTATCTTCAGTCGTCGCTGTAGAAGGCCGTCCCTCACGCAAATCATCGGTGACATTAGTTCGACCACGTTTGAATTCATTAAACCAGTTGTAAACTGTGGCACGAGATGGGGCTTCATCGTGAAAATCCAATGGAAGTCTATCATAACTTTCTTGTTGACTTATATGACATCGAAAGTCATAAAAAATCATTGCACGAAAATTTTCTCGGCTTAAATTCATTCTGACGTGCACAGACAATTTTCAATTTGCCGCCAAATCGTAAAACAAATGACAAATGAATGAAATGTATACCTACTCAATGTTATTGGTAAAGAGTTCTATTTTCAAAATTTAAACTTATTTTTTTAATATAATGCTTTAAAGTTGCCAATTCTAAAAACTTTCAGTTTGACCCTCGTAGTACGTTTAATCATACAAAATCTCTGGTTTACGTAAATATTTATTATACAAAATATTATATAGTATAACATTAACTTAACACAACAAACTTAAAGCCAATGAATTAAAATTAAAATTAGAAATTCATAAGAAGGCGTGGGCCGGCCAGCTGTGCCTCGCAGTCCATACAAAGTAAATCACATTGAAAGGTTTTCTCAATGCATTCTGACCTTCACCGCCGATACTATTTTTAGACTCCGTTTCAAAACTCCCTCCGTATACGATTTAATCTATTAAGGGGTGAGAAATGGACTTTTGTTCAAACGTGAATCTTCTAGACCTTTTGTTTTAAGTTTATTTTTATGTAGTATGTTTAAAATGTTAATATAGATTTGTACATACATATATAGCTTTATGCTGTGTCCCTAGTTGGATTGCCCTACGATCCTTACATACCTATTCCTCTAGTTTCTCCGATGTTTTGTTCCCGAGGTCTGCCTCAAAGACTTGTTAGGTAATATGACCGTAGTGTAAGACCAAGTATCTTGAGATTAGGTTCTCCGGCTGGCCCTGTTATATATAAGATAGGATGAACTGTGATGTTGACCATCAAACAGAATATTTTTGTGATTTTGAAGTGTTAATCCCCACTGATGATAGAAAAAATATTTAAAGAAAAGTTATAAAAATTTGACTGCAGCGGGATTTGACTCTGCGCTTATTACAAACCGTGCAATCGCTCTGACCACTAAGCCACGCATTCCTCATTACACCGTGACACAATCTTTATATATTTTATACCTACTTATTTCGTTGTTAATTCAAAAAATTAAAATGTCGCTGCGTTAAAATTGTTACATATTTTCCCTAAGCGCAGTGTAATTAGAAGAAATCACATCTTTTTATTATCTCTATACCATTTTGGGTAATTGAACCCAATACCAATCGAATTTATATCTGAAACTGAAATATACCATTAATTTAATTATTGACATTCCCCAGAGTCAAAACCATATATTATTTTTTTTGATCAAATTATTACATAAAAAATATACTAATTTTAAAAGCTTAGTAGTTTTCTTTTAACATATAATCAAAAACTTGTTGGTTCAAATTGAAAAATGTTTGTGTTAATATATAAACATTTTTAAAATCGAACTCTCGTATGTTTTGTAAAATATTTATGAATAGTCCATTTATTAAGGCAAGCTCTTACATCATGCCATAACAAACTATAGAGAAGTCAATGAAAAATGGGAATGCTTGAAAGCTTTAGTACGTCTAATACGTAAACTATTTTTCAAGTTTTTTATATATTTTTCCTATACTTTAAAATTTATGTATCAAAACCCTATTGTCATCATTAAATATTCCCCTGAAGCATCGCAATCGCAAGTAATTACGGGTAGTAATATCCTACACCCTTACTCTTACCCTAGTTCCTTTTATGCAGATGTAGGAAAAGCTTTCTGTCCCTGTAACCCATCTTACCTTTACCTTTGCTTTACCTTGATACCTTCGTAACGGCGCAAAGCGGGCACAGAGAAAGCAAGGACTAAAGTAACGGAGTGTCTTAAGACTAGGTTTCCATGGTGCTCTGCCTACCATGTCGTGTGCGGGATATAGCGTGAAGCTAAAAAAAATAAAAGTACCTATTCGTCAATAGGTAACTTACCTTTTGACGACTCGGTCGATGGGATCTTTAATCCTAACACCAAATTATTATTTTTTTATATATATATATATATATATATATATATATATATATATATATATATATATATATATATATATATATATATATATATATATATATATATATATATATATATATATATATATATATATATATATATATATATATATATATATATATATATATATATATAAACAGTGTTAAGTTATTCACGAATAAGCTAAACTAGCCCAGGTTTTGGTGATTATATGAAACTTTCATATAAGTAGAGTATTAGATTAGTAGTAGTATTAGATTGATTGATATTTAAAATTCGATTCTACACTATGCATAGTAGTGTCATCCTTTGATATATATATATATATATATATATATATATATATATATATATATATATATATATATATATATATATATATATATATATATATATATATATATATATATATATATATATATATATATATATATATATATATATATATATATATATATATATATATATATATATATCCGATATACATGAAACAACTGCTGTAGCTACGAATATCCCTTTACATCGGTAGTGCTACATCGGTAGTGCCAATGTTACGGCTCAAAGAGGACAGTAATAGAATCAAAGCTATTTTTATCATTTATTGTAAGCCTTTCAGAGCGAGCCTGCTGTCGGCCAGTTTAGAACTTTAGTGTAAATGAAATAAAAGTTTTGTGTATGACAATCGTAGACATTGTTAATTAAGTTGGGGACATCTTGACGCAGTGGGGGTAATACATGAATCTAACCACGACAGTAATAAGTTCAATTTCTATTTGGCGGAATTAATTATTTTATTTTTTTCCTTTAAAATAGTGAAATGGGCAGATTTCCACTCAACGCGCAATATACACTCGAATTTACACAAGTTCCTCTTGTGGTCTCTAGACTACAAGAGGAAAGACTACAAAATACGATTTTACCTTTAACAACGACTGCAACAGTTACAAAGGTAGTAATTATTAAATAATACAGTGTTCAGAATATTCTTATAAAAAGCCTTTAAAATTAAAAAAACCTATTAAAAAAGTCATCTAAAACTATTTTTCAGTTAACCCTTCCAATTAAAAATAGGTGTCCCTCTTATATAAGATTGCGTGTTTATACAAAATATATATTTTCCTTAATTGCATCGAACCTGCGTACTGTAAAGCGGTACATTTGAACGTAGCATTTCTTTACGCCAATTAATAAGCAATAATGCTACTTCGATGAATTAAGGATATTTTAAGCTTTATTAGATATTGCAAAATAGTAGAATATACAAAAGGAAAGTGTTGAAACACTACGTTCAGGCTCGCTAATTCGTCTTATTATTCGTTTCATAAAAGTTTACTTGTTAATGATGACAAAATGCAATCACAGTATCTTCATACAAATGCGATATTTGTTATATATATATATATATATATATATATATATATATATATATATATATATATATATATATATATATATATATATATATATATATATATATATATATATATATATATATATATATATATATATATATATATATATATATATATATATATATATATATATATATATATATATATATATATATATATATATAATATATATATATATATATATATATATATATATATATATATATATATATATTTATATATATATATATATATATATATATATATATATATATATATATATATATATATATATATATATATATATTTATATATATATATATATATATATATATATATATATATATATATATATATATATATATATATATATATATATATATATATATATATATATATATATATATATATATATATATATATATATATATATATATATATATATATATATATATATATATGTAGCTTATACTTAAAAAAATCTAAATGTAAAACTGCTGTATGCTTCAATTAGCGTGAAACAAAAATTTTCAAACAGTAATTGTTCCATAGTAATATACGATATTCACCGATGTCTTGTTCTATTCAGTACAAACCATGAAATTCACACGACCTTCGCCTTGCCTTGGCTAAAAGCCAGAATAAAAAATCGATAATGTAAATAAATAAGATTTCATAGAAACACCATAAAACTGACTAACTACTGATAAAATAGTATTTTGTTATTTTAAAATGGACGAGCCATGGTCGAGCGTGATGTTGTAATTACGAAATAATGTCGCTTTATGTCTATTACTATTTATAAGCTTGTTCAAATGTTTGTAGACTGACTGACTGACTGATAAAATTAGTAATAAGATCGTAGATACAAATACATGTATTATTTTAATGTTTAATTAAATTTTAATGATTATATATTTCATTTAAATTTAATTAAACATTAAAATTTGTTCGGCACGGTAACGCGACGGTTTCTGGGTTCGATCCCCAGTCGGAGAAGATGGATTTTTCTAATTCCATTTTGCAATGCCTCGAAAAAAGGCGGAAAGCGGGGACGGAGAAATAAGCAACGGAGGTTCCCACGGTCCCTGCAGTTCCCTCTGCCTACCCTGCCATGTGCGGGATAAAGCGTGAAGCTAAATATATATATATATATATATATATATATATATATATATATATATATATATATATATATATATATATATATATATATATATATATATATATATATATATATATATATATATATATATATATATATCTTTATTTTATACAATAATAATAACATATTAATAATAATTATATATACACTGACATCTAGAATTAAATTAAATAGTCTATTTAGCAATATTTTTGTAATAATTGTTTATGAGATTAGCGTACATAAATACAGAAAAACGGACAAAATTTTTATATTGCATATTTGTACATGATTAAGATATTGTTGTACATGTGCAAAGTGCATTTTGGATTTAAATCACACATTTTTAAATTTATGAACAATGACGGGATTTATATTAAAGTTCTCCCAATCTAGCTTCACGCTTTATCCCGCATATTGCAGAGTAGGCAGAGGGAACTGCAGGAACCATTTGAACCTAGTGTTAAGACACTCCGTTGCTTAGTTCCTGCTTTCTCCGTTCCCACTTTCCGCCTTTTTCGAGGCATCCAATCCACTATGAAAACATTGACGCTAATGTTGGATAGGTTATTCTTGTATCGTATATGGTACATTCGACACCACTGTCAGATATTAAACGAGAATGTCTTAGATTAAACGCTCGACACTCGATATTCGAGAATAGACATGGTACTAGAATACGACTATGAACGAACGAACACGACTTTAAGACTAGTTTCTGATCCTAAAAAATAGATTCCTCTCCATTTGTTTAGTTTAAAACTGGCTGATAAATATATAATAATATATGTATATTTTTGTGTAATAAATTTAAATTTAATGTTGTTATACTGAACTGTTTCTTTTTTTTCTTTCAGTTTCTTCGATCATTTTTTTTATATTGTTTATTTTTAATGACTCTGACTTAATGCTACGGATAAAGCGTGGGGATATATATGTATGTATTAATAAAAAATATATTTTATTCAACAATTTATTTGTAATCATTGAGGTACTAATATTACACAGAATACTGGAACATAATCACAATTTATTTGTACGAGTTTCCTCATCAAATCATCCCCTAACACAAAATAGCAAGCACTAACTAAGGTGTTTTGCCTTTTTTAAAGTAAATTCAAGGAAAATGAGCATTTCGATCATGTGGTAAATGGTCTCTAAATGTTAGTTTATTGATCTTGAGATTTGCTAAAACGATAAAACTTCCGCTTCGCACATCACGTTCATCGCACATATATGTGTGTATATGTGCGTATGGGACCTAGGTATTCTTTCGAGAGGATTCTTGAAATTAATGAAATAAGCGTTAGATTAGATACTGATAATTATCTAAATATTTATAATAAAAAGAATTTTGTAAATGTCTCTATCTCTTTGTATTTAGTCTAAAATAAGGACAGTTTTTTTATCAATAACATAATTCAAGGTTAATGTTGTAAAAGAAAAGTTAAAAATAATTTGTAGGAGGACAACATTATTAAACTAATATTAAAAATTAAAATTCTACCAATTATTTCAAATGTTGAAAATTATCAATGAAAATACAATATTTGTTTTAAATAATATTTATTGAATTTTGAAATTGTTACATTACATTATGTAAAGCCTCTTTAACAGATATGTATAACAACTAAAAGGTGCCAAAATATTAACATGCCAATAGAAGAAAAAAAAACAATTTTAAAAATTAAAAAAAAAAACAACAAATTACAGCCTATTGTTAAATGTTTTCAGCCAAAAATTATTAATAAAATCACCGAGTTTCTATTAATTTTAATAAGTTACAATGGTATTTTACTTAAGAAATTTGGCCCATGTTCGAACACCTTTACATATTTCCATTTAAATATCAAATTCCATAATTCATCTGTGTATTGTAATATCTCAAAAATAACCAAGAAAAGACTATTTCACTAAAAAAATATAAGTAAATACTTATTACTTTATTCTTTAACATTTTATTGTAATTATATAACCATAGTTTCTACAAATGTAGCGAACTCACTTGATGCCAGTTAGATATTAATTGACGTTTGAAGTACCTCTGTCAATTTTATTTCAAACCTAGCAACATTTAAATTTTCCATATATCATATATTAAGTTTGAATTAAAACAGAATTAGTTGTTATCATAGTAATATATAACATATAATGTCTTTTAATATGGAAACAAAGCCTACACGTTTTTTTTAATTTGTTACTAAAAGTTGTGTTGATTCAAAATAAACTGTTTCATAGTATATAGATACATTTAAATACTATTTACTAAAGCAGTATAGCATCGGTATTGGGTTTAGTTATGATATGGCAAAAATTACAAAATAATAAAATGTATGTGTGTATATCTGTATATATAATTGTTATATTGATTTTGTTTTAAATCATATAACATAAGTTGGTTATATTTGACGTCTAATATAATATAAACAATAATACTATTAAGTTTCCTCGCACCCAAATAAATAAAGTTTAATAATAGTTTACTAAATATATGCGACACATCACTCCATTATTCACTTCACTCTTGATTTTTTATCTGTGACATATTTCGTATCAAATTATGAAATATGAAAAATTAAATATTATCATATGATTTTCTTTATATATTACGTAATATATATTTATTAGAATAAAGAAATAATAAAGATATGTATGTTTTTTTTAATTCAACGACAGACAATCAAAAGCTACACTATACTTTGATAGTACAGATAAAAAATACTAGACAGAGCAATGGATACATATTTACGTGTAAAATTTTCAATTTGGCAACAATTTTATTCTTATAAAAGAATATCTTAATACTAAAAGAGACAGTCCATTAATATAAACTGGGTTTTATTTTATTACCAGTTTTCAAACCACATTTCAGTATTTGTACTAGCACATCACAACACTTAAAATCTTGATAACATGTTTTTTTTATTATTTTTTTAATTCCTTCTCACTTTAGGCATAAGTAACTCACTGAGTTTCGGCTCGTAATTTCGAAACGTAAAATAAATATCGTTTGATATGGCGATTTTGCTAACAATAACTTGTTTATATTAACGCTTGAACTGTTATTAGACCACAGTCGTAATTTGTGATGCCACAACGCCTGTCACTATGACAGTTATAATTTATTGTCTGGCTGTATGAAGTTAAGCTCTTATCACTGACATCACTGACATCACTGACATTTCACTTTATATTATTTTCTACTTCTCTCCTTTCAAAGCCTGGTCTAATACGGCTTTGGATGCTATTTCAACGGTGACAGTTTTGCTGATGGTTGACAGTTGACTTTGATCGGTGCTAAGTTCCAAAGGCTCGGTTAGGATCTTGAGAGAGGATACCTTAGCTCGTTGGTACGCTGTCACTGTGTGCATGCCGAGGAACCTGGAATTTTAGACAAAAACCTTTTAAATATTGTAATCAACTTTAATTTTTTTCATGTGGGAGGCGACTAGTAACACAAGCTTAGAGCTTAGTACAAGCGTCAGTCTCATTTTATAAAATGTTCAATTCGAAATGTGATTTTTAAATTAATTTATCATTTACTTACAAACGGTTCCGGAAACAAAAAACATCAAAATTCATATCCTCTCAGATATGACGGAAAGTTCTTAAGTGTAATAACTGCAATCCTTGTTCGAAAACTGTAAAGAAGTGACCTCAACAGACTCAACTTATCGAAACTGTCGTAGTGCATCAAGAGAGCATATCACTCACTTAAGTTGAATAGTTGCAATCCTTGTTCGAACACTGAAAAGAAGTGGCCTCCTTAGAAATGTCACTCACCGTATGACGACGTAGCAGACGAGCAGCGCGGCGCCGGCGGCGAGCACGCGCGGCACCGGCGACGGGAACAGCTGCACCAGCACCCACGCGGCGCCCGCGGCCGCGCACGCGCACGACACGCCCAGCGCCGTGCGCACCCAGTGCGACAGCGTGAAGCCGCGCTCCCACTCCACCCTGCTCATGTATAATGTCAAGTATATGCACATGTGAGTAACAGGGACAATAAATTAACGTACTTATTTTTTTTAATATTTTTTATATATATATATACATTTCACGGTAATTGTATTTTGTGAAATAGTAAAATATTTCGATTTTTGAATGATTACTAATATTTTTTTATTTAAAATGTGGTTTATTTACTTTCGATTAAACCATATGCAGTTCAGTTGTTATATATCGTTGTTATGTAATGACGAGACTTACCTATTTGTCTCCTGGACTATATATGGAGTGTTGCAAACTTTGCATTTCAATCCATCGGGAGTAGATGCACTCTGAAAAATTAAGAAAAACAAATTAAACAATTCAAATAGTAATAGATAATTCAGAAGAATATGGTCTCCCAACATACGATATAACTAAAATAGGCGAGAAGTTAGTGCCTCAACACTAATTTCTCTCTCCCTGACCGATTGAACTCTAAATATTCTTTACTCTTTATTTCATATGCCACACTTAAAAAAGTGAAATATCGGGGAAAAATAAAAATAATACTTAAAAAAATCATATAAAAATTTGAAGGAGCGCGGGTTGAGGGTGCGGGTTCAAATACCGCTGCTTCAAAATTTTTACACTATTTCTTTATTTATTCAATCTTCTGTATTGATTAACACTTAAAATATCATAAAAATAAATAATCTAACCTCAACTAGCCATCTCCGCAGACAGTCATGATGTACGGCGGCCACGTCGCCAGTACATCTACAGGGTGTGATGAGAGGTTCAGGCCGGGAGTTGTCGTAGCAGATCCAGCAGTCGCGGCTGGAGCCCACGCTGCCCACCAGGGAATCTGTTTCCACATTCTGGAAAATTGTGCATATCTTAAATTGACATTGTTTTTGAACTATATTTATCAATCTCATACATTTTTTATTATTGTTTAGAATTTGCCATTTATACTGACTTAATTTCGACACATGTTAGTGTTACAAAATTAACTTACAAATAGATTATTTAGGGACAACAAAATACATCTAAAATGATCACTAATGTGTGAATTTCCAAGATTACATAATTTTATTGAATGTACAAAAGTTAGTATTGCCACTTACCACCCTCACACCAGAGTCCTCTATAGCTTTTATGGGCTTTGAGTAAAGGAATCTCGCGATAAATACTTTCCAAACGGACCACTCAAGTTCTTTGAAGAGCTCCAGGAAAAATCGCGCTTTTTCAAGCCAAGACAGTTGGACCAATATCTCCATGATCTGAGAAGACATATTGGCTTACTTGGTGATTAATTGGCCAAGATCAGCTAAACCATAGCAGCGACCAAGACATGCCAATATTTTGGATATGGCCAAGGCTTGGCGAGATGAGGACAATACTAGTAAGCATAGGTTTTCAGGGTTGGAAGCGTGAAAGCTGAAGACAAGCGATCCTCATGATGTTGCATGTACGACATTTTGAAAGCACGTTTCTCATAACGTTTTAGGATGAAACATATAATTTATAACTAGTAAACAGTAGTCCTTTACTGTTCTAAATTAACAAGACATTAAATAATCTTAATCTAGTTTGACTGACACAAATTCTATACAAACTGACACGAACATGACTGACCTGATTGCAAAACTTTTGTTTTGTTTTATATATATATATATATATCTATTATATAAATTGTATAGCCACAGAAAAATAATAATACAACACAAATGCTGTTTAAACACTTTCACCGCAACACGCGTGATGTCAAGAGTAATATCGCTGGTAATTTTGTAAACAACGCCAAACGATGCGATAAGAGAGTTGTTAGCTTGTTAGTTAACGAAACAATTAAAGTATTGTTAATGCCTTCTACTACTACGGTGAGAGTTGCTAATACTTATATACTAATTAAGTTGTAATTATTTCTTTTTACTTTGCCCGTTTACGATTTATATATAGAGATACTTTGGTCTATGATCAAAATTAGACGTCCATAGAACTTTATACTAGAATACTGTTTCAGTATTTTTTTTCATTCACTTCCGCAATTAAGTAAGGAGTTAGAAAAGATCTAATCTATTAAATATGATCCGTACTTCAATTTCTATATAATTTCCATATAATACATATTAAGTTTCGATACCAAGAGGCCTTGTGGCATCAGCCCGAAAAATAGCAAATAATCGGCAATTATTTTGATATAAATACTTTTTATGCACGATCTGGCATAGCGTGCCAAATAGCTTAAATTATTCCTTATAGCATTAAAATTATTATATTATTTTATTTAAAAGATATGCTGAGGAGTTTCTTTTGCCATTTCTTCTCCACGACAAAGCATCTACCACCTGTGCGAAATGGTAGTAGATGACTTTTAATTATAATTTTAAGCATATCCAACACTACCTCTCTAAACGTGTAAGAACAAAAGTGCTTGTAACATCCAAATTGTACGACGGAGAGTTCTTCCACTACGTACCTTATAGTCACTTGGCCTCTTGGTCAAGAGGTCGGCAAGTCGCGCGTCGTCGAGTTGCCGCGCGAGCAGCCGCCGCGGGTTGAGCAGCCACAGCCTCTCCGGCGCCATACAGTTCCACAGCACGCAGGGGAACCATAGTGCGACGCCGATCTCCGCCAGGCGGAACAGCAGATCGTGCCAGTTGCGGGACACTACTGGCACTCTACGCAGGGTCGTAGGTTCAAATTTGTTTTCGTAAGACTATTTTATAGAATTTCAAGGTACATAATAATACTATTTATTGCACTAATTTTACATTGTGCAGCTTTTTAAACAACACAATAGTTCTGAAAATAACGGTAGACTTATCTCTATAAGAGATCTCTCTCAACCAGTGGTCGTGGATGAGTTAGTAACAGCGGATGAGAAGAGTGCAAATTATAGATCACAAATCAATATCAAAAACATATATGCATATACTTTATATATAAACACGTACATACATATACATATTTTATATATAAAACTATATAGTATAACAAATATATAAGGCATATAAAAGTATTTACAAGACGTATAATGCTAGGGTAGAATAATTTTTGATACTTATTTAAATATATAAATAAAATAATAAGTCATCAAAAAGCAAAAGCATATAATAACAACTTAAAAGTTTTGCCAAGTAACTTACTTAGTCTTCCAAAATTCACTCAACGTCTCCGACGCCAGGAATCCAGCAATGAGTATCAGCATCAAGGCCTGGCTGACGAGGCCCAGGCGGGACTGGTGCAGCTGCGAGTGGTTCACGGAACGAGGGTCCACCGTGCCATTGCTGTCTGCTAAATCTGTTTGGACGCCCTGAAACGATATTTAATACTTAATTTGTTGTTAATATGAAGAAAGTTATATTTAAAAATAGTTACTGAAAATATAAAAAAATTTAAACACATTCGAACTCGCGCTGAATTGTTCTTATTATTTGCAAGAGGAAAAATGGAGAGAGAAGCGTTCATATACTAAATTATATATGCTTTTGTTTTTTTATAGCTTCACGCTTTATCCTGCACATAATAACAGGGTAGGCAGAGGAAATCACAATTACGGTGGGGGCCTAGTGTTAAGACACTCCGTCCCACGCTTTCGAGGCATTGCGTATTGAGTGGCAAAATTCAATGCCGCGCTTTGCCTAATTGTTCACTCGCTCGCTCTGGAGCGAAGAAAATGGAAATGGATAAAATCCATCGTCACCGAATGGGAATCGAACCTACAAACCATCACGTTTACAGATAGACGCTGTGTCTCTGCGCCACGACGGTCCTCACATTTTATTTTCTTTTGTAATAAACATAAAATTGTGAAATAATCTGGGCGCATGTGTACTTATAAATAACAACTTCCTTCTATAAAACAATCGAGAGCACCAACAAATTACTAAATAACAAAACAAAACAATAATACACGTATAATTACAAGTTTCAGTTGTGCATTATAAGCAATTGCCGTGTCAACACCGTTTTGTACTACAATTTACACCTTAGAAATTATCCTCATTTAAAACAAATTATCTTGAACTCACATTTTTCATCACATAGAGAATACCTAGTGTCAATGACAAAGATAATTATATGTTCTACGGCTTTTCATAGTATCTTTCGTAATTTCAGCTTGTATGTAATAAACAGAAACAGCTCTGAGAAGTAATTGCACGTTAAAATGAATAACATTTTTATTGAAAGATATTGCGATTACCTCGTTTACTAACTTTTACATATAAACAAATAAAGCAAAGTGAAAACTAGTGTGTCTTTATGGAAGTTGATATTAAAATATAATATAATTGTTAATAAACAAAAAAGCTTTCAAGTGCACTTTTAAATAATCAAGTCAACAAGAAATTATCATAGAAGCTCGAATGGCAGTTTTACTGAAACGAGCCATCGAGAAACTCAACAGTTGTGCTTTTCCAATATAAAAGCTTCTATTCGATATCGATTTTGTATACAATACAAAGTATCTTAATTCCACATTGTTAAAAAATATCTTAATTTTTTTATAGCTACATTCACGCTTTATCCCGCACATGACAGGATAGGCAGAGGGAACTGCAGGAACCATACGAACCTAGTGTGAAGACACTCTGTCGCTTAGTCCCTGCTTTCTTTGTCCCCGTTTTCTGCCTTTTTCGAGGCGTTTCTTGTTGAGTGGCGGAACTCAACGACGCGCTTTGCCTAGTTGCCAGAGCGAAGAAAATGGAAATAAAAAATTTTTTCTTCCGCGAATGGAGATCGAACTCAAAAACCATCGCGCTTACAGGCAAAAGCTACGTCAGTGCGCCACGACGGTCCTCAGATCTTACTTCTGATGTAGTTTATTCAAAAAAAATAATATTTTACCTGCTTTGTCACCAAAGTGTCTTGTACATCGTCACCCTCGGCGGCAGTGGAGGGCCCAGGTCGTGGGGATATGATCGTACATACTTTAGTCTCCTTCAGGAACTCACCTCGAAGCTGCAACAAATGTAAATAAATAGGTACTTTTAATATTTTATCTCTTCAAATTAAGATATTTTAGATATTTTTTGGCATACCGAGCCTGAAGGTGTGGGGTTCGAATTCTATTGCAACATGTAAATATTGCTGTGATATATTTTCAGAGAGCTTCTAAATACTTTAGACAACAATTATCCTTGATCAAAAAAACCGGAAGTGACATTTTACCTTACTCTATATAATTACAAACATTAAATGTTACAATAAACCATTATCTACTGATAATAAATGTGAACACTATAGTAAACATATAACACGAAAAATAACATAAATACAATAGAAATAAGATATAAAATCGCAAGTCATATCCTTTTCATGCGGACCAAACGTTATTCGCGAACAATGATCGATTATCGTAGCCTTAAGATGACCACAGATGGTTTAAATGCATGATACTCTAATTGTTCCCATATATAGCTAAGTTTTAGTGTTACTGTGTGGTCGTGTGACCTCACACTATTGAAATGGATAAATTACAAGTTGTTATTTTTTTATGTTTAGACATAAGGATGTGTCTCGCAGCAAATAAGTTATGATAGTAGAAGGAGGTTGAACGTATTGTAAATTATTTTTTTTAGTTTCACGCTTTATCCCGCACATGGCAGGGTAGGCAGAGGAAACTGCAGGAACCATAGGAACCTAGCGTTAAGACACTCCGTTCTTAGACCCTGCTTTCTCCGTCCCCGCTTTCTGCATTTTTTTTTCGAGGCATTACGTGATGAGTGGCGGAACTCAACGCCGCGCTTTTCCTCGTTGCCAGAGCGAAGAAAATTGAAACAGAAAAATTCATCTTCCCCGACTGGGAATTCCGAACCCAGCAACCGTCACGTAACAGGCAGACGCTACGCCTCTGCGCCACAACGGTCCTTGGTAAATGAAATGTTGAGTTTATACTTTAAATGATAACCTTTAATAAAATTTAAAAACAATTTATATTAAAATGTTTTTTTCTTAATATATTAGGATAAGATTTGTAAATCTGTATTTAAAAAAATGGATGACGTGTTCATACCTAAGTTTGTAAATTGAAAATATTCCTTATTACATCAAAAACAATAGTGAGTGGTAAGAGAGGTAAGGAGAGACCTCGGTTGACTTTCGGAAACACAGCATCAATGATACTGGAAGAAGGTCACGTAAAAAACATGAGGACTCCCGGAGAGTGTGTACGGAGAGGGTAATGTGGACGAGGCGAAAGAGGTAAGGGCCGCAGCGTTTGGCGCTCCGTTCTCTCTAACTACCCCACTAAAGATAAAGCGTGAAGTTATAAATGTATATATGGAGGTACAATAAAAAATAAACATTAATAACAGTATAATTGATAAATAATATATATAAAGATGCCTTGAAAATAATAACAAAAATATATGAGATACCTTGAAGTACACCTCAACACCATATATGAGGAAGAATATTACGACTATGAACAGCAGCACCGCGTAGCAGCCGTTGAATACGTGCTGATAAAAGCTCTGAAACAAAACAATACAATCCAATTAAATAAAAGCTTAGATTGCAAGTTGGATAGTCGTCTTATTTTTAATTAAAAAATGTAGTTAATTTCATGTTTAGCTAGTTTAGTTTACTTATTTTCGTGAGAGAAAGTGGAGAACTCAACGGTTTGTTTCTAACACAAGCAAAAGAAAAAAATAATGAATTCCTGCGAGTTACATAGAACTTACGACCGTCGCTTTTACATTCACAAATTCTACTACTGTGCTATGGCGGTCTGGCCTGATTTGTCTATATATGTATATATCATGTAATATATGCCGTTTATTATTTTAGTAAATATGAATATGAATCATATATGTATACACAATAAGTCATATATTTTTATGCGGGATCATAATTTAGCATTGTGTTTAAAATATATAGTTATCATGAAGCCCCCATTGTATAGAAGTACTTTGCCACTCGCTACTTGCAAACTTAGTGAAACATTAACATAAATATTTTGTACGAGTGAATGTACAAGATTAGTCATTATAATTTCTTTGTTATTGCAATGAAAACAATAGTATTACGACGCACCTGGCACGATCCCGTAGTACATATTATATTCTCGTAGTATATATGATATTTTTTTATATGGAACATTTAGTAGTAAAATGGCCAAAATGTCAATCATATAATTTGTATACCGTTGTGAAGTTTAAGTGTTCGTATTTATTTAAACGCACAACCACCGTTTGCAGTTGCATGTGTCGCGTTTAAAAAAAAACTATGTTATATACATATATAGGTATAAAAGTACAAAGCATAATGGACGACGTCCAACTAAGTTTAAGGACGTTAGAAAATTACAATTACAATTGGCTACACCCACACACAATTTACTCTAATTTAAGTTGAAGAATTCAACGATCCTACATATATTCATTAAGGTATTTACGTATTGGCATAATGCGTATAATGTTAAGATTTAAAAAAGACAAAATAATATGCAATATTTCTCTATATAAGCCTACATCAAGATAAAAGTACAAATTGACAATTTCCAATGGTCTTTATAATTTCTTAGAAGATATGAAACCTATGTTCCTTTTTATGCACAACAAAAAAGAAATATAGAACCTATAAAACAATTTCAAAGTAATAAAATTGCAACAACACAGTATAGGATCGCATCAATGTGGTACAATCTTATACCATCCTTTGGGACAAGTAGTTGATAAGACCTAGTTGCCTCCCGTTCATTGGGTACGTCCGTTTCAAAATATGTTGAAACATAAACCTATTTCATTATCTATTTGGTAACATATTTTATATTCATCACTCGGTAAATTCAGCGCAAGATTATATATTTAAGTTAGCAAACGAGCAGAAGGGCCACCTGGTGTTAAGTGGACACCTTCGCGCATAACATCCACAACCTGAGTAAGAGAGAGAGAGAGAAGGCGTTGCCAACTAAATCCCCTAATCAAATAATCAAACCATTGTTCCCCTAAATCCTTGTTCAAACCATTGCTCAAAGCGAATAGGCAAATATGGACGCCTTACCCTGTTCTTAACAGAAGTGTCTGCTACATTAGTGGTCAACACCTCAGCAGCCAGCAGAGAGTAGCTGATGACGTTGAACGTGACGAACGCGAGGAAGGACTTCGAGATGAACCGCGGCCTCTCCCAGCGGATGTCGCGGAGATGGAAGACCTGGGGACAATACATGAATAACGTAAGACTAACATATACAATATTTAATATTGTGTGAAATAGTAATAAAAAATATAATTAAAATTATTGCCTTTGCCTGACTGTTTTCGATATAACTCCTGGAAAATTAATTATTTTTATTTTCTTGCTTATTAACAAGTAAAAGCGCAGCGTTGAGCTCTATCAATCAACTAACACCGTGATATCTGCTATATAAACTGCTCTGCTATATTAAATCTCTCTAAACTCTGCTACATTAAAACTGCTATATTAAATCACACAGACCGATAATATTAACTACAGCTGCAAATAACATTAACTACAGCTTGTAAATACATATTTTTCCAGAATATTATTTTCAAATTACTTTCCATTACATATATAATGGTAGAGAAATACATAAAATTGTAATAAATATACAATGTACTGCCTTGATTGGACAAGCTCTTCTATAAATTTGTAGGCTTAACGTTAGAATTTAAATGTGTTCATTTTAAATTAGGTTCCGCCTAACTCTAACAATATTATAGAAATAATTGCATTATTAAGTTTGCGGGAAAAGCCTTGAAATTAATTATTGATGGTATTTACATCTATGCCTCACGATCGTCTATATTGAATATAAACAATACACACTATAAAAGGCTCGCAACGTCATACAGTTTGTAAGCGACGGCACAAATTGCCCTTGAACCCATACAAATCGTTTATAACGGTAAGTTAATTATGGACACAAAAAAATATTTTAAAAAAAATCATAATTCTTCATAAGGTCATCAGGATAGAAAAATGCTTTTAGAAGACATATAAGAAATTATGAAATTTTAAAAATTAAAAAATATACTACAATATAATCCCGCTACGTTTAATTTTGTAGGTTTTGTTCAAAAATTCTGTTATCAATATTTTTTTTATATTTAACACAGGATTTACACATTTTTAAGAACAAAGAAATTGGCAACTTGAATAGTACTCAAAGAAAACATTAAAAATTTGAACTCGCGCTCCTTGGAAACCGTGCAAGCGCTATGACCACAAAGCCATGCGTTCTTCTTAATAAGACGCTAACATCTATGTAGGAAGATTTTCACAAAATTTAAGCTTCCCAAAGATTATTACAAAAAACAATCGTTCGGTGAGAAGAAGGCTATTTTATTAAATATTTAAATAACGGAGGATATCCTCAGTGTGGATTAATATTTTGAAAATAATAAAAATAACTTTGATGAATGTTCACATTACCTTGTCTATACACTTATACAAGACCTTTCAAATTATATACATATTTATTAACATAAACACTCGGACATTTATGTTAATAGATGTAAACATACATAAATTATGTCAAAATAAACGTATAAATAAATATAAAAGTTTAGAATAAAGAATTGTCTTTTACATATACTTCTTCATATAAAGGATGCCCACTCAGTACCGAGACATTTTTTTATGTCTTCGCGCTTTATCCCACACATGGCAGGGTAGGCAGAGGGAACTGCAGGAACTGTGTTAAGACAGTCTGTTGCTTAGTCCCTGCTTTCCGCGTTTTTCAACGCATACTACATCGTATTCTAGATTGGTTTAACTTAGAAAACTAAACAAGGAAATTATACACCTAGTTCTAAAACCACCAACTAACTTCATAAAAATTGTATCAAATTTTTTTATTATTGAATGACACAAAAATCCTTCCAAATAAAATCCTTATTCCCCGAATGGGAATTGAACCCACATAACGTCGCGTCTTTCACTTTTTATGCATTTTTTTTAAATTAGCATTTTTCCGGGATATTTGAAATCACAAGCATTACATTAAATATTGTACAATACTTTGTATAATCTTGGAGATAATTGGCGTTGATCAGACACTACAAAATGCAGCAATCGGTATAAATATTTAAATCGGATATAGGCCATTTGCTTCACTTGAACGGGGGTATAATTAGTCGAATAATTTCAACGAGAGATCTGAGCTAGTACAACTGTACCTACTTAGTGCATGATAAGGTTAACACTGTATTCATATTGACTACGACTGTTAAGGGAATCATAGGTGGTGAAATTTTATATATAAGTATTTTTCTATAACTACAATCGTCTAGGGCTAGGGATAAAGCGTGACGCCATGACAATCGAATAACATAAAGAACTGTCGTGGCGCAGAGGCGTAGCACTCGTGGAAAATGATTTTTTTCATTCTCATTTGCTTCGCTTTCGCACACAAGCAATACGTGGCGTTGAACTTCCGGCACTTAACGCTATGCATCAAAATGGTGATAAGCGGGGAACCTTAACGCGTTCCCTCTGCCTTTTTAGTTTTGTGAGCGCTCAAATAGCTATGAATATGAATAGCTCACACATCTTAAGTAAGAAGGCTGTAGGCTAAACTATATTATATTACTGACTGACTGACATAATTTACTGTAACCAAGCTAACAAAAGTACTTTAAAATACTAAAATTTGTATTGTGTAAACAAATTTTGAGTTCGCATGTAACGTGAAAAACAATTGTGATATACAATTGTTTACTTTATTAGATACATAGATAAACGTTTTTAATTTTATTTGGAAGCTCTCTGTGAACTCTCCAGCGTCCATCCAATACATAGGGAACTTAGTGTCTGGACACTTAAGTTTTTCCTCTAAATTAATATTATGCAAATTCGCACAATTCTCCCTGGATATTTTGCTACTTAATAGGTGTGTATGTATGTATGTAACCACTTAATCTCGAGGTATCAATACTATAATCAAGTGTAGGTTCATATCAAGTTTTACTGGCAAGAAAAAAAAATGAGTTAAAAGCGGGATTAATCTGTACTTAACCAACCAACGGATAAACTTACCAGTTATTCTCAATATTATTTGTTTTGAACGTAAAATATTGGGTTACCAACTCGTGAGCAATAAATTACTATGGTATAATAAAATATGTTTATGTTCCAAATTTTATTATAGCCTACTTTAGCTATACTACGTAACTTATTGTTTTTTCAAAGAAGTTAATGCACAAATAGTTTCTATCTTTATAAAAATTATTTCATCATTTTTATTACATGAATAACTTTACAGTATACAAACTATCACCGTACGCTATTATTTTTTTTTAATACCTATTTATCAGTTCCGCAATCCGTCATAATATGTAAATTAAATAAAGGGACACGAAGATATGACAAACTCGACATTCCCCTGAATAAAAATCGAACCTAGAACCACTGTGTGATATATTTAATAAAAATTATAATAACATAATGTCAACTATTAATATATCTACATATAGTTAGCAGTTTCCATATCAAAATTTATTTTATAGACAGTAGTGTTGGAGCGGCAAGGCTTTTTCCACGGTCGGACACTAAATTTATTTCCAATTAAGAAAAATGATTTTTGTTTTGTATATTTATGACATATTTTCATACTAATGGAGGCCGTTATTATTTCTTAAATTTAATTTTATATGCATAAAGATTATTTATATGCAATATAACAGGATATGCAATGATTTATTATGTTTAATAATTGTATTTCCTTTAAAAAAGAAATAGTAATAATAATAAATTGTTTGAAATCTAACCTTCATAACTTACACTTGTACATTAAAAAATATAAATCAAACTTAAAAAACTGTGAACAGCGTTCTCGAGACTGTAGAATAAATAAATAGATTCACACAATTTAGATGATATCTAGTGTTAAGAGTATCCGTTTCTGATTTCCTCTTAATTTTCGAAAAATATCGTACTTTTGGAACTCAAAGCCGCGCTTTGTAGTTTTGTCAAAATTAAGAAGTTAAATAATACATTATAATGGCAAATCGAACTCACAACTGTCGCCCTTACAGTCCGAAGCCAGCCACCAGTCAGTCAGTTGGTAACTTAGAAGTTCTTCTTTACTTTATAATTTATGAACTATAGGTCAGAGTGTTATGTTATGGAACTATAAGTTCTTACTAAAATACACGGTCTAGGCTTCTAGAGTAAAGAAAAATATCTGGTCTGGATAATGAAAAGCCAACAGCCAATATGTTTAGGGATATTGTACCGTTTCTCATAAGGTTTCATCATAAGAGTCAGATTAACAGCTAATGCTAAAATTGAATAGAACGCAAACAAGATATATGCTTTAAGTATAATAAAGGTAATATTTTTAAAAGTGAATATATTAATAACAGGTAAGTTGTAGTAAATTCATCAGTATTTTATAAAATAGTTCAATAGGTCACGCAAATTTGTCACAGTTGCACTACTTCTATACAAAATAAAATGAGGCTTTTAAAATTAAATCTCTTATCGTTTATAGTCGCATATTGCTATTGTATTAATGGAAAATAAACTTCTACTGTATAACGTATTCGTTCAAATCCTATAGAAGTAATCCCATAACCACATAGCAATCTGCAAGTGGTACTGCGTACTCACCAAATATACGACAAATTTAAGTTTTAAGTTTTTTTTTTGAATTTATCAATATAACTCTACTTTATATCAAATCTATAAATATATCTTTAATTTATAAAAAATATATAAAGCTGAAATGATAACTGACATATGCATGGTAAGTTTTGCGTTCATAATATTAATATTTTTTATAAACATAACCTGGAAGTATAGTCTAATCAACTCGCATACTCAAAGTGGATTCACCTTTCTAAGGATACCCGAGTGATCTTTCAATTAGTCTCAACAGGTTCAAATCTTAAAAAAGTGTAATATAATATGATTAAGATAGCTACAGTTCTTTAATACAGCGATAACTAGTTTGTGTACGCCTTTGATTAAGATATACATATGTATATATAAATGCATCGAGACCTTTAGTCAAAACAAATAAAGAAAAACTAAATATTTTAATATTTATGCGGCACCTAATTTGTAATTTACAACGATTCTTAACAAAATTTAAATTAATTTACAATGTATTTAGTTCGTTAAGTCATTAAACTTCACATATAGATAACAAGGTCGATTCGCACACGAGAGGTTTTTTACAACGGATATGAATAATTTTTTATGTACTCACTTAATCTTTAAAAATTTAAATTTTACTTTACTTAGTTTCTTTGGTCAGTTGATAACAAGCGCTAGAATTCGAAGAAGCAGTCTTCTTTGTACCGTTTTAGTACGAATTCGTATCAATATGAATACAAAAAATAAGAAACCGTTACATCTCTTTTTTAAGTTCGTAATAAAAGTCGATTACAGTGTAATAAAATTTTAAATACAATATTTTATAAATCAAGTTGAAAAAAGTGTCTTGTAATTAAATAGCTTACAAAATCCAATCATAGGGACGTGGGTTCGAGCCCCACGTTGTTCAAATTTTGTACGTTTTTGATATATTTTTTCTTTTTTTTTAAGCTTCACGCTTTATCACGCATATTGCAGGGTAGGTAGACGAAACTGCCGAAAGCATATGAACCTAGTGTTAAGACACTCCGTTGCTTAGTTCCTGCTTTCTCCGTCTCCACTTTCCGCCTTTTACGAGGCATTGTATGTTGAGTAGCGGAACTTAACGCCGCGCTTTGCCTCTTCTTAGAGCGAAGAAAATGGAAATATAAAAATCTATCTTCCCCGAGTGGGAATCTTAGTGGGAAAATAATGGTTTACCTTACGTAACAATATCAAGCAACGGAAAAGTAAAATACAATGCAACCTCTACTATCCAGCTCCAACTTCGTGAGTATTTACACTATAGATCGGGTACCGAAATAAAATAAAAGCAATTTTCCAAAGGGCTACCACAGCATTTTCATAAATACACAACGTAGTACGTCTTAACTGGTGGAACTCAATACTAGGGTCAACAAGAGTCCAGAGCGAACAAAGTGAAAACAATATAACCCCGCAAAGGGATTTCAACCCACAATTGTCGCATTTGCAAACAAATGCTGTGCCACGACGGTTAAAAAGCATAGTATATATAATTACATAACACTTTAAACATATTTTTAACAGGAAACAACTGTCTCAACAATATCATAAATGTCTGCATTACGTCTGACATAAAGCGGTGTACACAATGCCGTAATTGTGACATCCTCACATGGCAGAGTCGCATTGTCGCATTGGAATTACTACAATACTGGTTTAATTGCGCTTTTGTTACTCTTTTGTTTCAGACCTTGCTTTATGTGGCTAATGGTGTACCATGTACACGTGTTTGTATGTGTTTGCAAATGAATATCAACCTATTAATAATAATTAACTACTTAGATTTTAAATAAAACAACTTAAACAGACGGGCAGATGTCCAACAAGAACAGGTTAGGCAGAGGATTCCTAGTGTTATGACACTCCGTTATCCACTTTGCGCCTTTCAAGTTATTTCATTTTAAATGATGGAAGTCAACGCTACGATTTGTCTTGTTACCAATGCAAATAAAAATAAATAAATAGTTTTTCTTTTCTCTGTAATTGGCGATCGAACCCATAAAGTCATGTTTATATTCAGACATTCATCGGTCGGTCGTAATATAATATAAAAAAAGGTTTTTTCATCTTATAATTACTTCCCAATGTTTAACGTTTAATTAATTATAAACTTTAACATGGTAATGGTTTTACTTAGTTATTAGTTTTTCACAATATATAATTTAAATATTACACTAAATTTGTTATGCTGAAAGTCCTGTTAGAAAATTAAATACTGAAATGTTTTCATTTGCCTATGTACAATTACAGATTAATACAAAATATATGATTTTCTATATACATAAACATATGTAACAGATCTGTACACATGAAACATCCTCTAAATAAATTAGAACCCACGACTATCTACACTATCAACAATGCTACTTCGCGTCTCTTATTAAAATAATAACACAGCATCAGGCGCTAATAAATACTGTACATAATAACATAATTACGTTAAATAAACAGATATTGATTTTGACCCACTTATATTTTATAAGTATAACCTTGTTAGGTCCCTCAAAGCCCTTCTAAGTCGACCTGAGGACATTTTTAATAGCTTGGAAGTCACGACTAGATGTTTGAACCAAACCTAGGTTCGATTAAAAGTGACAAATGTCACTTGTATTTTTGAGGCCACTATGTAGCACAGTAGGTTTATCTTACTATAGACTTTATTTCAACTGGCACCCTCGAAACGTCATAAATAAAGATAAGAAGAAGACTCTATTGCTTTAAGTTCGATCGCTAATAGATCGCTACTAGAAATAAATATTTTCTTCAGAAACAAATAATAAAATGAAATGCGTATATCATTTTTACATCATTTATGTGTATATTTAAGTTTTTTAACCATTTTCCATGTAAAGACAGCTATATAGATAGATATATACGTAGAAAGATACAAACATAGATAGAAAACCGAATGGATAAAAGGTGTATGTTTATAAATTTTAAATTTCTTCCATAAAACTTAACAACCCTTAGGTGTTATAAGTGTCAAACTCAACGTACATGCCTCAACTTAAACAAAGAAATAATATATATATATATATATATATATATATATATAATATATATATATATATATATATATATATATATATATATATATATATATATATATATATATATATATATATATATATATATATATATATATATATATATATATATATATATATATATATATATATATATATATATATATATATATATATATATATATATATACACATACATACATATACACACACATACATATACACACACATACATATACACACACATACATATACACACACATACATATACACACACATACATATACACACACATACATATACACACACATACATATACACACACATACATATACACACACATACATATACACACACATACATATACACACACATACATATACACACACATACATATACACACACATACATATACACACACATACATATACACACACATACATATACACACACATACATATACACACACATACATATACACACACATACATATACACACACATACATATACCACACATACATATACACACACATACATATACACACACATACATATACACACACATACATATACACACACATACATATACACACACATACATATACACACACATACATATACACACACATACATATACACACACATACATATACACACACATACATATACACACACATACATATACACACACATACATATACACACACATACATATACACACACATACATATACACACACATACATATACACACACATACATATACACACACATACATATACACACACATACATATACACACACATACATATACACACACATACATATACACACACATACATATACACACACATACATATACACACACATACATATACACACACATACATATACACACACATACATATACACACACATACATATACACACACATACATATACACACACATACATATACACACACATACATATACACACACATACATATACACACACATACATATACACACACATACATATACACACACATACATATACACACACATACATATACACATACATATTATACATAGATATACTTAGGATTATGTATGAAATACTTGACTAAACATCTATACGGTGCCTGTGAGTCACACGGGACTGGTTTAAAGACACAACGACCTCACTGCTATGCCACAGTTGCTTCTCATTCTACATTAATCCTTGCCGTTATTTAGCTGAGCTGTAATTTTCAATATTTTTCAATAATTCACTATTTTTAATCCAAAAAACACAGTTCTTGCAGTTCCCTCTGCCTACCCTTCTATGAGCGGGATAAAGCGAGAAGCTAAAAAATACTAAAATAAGGTGTTTTGATTTCAATACAACGTAAATTCATTAATAAAACAGCAGTAGATTGTAGTACTGGGTATACCCAGTAATTGAGAATAATTTATACATTATTCTCAAATGATTGGATATAACTAGCAAGTTACTAATAATATTAATTAATTTAATAATTATCTATTAATATAGTAGTATATTAAACTCACATTATACGTGCATTTCATATGAAAAATATTGACCTGTTATTAATATTGTATACAGCCATACGCACTTAGGAATAGGGTCTGACTGCAAATACGACGGTTGCAGGTTCACTGTAGTAAGACTTAAACTCTAGAAAACGAAGTGTCCTTACAAATACTTTAAAGGATTAAATATTCATTCATTTCGTCTTTACACACAAATTGACAGTATAATAAAACTAGTTTGCCACAAATGCGATTCATATTGAATAGCATTGAACTGGATCATTGATTGGTTGCACAATGTGATTTATTGATATTTTACAAGGTTTATTGGAGGTATTTTTGAATGTTTTAATTTACTATATATTGACTTTATGCTTTGTTATTAATGACCATTGTATGAGGCTATTGTGTAAACTGTGCTGTGTAAGCAGAATATAATCGCGATGATAACGGGTTCGATCCCTACTCGAAGGAATGTACCATATACATTAGTACCCCATAACAAGAGAAAAAGCGATGTAGTGTCATTATGTGAGTGTTTAGAACAGAGTGTCTTATCACTAGGTTCTCACCGACCGGATTGATGCGGAGATGCGATTTACAAGAACTATTATGACCGATAAATTCTAATTTTTACCATAGTAAGTAATAAGGAACCACAACAATAATTAGAAAATATTAAAAAAGTAACTGACCGAAAAAATACGTGGTGAACTAAGGAGAAGAAAAATAATAAAAAGAGTTCTCTCTGTTTACAATACTATCCACAGAGTGTAGCGTAGAAAATCTTAGAAAATGAGAGCTTATCATTAATTATTTTCTTATATGCTTTCTTTAATATCTTGTGATTCAGTCTATGTAAAAACTTTTATTATATACGAGAATTGATCTACACATTTATATATATATATATATATATATATATATATATATATATATATATATATATATATATATATATATATATATATATATATATGTGTGTGTGTGTGTGTGTATGATTACATAAAACTTCTATATATTACTAATTCTATAAATATATAAAGATTTGTAAACTGTGGTATTAGTATTCAATACTACATTGCTTTCAAGTCAATTATCGCTTTTAGGTTAAAATTCACACAAAATGTATACTAAGTCTAATCGAGTTCATTAAATTCAACGGGCCATTTAAGGAGTTGTTTACAATCTTAAATCTTATAGAGAGGCCTACATTTACAGTGTAATTTTCTTAAAAAATGGTCAAATAACCATATAAGTCTGTCAAGTCCTAATATATTTTTAACTATTCCAATTCTATTGATCAAAATGCGACGTTAAGCTATGGGAATGTTTTTAAAATGGAAAACTATAAAAGGTGGTACTCATTCCCTGTAAATTACCTCTTTAAAATCATTACTATCGAATAATAGAAAATATTTTTTGATAAATCAAATGAAGTTCTTGTTTATACTTAAGTATTAAGCACATTTATATTTAAAAAATATTGTTAAATTTTTACCGAAATATTCTTAATGGAATCCAATCGCAATTAAGTATTACAATTAAAATAAATACACAAAATATAATTTCAGCTTTAGGGCCAGTTTCACCACATGCTGATAAAATCCCAAATATAAGTTTCATAAATATCAGGTGTAACTATCTAGCAGATAAGGGCGTGTTTAAACTATCTAATAGACAGCATTAACTACCAGCTTGCTAACTGATACTCCGTGAATGGTGAAATAAGCCTTTAGAATTTCAAAGGCGGTAACTATTTTAATATTTTTTAATTTTTTTTGGCGGAACTCAACGCCGCGCTTGCCTATTTACCAGAGCGAAGAAAATGAAAATCAAAAAGACCATCTTTCCTGAGTGGAAATTGAACCCACAAAATATTATGTTTACGGCAGTCAACCCTAATTAATATAATACGGCGACTAATTGCTGTATACTAAAATCGTATAAATAAGCAAGAAATGAGCAACTTATTTATACTTCACATTTAATCTTGAAGTGAACATTCTTTGCACTTATCCTATAATGTAACATAACTTTTAATCACAAAACGACTGGTGTTTTTTTTTATATCACCTTATATGTAATTCGAATCGAGTTCGAATAAATATATGTAACATGCCAATGACATTTTCGTGACAAACAAGAAATATAAAAAATGCATCTTCTTAACTTCGACTGTATCTAAGAGGCATGTTTGGTATAATACTTTAAATAACCATAGTATAACTTGTTTTGCTTAATGATGCCATAATAATATAATAAAAATCGTATAAATATTTAAATTTAACTCAAATATTTAAACTTCATATATTTTATTTAAATATCATATTTACTTAAATTCTATTCTCCAAAGTAAAACTTTATGCAAAAGTAATAAATAAGTTAAATTGTTTTATTTGGACAATTATTTACATTAGTGACTACACTAGTGGCGACAAAGTGTAGCATTTAATCTATTAAATTTATTTAAAAACAAAACATTAGGTTGTTAAAATTCTAAGTCAATTTAGTTATTTAAGCATTTTATTGTATAGTCATCAAAATAATTCGATGATTAGGCTATATTACTATGTTAGCCGACATATTATGCACATTACTATTAAATATACTAAATTAGCTTCACGCACATCCCTCACATGGCAGAGTAGGCGGAGAGAATTGCGGGGACCAATGGTACCTAGTATTAGGACACTCCGTTCTCCGCTTACCGCTTTTCGAAGCATTGTGTTGAGTTGTACATTGATATTAGTAGTTAAAATATTTAAAAACTAAAAATATACAAGAATAAGAATATACAAGAATATATATAAATATATAAAAATAAATGGAGAAATGTGTCGTTACATTTGTTTTTTTTTATTTTTGGAATTTTATTACATTTACGAAATTTGTTCAAAAATATATAAAGCGTCTTTTTAAATATCCTAAAAAACCGTAAAATGAATACTTATAACAAAACTTGTACTTCGTAAAGGATACATATTTTCTATTTATTCTACCTTCTAATATATACTTTAAATTTTAAACTGAAAACTGTTTTTTTCATTAATATTTTAAGATTACGATGCTTGTTATAGTATAACAAGAACATATTAGTTATTACTAGTCGTATTTTTTTAATCTAAAACTTTAATTACGAGACGCAATGGACCATGACAAACCTAAAATTACGACGTTTCGGACGATTTTTTCTGATACGTTCTTACTAGATTTTTTAAATACTACAATCTAATCAACAACTACATATAATTATCTACACATAATATATATATATATATATATATATATATATATATATATATATATATATATATATATATATATATATATATATATATATATATATATATATATATATATATATATATATATATATATATATATATATATATATATATATATTATTTCACTAAAAATAAATAATAAAACTTACATTTAACGCCCACAACTCACAAAACAAACGTCACCGAAATCCATTTTTAATAATAAAATTCAAAAAAAAAAAATATTCAATTAAATATTATTATTGAATTATATATTTTAATTTAAATTAAAATAATTTTCAAATTATGTTTTAAGCCGTGTCAGAAACTCTTGTACCTGACAAGAGACGCGCGCGCAATGTGTAAACGCTCAAATAGCTATGCCTCAATGTATGAAATATTGGCGCTTCCAAGCTGCTAGATGTATAAAGAATACACTCATACTAGTATACTTCAATATTTAAAATAATATATAATTCTACTCTAGGGAATCTATATAAGTTGGAACAAGTACTTGTTAAATTTTCACGTAGCTTGATAAGAACTTAATGTTTAGTTGGGAAAGGCGCTTGAACAGAAGGGACGTGGGTTGAAAATCCTGTTATAAATTTCTTATACATTTATGATTATTTTGTTATAGTTTTTAATTTTACAGCCCTTTCTTTCGACATTTGGTAAACCAGTCCTGGTGCCTACTACTTAACATAATCGTTTAATTCATTTATAAATTATTTCCGGAAGAAGATATTATCATCTATATAATAATAAATAAATTACACTGCATAGCTTATGCTTTACAATATAATTTATCAAATCAATTATATTTTAAAATATTAATTATTAAACATGTATGTATATTAAATTTCTGGTATATCAGGACAGGTATATATAACAGGTACCAAGATGTTTTACATAGTGTAGTGAGTGTGTTTCGTAACACCCGCTAATCTCAGGAACTAGTAGTCCAAATTGGTGTCTTTTTGTTCTTAATAAACTATTTGAAGAGGGAGGTTAATAGATTATATGATAACACTAACTATGAACTATAACCCTACTTGCTTAAATTAAAAATAGTATATATTTATTACCGTAACAACATATAATACCATTAGTACATATAAAACATGCATGAAGAGGTTAATGACAGTGGACGAGGCGAAAGAGGTATGCAGGGACCGCAGCGTTGGGCGCTCCGTTCTCTCTGACTACCCCTCTAGGGAAAGAGCGCGAAGTTATGTAAAACAAAGCAAGTATTTAAATATCCACTTCGATAGATCACTTGCTTCATTTAACGTTTCTTGTTAATTTTATTTACTTTCATGGCTAAGAGAGCAACCTTGGTCATGCAAACGATTATTAAAACGAACTACGATTACACTTGAAGGGAAGTACTGCGAAGGGAAAAACATAATTTTGTATCAAATAATTGTTTATTGAAGATCGCATTGACGGAGCGAATAAAGTGGAATAAAAAAAAGATTACTTTACATTTAGATTTAGATACTACTTTACTTTTGTTATTGTGTTTTATATAACATTGCTTTTATATTCTTAATTTTATTTTCGTTATCTGCACTATTGATTTAAGTGCGGTACAAAAATCTCGATCAAAACCTTTGACGTGACTTGACATGACTTGACTACTTAGTTGTTATAATATAACATATTTGGGTTTATAGAGAACAACACGATAAAAAATATTATTTAAAAAGTGTATAAGATTAGCTTCACGCTTTATCCCGCAGGAACTGCAGGAACTATTGGAACCTAATGTTAAGACACATCGTTGTTTAGTCCCTGCTTTCTCCGTCTCCGCTTTCCGCCTTTTTTCGAGACATTGTGTGTTGAGTGGCGGAACTCAACGCCGCGCTTTGCCTACGTGCCAGAGCGAAGAAAATGGAAATAGAAAAATCCATCTTCCCCGACTGGGAATCGAACCCAGAAACCGTCGCGTTACAGGCAGACGTTACGCTTCTGCGCCACGACGATCCTCCGTCATATAAGATTAGAATTTAAAAGTATATGTAATGTATATGTACATAACTCGCAACTCTTGGATACCGTCCGCTGGCTTCAACAATTTACCAGCTATACCTACTCATAGGTCCCCATAATGCCTCTTAGAAGTTTTAATTTAAATATAATATTTGTCTCTATACAAACAGTTGTTAGACCAATATAAAAACAAAAAATATTCTCCAAATTATTTACCAAGAAAGGATGACTTACCAAATTTTCTACCTGTTTATAAGAGTATTAAAGAGTTATTAACACTAAAGTAATCTCGGATGGTTGGTCCAAAAGCCATTACTTAAAATATATTACAATTAATAAAATTTATTAAATATAAAATATTTGGCCGAAGCGATTATTGAATGTGTTTACAAAGATTATATTTACATCATGTATATGTATAGGTATATACAAAAGAAATGAACCTACATCAATATACAGATGTATCTGACAACGCAGCCTTTGTCAAAACTATAGCTACCCAGAGGGTAATATATTTCAAGACTAAATACAAAAAAACTAGTTAACAATTATCAATAGTTTAGGTACAGGATCAGTTTTCCCTTTCACGATATTTATACGTGCTGTATAATGCGTGAAGTAGTCATTATTTAATATGGATTACGTATAGACCTCGTACTACAAAAATACTATTAAAAGTTGTCAATGAATGACAGACCATTCATTCATAAAAATAACCGATAGAGAAAGAGACTCTTTGCCCCTTTGACAGTGCATGTTTGCATCATACCTGACAAATGGCGTTTTATTTTGGAACAATAATTTAATTATTTACTTTGTTTGAAAAAAAATTTCTTTTGTTACTAAAATATTATTTGTTTTATAATTTTACCAAGTTTATAAAGGCTAGTCAATACTATTCTTCAAATTAAGATCGAGGTGACATCTACACCTGTATGTTTTTATCTTTTCCTACAATAGGATTAAACTTTTCACAAGACATTGAGTGTATTATATAATAGGTCCCAAGTAAGCGTCCCAAGTTCTTAATGTTAAAAATACATACGTAGCGATATACGATTTGTTTTTATTAGTAATTTTGTGTTAAAGAACATCAATAAGACAATAAGAGTACAGTTTACGTTGTTACGTAAAAATACCTGTACTCTTCTTGTTTTGTTACCAATTAAACATTGTATACTTACAAAACAAGTGCAACTAGGCCAGAGAGAATAAAGTGTCAAGTCACTTTTTGACACTCCATCCATGACATCCACTTTAACACTTCACTTTACAACAGTGGAGAATAGGAGAATAATATCACTAAAATCATTCCCTCGAGTGAAAATAAAAGCTACATTTATCGCATTTACGTAGGCACAATGGCATTCTGTTACTGTACGAAGCTATATAGTTATATACCCATTATTGCAAATACCAATGAAATAACCATATAATAGGCAGCACTTGCTGTTTAGTAATTCTTATTTTAAGTATATCATAAATCTACCTGCTCGGAGGTGTCTCGACGGGACGAGGTAAGCGCGTGAATTTTAAGATCGCCGTACAAATACCAATTACTTTTTTCGAATATTTTTGCGCAATATATGTAAATATTCGACGATGGTAGTATAAACATAAGTCTTGTACAGAATACAATATTCAGAGAAAAAAAATCTTATGACCCGAACAATAAAAGTAATAGTAGAGAATTAGAACTTGATTCGAAGAAATAATTTATTTCCTTTGAAAAAAGCACGCAGAGAACGATATCTTGGCACTAGGTTCTCTTTGCCTATATATGACGGACAAAACGTATTGAGTTAAGGAAAGAAAAATAAAGAAGAAATGAAATTATATTTAAACACAAAATCGACTAGTAATGGAATAATTGTCTTTAAAAATCAATAGTACCACTGAAATATTTTTTTTATTTATTATCCACCGAATTCCCAACAGCTCAGGTATAAAGATTGTGATTGTTTAAAATAAACTGCATACTGCAAATTCTTACAGCCGAGAATTGTTTAAAATTGTGAATTTATATATCTCCTTGGTATCTAATGCATTTCGCACATACGTGCACAGAATAATAAATACCTTTAATATATGTTAAAAAATTCAATTTACAATACTAATCGTTTATTTAGTTTTCTATAAGAGTAGTCGCACGCAGACGTGAAGCAAATACGGGATTTGTCGATTTTAATGGAAATCATTTGGCCTATGTTAAGGTCCTACACGATTTATGTAAATTGGAAAAAAAATCATTTTATAACAGGTTTTCATTTTGAGAAAGCTTTATAGACAGTGCGCTTAAGTATCAAGCTTTTACGTCATAGTAGATGACACATGGACACTATGCTATAGTTATACTATACTATCATTATCAACATATTCTATAAAATCAAATAGCAGTTCACACTACTCTCTATATTCCTGTAAGTAACAAATATATGTAATATTTATATTATATGTAAAAGACTTTAACATTTGAAAATTAAAAAAGTTACGTTGAACAAGCAATATTTATTAAAAACGAGTGTCAACAATATTAATGTCTCAAATGCAAAGAAAACCCCTACACCAGTTTAGTTGTTTCAGGTTCCTTCAGGGTAATAGAGAACGGAGAACTTTAACTTCTAACTTCAAACGGTTTTTAAATTTTAAATAATATAATAAGCTTTTATACACCCATACAAGTTGTTTGCATCGGTTCTCTTGGTATGTGAATTATTATTTTATTTGCGACTAAACCGCATTCATATTGTACTTCTGAGAAACGTCGCCGCAGCCCCGTGCTGATTGTATTTTAAACGTCTGCTAATTTTTCTTTCTTTTTTTGCCAAATTAAAGATATGAGAACCACATTTTTTATGACATAGTAGCTTTGATTTTTTTATAATAATTTCAAAATCTGAGCTTATTCTAATTTACTCTTTATTCCTATTTAGGATTTATTAGCGTCACGCTTTATGCCGCACATAGCAGGGTAGGCAGAGGTAACCGCAAGAGCTATGACAACCTAGTGTTAAGACACTCCGTTCACTGCTTTCCGTTTTTCGAGTCATTGCATGTTGAGTGGTGGAACTCGATGCCGCACTTGCCTAGTTACCAGCGCGAAGAAATGGAAATGATATAAATAATAAGGTATCATACATATAGTAATATTTTTGTAAGGGTATTAAAAATTTGTCAATAATCCCTAATCGGTATCAAACTTTTATTAATTTCAATCTTAGAAATAATAAACAAAAACATTAAACGATCTCGTAAGCAGTGTTTTTTTACATTCATAACGATTGACTATAGCTGAACTTTTGAGCTACTTAAGCAAAACGGTAAAGTTTCTTTATATTAAATTTAAAAAGTGAATAAGGATTTTGATAAAATCGTAATATTAATCGAACTTTTAATTCATTTTATTGCGTTAAGCTATCGTCAAAAGCGTTAAACTATCACTAAAGTAATTTTGAAGCCTTAGTATTGGCAATATAGTATACGAGTACTTAAACGCCAGTATTTTTAAAGGAAGGTAACTTTTGCAACGTGTAATGACATCTAGCGGACGCAATGTAAACTATCAAGCAAGCAAACATTTGAAAAGACTGAGCTTAGGTTATATCCAAGTAGTACTTGTAGATCACACAAGATGGCGCTAACCGTATTATTAATAATTAAGTAAATATGACTCATAAGCGTTATGCAATATAAATTATTTTATGACGTTATTTATTAAGTGTTGCGACAGATGACAATTAATTTGTGTATAATGTAATATATTTATTAAGAACTTAACACATAATTAAGAGTAAAATTAACATATACTTATCTTGTTTCTTTTCTCCTTTTATTTTTACCTATATACTAGGAATTGCTTTGCAATTAGTTTATACTTGTTAGAAATAGTGGAGGACTATATAAGTAAGATCCTTCTGTAGTCCGCTTAAATTTATCAGGCCTTTTTAAACCATTACCAGTTATTTCTAGAATATTTGGTAGAGGTATTGGTAGAATTATATATTTTTTCATCCAGAGATAGTGAGTATACCAGGGAAGGTAGTACCAGGTATAGGTACTACTCTCCATACAACGCGGGGGGCCGGGCTCCTCGACGGTGGTACGAATGGTATGGTCTTTTGTCTTGAATTCGATAATTATTTTTAAGTTATTTAGTTAATTATAGTTTAGGAATACGCTAACAATTAAAACAATTTATGGTCGGATAACTTTTGACGGACGTTATTTACGTAATAATAATAATAGTAGTAAGAACGAAAAATAAGAACGCAATTTTATATGAGAAAATATAACATTAAAATCGCTAACAATGCTATAATATCATTAATTTTTGTGCGAAAATAATCTATTGTGTTGAATACAAGTGAAACGTATGTTTATTTTTTTTTATTTACGTGTAAGTTAGCGAAAGCCAGTCTCATATTTTATCAGATATGCGAAATATCTGTAGTTAGGAATATCTTTTAAAAAGAAGAATCTATGTCATTTAATCTATATTATGAATATAAACTAAGGTATTTCAAAACTATATACATTGAAACTTTGACCTGATTTTAGGCACGGGGCAATACTTACGCAACTTTAAGGAAAGTTCGATCCGACAACAGAGAGTTCTGTGTCAATTTTATGAAATCAAAATTTCCTAATTTAACGGAAAATATAATTTATGAAAGTTACCAAAAGCAGCGACTGCCTATAAACGCGACGGTTTGTGGGTTCGATTCCTACTCGGGGACGATGAATTATTTCATTTCCATTCTAAAAAAAATGACAGAAGTATATTTTGATAATTTAGTTCATAGTCTCAAAAAACGGACATCATTATAATCAAATAAGGCTTCTGTTTTTTTATTATCATGTGAAAGGATCCTATTTTTTAAAAGCTACCAATCATTTATTTAATTCAAGCAATTAAAGCTTCTTAAATTTAGGTTACATGCAAACATCAGATTATATTTTCCCGCGTAGAGACCATTTAAACGCCAATTTTAATTAGGTCGCTGCGATAAATAACCAGATGCGAACGTTCTGTTTATATGTATATGTAGTTTTATATTTTAAACTTTCGCGATGTAATTTATTCATATTTGCTTTGTAGACGGGTCTTATCGCGATAATCTTTACGTATTACAATACCTTTATTGCCCGACGTTTCGGTGAAGTTGCATTCACCGTGGTCACGAGCTGACTCAGTCAGCTCGTGACCACGGTGAATGCAACTTCACCGAAACGTCGGGCAATAAAGGTATTGTAATACGTAAAGATTATCGCGATAAGACCCGTCTACAAAGCAAATATGAATGTATATGTAGTACAAAGAAAAAACCGTTATCATTGGCTTCAAAGATATGTATCACCGACAGCGACTTTGTTATTTCAACATACATTTCAGACTGTATCTGTCAAAATTTTATGTGAATTTACAATTTAAGTAAACCACGTGACTAGAACGTCATGTCTATTCATTATAAGCTATTAAACACTTGAATGTTAAATCATGGAATAGCCTACATATTCCAAAATTCTTGCGAAAGTAAATATGCAAAATACTTAATAAAATGTAAATTGAACGAAAGTATGTAATATATACATATATAATGCTATGTTTTAAGTAAAGATAGTAAAGCAAATTGCTTAAAGAGAATATATTACAATTTGCGAGATTTGAACCTATGCCTCGTGGAAACCATCCAAGCGCTCTAACTATTGAGTTTTCCATCCTTCTATCCATAGTCTACATAAAAGATTAACGTAAGTAAGTTAACTAAAACAAATATATTAATTCTAGTTTTCGAACTCTAATAAGGTTTTTATTTTGACTTTAATGCTATATTATTAGAAGGGTAACGATGTAATTTTGTGTTAAATACGATTGTGCTTCAAAAATTATTTACACAAAACTTTTTACATAGCAGTAGCTACATCTATATTATTAGTCAGATTTAAATCTGCACACATTTATAGATATAGAAAAGTTAAGTTCATATTAATTTTTGTTAGCTTCACGGTTTATCCCGCATATTGCAGGGTAGGCAGAGGGAACTGCAGGGACTATATGAACCTAGTGTTGATACTCCGTTGCTTAGTCCCTACTTTTTTCGTCCCGAGGTCGTTTTTCGAGGCATTGCGTGCTGAGTTTCCAGAGCGAAGAAAATAGAAATAGACAAATCAATATTCCCCGAGTGGGAATCGAACCCTCAAACCATCGCGTTTACAGGCAAAAGCTTACGCTTCTGCGCCACGACGGCGATATTAAAATTATTATATAAAAACTTACCTCTGCCCAGAAGCATACAATAAGGGAAGATCCCGACATCAGAAGAGGATAATACGCTGAGAGGAGACTCGTCGCCCAGCTTTCTTGGAATGCTGACTGTAGTGAAAAAGAAAGTTTGTATATAAAATATACAGAAAAAAATATAATATAAAACTAATAATATGAGTGTTTACGCCATCATTATGGGTTCGATGTCCATTTGACTCGTAAAGCCCAAATACGAGCATTTTACATGCAATATTTTGATTTCAGGTAGTGAGTAGAGAACGGAGTGTCAGAAAATAGTGCTTTATCTCTCGATATTATGCCGTAAAAAGTATGTAAAATATATAAAAGTAATGTTCAATTATAAATATCGTAAAATATGACATTGAGATGATACCATTAGGGCTTGTCAGATAATATTTGTTTGATAACGATACATAAAACCAACAACAAGCTACCTTTGAAACGTTTATTACACTAGTAAATACAATAAAAACATATTACAGGTAATTGCTTTTCTAATAATATTTCAAAAATGACGTACCATAAGTAAAATAAATAGTTAAGTATTATCAGAGAAACGAAAATTTCTAAAAAGAATTTGAACTGCGTATCTTCAAAAACGTCAAAGTATTAAATACTGTATGTATATATATGTATATATATGAAACGAAAAAATCCATCTTCCCCGAGCGGAAATCGAACCCACAAACTCTTCTCCTCGTCCTCTAAAAAATATAATTGTAATATATATTTTAACATATAACAGTGCAATTTTATTCCCTATAGTAAAGAACTTACCGGTGACACAAAGTAAGCACCACGTATCAGTGATGCTAGGAATGCAACGAAGTACAACATCTTCTGTGTAGTGACTTTGCAAGCTCTGAGGAAAGTGGGAGCTTTCAGCCGCCTGTACTCTGTCACGACGCATATCGTTAACTGTACAGCGCATACGAACGCTACTAGGAGGAAAACACCGCCTATACCTGAAATAGATAGATAAAAAAATTGATTAATTTTCAATTCTTTTAATGAGATTACAGACAATATGCAGATTAGTTGGCTCTTAAGTCTCTTTTTATTTTTTTTTTCACGCTTTATCCCGTCCATGGCAGGATAGGCAGAGAGAGTCATTAAAAACCTAGTGTCAAGACACTCCATTGCTTCGCTTCCATCTTCCCCGAATGGTAATTGAACCCACAAAACGTCGTGTTTGCAGGCAGACGCTGCGCCTCTCTTAAATTCATTAATAGTAATTTTAAAATAAGTTTAACCTTAATACATAATTTCTTCAAATATTTAACCATGGCAGTAAAATTTAGGGATAGTTGTGAGTTTGATGTTAACTCGGGTAATGATTGTATGTAAATTATTTTAATAGCTTCGCCTAAATAGACGAAGTGCGGCGTTGTGTTCCGCCACACGGAGTGTTTAACATAACGATTTCTTGCGCCTACGCTGTTAGGGCGCATTTTCATTGGTCGATAGGGCCCGCATTCGGGGTGCGGGAGATTTCTGTAACGCATGCCATAGAGCCCGCAAAGTGTTTATCGTTTTCACTGGTCGTCAGGGCCCGCATACGGGGTGCGGGTGATTCCTATAATGCATGCGATAAGGTCGTTATCCTGAATGTGGATATCACCCGCACACGTTTAATCGACCGTGTTATCGACCAGTGGATTTCATTGGTTGTTAGATCGCATGCGGGTAGTCCCCGCATTCGGGCTAACTACCGACTTATCAACCAATGAAAATGCGCCCTTATGCGCGGAAGCGTAACATCAAACTACGCAGTTTGCATAATTATTTAATAATATAAAAATCTTTCAATTATATCTCAACTATGTAAATAAATTAGACTTACGATTAAAATTTTTCTAACACCTAAAATTATTAGTATATATTCTATATAAATAAAGATATTATAGTTAAAAAAAGGAGAAGGCCAATTTAAGGAAAAAAATAATATTATCTACTTTTAAATCACTTTTTTAATACTTTGCTTCAGTACTGAGTTTACTTTGCAGCTTATCTGACCTGGTCACTGTCTACTTATGCCACAGACTATAAAGGAGGATAATCCTTCGCCGAAGTTGCTAGACCTTCCAACATCTTCGGCGAAGGATTATCCTCTTTCGTTGGATTCTCAAAAATCTTTTTAAATAGCAAACATTCGAAATCGTATAACGATAAAGAAATTACACGATGACTCTGGTTGAAGAGTTTCATTTAAAACAAGTAGAAATTATAATATTTGAGGTAATCCTCTAATACTTTGAGCGGTCAGGTTGGCAGAAAACTCATATCAGAAAACGCTTTTAATTTACAAAGATTTCTTTAAATTTTCTTAAGTCATAATTACATTACAAGTTATCTTTGAATAATTTACAGGGTCACAAACTGTCTGGCTCCAAATAGGATAAAATCCTCTGCAACAGAGAACTTAAAGTTTAGACCGTTCTATATGTAAAAAAGTTTTGTGTAAGTGATTTTTCAAGAGTTTACACCATATAATGTACATCATATTTTAAGTTTCTGTCTATATAGAAACATAGGCAGGAAGAATCTAGTATGCCCAGCCTGTTCCTTAAAGCAAAAGCGTTACGCCCAGTTTCGATACATTGCATATTGAGTGTGACAAGAAAATATATATAAATTATTATATAATTGAAAATATAACCCACTACTAATTCCGTTTAAAAGACACACTGTCACTGTGCCATGAAGACCATTTTCAATATAAAAGTTGCCTCATGCATATAATAAATTCTATCAAGACCAACAAAAAGGCAGTAAACATTTTAACTATAACAACATCTCGTTTATGAATACGACGCGCAGTTGTAACACGAGACCATATCGTTACATTCCATTGAACTGAATTATACGCGTACGTACTACGTAGTACTAAGTACTGACAAATGTTGTTTTCGATAGCCAATTGATAAAAGATATGAGTTAGATTGAATGAATTATTAGTATTTTATGTGCGACTGAGACTTTAAAGAAGAAATTGTAAAATCAAACTTTTACTAAACGGGTTTTTTAAACAATGAACACAGATATTATGAAGCTGAAAAGTTTCTAATCCCAAGACCTTATTAAATTTTTATAATTTAAATGATTATTTATTAACAAAGGCTCTATACAAAATAACACCAAGCCAATCGTTTCAAAATAATAATATTCTTCATACAATCACTCGCTGTCGAGCACCTAAAATGTCTCATACACAACTCAGTTATTTTCCTTGACCATACGGACGCAGGCGAAAGATATACCTAAATCACGATAAATATATGTAAATTTTACTTCCACCATTAATATATAACTTCTTGTAATTTCTGACTTATAGTCTTAATTTTTCAGAACTTTAACCCAAGATAAAATATAACTAAAAAAAAATGAATACATACACGCATGGTACGGCAGATTTGGTCCAGCACACTCATCCCCCGTGTACCGTATCTCACAGAGGCACGTGCCATTCATGCAGTCCCCGTGACCGTTGCAGCCGCCCGCGCAGCCAGCCTCGCGCGCCACCGCCGACATCACCGCTTCCGCGTAGTACGCTAGCAAAGAACGCATTTTAGTAGCGGCAATCGCCGCTTTTGGCACCTGAAATACAAAAAACATGTCAATTATGCAAACAAAAGTATTGTGATTACCTTTTATATTTAAGTGACTAATCTCTCTCCTCTTGAATAAAAACGCACTGAAAGTGTAGAAACACTCATTAAAAGAAGGAAGAACAGATTACTCTATATTTAAAGGAAATAGAATACTAAATATGTAAAATATACACTTGTAATCAAAGCGTAAGCGGAACTGATTTAAAAGTCAAATTTAAATCCAGTTATTTATGTTCCCTGGCGTTTCTGCGAATAATATATATTTACTAAACAATAATATTTAGATTTTCTAAACGAACAAACAATTCTTATAATTTTTATTTATATTCTAATATTCTTATATTTTGTAGGGTAGTGAAAAGTTGGTGTCTAAACACTTCGTTCTCTGTTTTCTGCTCTAAATTAAGTGGCAGTGCTAAGTGCTTTCTCTCACTTCTCAAGGAAAAGAATCTTTGCCC